>VDFB02105785.1:135431015-135588152 GCA_007258455.2 Sequoia sempervirens | reverse complement strand
GGTACAAGGTAGCAAAATGTTGATAGTAGTTGTGTATGTTGATGATATCATTTTTGGTGGAAATGATGGCATGTCTAAGAAGTTTTTTGAAGAAATCTAGAAAGAATTTGAGATGTCTATGATTGGTGAATTGAATTTATTTCTTGGTCTACAATTCAATCAAATTGATAAAGGGATATTCATCTCACAATCTAAGTATGTAAAAGAGTTGTTAAAAAAGTTTAGGATGGAGGATTCTAAACCGATTTGTACTCCTATGGTAATCAAATGTAAATTGAGCAAAGATGATGAATCTATTAAGATTGATAGGAGAAAATATAGATCAATGATTGGTGGACTATTGTATCTTACTTCTACTAGACTATATATTATGCATGCAATATGTATAACTGCTAGATTCCAAGCAGATCCTAAAGAAACGCATGTTACAACAGTGAAGAGAATATTTAGATATCTTAAAGGCACACCCAATTATGGATTATGGACTATGGTATCCTAAGAGTGATGACTTTACTCTGAGTGCTTACATAGATGCTGATTGGGATGGATGTATAGATGATTGGAAGAGTACAAGTGGTGGTGCTTTCTTTCTTGGCAAAAGACTAGTTTCATGGTTGAGTAAAAAGAAAGACAGTTTCTTTATCCACTACAGAGGTAGAATACATTGCTGCAGCATCCTATTGCACAAAAGTTTTGTGGATGAAGAAAACTAAGACAGTGGAGTGGTATGTGATGAGCCTAGTTCTATTTTTTGTTATAATACTAGTACAAATAATATTTCAAAGAACCTGATTATGCATTTAAGACCAAAGAACATATCTATTAAATATCATTTTTAGAGAGTAAAAGTGTTGGTGAATGAAGTCAGATTGGAGTATGTGACAACAAAGGAACAAATTTCAGATATATTTACTAAAGGTCTTACAAGGGAAACTTTTGAATATCTTAGGGATTGGTTGGGGGTCATTGGCCCTTCAAATTAAGTGCACATGAAGGTGCATCAATCCAATGAATTCATAGATTATTTATTTATCTAGAATGATAAATGGGTCTACTCCATAGGGGGAGTAGAAAAGCTTTTCATTGTTGCAAAATGAGTGTAATCCTAAAGGGGAGTAATCAGAGTAGTTATTTTTTTCCATTGATGTCAAAGCGGGAGAGAAAGTCATGTGAAAAGTAGTTATAGTAGAAGAGAAGGTGATCTCCTAGAATATTGTATAGATTATTGTCTCTGTTTGTTTTTCACACCATGTGTTGCCATTAATGACAAAAGGGGAGATTGTTGCAAATATGGGCATGTCTAGTAGTGTTTTCATTGATGTTGTCATTGATTTCAGAAATGGTCAATATGTTACAGATTGTACGTATATAGTTGAGATGTCGTTGAGATGTTGTGAGTACATGGAGCTATCTTATTTTGTTGTAGATGAGTTGTGTTGGTGAGTCTCCAAATTATTTTGATAAAATTAATAAAAAGGAGAAGTCAAAGTGATGGATATGTTCAGATGGTGCTCTGGTATGTGATCCACATTTCTCCTATGTCGATCATATGCCTGTGTGGTTTTGGAGGTTTGATAATGGTTATCTTATGGTGATATATTTTGAGTTTTAGCTTTTGATGAGACTGCAGATGAAAGTTGTATCCACCAGTATGTGTGTTCTACTAGTAGAGTTGATCTTCTATGGATTGGGAGAAATGTTTTTGCTCTGTAGTTCTTCACTGGTTTCTTTCAGATGTTGCAGATTTGGGATTTGTCTTATTATGGTATTCTCTATGTTCTGGAAAATAAGGTTGAAGATTAGAAATTTGGAAGTTATGTTTCTCTATTCTAGTGCAGGTTTGCATAGATCAGATGATCTTGTGAAAGGTATTCAATGTATGAAGTATATTGTTTTGATGTGGATGTATCTAAAGAAGTCTGAAATGAAGTCTTGTGAGTATTGAAGTGTGTTGAGGTGTCCATGTGTCAACTTCATGTTGGGAAGCATGTGCATCATTTTTCATTTGTGTTTTCATTAGGTTTGACTGACCTGTTGTTTGCACTTCATTAGAAGAATAAAAATTTAAATAAGCATGTGATTGATTTGAGAATATTACTTTTGATCTTGAAAACTATTTTTTATTGGTCTACTCTCATTCCTTTCCACCACAAGAATTTTGAGTTGCTGACCTAATTTGAATTTTTGAAATGGACTTTTTTGGGCCAACCTTGGTAAATGTTTCTAAGGCTAAGAATGATATAAAAGGAAGATGAATTGTAAAGGGTTGTATGATAGTGTGATGTAAAGTGATGAAAGTGAGCCAAAATCATAAAGAGCAGAAGTGTGTGCATGAGTGAGTCGTGACAATAGTTTTCATTGTGTTTAGTTCCTAAAGGCAATGAGATAAAGGTTTCTGGAATTCATTCTTCAAGGATGTGAAGGTGTGCTAAATGTTGTGGTGGATATTTTGTTCGCTTTTATATCTATAGGTAGTGAGCCTTGCTGTTGGATAGTGAGTCCTTTGTAGGTTGTGAGCCTTTGTATTCAGATAGTGAGTCCTCTTATGGGTAGTGAGCCCTTGGCAGTGAGCCTTTGTATTCGGATAGTGAGTCCTCTTATGGGTAGTGAGCCCTTGGCAGTGAGCCTTTGTATTCAGTTTTAACATCTTTATATTGTGAGTTAACCATCACTGTGTTTTTTCCGGGTTTTCCATGTAAAAATCTAGTGTTCATTGTGTTAATTTACTTTCTGCTATTTTTGTTTTGTGCTCATAATTAATATCAAAATAGCGTGGTTGAAGAATTGATAATTTATAAATTTTTATGTTTGAGTTTGTGTGACAAATGATTCACCCCCCCATTCAATTGTCCTGTGTCTATTTAACACTATCAACAACCATGATCAACATATATGAACTATATGAATATAGGAGCAAATCGTAGAGTAAAACCCAGAGCAAACACTAAATACCTGCAACCTTTCTTTATTCAATTTTTCTCAATATCCTTGACATATACAACCAATAAATTCTATCCATGACATTAGTGACAACAACAACCAATTAACTAGTTAACTAGTTGATGTCAATGGCATCACCTTCATTCCTGCATCAACTTCTTCATACTTGCAACATATGATGCTTGTAGAAGATGGTCTCTATTAAGAGTTTTGTATTATTATGCATAATATTCTCTTATTATCCCAAAGAAGGTATGTTGAAATCACATATCATAGTTAAGATAGATTATTATGCATAATATAGTGGGGAAAAGATTTAACATCTACTATTGTTAGAATGGTAATGTGATAGACAAATGTGACTATGAGAAGTTTAAGAGAGAATATGATGTTGTGCTATAGATCTAAGAAATTATAAGTAGAAGTGTTTAATAGGGAAAAATTAAACCAAGGGCTAGTAGCTTCTCCTAATATCTAAGACATGGTAGAGCCTTGGTCCAGATCTCCAACAAAATTTGAAGTTGATTTGGTGGTTGCATCATGACATTTTTCTATTGTATTAGGGGTTGTGGAATATTTAGAAAAAGAGTTTGTGGGCATGCTAACCAATTGGTACCCATGCCTAATTCATATGACTTATACAAGGGATTTCTTCTTTTTGTGCAAGAATTTCCAACCTTAGTTGATACCAAGGGCCTTCCTATTATTGTAGGCATTGGAGGACCAAGCAGATCTGGAAAAATAAGTTTGACTCATTAGATGGAAAGTAATGTTGGTTGCAAGGTGATTCCCCTTGAGAGTTATTAAAAAATATATCAAATCAAGGATTTTGTGTTTTATGAATCTATCTCCCTTGATTTATCTCTTCTTTTGAAGAATATAGAAGATATAAGAGCTCAGTGGACTGCCATGATTCCTTTATTTAATTTTCAGAAATGCATAGATAGTGGCTATGAAAGAAGTTTCAAAGGAAAAAGGATAAAAGGAATCATTACAAAGATCTATACCAAGATGAAAACCTACAACTCTTCCAAAGGTATTCAATAAGGTAAATGGAAGGATCTTAGAAGGTATAAATGTTTTGTAGAAGTAAACTATGATAATCAAGTTGCTAATGAACTGGAGAGTCATAGTAACTTCATCAAAATACAATCGACCAAAATATAATGCACTCACATTACACATGATGAAGAATATATGGGAATAGTAGCATGCATCATGAAGGAGAGTATAGTCATAAGAAAAAACTTTTTTGGCTATAGGAAGTGAAGGTATGAAGATGAAAGGATAGTCATAGGGTGTTACCGTAATAGTTGTTTGCACCTTCTGGGAGATCCTGATTTTTGTTGAAATCACATATTTTGAGAAAATATAATGACTTAACCCTTGAAAATTTTTATTTAAAGGATTCCAATTGAAGATATTTTGATCAAACCACCTTATACCAAGCCCCCTTGGATAGAACCCTACTAGTTTGAAACCATACCTATAATAGAGTCTCCTTTACACCTATCAAAATGCTGATAAAAAACCACATTTGATTTATCTTTTGGGTGATGAAATGAATTCATTTAAAATTTATGTTTTTGAAAGTATGTAGTCCTTATTATAAGCTCCCAAAAAAGTATAATTTTAATTAAATTTACTTTTATTATTATATTTATTTATTATATTGAAGTCCTTGATCCAACAAAAAAAGAAAAAATGAATTTCAATACATACAAAAAAGGTTATGAATTATATGGCCTGCCTATGTCTGAATTATAATTGATTTTACTTCAAAACTTGATTAAGGAAAAAATATTCAATGCAACATTATAAAACCAGCTGGAAGCACTAGATATCATAGTTACAAATATAAATTCAAAAAATTAGAATTTTATCCTTCATGGAAAAAAGTTGTGTTATATGGTGATCATGACTCCTTAAAAGTGTAGTTTACTAAAGAAAAACTAGTTTTCAAAGGAGATGGAAAAATAAGTGAAATATAATTCCAAAATTTTTGAAAAAAATATATTTATAATCTACAAAAAAAATGTCACAAATCACTATAAAAAATTCCAAAACTTGATTGTTCATATATGATTGATTTACGCCTGTGCTAGTGATCTTGGTTATGATCAAGAGTCAAGACGATGGCAGTCACGTTGACACTCATAGGAGGGGAATGTAGGCACAAACTACTATTCAAAAGAAAGCATAACCTGTACATGGATAAGTCTAAGATTTTCCTTCAAAACACAAAAGGATGCCATCAGAGCAAGTTTCTCAACATCTTGTTGATTGGAAATTTTTTTACACATATTTGTAGTTGTCTAAGGATCTATTGGCTCTCAAAATTGCAAACTCCCAAACCCTAAATACAAGATAAAACTTAACCCCCAGGGGATGTCGACTTAATGAAAAAGACTTGCTACTTATGATTAGGTAGGGAAAATTAAAAAGAAATGGAAATTTAGATACCAGACCTTGAAGGTAAATGATACCCCATGCATTGGAAAACCCCAAATTTTGTTATTAAACTCCAAAATTCTAGTTTACCACTATTAAGGCTACAAACCTCCTTAAAGAAGAATAAATTTCATGCAATAGACCAAAGATACATCAAGTACTATCCCAAATATGTATTCATTTTAGGATTATAGATCATGCATGACTTTAAAATAAATTACAATGTACATCTCTTTGACAATGATACAAGAACAACTTTCCTAAGATATTGTATTTCTAAAGCAATGAGATCTGTAAATCAAGTAAGACTCCTAATATTAAATAGACATGAAATGATCTTATGTATTATGTTTATGGTATTTATGTTATGAGAGGCTAAGTGTCTATAAATTGGTGCCTTGATCCTATTGGGCTATAGTGTTAATTCTTAAAATCAAAGATAATGTATGTACAATCTATAATTTTACAATATAGAGATGAAAATAACAAGGAATAAGTATTGTATTCATAAACATAAGCTAGGCTCTATGTATAAAAAATGACACAACATAAAATTACAACATAAATAATGGAGACTAGTTCATTAATCCATGAACAAACATAAATACTTCTTGTACTACATTGAAAAATACCTTGCAAAAGGCTTTACAAGGATTTTACATTATCAAGAACAAAACTCAAATTAACAAATATGATCAAAGGTATAACTAGTTTTTTATTAAAGCATACGTACATTCATGGAGACCCTCACATTCTTGGAAATTATGCATTAGAGAACATTCTTCTATGATTACACATATGCATTCATAGAATGGAATTGACATTCAAACTTACAAGAGAATAAACAAGCCTTACATCTATTAGACAATGACAAGAACCCTAATTACAATATTTACCTCATGTAGCTAGCCCATTAATAACCTTTTCAACCTAAGCAATAAACTATATAAATGCTAGCTTCAAGGAGATTCAACATATTGTTGACAATTGTATAAATCCCTCTTCCTCAGAAATTTTATCACACATAGTTTTCCTCTACCTACAACAATCTATATCCTGCATTGGGCTTGAATATAGACTTAGAAAAAAAGGATACAATAATCACATCTTAATACTAATGAGAAGAAACCTTGCTGCCAATAAATCTGAGATCACCCTTTAAAATACAAATTTCCTATATAAAATTGTAACTCATATTCTTACAGCACAGGGGTTCATATCATCTTTTTTTACAATTGAAGCTGCCCTTAATCAAGCTTATCTAACATCCCATTTCAGACATTTAAGACATACAATATCAAATCATCATATAATCAACATCAAATCGTACACAATAAGGAAAACTGCTCTTGCAACCACTCATAATGAAATTAATTGCTTTTTATTCATGTCTTGCATTAATGTTATGGATTCAAGCATTAAAAATAGTCTAACATCAATTCAAGAGGCGCATGTCATGCTCTATAGGCCATTTGTTGTGCTACAATCAAATACAACCATGAATAGAAGAATAATATATTAAAATAGACGTCTGGTCATAAATCAAGTCAAAATGAATGTACAAAAAGTATTTAATAGTGCATAGCGGCTTTCATATGAACAAAGGAATAGGAAAAGGGCATGAATGATAATATTTACACTAAAAATGGTAGTAACAGAAAACCTTTAGAAAATCATGCAATGTGACAGTCTTTAGAAAAATGGATTGTGCAAGAATAGCAAACCTAAGGAGAATAGTCATATCACATAAATATGGAGGATGGTTCAGAGATTGGTGAGGTTTTTGACCTTGGTACAGTTGAGGAGTAATATTTGAACGTGCATTAGGAAAATGCAATGACATGGGGAGTTGTCGTATGTTAAACCAAAGGGAAAAGAAACACAATGAATGAGTCATTAAGAAGATTATGGTCTAGACCACTTTACAATGCACAGTCAAGTCAAATGATAAAGGGACAGTATCTAAAATAATGAAATGGCATCGTCAAGTTAGAAGGCTTACTGTCACACCATCAAAGACTTGTTTCCATTAGGAACATGCGACATAATACACATGGATCTATATATTGTCTTTGTAATCATTTCCATTACAAACCAACTACAAACAAAGATGCTTATGTCTGAAACCAATGCGGAAAGAATTCAAGTCTTAAACCAAGCTACCACTGTTAGAAGAAAATGAATTAAATATGCCATTTTTCGCCATGTATTGACAATATAACTGTCTCAAAAAACCATATACAAACACCTTTGAAACTTACCTTGCATCAACAAACACCATTACCTTTAACACTAATGATGTCCAACCAACGATCAAAGAAGGATGTGGATGCATACCACTATCACAAATACCGATGTCACAAGCAACCACTGTCATTAGCAAGCCACATTTTCACTATCACAAGCAACACGTTTAAGACCATAACTGACATAGTTAGAGAATGTGTAGAACCACTTTCAATTTGTCTATTTATATTTGTACATACTTAAGGGTGAAGTAAGAGAGACATATTATTGTATTGGAGAGTGGTCAAGTTTTTGCAATAATGAATATTTTTAGCATGCTAGGCTTTTTATTCAAAAGGATTTTCCAATCTAAAAAATACTGTGTATTATCTCTTCTATCCATTTATTATGTTGTTGTTTCAAATTGTATATGGAGTATTTTTGTTGTACAAATTTATTGGACTTAGTTTTTCAACACTCCTAGGTCAACTGTATTCAAATTATTTGGAATTTATTAATGAAATTCTTCACAAAACTATGATTAGTAAAATTCTTTAACATAATTATATGCAATTTGGCATTTTTCTACATCCCTACAATTTGCCAAAAAAGACAAATGGTTTTCTCTAAAAATATATCCTTAGGGAACTTCTTTGACAAATTATTGTGGAATGCTCAAGAAACCTATGGTTAACAATAAAATATTTCACATATGCTCCATAAATTTATGGTTGTCAAGAAAAAATGGGAAATCTATCCATTTTGACAAATTTCTTTGGAACTCTCTATAAACCTTTGCTTAGCAAGATTGTATAATAGAAGCTTGTGGAATCTTCTATTTAGCATAAGTATTTACCATGTTTTTGTGAAAATCTCCTCCCGAAAGCTATGCTTACCCAAGTATAAAAAATAGAATAGGATCAAAAATCCCTAACAATAGTGGCTAGTGATAGGAATACTCAAGCTCAAAATTTCACTCACTTCATATAAAGCACACAATTTTTTTTCAATATTAAATAAATTACTCTTACCTTTCCATTGTTTCTATGCAACACAGGCTGCTCAAGTTGCACTTCGTTAATAAAAACAATTGTCTAAAGAAAATAAGTGTAAATTTTAAGCACATTTCAACATGAGCTTATTTGATCCTGCAGAGATGGACTATGAGAAGTAGAATGAGAGGAAAGGGTCATTATATTCATCAAGGAGCCATGACACTTCTCTATGAATTCTTGATTAGTTCAGGATGATACAGGAGTTTCTTTTGTTCAAATTATTTTCATCGAAAAAAATTTCCTCTCTCAAAAATTTCCATCTAATTCAAAATATTTTTTTAAAGTACCCACTTTATTATCATATTTTCTAATTTTTATTTGTGTGACTAATTATTTAGTCATTTATAGATGTATTTTTTACCCACAATCAAATTAGTCATTTACATAGTTATTTATAACTATGCTGAAAATAACGACTAGAATTTAGTCATTTTTAGTTGTCATGACTACAATTTTTAGTCACAGTCATTTATTTGTCAAATTCTACTAGTGCTCCAAGCCAATCTTATCCATTTAGTTAACTCCATCATTGGAGAAGACATGAATATTCTAATTTTTTTTCCACTACAATAACCAAATGACATAATAAGTTTCAAATTATCCATACATAGTTCTCATGTATGGAATCATAAGTTGAAAATTTTACATATTTAGAGTTATACCAAAAAATTATGTTATTGGAGCATGGTCACCTAATTTTAATCTTACACATTGAATTTATTAGTATAGAAAGGTTTGTATTTTTTTGTAGTTTTCTTTCACACACTTTATTTAAGTTATTTATGTTACCATAGAAGGATTCCTTATGTTCTATTTTATTTGTCATATATAACTCTTGGTCTTGAAGATGCATCATTTTCAATTCCTTTATCACATTTTAAGATTTGAATAGCTCAAAAGAGGAAGAGTGATGTAGGGGATAGAGAGAGGTAAGGATAGAGAGCTAGTAGAAGAGAGGGAGAGATATAGAAAGATATTTAGGTAGAGGAATTGATGAAGAAAAAGAAAGATAAAGTTTGAAAGAGATAGAGTGAGGGAGAGAGAGTAAGTGAAAAATGGATAGAGAGAGAAGATAAATTTATATTGAGGAAGTAAGAGAGGAAGAATGTGAAGAGACTTAGGGGAGGTAGAGAGATGGAAAGAGTTTAGGAGAGACAAAGAGAGAGGTATGGTGAGAGGAATACATTTAGAGAGAGAGAAGAGAGGAAGAGAGTAGAGGAAAATATTTTGGGAGTGAGAGGGGTAGGGAGAGTGAAGGAGAGAGGAATATAGATAAATAAATGGAGGAAGAATGAGATGTAAAAGAGAGACAAAGAGTGGAAGAGAGAATGAAAGAAGAAATGGAGAAGAGAGGGAGATAAATTTCACATTAAAATTTAGTTAGTAAGAGAAATAGATAAATGGATTTAGTGTGAGAGTGGGAGAAGAAAGATCCATAGAGGGGGGAGAAATAGCATAAGAGAGAGGAGAGATATATCTAAAACCTCTAAGTGGCTTTGTCATTTCTACTAGGCCTACGTTTTCTAGACCCAAACATCTTAATCCTTTTGGGATACTTTAGACTAAGATGGTATCTTAAGATCCCTAACACTAAAATATATCAAATTTGGGCATGGCTATTTTAGGAAATTATGGATACTAGCAAGTTCTTATTTAAGTCTACAATTGGATGTTAGGTATGCTTATAAAGACCAATCTAATTTTTTTTCAACTCAATTATTTTCGTCATCATTTATTTATAAATATGTAAGAAAAATCATGAATTTCATTCATTGGAAGCATGTTAGAAGTCATATTTTGTATCTCGCAAATAATAAAATACAAATATCAATATAAAAATATTCACATGGGTAGGTTACTACAACTAGACGTGTCTTTTGGTGTTGAACCATCTAAATTATTTTTACTTACATTGTACTTACAAAGTCACTTAAGAGTGATAAGACTAAAAATTTTGAAACTTTAGAATGACTATTCTCTCTAAATGTGGTAACTCTAAATGTGTTGTCCAAGCCTATAAGCTGATGTCAATTCACCTGGGAAAAAGTTCTCATTTTTTAACAAATTAAATTCATTTTCTTACCATTGTGATAAATTCAATGTTACAAAATTCTTTAACTCCATCTTATTAAAGGGTGCTAGAAGTAATATTGTATACTTTTCTTCTCTTAGCACCAAACCAACTATTGGTGTTTTTTCAAGTACACCCTTAGAACTCTCTAAAGAGTAGCCAAGTCTTATAATCAAGAAACGGTAAGAGGTATGGACAACTTAATGAGTGAAGAGATTCAAGGACTTAACTCCTTCACTTTAGGCTTTGTGGGACCTAGGAGGGTGTTCCTAATTGTGTTCATGTTGATTTACTCAGTAAATAACACATCAAGTCAGAGATTGGTTCCCATAAAGGGTAAATATACATAATCCACTAAAAGACTAGCTAATTTGTAAGCAAATAAATGTTCATTGTCTAGGAACGAGAAAATGTTTCAAATACATGTCTCATAGTTAACAAATTGTAAATTATTTATTGCTCTAATCTTGAGTCCATGAACTAGTATACCATTATTATACTTCAAATGTAAATACCATAGCAAATAGACCAGTGTCAAATCAATTGGGCAATGGAGTCACACATATGATAATCAATAATACATAAATTCTTTAACTTTGACAATAATGGACTATTTTCACAATACCTTACATTATGAAAACTCACTATTCCTAAAACATGACTTCTTACCATATCCTTTGTAAATATCACAAATTCATGACCTTATTCAACCATTTAATTGATTCCTTGAACCAAGGTAGAAACAAGGACATACATTCAAACAAGCATTTGATGATGAACGAAGATATTCTTGATATTTCATTCATAATTTATAAAAAAACAACTTACAAAAGGAGAGTAAATGTTTTAGGCATAAGATTTATTTCGATATCAGTAATTTTTATTAAAAAAAATTAAGATCATCCTATGAATGACTCAAAACCAAGACAATTTAGTCGTTCTATTCATTGGTATCCTTCATAATTTCTACCCTGAACATATACTGGACTCAAAATTTTAGAAATCAAACCAAAACCCCTTACAAATGAGCCATGAGATGCTTTTATAATGCAAGGGAGCAAACAAGCTTCTAGCTCCAAATGCAAATTACATTTTAGATATTTCATTTCAGCTCAAATTTGAATTTCATTTCAAAATTCCCCACATGATGATCTACAATCATTTGTCAAAAATGGGGAAGAAAATTTGCAACCATCGGCAAAAAGGGAAATGCAAATGCCTCCAAAAATTTCCCTTTAACTGTCAGCTAAGCCTCACATCTTATGTTCAGATTTCCTTGAAGGTCCATAGTTAGCATAAAAACCCCCAAAAAAATGAGCATCACACATGAGAAATATGAGAAACCACCACAACAATTTTATCAACCAACACAAAATTTGCAAACCCACACACCAATTCTTTGTCAACTAGAAGACTAATCAAACCAGCACCCAACCCATAGTACATGCACCCACTTCACATCCTTGTAGGAGGAGAGCAAGAGACAAGTCAAATCCTTCCTTGTATTTCTCTTTTCCAATTACAGAGACATCACACCCACTTGGAGTTTTGACAGATATTAGTGGAACTGATAACACCTCCATTCCCAGGACTGCAACTTGATTCAACATTATGATATATTGTTGGTAACCTAAGAACATTTTCATTGCACTTTCTGATGGGCTATCTATGATAGCAATTGGAAAACTCTATCTCCCATAAGATCCACATTCATATCTTATTTGTCTTTAAACTATGGATGCAAATGGTGTAGGCTCCTTCCCTTTTTCTTCAGTCTTCTTGGCTGCAATACCTAATTATCATAACCTCCTGCTACATCTAGTGGGAGAACATGAAGCCTTTTTGAGAGGGGCCTTCTCTTTTGTAGATGGAGCACATTTAGGTTCCTTGTTCCCATATACATAAACTTCATTGAGAGGCTTCTATTTTTTGAGTCTCAATGATCTCCTTACTAGTACATCGTAAGTGATTGGCTTACTCATTCTCACTGCCTTGTAGTCTGTCAAGCTCATAATTGAACACTCTTTGTTCTGTACAAAAATAGAGAGATACTAACTATTAAATGCAATGGTGAAAATGGCAATCACTTCATCCATATTTATTGAGAAATTTTGATGATGTTTGATCATCAATGTTGGCATCACACGCTTGAGGGATTAATTAATTGATGGCATCAATTTCTTCACTGTTAACCACCTAGGTGCTTGGAGATTTGCATATCATTCCTCATAATGGATGGGAATTAATTCATCAGATGCATAAGGACTTAATTTGATCACCCTTGAAGAGAGCACGCCATTAATGCTCACTAGTTGTAGAGAAAAATGGCTAGCACATGTGTGTATTTGATTTTGAATATCGGTCTTTGATACAAGAATGAGATGGAGCATCGAGTGGTTAATATGTAGTCAAATCAATTTTTAAAACCCAATACCATATCTTGTCACCCCCTGGCCAATAAGAAAATGCTGACTAGGATCCATGTCACCCATTCCATGCACTCTACCACACTCTGTACTATGGTCAAGAAATCCCATGTGTCACCTTTTCACACACCTCACAAGTTGTAGGGCAGGAATTAATCAAGTACCATGATGTGTTTGATAAATGGCTTGGATTAAATCTAGAGGTTGCACAATAACCATCGATCTCATCATCATCGATTATCAGGCACCTATACAAACATCAGGCTCCATACGAAAAGGACATGTGTTAGAACATTGTAGACCTCACATGTTGTATGATGGCTATCCATAAATGCCCACATGGTGTGTGATGGGCAGTAGGGATTAGATCTTCAAATCTGATAGACCAAATTCCTGCACATGCCAAATGTTAGTTTTAAGGTGGGGCCATGAATATTCTGATGATAATAAAACCCTTAAGGATGCTTACTTAAATCCCTTAAAAATAATTTCACCCAACTTTACAAAAATCTGGTGTGATACAATACATGGGGTGACTGTCTATCTTAACTGAAGGGGTCGGTGACTAGACGTATTCTAGGGCTTAAGTGATAACTTATTTAACCAGAGATTGGTAGGAAGAAGTCACCACAAAATTATAATAATGAAGGGTTTTAGGATAGGAAGTTTATGAAGTGAGGGCTTACAAACCAAAACATATGGCCCATCCTTGGTTACAAAGCTTGAAGAATCATGATCTAAATCATTATCTCTCAAAATTTTGTAAGAATTTAAAGAGCTCCATTAGTGGCTCATGCTTGAGGACGCATACCCCCAGTGTGTATAGCAAGAATCCAGATCTTAGGTTGAAGCAGACCATGGTAGAAACATAGAAAAACCTAGGAGCTTTCCCAGACAAGGCGAGCAGACACAACTAGAAACCTTGCAACACACCAAACCAAACCTATGTACATCATTTACAAAATTATACAATGCAATTTGTTTTCTGAAGAGCTCCTTTTAAACAGTTGGATTCAATCTTCAAACTGGAGGCCCATGAGCCCCAAAATTTAGGATTGGTTCTTTCCTCTATCAAAAACTTTGCCTTGCTCTACTAGCAATGGATTAATAGGTATATTTTGTAATTCTAGGCAACTAGCATCATCATAATTGACACTATCCATTCTACTTGCTGCAATGTTGGCACATTCATTAGCCTTTTCCACCATAGGCTCATCAAATTGGATTGGGAAAATAAAACATTCATACTCCATATGGTCATGAATTGTAGCCTCAAATTCAATTTGTTCATCAAATTGGAATCCTTCACAAGCACTATGACTCATACTAGGCTAAGCTTTTACAAAATCATAGAAGAAAAATACAACATCAAGCATACCTTCACTTTGCTTGACATGAGTATTTTCCACATGGAATGGGAAGAGTTCCATTATAAGATCCAGATGATAGGGAGTATTTGTAAAGAATTCAAGTGTAGCTTCATACTGATTAGCATCATACCTCTGGTCATCCGCACTTTTGAATTTCTCTTCACATGGATCAAAAAATTATGCAACATTAACATACTCTACAAATTCATAAAATGACTCATTCTCATCAATATACAATGATGTTGCTCCAATACCAATACACTCATCCTAATGCACTTTTTGACCATCCAAGAATGGGTTTCCCTCTTTGTCAATGTAAATATCATCATGTTGCATATGGGTGGATGAAAATCCAACCATTGTTTCAAGCACATGACTAGGCATGATGGGAAAATGAGCATGTTCATCTATATCTCCTTCAATAATAGTATTGCATTCAATATTGCCATCATGGTCTTCATCTTCTTCACCATGTGAACAATCATCACATTCAAATATCAGTAAATTTGAATTACCCTCTTCGTGCTTATTAGATGCAAATTGTTTTGTGTGAGGTAAAATGCGTATAATCAATAACAAACCACACTCAATGAAATATTACATGAGAGAAATCCAATAACAATTTAATCTAATTAAAACAAATATTTCTCTAAAACCATTCCATTGCTCTGTATCTCCAAGGATTTATTAAACCAAAGTGGCTCTCAGATTGTGTGCACTATGATTATTAAAATGACAACCTAGAGAACGAGATGATGTAAGATGCAAGAATCTAATCCTATATGATAATTTATAGATGATATGTTGTGATAATCATTCATAATGATATGATAATGATAATGAAATTGAAGGCTATGATACTATGATACTGATATGAAATGATAGGATAAATTATTGTAAAATAAGATGCAATTGATATGAAAGCCATGATTATAATCTAAAATGATTGCTAATATGATTCTAAAATACCAATTGCTATAATGCTCTAATACTCAATTTCCCAAATGTAATCCCTATAGAGTAAGTTTGCTCAAAGTTTGGATCCTTTTCAATTAGAAGGAGGTTGTTTTTATAGATTTTCAAAGGAAAATTGTAATGTAGCAGCAACCAATGGTTGAGATTCAATCTAGATAAATAAATGATAGAAGATGAAGAAGTTGGAGAAGATAATCGAGAGGATAAAATATTCTTCCAAGTGAACAGAAAGAAAAGGTCAAAGAAGAGAGCCAAGTCTCTTAGGAATGTTCCAAATTTTGGTTGAAAAGATAAAGAACAATTGAATATTATTGAAACTTCCAATTTTGGTTGAGACAAACATTGTAGACATGTGCTCAATTGAAAATTGTAATTATTCAAATTTGGATGAATAATATTATTAAATAAAACAAACAAATGAAATTTGTTTATTTATTAAAAGAGGGATATGATAATTAAATAAAAAAAACTATGTGAAGTTGTTTATTTAATTAAGATAGAATAATTAGATAATTAAATAACACAAACTATTGAATTTATTTATTTAATCAAGATAGAAGAATTAGATAAAAATAGAAGAAAATAGAGAAGCGAACTATACAAATAAATATTTCTATTTATTTATAAGTAGATGAATTAAAGGTTAATTAATCAAATAATTGTATTTATTTAATTAGATTTATCCAGGCCATTATTAGGTATATACATTTTTCCCCTCTCTGAAGTGATGTGTTTACACATTGCTGCAAAGAATAATTTTGCTACCAGTAGTGACATTTTTTTTTTGATATGTCCCAGACACTGATTTTCAAGTGATAATGAATATATACCCCCTTGGGGGATAAATCGATGAATGTTTGAATATTTTTGGACTTTTTTTTGAATTTTTGGAATTTTTATGATTTTATGATTTTATGATAATGAAATGATATTGAAGTAATTTATCTCCCGACAAATGTTGTTGAAACTGCCCCTGTGATGAATTAATGAATTGAAACCTTTTTGGAAAATAAAATAAATCAATCCCACAAAAATCCCATTTACTTAGCCTTTAAAAGGTTAAAAAGTTTGATTAGAAGCTCATTTGTGCATTTGTAATTTGAAGATTTGAGAGTGATTGAGCAACTTAGTAACTT
Source organism: Sequoia sempervirens (assembly GCA_007258455.2). Taxonomy (NCBI): domain Eukaryota; kingdom Viridiplantae; phylum Streptophyta; class Pinopsida; order Cupressales; family Cupressaceae; genus Sequoia; species Sequoia sempervirens. The sequence continues at coordinate 135,571,502 of VDFB02105785.1, read as the reverse complement.
CTGAGCAAGATGGGGATTCCCTACTACACACACCATTTCGAGTGCATGTGATGCCACAACCACCTGAAAGCATATGGAGCTCTGATACGTACCCTGATAAACTCCCTCGTGATTTGTGCAATTTTAATTTTGGCACGTATTTCTCATTTAAATTCGGTTTTCATAGTTTTAGTGTTTTCAATTCCCAATGTAGCGCATTCAATGACTGTTTTAGCGCATTTACTATTTTTCTGCATAGAAGTAGATTTTTAGTGCATCCCTAGTAGGAAGTACCGCATATGTTTAATTAGCGCATAGATAGGATTTTGTAGTGCATAGATTGAATTTTGCAGTGCATAGATAGAAATAGCACATAGATAGCCTAGATTAGTGTAGTCAATGAATGAAATAACACATTTAGGGAAATAACACATTGATAGCCTGAAATGGTCCATTGACAATCTAAAATGATGCGTTCACCATATTAGTGCATTGATGAATTTAAATGGTGCATTGACTTTTTTAGAACTTTGATAGACTATTTTAGCACATCCAAGTTAGAAAGATGTAATTTTCAATAAACTCCTTGATTTTAATGTTCTTTGATCATGTCATCCTTTTTTTTATTTTGATTGACGATTCTGATAGATTTGGATGATTATTGATCTCATGTTCAGTGAGATTCAATTATTGATTCATGATAATTAACCTCATTATAGGTGAGGATCAATTATAGTTTGATTAATTGATTGACCTCATGAAAGGTGAGGTACAATAATAGATTTATTGATACACCTCATGATAAGCGAGGTTCAGTGATAGATTCATTGATAAACCTCATGATAGGTGAGGTTGAATGATAAATTGATGGTTACAAGATTTGATCAAAGTATCATCAAAGCTGATTAGATTGATAGGTTGATTGATTTCATTTGATTAACAAGATTACTAATTTGTGAATTTTTGTCATGATAGGAGCCTTTGGTGAATCTATAATTTGCAAGCATTTTCCTAGGACATGGGATTTGATACCCCACCTAGTGCAGGCTGAGACAACTGTTATTGCATGATGTAGTTTTTCCTCTCTCATAGATATGCCCTAGATTAGGATTAATAGGGGTCTCTTGATAGCAATAGTAGAGAGGTGGCATAATGATCATAACACCTTTCACCTTCCTAATGGCAAGATGACAGTGACCCCAGAGGATCTATACCGCATTTTGAGGATACCTATTGTCAAAGAGCTTGAATTGTATGATTAGACTCAGTAGGGATGGATTGATGCTTTGCACAGAGTATTTGAGGGTGACATGATATGTGGCTATGAGATTCCCTAGAGAGAGATGATTGACGCATACATGAAACTGCCATCTGTGCTTGCTAGATTCAGTGGAGGATTCCTATGTCCTGACCATAGGTCAAAGGGACTATTAGTTGGATGGGGTCGTATCTTGGAGCAGATAATTTTATAGGGTACTAGATATGATTGGGTTTTTTTGATGATTTATCATTTATATCATGACTTACATCAAGTGGTTTATCTCAGAGGACGCAATTTTTTAGCCGAAGTCACCTTGTTATAGGTATGGGCATGGGAGAATATAGCCATGATGTGTCTCATTGTAGATAGACATCAGCCAAATAGGAGAGCCTACATTCATGGGTACATAGTTCCACTTGTCTAGCATAGGTTTGGAAAACTAGAGTATTGAAGGCGAGTACTGGATGACCTTGAGATAGTTGTATGGAGGCCCTACATTGGTTGTGAGCCTTGGGCAGAGGATGGCATTGAGTTGCCATATATGTGCCAGTTGATGTACTTGATTGGAAGGACTCAGTTTGTTATAGAGAGATTTCTACAAAGGAGTGTGATGAGACAGTATGGCTAGTTATTGGGCATTCCCCAGGGAGTGACTCATTATGCATGATGATAGATGGATGCTACAGAGTGGGGAGCCACCTTTTCATATGATGCCACATTTGAGCAATACCATAGTCTACAATCGATTATTTGGGATTATCATCCAGAGGTCATTGAGGCTCTGATATGCAAGGAGTATGCATAGTATCTCTTCTTACATCCATTCCCATTGATCTCCAGTCCAGATGAGTCAGTTCTATTGTTAGATGAGGAGGAGAGGGAAGTTGTACATGGTCACAGGCGAAGGAGAGATGGAGGAGTTGAGGAGGTAGTGGTTATGATGGAGGTAGAGAGCAGTGATGATGATGGAGATAATGATGACAAAGATGGTTGAGATGAGGAAGGTGGAGATGATGATGGGGGTGATGGAGGTGTCAGCGATGGAGGTGGTGGCAGACATACAAGATTAGACCTCTTACTGCATTGAAAGAGGAAATCATTGGTAGCTATGAAACAACATGTTCAGATTGTCTTGCCCTGGTAGCAACAAAAGACATAGATAGCTGCATTACAAGTTTAGGTTCAGACACTGCAGGGTCAGTTGGCATAGGTATAGGCTCTACTATAGACACAAGTTGAGGCCTAGGCTCAAACATAGGCACAAATTTCCACTCTTAAGGTCGAGAGGGATACCTTGAGGCAATAGGTTGAGTAGGCAGATGGCATGTAAAAGAGGATGGAGAGAGTAGCAGAGGGTACCTCCATAGCTAACATGCTCAGAGAGGTTATGCACGTGGGCTGAGAGGTGGAGTATCATAGAGGTAGATACCATGAGTTAGTTCCTTTAGAGTAACGAGTCAGCTATGCTCAGTCTATCAATGCTCATACACATTCTAGGACCACCAATAAAGGAGTGATACAACCTCCACCATGAAGAGATCTAGGCACAGGACCATGAGGAGGTGGTACAGGGCCGATAGGGATGACACCGTCTAGGGCCAGTAGCAAATAGGTACATGTGATGATGATTGATATACTTTGAGACATTTGATGATATACACTCTGATTTTGACTCTCCGCCATTCTGATATTGTATCTCCTAACATTTATATAGACATCATTATATACTTGACATTATTATTTTGAGCTTTATATGATATGCGGCAGATTGTTGATCTATATGTGGTGATATAATTTCATGATGGATGCCTATGATACATGCCTTTAATTTCTATATTCTATATGTCATGTGATGCTTATATGATGATGTTATGGTTATGCATTGATGAAATAATGATGTATGGATGCAATGGTAAAATGATAATGCATAGGTTACAATTATATATGCTTTGTGAATGATGTTAATACAAATATGTTGTGATGTTATATGAGATGATACATAGATGAAAATTTTATATGTGTTATGAATGATGTGAATGTGATCTAAAATGGATTTATGATGATGCAAATGATATGTAATGCAATTTTTTTTTGATATTTTTCTAATGCAAAAGTATGATCTAATGCATAGATGAATGAATGATATGATGATGCAAATATATGATCAAATTTATAGATAGATTAATGATATGATAATGCAAATATATGTGTTATGAAAATGCTTATGTAGCTATACGAGAATGATAATATTTTTGTTAATGTCAAGTATACTCAGTCCATTAATGATAGGGATAACAACATTTTTTGAAAAATTTGTCAACCTTGAAACAATTTGTTTTGCTCATGCAAAGCCAAAATGAGTGCAATGTAATTTAACCATGCAAATCTAAATATGCAAATGTTTTCATTTCAATAATCCATTTATTGTGCTTTTATCATCATTGAGCCTTTAAAATGTTGAAAGTGAGTACAAGCATTGATGGTATAATTTAGACCATGATGACTTGAGTGCTACATTCATGGTTTTTATATTGCAAGTTAACACAAGCATCTAGGTATAATTAAACCGAGATGAACTAATAATTTCTTGTGTAAATAGACAAGAATCAATCATTTTCCTATCCAAATTTTAAATGTCATAAGTGATACTTAGTAGAGCACATCTCGTAAAAATTTAGATAGTAATAATGTTTAAGTCACAAACAACAGAAAAATAAAAATCATACTCCTTCCTTGCTTCTTTGGTTCAATACATCATCGAGTTGCTTCAAAGATATGATAACAAAAATAAAATTACAACATTGAACATTCAAGCTAAAGTGATAAAATCATGATTCAAGAGAATATCATCGATTTAGATTTAATTTGATTGATCTAAGTTGTTTAATTTGGATGGTTTGATCTATTGATGCTTGATGATTGACTGTTCAATGTTGGGTTTTCCTATGATCATTGTATCTTTTGTGTTTATCGTATTGTTGTTTGTCTATTTGTTTAAGTCAAAAGTTTTATTACCCCCGGGCAGTGAGTTCAGGATTTTACCCCCAAGCTAGGATGAGACACAACTACAATGCCAAGATATGTATATGAGGTTCTCTAATGAGAAGTTGAATGATGGAAAAGGTGAACAACCAAGATGTGCTCAAATAGATGGAACAAATAGTCTATCACAAATAACGCCTATTACCAAGTTTTCACTACTTTTTTTTATTGCACTTTTCAAATTTTATGACTTTTTTGACTTTTCGACTTTTTCTCCTTTATTATATTTTTCTCATTTTTCCAATTTTTTGTATTTTTTTGATATTTTGATTCTTTTTTTGTCACCAAGACACCTTTTTTCCAATTTTTTATCAAGGTGGCCATTTTTTTTAGGACTTTTTCTAATTTTTTTGTGTTTTTTGTAGAACTTTTTCCATGCATAGGATAATTCAAGTGTAGAACTTCCTAAGATGGATAATTTTGATAGGTTCATCAAAAAAATACCCTTCAGGTGTATACAATTGGTAAGCTCCTAATCCATAGACTTATATGATGACAAAGGGACCTAGCAAATTTGGTTCAAATTTCCCCTTCTCTCGATCTTGTTGATTGCAAGGGTTTTCCTTTAATACCAAGTCACCAACTTGAAAGGCTCTTGGTTTGACTCTGTGATTGTAACTTATGGAAATCCTCTGTTGATATGCTTTCAAATGGTCCACAACTTGTTGACGATGCTCATCTAATAGTTCCAACTCCTGAAGTCTAGACTCTCTATAATCCTCATCTAAAATGATCCCCTTTAGTGACACACGAAGTGATGGTATCTCAAACTCAATAGGTAGAATGTCTTATGATCCATATACCACAGTATATGGTGTAGCTCCTATAGGTGTTCTATTGTTGGTTTGGTATGCCCACAAAGAAAGATTCAGTTGAACATGCCAATCATGTCCAACATCATTAACAATTTTCTTTAAGATTTTTAGAATAGTTTTGTTTGAGGACTCTACCTAGCCGTTTCCTTGAGGATAATATGGTGCTGAAAAGTGATTCTACATATGGAACCACTCACATAGTTCCTAGATATCCTAATTCTTAAAAGGTCTACAATTGCCAGTGATAATGGACCAAGGAATGCCATATTGATAGATAAGGTAATTTAAGATAAAGGATGATATTTGTTTTCCTGTGATTTTTGTTAGAGGTACAACTTCAATCCACTTTGTAAAGTACTTTATGGTTGTAATGATAAACTTATGTCCATTGGATGAAGATGGGTGAATTTTACCTACCAGATCCAATCCCGACTAACAAAAAGACCATGTTGATGCGAAGGATTGTAGCTCTTGTGCTGGTACATGTAGTAGGTTCAGATGAATCTAACATTTTTGAAATTTCTTAACATACTGAAAAGAATCCTCCATATTTGTCTAGTAATACCCCAAATAAAGGAGTTTCTTTGCTAGAGTTAGATTGCTTGACTGATCTCCACAAATACATTCAAGAATCTCGTGTAAAGCTATCTCAAATTCATTACATTCTAGACATCGTAGGAGAGTACCATCAAGACCTCGATGGTAAAGTATGTCAAAAATCAAGGTATGTTATGCGGCTTGGTGAATGAAGTTTCATTTTTGATTGCGAGAAAGGTCAAGTGGGAGAGTATTGTATTTTAGGTAAGAATAGATCTTTCCATAGATGGAGGTTTTAGGGTCAACGATATGGTATATCACTTGGGATTTAGGACTATTGTATGCGGGATAAGAAACTTGTTCTACCATAAACTCATAACGTAGATTCACTTTTCTAGTATCTGCAAGAGAGAAGCTCAATTGTATGCATTGGATCAACAACTTTGTTTTCCACTCTAGGAAATTGTTCAAATTTGATTTCAATAAAGTAATTTTTGAAATTGACCACCATTATTTTTTATGGAAACAATTTATAATCCTTCGTCTGCTAATAATCATTTACTTGATTTATGGCCAGTTTTAAGTTTCCATAGACCTGCAACTCTGTGATCTTCCATTTAGCTACTACTTTGATACCAATGATTAATTCCTCATATTCTGCTACATTATTGGTGCAAGGAAACATGACTCTATATTATTTCAGGATTGTATTCCCTTGTGGTGTTATGAATAGGATTCTAGCACCTAGTCTGTGTTGTTTGTAGGATCCATCAAAATATCCCATCCATTGTTGTGTTATGATTTTAAGTACATTAGCATCAACAAACTCAATATGCATTGGGTGATTATTCTATAGAGGTTCTTTAGCTATCTGATCAGCTATCACTTGTCCCTTGATGGATCTTCAATCTACATATTGTATATCAAACTCACTCAAAATCATGACCCATTTGGCTAATCTCCCTATTAAGGCAACTTTATTGGGCAAGTACTTCAATGGATCAATTAAATATTTGAGTTTAACTGTGTGAGTTAGCATGTAATGGAATAGTTGATGAGTAGCAAATACTACTACCAAGCAATCTTTCTCAATAAAATTTTAATTGATCTAATAACCATTCAAAGTTTTGTTGATATAATATATAGCCCATTTCTTTCCCTTGAGATCTTCCTATGCTAGTAGATCGCCCAAAGAAATTTTAGTTGTGGATACATAAAGTAATAATGGATTTCCATCTGCAGGTGGTACTAGTATGTGTAGAGACATAAGATATTGCTTTAGTTGAATGAAATGATTTTCACATTTCTCATCCCATTTCAAAGAGATATTCTTATGTAGCAAGTGGTTGAATGGATGACTCTTTTCTGCTAGTTGAGATATGAACATTTGAATAGACTAAAGCCTTCCCTGTAGAGATCATAGCTAATTGATATTCTTTGGTGGTCACATCTTCCTAGTTCCCTTGACCTTAGCAAGATCAAATTCAATACCTTTCTCTGAAACTATGTACCCTAGAAGCTTAGCTAAGGTCACACCAAACTCACATTTCTTAGGATTTAATATGAAATTGAATTTTTCCAGACAAGTGAGGATTTTTTCTAGGATCTCAAGGTTTCCTTCTCTAGTATATGATTTTCTAATAAATCATCCACATAATCCTCCATAAAAGTATACATCATGTCATAGAAGATGGTGACCATTGCTCTCTGATATGTAGGTCCTATGTTCCTCAGCCCAAAAGGAAAAAACATTCTAGCAAAAAGTTCCCCATGGTTATGTGAACATTGTTTTCTCCTAATCCTCTGGTGCTATCTTGACTTGATTATAACCTGAAAATCTATCCATCAATGATAACATTGAATGCCCTGTTGTCAAGTCTACAATTATGTTGATATTAGGAAATGGAAAATTGTCATTTGGACATGCCTTGTTGAGATCCCTGAAGTTGGTACATATTGTGATACTATTATCCAGCTTAGAAATAGGTACAATATTAGAGATCCACTGAGCATAATCAATAGTTTGAATGAATCCCGTGTCTAGCAATTTCTTGAGCTCTACCTTCACCAACAATGAGATATGTGGGTGCATTTTTCATATTTTCTACTTGACAGGTTTCACTCCACTTGGTAAACATAGATGATGAATCAGGAGATCTAGGTCTAAGCCTGGCATATCAAAGTAAGACCAAGCAAATTTGATTTTTCATTCTTCAAAGAACTTGGTGAATGTAGGATTTTATTTTTTATTCATGGATGCTGCCAGATCCAATGTCTTCACTTTTTTTGTTGTGCCAATATTGATAGATTATTTTTTTCTCAACCAACATTAATGATCTCTCATGATAATGTTCAATAAGAGTGTCAAATCCCCCATATTTTACTGCTGCGAAGAGGTTTTCACCATTATATGTGTTCTTTATTTTTACTTTTTTTTGAGATCTAACACTACCATTAAATTGTTTTCACCATTAGATCTATTTTTCATATTTTCATTATTGAAGCTAAGAGATTTGACACCCTCCTGACTTGAAGCATTTTTATGAGTTTTGTGGTTAGCACTTGTGTTAGGATTTTCAAAACATATGAATTTAATTATGGTTGTTGGAAAAACAAGGACAAACAACTGAGAGGGGTGGTGAATCAGTTGTCACAAAATTTTAACTTTTCAGAGATAACTTAATCTCTGACCTAATGGAAAAGCAATTAATCACAAACAATTAGAACACCAGAAACACATAGAACATCAAGATTTTTTTTCATGGAAACCCTGTTAGGGGAAAAACCACGATGGATGTTAGTCCACAACATTATACCCTGATAAAAGTATAATGAGAAATAAAAAGGAGAATTCACATGCATTCAGGCTCACTGCCTAGAGCTCACTGGTCAAATACAAAAGGGGCTCACTACCCAAAAAATAATGGATTAGATCCATAGGGATTTGAACTAATAGAATAGCTTCTACAAAAGCTAGATTACAGTTCCAATTAAGCAGAAAAAAAATCTCTTCACACTTCGGGGTATGTGTAGGATCATCATGGAAAAAACAGGCCCTTAAGTGGTAAAAAATTTAGAAAAAATCAGAGTTAGGAAACTTGACATAAAAATTTTAATAAGTTATCTATATTATTTCAAAAATATGTAAGAATAGAATCTATAGAAAATTGAATGTAGATTCTAAACTACTAGGTTTATTTTAAAAAAAAATCTATTTGGTGAAAATTTGAAATTTCAATGCAATAGTAATTAAATTTTGGGAAAAATAATAAGTAGGTGTTTGTCTAACCACCCTAACCAGAATAAAATGATAATATTTTTTATAATATTTTAGATATAAGTAGAGGACTCATGTCCTGATGTGATGCATATTTTTTTGTATTTTTTTTCCAAGTAAATAATTAATTATGAATTTTTTATTACAACTTTTAAAAAATATAAAAAATTGTATGTCTAACCACCTTAACTTGGTCAAAACTTCATGAAATTCCTTTTTTTTTAATCCTGTAGTATGCAAAGCATAGAATGTGATGCATGTTTTGGATTCAAAAAATGCACTACTATTTGAAAGCAATAGATATTTTTCAATCAGCCTATAAATCAAGGCCTTAGTCATAATTCAAATAGAAAATGAATAATAATTATTTATTAAATTTAAAGTAAAGCATAATTTTCCAATATTGGAATGTTGTGATGGTTTATAGGTGGCATTGTTGTTCTTTCCACCAAGGTTTAAACCCCGTTGGGGTTGTATTGTTGAATGGTTGTATCCGGTTCATAGCTCTAGTCAAAAGCATTTACCCCTTGAATAAAAAAGTAAAGCATAATTTATATGGCTAGAAAGATAAGAATCACCTTTAAAAACCCTTTTGGTTTCATCAATTGTGGGTTAAAAAAAGTCATCAGCCACATACTCTACACATACCCATTATATTGCCACTTTTTGGCCCATCATGATCCTGCACATACCCTTCACTCTTACTCTTCACACTTTTCTCTACCTTCGAATGATCTAAACAAAATTCACATGCATACATACTTCTTACTTCGCTCACACAACCACTCTTATATATCCATGTCGGTAAATTACACCAACAACCTAGTCGGCTAGAGAATATAAAATATAATTACAATGTCAGCATAAGTGTACAAATAAGTTTTCAATGTGGATCAAACACCATTGGACAAGATTAATGTAAGACCTAAAACAATATCCTCAATCACACCAAACATTCAAATTTTAAACTCCAAGGATCTGCAACACGTTACAACCATCAAGTTGGCCAAGAACAAGAAAAACCAAATAGCCACAAGAAATACTTTGAACATGAGCACACTAATCAACACAGACATGCAGCAATGATAGAGAACATTCTAGAAGCATCCATGAGCACCAATAAATAACAAAGAAATATCCACAGTAGTTATAATTACTAGAATCACACATAATTCAATCTGACACACTGACAGAGACCACAGAAACATTGTCAAAACATAGATCTCCATAATATAGACAAATATTCATGTGGACCTCTAAAACTTCTGGTGGATGAACTAGAAACTCTCAGCAATAAAACCTTTAGTCCACAACAACTAATCTTCAATGTATAGAACAAAACACCTTCATGACCATGAGTGTTCCACAGACTGCCTATAACTATTTCTTTTACAAATTTCTCAATATCCTCGACATATACAACCTTTACCATCTCAATGCTAATAGTGTTGACATCAATGAAAACCAAATATCAGTAGCACAATGACAATTCCCAACAATCTCCCCCTTTGGCATTGATGGAAACACAGGATGTGAAAGATACCATCAACACAATTCTTCATCCCACAATTCTTCTTCTCATGTACAAGACTCTTCTCTCCCTTATACCACAAGGATTTTTCACATTACTTTTCTCCCCCTTTGACATCAATGGAAAAGGTAAGAATCACCTTTCCACATAGACACTGAGAACAACATATTTGTACATCTAACTACTCCCCTTGAGTAGCAGCCTCAGAAACACCAATATGGATCAAGATATAGCTATGATACACATGGATTGATGTATGTACATGCATCTTTTAGTTTTTATTAGGAGGGGTGATTACCCTTAGCAACCCTCTAAGATACTCAAAAGTATCCTTCCGTAATGGCTTAGTAAAAATATCTGCAATCTATTCTTTTGTGGGCACATACTCTATTTTGACTTCTTTCTCACTCACTTTCTCCCTCAAGAAATGGAACTTGATTGATATATACTTAGTCTTCCATTGTAGTACCATATTTTTTAATATGTTGATTGCACTTGGATTTTCACATTATATGGCGATAGGTTCATCATATACTACCCTAATGTATTTTAGCATCTATTTCATCCACATCACTTGTGTGCAATTGTTAGTAGTAGAAATATACTATGCTTCAGTAGTAGATAAAGAAATGGAATTCTGCTTTTTGCTTAGCCAAGACACCAACTTCTTCCCTAGGAAGAAGGCACCACCACTAGTACTCTTCTTTTCATCTACATCTCCTCCCCAATCAGCACCAGTATATGCATTCAAGATAAGATCATCATCGTCTGGATACCAAAGCCCAAAATTAATTGTTCCTTTTAGATACCTAAGGATTCTCTTAACAATAGTCACATGAGACTCTTTTGGATCAGATTGAAATCTAGCAACCATACATACAACATTTAGAATGTCTGGCCTAGTTTGAGTTATATAGAGCAATCCTCCAATCATTGACATGTATCTTGTTTGATTAGATTTGGGAGATTCATCATTTTGTGTCAATTTACATCTAGTTACCATGGGAGTACCAATTGGTTTTGAGTCATCCATACCAAACTGCTTTAGCAATTCTCTCACATATTTGGACTATGATATGAAGATCCCATTGTCTAACTGAGTAACATGTAATCCCAAAAAGAATTACATCTCTCCAATCATAATCATCTCAAATTCACTCTTAATTTCATCAGAAAACTTCATACATAGGTTATCATCTCCTTCAAAAATGATATCATCAACAAAAACTTCAATAATCAATTCTTTGTCATGATCTAACTTAAAATACAAGTTGTTGTCAGTAGTACCTTTGTTAAGTCCAAGCTTCAGTAAGTATTTTTCCAACCTAGCATACTAGGCTTTGGGGGCTTGCTTTAGTCCATAGAAAGCTTTCTTCAAACGACACACCATATCTTCCTTGTTAGTCAGTTGGAATCCATGAAACTGTTCAATGTAGAACTATTCTTCTAATTCATCATTTAGAAAGGCTAACTTTACATCCATCTGATAGACCTTATAGTTCTTCTATGCAACATAAGCAAGAAACAATCTTACTACTTCTATTCTAGTAATAGGGGAAAAAGTTTCTTCAAAATCAATTCCTTCCATTTACGAGTACCCTTTGAAGACTAGTCTTTCTTTGTTTCTAACCACTTTTCCTTGTTCATTTAGCTTATTCCTAAAGACCCGTTTAGCACCAATGACATTCTTATCTTTAGGTCTAGGAACAAGTACCCATGTGTTGCTCTTTTTAATCTGCATCAGCTCCTCTTTCATGGCTTCCATCTAGTACTCATCATTGCAAGCTTCTTGGACATCTTTAGGTTCAATCTAGGAGATTAGGCAATATTCTTCTGTAATCTTCCTTCTAGTTTGCACACCCTTATTCTTATCTCCTATAATTTTATTTTTAGAATGATTTAATCTTACATACCATAGAATATTTGGATTTTGTCGCACATCTAATTCTTTCACTTTCTCTTTTGCACTAATACTTTTCTCTACTTCCTGGTTGTCTTGATTTATCAGCATAGTTTAAGGTTGTCTTACTAGAACATATAACACAATTTGAAGTTGATTTTGTGTTTGAACACTCTTCCCTTTATTTGTATTGTCTTCATCTAAAACATAGCCATTGTATCTAGGTGAATTAATAGAGTCCTCATCAACTCTGACATTTGTACTCTCAACCACTTTCCTCAGTCTTCTATTGAAACATTGGTAGGATTTACTCTTAGTAGAGTAACCTAGAAAGATTCCTTCATCTCTTCTTGCATCAAATTTTCCTATATCATTCATCTCTCTTGATGTAGCACTTACTTCCAAAAATATTAAAGTACTTGATAGTAGGCTTATAACCAAACCACAATTCATAAGGAGTCTTACCAAAGTCACCATTTACATTTACCTAGTTCAATTTGTATATAACAATGCTTACAACTTCACTCCAGTAGGTGTGGGGCACATTTCCTTCTAACATCATTGTTTTGGTAGCATCCAAAATATTTTTTTTCTTTCTCTCTGCAACACCATTTTTTTGAGGGGTTCGGGGAGCAAATAATTGTCTTTTGATTTCATTCTCTTCACAAAAAGAATTGAAATCCCTGGAGGTGAACTCACCACCTCTATCTAACCTTAGGCATTTTATTTTCAGACCTTTATTATTTTCTACCATAGCTTTGAAACTTTGAAACTTTTCTAATGCTTCACATTTTTCTCTTAGAAAAACAACCCATATCATTCTATAATAATCATCAATGATTAGCATAAAGTACCTTTCACCATGAAGACTTCTCACTTTGGAGGGACTAGATAGATCTATGTGCACCAACTCTAGCAATCCACTTGTATGATACTATTTTCTTTGGAAGGAGGCTCTTTTTTGCTTACCCATCTAACACTCCTTGGAGATTGTGTTAGTAGGCTTCACTAACTTAGGAAGATCTCTAACTGCTTGAGAAGAACTTATCTTGACAATGTTATCAAAATTCACATGACACAACCTTCTATGCCACAACCAAATTTCATCTACTTGTGTAATCAAACAACTTTCACTAGCAACAGTCAGATGAAAAACATTACCTTTTTCTGTATACCTAAAGCATTTAAATTTCTAGAACTTCCATATATCTTGCATCTTCCATCTCTAAAATAAAGATGATAACCCTTATCTACCATCTATCCACCACTCAAAAGATTGTGCCTCAAGCCTTCAACATAAAGAGCATCATCAGTGTTGTGCTTACCACCAAGAAAAATACACCCTCTGCCATGAATCACATAGGCATTGTTGTCACCAAATCTTACAATCCCGCCATCATAATTTTCTAGACATACAAATTTTCTCTTATCACTAGTCATATGATGTGAGCATCCACTATGAATGACCCACTCATCCTTCTCTTCTATTTGGGTTGCAAGATTTTTTTCAACTATAGTAGATTCAATGGCTTCTGGACCATTCTCCTTAATGGCAATGAACACTCAGCCATCTCCATTTCCTTCATACTCATCTTCTGTATCAACTTCTTCAACAAAATCACACTTCTTTTGAAATTTATGTTTGTTAGGCTTAGGTGTAGGAACTCTATCAGGACTCCTTGATGCAAAATGACCTATTTTATTGCATGAAAAACATATAAGGGGAAACTTTCCTTTATACTTACCTCATCCTCTGCCTTCTCTCCTTGCAATCATTGCTTCCAGCTCTTCTACCTATCTTTCTTCATTTTCAATTTGTTTCATTTCTTCCTCATATATGAATATCTTCCTAGAACACTCACTCAATTCATATCTTGACATGCTTCTCCTGGATACAATAGCTTTGAATGCAGTCTTGGTCTTAGGAGAAGATTTTCCAAATTCGCTCAACTCAAAAGCAACTAACTTACCAACTAGTGTATCTCTTGTCAAATTTGTCATAGATATGGTTTCGTCAATAGCACGAGCCTTTGATTTGTAGGAGGAAGGTAATGATCGAAGTACCTTAGTCACAATTTCATCTTCATCAAGAACACCACTGACTCATTTGACGCCCATCACTAGTTCATTCAATTTCTACATAAAGGAAGAGATATTCTTATCTTCACCCATCCTTAGATTCTCATACTTGCCCTTTAAAATTTGCAGCTTAGCCATCTTCACATGTACATCTCCTTCATACAAAGTCTCTAGCTTTGTCCACATCTCATGACCTGTCTTCAAACCTAGCATATTTTTCATCCCTAAATCTTTTAGAGCACTCAGCAAAGCTTCCATAGCTCAAACATTATTCTCAGTATCTTTGATCTCATTAGCAATCGAAGCACCATTCATAGGGATAACATATTTATTCTTTGTGATCTTCTAGTAGGGTTCTCCAATGCACCTCAAATGATATTCCATTATAGTCTTCCATAATGAATAATTTGTTCCATCAAATCTAGGGATTTCCTTGTATGATGCCATTTTGGAACACCTCAAGCTTTTAAACTTCTTCAGAGGAACCTACTTTGATACCAATTGTTGGAAAAACAAGGAAAAACAATTGAGGGGGCTAAATCTATTGTCATAGAATATTAAAATTTTCACACTTAACTTAATCTCTAATCTAATGAACAAGAAATTAATCACAAACAATTAGAACATCAAAAACACATAGAACACCAAGATTTTTTTTCATGGAAACCATGTTAGGGGAAAAACCACGGTGGATGTTAGTCCACAATATTATACCCTATTAAAAAGTATAATGAGAAATAAAAAGGGGAATGCACGTACATTTAGGCTCACTGCTTAGAGCTCACTAATCAAATACAAAAAGGGCTCACTATCCAATAGATATTGGATTAGATCCATAGGTATTTGAACTGATAGAATAGCTTCTGCAAAAGCCATATTATAGTTCCAATTAAGCATAGAAAAACTCTCTTCACACTTCACTCTTACTCTTCACACTCTACTCTGCCTTTGAATGATCTGAACAATATTTGCATGCATACAAACTTATTACTTCACTCACACAACCATTCTTATATATCCACATCGGAGAATTACACCAACAACCTAGTCGGCTAGAGAATATAAAATATAATTACAATGTCGGCACAAGTATACAAATAAGTTTTCAATGTGGATCAAAACCCATCGACCAAGATTAAGATAAGACCTAAAACAATATTCTCAAGTGCACCAAACATTCAAATTTTAAACTACAATGATCTGCAACACGTTAACACCATCATGTCAGCAAAGAACAAGAAAAACCAAATAGGCACAAGAAAATATTTAACCATGAGCACACCGATCAATGTGGACATGCAAAAATGATAGAGAACATTCTAGAATCATCCCTGAGCACCAAAAAATAATAGAGAAACATCCATAGCAGGTATAATTACTAGAATCAGACATACTTCAATCAGGAACATTGACAAAGACCACAAAAACACTATTAGAACACAAATCTCCATAACATAGACAAATATTCATGTGGACCTCTGAAACTTCTGGTTGATGAACTAGACACTCTCAATAGTAGACTCTTTAGTCTACAATAGCTAATCTTCAATGTATAGAACAAAACACCATCACGACCTTGACTATTCCATAGACTACCTGTAACTATTTCTTTTACAATTTTCTTAATATCCTTGGCATATACAACCTTTAACATCTCAATTCTAATAGTGTTGACATCAATGAAAACCACATATCAACAACATAATGAAAATTTTGAATAATATTTTCATCATTTGTAAAGATACGTACATTGGAAGGCTCAGTTTGCTCCCAGTCATTAAGCTCGAGGTGTATTAAGGGTAAATGGTCATCTGATTGGCTAAGGTCAACGATAGTGAGGGTTCTTATAGTGACGTTTTCAAAGTTGTCAATAGTGATGTCGAGGTCTATGATATTACTCTCCTCCAAGTTGTCTATCTTACTCAGAGTTTTTTCATTCTCACTTGAGTCATTGATATTATGTGGTCCTAACACAAGAGGTCTAATCCTTGATCTTTGTCTCTCCTCATGTGTAGATGCATACCTTTGTATGGCATCAACCTCTTTATCATGACATATTCTTTGGACAACAAATCCCACTCATACTCATTGGTTAATGTTTCATAACTAGCCTGACTGTAGGATTCATTCATATATTTTCTATTTTGTATCCTCTTTGACCTCTTCTTTATATCCCAATCCATTTTTGTCCTTTTCTAAAGTGTGAGAGGTTGGATTGGTTCTATAATGCCTTCTGTCCTTTTTCCAATGGGACCTTGTCCATTATACCCCATTTTCTCTAGGATTGTCTTTCCTTTTCCATACTGATCTATTTGTATATTAGGGGTTGTTGATGTAGATGCTTCCTCATCTTTATACAACCAATTAAGAACAACCTTATCCTCTGACTCTTCTACTAAAGTTCTAGCCTTTACAATTCTTCCATCAAAAACTATGGTAGGTTGTGATAGTTGTTGTTTCGATATTGATGGATTCCCATAAGTTCTCGAAGAAGGAAACAATTGTGAAAGGCACATAGATTGTTGAATGGAATACTCTCCCATGCCTTTGTCTGTTAAATAGATCTTCTCATATTTTCTTGATATCAAGTTTAGTTGAATTTTCTTGTTTAATGGAGTAGACTCAACAATACCATTATCCTTTGATTGGTCCTTCTTCTAAACCCATTTTGATACAACATTTAATTGCTTCTCATTATTTGATGAATTTGGAGTGGTAGCTTCCCTGTTATGAGGTACAAAAGTGTCTTGAGTTTCCTTAAGCATGATACATTGTTGGGGATTGTTTGAATCTGCTAAGATGGTAATTTCTTGTCCATTTAATATAAACTTTAAGCATTGGTGATATGTGGATGGTACTATTGCATCTTGTGAATTCATGGACACCCCAAAAGTATATTATAGGTTAGTTCTTTGTCCAACACTTGGCAGACTATGTCTTTCACAATTAGTCCCACTTGGATAGGTATGATAATCAATCCTTTGGAAGATCTCTCTTCATCATCATATACTTTTATTGTGATTTTTCTTCTTGCATAAATAACATTTTCAGAATATATGAGTGCATAGATAAGTTTCAAAGTAAAAATATTCAAACCAACTCTACCATCTCTAAGAACACGCTTGACTCGGTGTTTGTGGATGAGAACCTCAGTGTGGAGGGAAACATTGTGTGGATGGTTTAGTTATAAATCATCATGGTCAAAAAATGATAAGTAGTGAGGAGTGGTCAAGTGTCCAACCATAGATAGAAATTGATCAACTTCCAAGTTATTGGGTAATGTTGTGGAAACAAGATTTTTCTAGGATTCCTTGTGTGCTAGACATATTTTCAAGAGTTCCAAGACTGAAATTTGTGTTGGTATCTTCTTCAATTGATAAAAAATGTTATATTGAATTGATAGGGAAATGGGTGTGTTGGATGTAGCTCCTTTTAGTATTACTTTAGCTTGCGCCCTTGTTGTTGCATTGACAAGTTGATACTCTTATTTCTCTATGATTTTGATAACATTAATTTATTTTTTATTTGTAGTATTTTTTGAAATCAGATTGAGTGGTGTGATTTGATTTGATTCTATGTTGTTGTCAATGATATGAAACTAATTTTTTGATGTATTAATGTTTTTGATCTGATGATTAGTTGTAATGACATCATGATTGTTATTAATTTCTCTATTATGAGTTTGATAATCAGCTGCAACCATGTCATTTTTTTTAGTTTTAGTAGCAACATGATTGTGTTCATCATTGATTTGAGCATTATTAGTTTGATCTTCAACCATAGAAATAAGAAGAATCATGGTGTCATAAACATAATTCACTTTTTTTCCTTTACCATTTGTAGAAGATGATTTTGCTTTTTTGTAATTATGTAGAAGATTCTTGAAAGCTCCACGATCATTGTTTGTTTGTGGTCCTTTAATGTGGAGGTCATCATTATGTGGATGGTTTAGTGATAAATTGTCATGCTCAGAAAATGATAAGCAATGAGGAGTAGTCAAGTGTCCTAACATAGCCAGAAATTGATCAACTTCCAAGTTATTGGGTACTATTATGGAAGCAAGAGCTTGTTCTAGGATTTCCTTGTGTGCTGGAGATATTTTCAAGAGTTCCAAGATTGATAGACAATGTTATACTGAATTGACAGGGAAACGAATGTGTTCGATGTAGCTCCTTTCAATATTACTTTAGCTTGCCCCCTTGTTGTTGCATTGAAAGGTTGATACTCTTGTTTCTCTATTATTTTGATAACATTATTATGATTTTCATTTGTAGTAGTGTTTGAAATCAGATTTAGTGGTGTGATTTGATTTGATTATGTGTTGGTTTCAATGATATGAAATTGATTTTTAGATGTAGCAATGTTTTTTATTTGATGATTAGCTATAATGATGTCATGATTGTTATTGATTATTGCATTATGAGTTTGATAATCAGCTGCAACCATGTCATTTATTTGATTTTTAATAGCAAAAATATTGTGTTCATCATTGATTTAAGGGTATGTGCAAGATCATCATGAAAAAAAATAGGCCTTTAAGTGGCAAAAAAATTAGAAAAATCAAAGTTAGGCAACTTGACATAAAAATTTGAATAAGTTATCTATATTAATTCAAAAATATGTAACAATAGAATTTGTAGAAAATTGAATGTAGTTTCTAAACTACTAGTTTTGTTTTTTTAAATCTATTTGGTGAAAATTTGAAATTTCAATGCGTGGTACTTAAATTTCGGGAAAAATAAGAAGTAGGTGTCTGTCTGACCACACTAACCACAATAAAATGATAATATTTTTTTATAAGATTTTAGATATAAGTAGAGGACTCATGCCCCAATGTGATGCATATTTTTTTTTATTTTTTTCCGATTAAATAATTAATTATGAATTTTTTATTACAATTTTTTTAAAAATATAAAAAATCATATGTCTGACCTCCTTAACTTGGTCAAAACTTTATGAAATTCTTTTTTTCTTTTTTTAATCCTATAGTATGTGAAGCATAGAATGTGACACATGTTTTGGATTCAAAAAAAGTGATACCGTTTGAAAGCTATAGATATTTTTCAATTAGCCTATCAATCAGGACTTTAGTTGTAATTTGAATAGAAAATGAATAATAATTACTTATCAAGTTCAAAGTAAAGCATATTTTATATCGATCGAAAGCTGAGAATCTCATTTAAAAACCCTTTTTGTTTCAACAATTTTGGGTAAAAAAATAGTCATCAGCCACATACCCATCATATTGCCACTTTTTGGCCCATCATGATCCTGCACATACCCTTAAGCATTATTAGTTTGATCTTCAATGACAAAAATATGAAGAATCATGGTGTGGGTATGCGCAGAATCATGATGGGAAAAAAAGTAGTGATATGATGGTTATGTGTAGGGTATGTGGCTGACAACTTTTCTTTACACAAAATTGATGAAAAGAAAATGGTTTTTAAAGGAGATTCTTAGCTTTCCACCAATATAAATTATGTTTTTCTTTTATTTTAATAAATACTTATTATTGATTTCTATTTGAATTATGACTAAATCCCTAGTTAATAGGCTGATTGAAAAACATCTATAGCTTTCAAACGGTATCACATTTTTTGAATCCAAAACATGCATCACATTCTATGCTTCACATACTATAGGATTAAAAAAAGAAAATTTGAATTTCAAGAAGTTTTGACGAAGCTAAGGTGGTTAGACATACAGTTTTTTATATTTTTTTAAAGTTGTAATAAAAAATTCATAATTAATTATTTACTTGGAAAAAAATTATAAAAATATATGCATCACATCGGAACATGATTCCTCTACTTATATCTAAAATCTTATAATTTTTTTTATCATTTAATTATGGGTAGGGTGGTTAGATAGAAACCTACTTCTTATTTTTGAAATTTGAAGTACTACTGCTGAAATTTCAAAATTCACCTAATAGATTTAAAAAAAAAAAAAAAACTAGTAGTTTAGAAACTACATTCAATTTGCTATAGATTATATTCTTACATATTTTTGAAATAATATAGATAACTTATTGGAGTTTTTACATCAAGTTCCCTAAATTTTATTTTTTGAATTTTTTTCCACTTAAGGGTCTATTTTTTCCATGATGATCCTACACATACCTGTGTCATAAACGTAATTCACATTTTTTCCTTTACCATTTGTAGAAGATGATTCTCCTTTTTCATAATTTGGTAGAGGATTCTTGAAAGCTCCATGATTATTGTTTGTTTGTGGTCCTTCAAAAAATATCTTCTTGTTGTCAATTAGATCTTGGATAAAAAATGTTTCAATTGCTAGCAGTTGTTTGTTTTATGGCCCTTGTTTTTATGAGATTCATAATAATGTGTGTCATTCCACCAAAATGGTTTGACTTGTGGATCCCAAATTTGTGGCTCTTGCAATGTTACAAGTTTGGCTTCAATAAGTTCCTTTAATGTTGATTTCAGTGATTGTCCCAAAGGTGTGAATTTTCTCCAATTTGATGGCTTTTGGAATGGTAGTGATTTAGATCCAGCATTGTTCGAGTTGTTTTGATTTGCATTTGGATTGCTGCTTTGGTTGTTGCTTTGATTTTTCTTAGTGGCAGCTGATGTTAAATTGAATATTGTTTTTGTGTTTTTTGTTTTAGCCACAACATCATTGTTTCAAACATTTCTATATTTTTGCCAAAACTTTGGTTTATCATTGTTGTTGTTGTGATTTGAGAAATTTATGTTGTTCAATCCTTCAATATATATTTTTAGGACTCCTCATTTGAACAAATATTCTTCTATCTTGAGCCCATTTTCAATAATTTTCTCAAAGTTAGGTGGACATTGTAGTTCAAGTCTATAACTCATTTCATTGTTTAAATTTTAAATGAATAGTTCCATCATTGTTAAATTGAATATTGTTTTTGTGTTTTGTGTTTCAGCCACAACATCATTGTTTCAAACATTTCTATATTTTTGTTTAAATCACAACATCATTGTTAAATTGAATATTGTTTTTGTGTTTTGTGTTTCAGCCACAACATCATTGTTTCAAACATTTCTATATTTTTGCCAAAACTTTGGTTTATCATTGTTGTTGTTGTGATTTGAGAAATTTATGTTGTTCGATCCTTCAATATATATTTTTAGGACTCCTCATTTGAACAAATATTCTTCTATCTTGAGCCCATTTTCAATAATTTTCTCAAAGTTAGGTGGACATTGTAGTTCAATTCTATAACTTATTTCATTGTTTAAATTTTAAATGAATAGTTCCATCTTTTCCTTTTCAAGTATGTAATGAGGATATCTTGCAAATAGCCTTATTCATCTTTGTAAAAATGAGAGAAATCTTTCACCTTTCTTTTATTTGGTATTCCAAAGATCCTTCATTGTGATATAATGTTGTATATTATAGGAGTATTGAGTTATAAATTTGTTAACTAGATCTTCAAAAGATCTAATTCTTGGAGTTAATTTAGGAAACCACTCCATAATTTTTCCACCTAACCTACTTGGAAATAGCCTCATCAAGTATTTCTCTTCATGGGAAAACTCTAAACTCATAGCTCGAAATTCACTCACATGGTCAAGAGGATTTGTTTTTCCATTGTATTTATTGTACTTGGGGAATTCACAATGTTTTGGAAATGGGATCATGTTCACATTTTGGGAAAAAGGATATGGACAAATATCTTGCAACAAGTATCTCTTAGTAGTTCCTATTTGCATATCTTGGAATTGTTGTTGCAAAGTTTGCAGTTCATGTGTTAATGCAACCACTTCATCTATATTTTGTGGTGTATTTTGTGTTTCAGTTTCACCTCTTGTAAGTGTTTCCTTCAATATATTAACATCAAAGTCCTTTGGAACTTTGACACGTAGATCAACTAGCATTAAAAGATCCTGTTCTCCATCTTCCTCTAGAATTTTCTCCATAAACTTATGGAACTTGGGATCTTGTTGCATATTTTGTAGATCCTCTTCAGATATTTCATCATTGTCATGTTGGTTGGATCTAGTGAATGCATTTTTGTCAATCTCAAACATGATGTTTTGTATTTCTCTTTTCCTAGTCTCTTGGAGTTTTAGTCTTTGTGATCTCGTCAAAACTGGCATACAAGTGTTATAATTGTCCACTAAACTTTGATCTTAGTTTGAAAATAGTGTCAAGGATATTAACTTAAGTCAAATATAATGATAGATTCTATTGATCAGACTAAGTTGATAAGTATGATTATACAACTCTGTTTCTCAATGTAGGATGACAAATCCTGATAATGAAACTTAGCTTTTAATCAAATGTGTTTGATTTACATACTTTAGGATAGTAGGCCTTAGTTTAATTTGAAGAATTTCATTGGTAAGATTCAGTTTTTGCAAGTTTCAGGACACTATTTTTATTTAGGAAGGATTCTTTTTTGATAAAAATCTAAAATTGATTTTGAATTTCTGACAAACAGTGAAAATAGCTCTCTAGATTTTAATATTTTGTATGCACTATAACAGTCCTCTGATGCGCTAAAAAGATTTGATAGATGCACTAAAAAAATGTTTCTGATGTGTTGTTAAACAGGTTGGATGCACTATATTGTTCTGTTTATGCGCTAGAAAATTGATTGAATGCATTAGACTATTACTCCTATGCACTAGATTGTTCCTCCTATGGGCTAAATTTTTCCTCTGATGAACCAAACTATTCCTTCAATATGCTAAATGATGGGTTAATGGGCTATTAAATAGATTGGATGTACTATAACAGTTCTCAGATGAGCTAATCTGGAAGTATTTAGTGTTTTAATAGTCTATTTGTTTTTTCTGGCTTTAATCAGTGAATTAGTTGTCCCCAAGGTATAAACTTTTGATTAATGAGTTTATAATATGATTTTCTTATTTTTAGATTATAGAAATTGATTTCTTTTTTATTTGGGATGATTTCTTTGAAAGTGGATTTAAACACACAACAACAAGTTTGTACAAAAGTTGTTCAAGTCTATGAATTAAAC
Source organism: Sequoia sempervirens (assembly GCA_007258455.2). Classification (NCBI taxonomy): domain Eukaryota; kingdom Viridiplantae; phylum Streptophyta; class Pinopsida; order Cupressales; family Cupressaceae; genus Sequoia; species Sequoia sempervirens. Next base: position 135,548,098 of record VDFB02105785.1, on the reverse strand, counting down.
ATTTAGTGTGTGTTCTAGAATCAGGTCTGACTCTTTCAATTTCCACTAGTATAACATAATAGAAGACAATTCAGGCACTTTTCTAATGTCAAAAGGTAACTAAAAATACCACAACCCACATCTTAAGACTATGTCAGCTCACACAACTATGTCACCCCCTAGAGGGCACCCATGTTTTTTCCTTTCTTGAGTCTTGACCAAGGTCGAATCCTCCACTTTTGGTCAAGGTCTCTAATAGTTATATGGTGAGTGTCTTGCGGTAAAATTCTTCCCTCCCCTTGCACTATGGTATAGAAAGTGTTTGGAAACTGACTCGACTGGATTCTAACTTAAGGTTCATAGAAAGGGTTTTCGTTCGAAGCGGCAATAGATAAAATCCCTTAGGAGGCATCCCAACGTGTCGAACCAAGGCTTTGGGGATGGTTATCTTGCACACTTCCATCAAATTGTGGAGTTTACCTAGATTTTCTTTTGATTATAGTGGGTTGGAAAACTTGGCTTTGGTTGTTTCCACTTAGGTCGTTCCTGTAGGGTGAGTACTTTTTCCCATTACAATACGCCTTCTAAAGGTTTTAATAAAGCATGAAAAGTGAGTCTAGCATTCTGATCACCTAGTGAAGGGGAGAGCATAGGCCTATCACTTCAACCATAGTAAACAGGGGGTTCAATTATCCCTCTAGTTAAGCTAGATGCATATCTTAATTGAAGGAAAGCAATAATAAATTCAAAACCCTACAAGCATCATTAGTAATTTGTAATAGTTTATCTTTTACAAGCATAAATGTTTGAAACAACTATCTTTGACTTGCATATTTTGTACCTGCAACACAAAAAAGTAGAGATCATTTTTCAAAATTTGAATTTCTGTAAAAATAGTCTGATGTGCTAAAACTTTAAGCATATGCGATAAACTTCCTATGTGCTAAAAGAATTGATAGATGTGCTAAAGTAATAAATGAATGCACCAAAACAATTATTATATGCGCTATAGAAACCCCCTGATATGCTAAATTACTAAGCATATGTGCCAAAATATTCTTCTGATGCACTGTAATAGTAGTTGGATGCACTATATTGTTCTTGAGATACATCGTAATACTACTTGAATGTGCTAAAATATGTATCAAATGCATTGGAAGAACTTCCAGTCATGCTAAAATAGAATCGCGTCAAAGGATGCAAATGCACTTTCCAAAAAAGATATTAAAAATGGGGTTTTGCCCCATGGTGGGTGCCAATTTATGTGTGAGGTCAAAATGCATATAATCAATAACAAACCACACTCAATGAAACATTACATGAGAGAAATCCAATAACAATTTAATCTAATTAAAACACATAGATTTCTCTAAAACTATTCAATTGCTCTCTTTCTCCAAGGATTTAATAAACCCGAGTGGCTCTCAAATCATGTGCACTATGATTATTAAAATGACAACCTAGACAATGAGATGATGTAAGATGAAAGAATCTAATCCTATATGATAATTTCTAGATGATATTTTATGATAATGATCAATAATGATAAGATAATGATAATGAAAGCTATGATACTGATATGAAATGATATGATAAACTATTGTAAACTAAAATGCAACTAATATGAAAGCCATGATTATAATCTAAAATGATTTCTAATATGATTCTAAAATACTAATTGCTAGAATGCTCTAATACTCAATTGCTCAAATATAATTCTTGCAGAGTAAGTTTTCTCAAAATTGGGATCCTTATCCTATAGAAAGAGGTTGTTTTTATAGATTTTCAAAGGAAAATTGTAATGTGGTAGCAAGCAACAGTTGAGATTTGATCTAGATAAATCAACGGTAGAAGATGAAGAAGTTGGAAAAGATAATGGAGAGGATAAAGTATTCTTTCAAGTGACCAAGAAGAAAAAGTGGAAGAAGAGAGCCAAGTCTGCCAGGAATGTTCCAAATTTTGGTTGGAAAGATAAAGCACAATTGAATATTATTGAAACTTTAAAATTTGGTTGAGACAAAATTTGTGGAAATGTGCTCAATTGAAAATTGGAATTATTCAATTTTGGAGGAATAATATTATTAAATAAAACAAACAAATGAAATTTGTTTATTTAATAAAAGAGGGATATGATATTTAAATAAAACAAACTATGTGAAATTGTTTATTTAATTAAGAGGGAATAATTAGAGAATTAAATAACCAAACTATTGAATTCTTTTATTTAATTAAGATAAGAATAAAGTGATTAAGATATAATAATTAGATAGTTAAATAACACAAACTATTGAATTTGTTTATTTAATCAAGATAGAAGAAAATAGAGAAGTGAACTATATAAATAAATATTTCTATTTATTTATAAGTAGATGAATTAAAGGTAAATTAATCAAATAATTGTATTTAATTAATTAGATTCATCCAGACCATTTTTAGGTGTATACATGTTCATTCACATGTGAGCAAGCAATTTCAGCTGTATTTGTCCCATTGCACATTTCATTTGATTGGAAAGCTATAAAACCAAGCTCACCATTTTCACATTTGACAAAGTCACAAACCTCAATGTTAGCTTGGTCCTTATTTATACCATCTCCAACATATTTACCAGTAGAACTTGCCACAAAACCATCAAAATTTTCAACAAAAAGTGGATTGCTCCTACACCAGTAGGGGTCATCATTTATAACCTTGCCCATTAATGAAGGTTCGTCAAATAAGGGATTTTTCCACACATTCCTGGTTGTCACATATACCCATGCCTTTTCAATATAAGGATCCCAATCTCTAAGATCATCAATGTATTAAAAATCAATATAATCACTTGAAGAGCAAAGAGAGACATTTTCAACATCCTCTTCATCATTTGTATTCAAAACTATTGATCCGCATTCAAAAAATTCTTCACATCAAGAGAATTTTTCACTCTCAAACAAGTGCACTCTTTCAAAGCTACCAATATGTCCTCTACTAGAAGCAAGAGACTCTACTTCAATTTCATAAGAAGAATTATAGTTAACAAAGGATCGACCAAGTTTAATCTCATCATCTTGGGCCTTGATTTTTGCATCATTATCATTGCTTAACTAACAATGTGGAATTCCCCTCTGCATTCCTTGCATTTTTTCATGATCTACAATATCCCAAGGAAAGAAGTCATGTACTACTTCCTTTTCCTCATATTTTGTATCTTCATCCTCATCATTGTTGTAGGAGCCTGCCTCTATGTTACTTATGATATGACAACAGTCATTAACTGACTATTCACATCCTGATACATCCCCTTGATCTATTAGCACTAAACTTTGATTTTACTCATCATGGAAACCACCTATAGCACTCTAAGGTAATACTTGTCTTGCATATTCATCCTTAGCCTCATCTACAACCCTTACCCAATCAACCACTTGGCTCAAGTTGTGAGGCCTAAATTCCTTTGTTACAGTGCTCAATCCTGATTGATACATGTCACAAAAAAAATCAATACATGTGGAGTCATCTATCCTAAGATCTTTACATATCTCTAATAATGTGTCCACAAATCTAGAGAACAAATCATAGGGTTGTTCCCCTTGGTACCTTTTCATTTCTTGTAATATCTTTGTTGAGAATACTTGATCATCTCTATCCTGATCATGTGAGCTTTTCAATTGAGTCTTACAATGAATCCCACATTGTGACAAAGGGGAAGCTGGAGTAATAGGATCCTTATCATTTTGGTTCAAACTTGCACTGATTGATTCGTCAATTACATTGGTAGGAAAATTATTAGAATCACCAACATGAGCAACTGCATGGACCTTTATCATTAAATACTTCAAATTGTTTTCAATATTTGTGGCCATTTGGTATGCCTGATACAATGTATTCTGCTTTTTGTTGCTCAAAAGGTAACTAATCCTTTTATCAAATACACCCAGGTATACCCCTAAGCATTCCACATCATTTGGTCTTATGCTTGTAGGGATTTCTCTTATTATCTTTGAGAATCTGAGATTGAAAGAAGGAACTAACTCATCCTCTTCCTTCTCCATACTCATGATTTTTTGTCTAATTAGGACTGGGTAAATCCTTTCTCCTTATTGTTCCATGAACACTACCTTAAACTCTTCCCATGAATGAATGGAGGAAGCTAGAAAATAAGAGAAGCAATCTCTTGCATCTCCTCTTAAGGATTGAATAAATAATTTCATGACAACATCTTTGAAGTCCACTTCATAATCTCCCTTCATATCAACAAACTCTTGCATATGTCTACTTGTTGATTCAACTTTTTCACCATTAAACCTAGGTATCCTATCTTTGATCTTTGGTGGCATAACATCCAGATAACCGTAATTTTTATCAAAACTAATGGCTCTATACCTCTCGGTACTAAAATTCCCTTGATGTGACAAAGGATGTCCATTATTCATAGTTACATTTATATCCACACCAGAAGGTGTAGATGACAATAAATCCTTACTCCTTGAAAGAGAATTCAAAATTTACTATGAAATTATACAATAATGTACCAATTCCCTTGGGAGTTACGATCCTAAGACTTTACAATGCACACTTCCTATGAATTCTACTTAAGATTACCATATAGCATGCTCCTTTATAATAATTCATAAGCTTCAAATTACATTCAAAAGGCATGCAAAATTATCACTAATATTCCCTCATTTAGTGCAAATTCACCTAATAAGGAACCGTTTACATTTTGAGCATAGAAAATTTATCATAATTTTCTCTTAACATGATCAATTTTCCTCTAGTTCTATGAGAATACTTGGAATTTTGGAACAACTGACTATCCTTTGTCTTTAAATCTGTAGATCTGAATATTTGATGTATGCTTTATCGGGTTCTTTAGTCAGAGTCACCACCTCCTATCATGGAGGATTAGACTTCAAATGAGATGAAGTTTCTTCACAAATGGAAAATTTTATGGGTTTCCTTTCATAGTAGAGTCATGGTCAGATCCTTCAAACTTTGCTGCAATCAAATCTTCTACTAGGTTCAAGAATTTGTTAATATCTGAACAAGATGTTCAAATTTACCTCACCATTTGACTCTGCAATACAAGTATCTGTGTTTGGAGAGTGGAGATTTCCCTAGTAGAGTCGCCATGTTTTTGGTGTTTTTTCAAGTACACCCTTAGAACTCTCTAAAGAGTAGCCAAATCTTATAATCAAGAATCCCTAAGAGGAATGACAAACTTAATGAATGAAGAGTTTCAAGGACTTCACTCCTTCACTTCAGGATTTGTGGGACCTAGGAGGGTGTTCCTAATTGTGTTCATATTGATTTACTCAGTAAAGAACACATCAACTCATAGATCGGTTCCCATAAAGGATAAATAAACATAGTCTACTAAAAGATTGGTTAATCTTTAAGCAAATAACCATTCATTCACCAGGAACGAGAAAATGTTTCAAATACATGTCACATAGTTAACAAATTTTAAGTGATTTATGCTTTGATCCTGAGTCCATGAACTGGTATACCATTATTATACTTGAAATGTAAATACCATAGAAAATAGACCAGTGTCCCATCGATTGGGAAATGGAGTCACACATATGATAATTAGTAATACAAAAGTTCTTTAACTCCAACAATAAAGGAATATTTTCACAATGCCTTATGTATTATGAAAACTCACTATTCCTAAAGCATGAATTCTTACCAAATCCTTTGTAAATTATCACAAATTCATGACCTTATTCAAGCATTTGATGATGAACAAAGATATTCTTGATATTTCATTCATAATTTGCAAAATCCAACTTATAGAAGGATAAAATGTTTTGGGCATAAGATTTATTTCAATATTAGTAATTTATATAAAATTATTTTAAGATCATCCTATGCATGACTCAAAACCAAGATAATTCCACTATTCATTCATTGGTATCCTTCCTAATTTCTACCCTGAACATATACCTGAATCAAAATTTCTGAAATCAGAACTAGAACCCCTTGCAAATGGTCCATGAGATCTCCTTTATAATGCAAGGTATCAAAATAGCTTCTGGATGCAAATGCAAATTACATTTTAGATGTTTCATTCCAGCTCAGATTTAAATTTCATTTCAAAATTCCCAACATGATGAGCTGCAATCATTTTTCAAAAACGGGGAAGCAAAATTTGCAACCATCAACAAAAAGGGAAATGCAAATATTGCCAAAAAAATTCCCTTTAACCACTAGCTAAGCCTCACATCCTACATCTAGATCACCTTCAAGGCCCACAGTTAGCATAAAAACCCAAAAAAAACTAGCATCACACATGAGGATCAGGAGCAACCACCATGACAACTCTATCAACTAATAGAAAATCTACAAACCCACACACCAATTCTTTCTCAACCAGAAGACTGGTCAACACCAACACCCAGCCCACACTACATGTGCCCACTTCGTGTCCTTGTAGGAGGAGGGGAAGAGACTTCGGTTCCTTCCTCATCTTTCTCTTTTCCAAGCACAAATCCATCATGCCCACTTAGATTTTTACGGATATCGGCGGAACTGATAACACGTCCATTCCCAAGACTATAGCTTGATTCAACATTATGAGGTATTGCTGGTAACCTAAGTCCATTTCTATTGCACTTTTTGATGGGCTATCTATGATATCAATTAGCAAACTGTGTCTCCCATAAGATCCACATCCATATCTTATCTTTCTTCGAACTCTAGATGCAAACAGTGCAGGATCCTTCACCTTTTCTTCTGTCTTCTTGGAAACAAAAATTGGGTGTTGTAACCTCCTACTACATCTAGTGGGATCACATGAAGCCTTTTCGATAGGGGCCTCCTCTTCTATAGATGGAGCACGTTTAGGTGCCTTGTGCTGACATATAGAAATGTCACAAAGAGGCTTCTATTTGTTGAGTCTTAGTGATCTCATTTTTGGTACATTGAAGGTGATTGGCTTACTCATTCTCACTACCTTGTAGTCTCTCAAGCTCCCAATTGAACACTCTTCACTTTGCAAAAATTCAAAGAGATGCTAACTGTTGAATGCAATGGTAAAAATGGCAATCACTTCATTCGTATTTATCGAGAAATTATAATGGTGTTTGATCATCAATGTTGGTGTGTTGGTGTCACACACTTGAGGGATCAATTAATTGTTGGCATCAATTTATTCACTGTTAACCACCTAGGTACTTGGAGATTTGAATATCATTCCTCAAAATGCATGAGAATTAATTTTTCACACACACAAGGACTCAATTTGATCCCACTTGAAGAGAGCACACCATTAATTCTCCTTGGTTACAGAGAAAAAAGGCTAAAGAATGCATGTATTTGATTTTGAATATCGAGAATTGATACTATAATGAGATGGAGCATCGAGCCTCTAAGATGTGGTCAAATCAAGTTTGAAAACCTAATACGATATCTTGTGAGCTCCTGACCAATAAGAAAAATTTGATTGGGATCCATGTCACCCATTCCATGGGGTTTGCAATGCTCTGCACTATGGTTGATAAACCCCACTTCTCACCTTTTCGCATACCTCACAAGTTTTCTGGTAGGCATTAATCAAGCACCACGAATTGTGCGATGAACAACTCGAATTAAACCTGGAGGCTGCACAATGACAATCGAGCTCACCATCATTAGTTATTAGGCATTGATACAAGGGTTGGGCTCCATATGGCAAGGACATGCATCAAAATTTTGTGGACCTCGCATGCTACATAATGGCTATCCAAAAATGCCCACGCAATGTGCGATGGGCCATAGGGATTGGATCTTGAAATCTGATGAACCAATTTCCTGCACATGCCAAATGTTAGTTTTTAGCTGGGGCCATGATTGGGCTAATGATAATAAAACCCTTAAGGATGCTAGTTTAAATCCCTTCAAATAATTTTTCCCAACTTTACAAAAAAATTGCATGAGAAATACACTAGGTGACCATCTATCCTAACTGAAGGGGTTGGTGACTAGACGAATTTTATGGGTTAAGTGATATCTTATTTAACTGGTGATTGACAGGAACAAGTCACCACAAAATTATAACAATGAAGGGTTTTAAGAAAGGATATTTATCAAGTTAGGGCTTACAAACCAAATCCTATGGCCCATCCTTGGTTACAAAGCTTGAAGAAACATGATCTAAATCATTATCTCTCAAAATTTTGCAAGAATTTAAAGAGCTTCATCACAAAAAACACTAAAAATTACTACTAGGTGGATTAATACTAGTGAAGGTGTCTTTTCGATAAGTTAGTATTCTAATTCTTCCAATATACATTGGATTAAAAAGCCTCTTATGAGAGCAAAGTCCAAAAAGGTGTTTAAATTTTTAAAAAATGTTCTCACAAACCATGGGACCTAGGAATGACTCATCTAAACATTTGTGCATATTTTAGGTCCTCTTATATGTCTATCTTAGTTTCCATAAAATCAAATTAATTTTCCTCCAATTGTGACAAATGCAACATAAGAAAAAAAAAATAGTTTCATTGAGTGAAAAAGTGATAGGAGTTTTATTTTATATTTGATTAGTCTTGTCATCGAGTTTACAATATAAAAATATTAATTTTGATGATTTATTACTATTCAGGGTTTCTTTTCACTACCCAAACATCTTGATCCTTCTTGGATATATTGGATTGTGAATGTCTCTTAATATACCTAAGACCAAAACATTGCCAAACTTTGGTATGATGTTTCTCTCTAACCATAGGCACCTAAGAATGTATTGGCTCAACATAAAAGCAGATGCTAGTTTAACATTAATTATATTATTTTTCATCACATTTGACTCATTTTATTGTAGTGGTGATAAATGTAATGTTGGAAACAAGAATAAATTAATTTAGTGGAAGGTTGATTAGAGTGATATTTACATTTTACATAGTATGAAACCAAATCAATAATATCATACCATTCACTTTGGTTGTTTACTATTATTAGAGGCTTCTTTATGGTGCTCAATCATCTCAAACCCTTTAAAATTGGGCTAAAGAGGACTAGAAAAGTCTCTTACTAATCCCTAAAATGTTCCTTGAACTTTATCTTGAATATTATCTTAAATTGTGGTACCTAAGAATATCTTGTGTAAACCAGTAAGTTGATGTTACCAAAAAAATTCAATCTCAATCTTTGTCAACTAAATTTTTTGTGTGGTGGTGATGAATGTAATATTGAAAAATTATTTAATTTGATTCATTGAAAGAGTAATATGAGTGTTATTTTATATTGTGCAACTCCTAATTCTAAATTAATATCACATAAATATTTCAGTGGGTAGGTCAATAGTGATATAGTAATATTTTTAGTTCCAAAGAATTTATATCCTTTTTTTTTATAATAGATAGACAAAGTCTCTTAATCGGACTAAGACAAAAAAAGTACAAAATATTTACACATGTATTCTTCAAATTATGACACCTAGCAATGTCTTGTTTGAATTTCTATGTATATGTCATATCCATTTATTAATAATTATCTCCAATTTTTCAAACTCAAATTTATTTTTAAATGGTGGTGAAAAAAGTAATTTTATGAAATTTTTTATTTTCATTTTGTATTTGAGAATTGATTACACTATATTGAAAATGGTATCATGTTCATTTGGGATGGTTACTACTATTGAAGGATTTTTTTGTGTGTCCAAGAGTCTTAATCCATTTGATTAATAATGCCAAATCATGAAGATGTATTGAGTTATCCTCTACATGCTAGCTTCAACAATCTATTGTGTATGTGGGATAATATTTTATAAGTCTATAAAGAAATCAAGGTATCCATCAATCAACTTGGGTGTGACATCTCTTCATCAAGGGTTTTCACTTCAAGTTAATATTATCATTTGTCATTTATCAATTACAGTCAATTATTTTTGTTTTGGCCTCTGCCCGATCTAGGATATTCCATCTTTATCATCATCTTGATCATTGCACATGGAGGTAGAAATACCAAAATAGTTTTGACTTAGGAAATCCCCTATATAGCACAACCTTCTCCCCTCTTTTCATGTGTGCAAGTCAGATTTGGATTTTTTAGTAGGTGATGATTTCAATAAACAATGTGTAGACCGCAATACATAATTCAAACTTTTAAGATATAAAATATTAAGAGTTGGACCATCTATAAGAACTATGAGATCATGGAGATAAGAAACAAGCACCTGTGAAAAATGAAAATATTGTATTTAGTTGACCCAAATGTACAAATGAGAAAGCCTTGCATATATAGGCAAGGAAGATCCAATCCACCTATCATGTGGATTGACAAGTTCCCATGATGTGGCACAAATGACTAGAAAAGTGTCCTATAAGTGTCACCCTTAGGATTACTAGGAATGTGCAAACCAAAAATCTATTTGACCAAGTCATCAACCTTGATGCCAAGTGTTGAGTGACCTTTCCAAAAATCTTCTTCAAAAAGGAGGAAGAGAAGGATTTAAGACAAAAAAAAGATGTCCCATGATAATAGGAACATCAAGATGAAGAAATTTCGAAGCATGTAAAATTTGTAAACTCTACCAATGATGAGCTGGTACCTTTTGGAATAAATGAATCTCCAAGAAATGTAGAATAAGGTAAGAGATACAAAACACTACATGAGTGAAAATATGAACACTAATAGACCCTACACAGAAAGGTAATGAATCTCTATGAAGTTAAAAATATAGATAGTACTATGATTATGAGCACTAGAATCTCATAAAATATGATCCACTAAAATAATCCCCATATGAGAGATCAAGATAGAAGGTTCATGAGACCTCCCAAAAAGACTATTCCTCAACTTCTTCATTGAAAGAAGCATTATCATAACATTTTTATAATCCCCCCTTAATGTTAAGAGATAGATGCAAACCAATTGAAATTGGGCACATGAATATGCAAGGAATGTAGAGATGTACAAGAAACTAAAAAGGGTGTGCATCAAGGTACACATGAATGAGATGAGAATCATGAGGATCTACAACTATTATATCAAATCAAGGCTCTACACAAGCCCCTAGTATACTTTATAATTTAGTGTAAGTATAAATCTTATAAATTCATTTCATATGAAACACACATTTAGTTTTGTGGCACTTTATATGAGTGCATTTACAAACTTATTTACTGGTGAATTCTATAAGTTTATTGTCATGACACAAATTATGAAGACATAGATTAAGTTATGTCTTGCAAACCTCAATAAAAGATAAAAAACATACAATTAAAATCCCCTTGATTATATATTTCCCTCCTTTAATTTGGCACTTTATAGGAGTGCTTTGTAAATAATACAAATGTGGCTTAAAATGGCACTTTATAGTGAGAGTGTGATAATATTCCCATTGGAAGCAAAATTTATAAAATAGAGGAAGATATTCACTCTTAAATAATTGACTTTCCTTCTTTGAAAAAAAAAAAAAAACCAGATTTGTAGAAAATCTTTTTTACATCAAAAATTGAAAAAAAGGAAAAATTAGAGATTTAAAAGCCCCCTTGGGCTAGAAAGAACCAAGGGCTAAATGACCATGTCACCAAGATCTTAAAACAAGATGTCTTCCCCCTCCCTCTTCTGACATATGCTCAGGTGGGCAAGATGACATCAGTAAAAAGGCCACAAAATGGAGTGAATAGTGTTACGTTCTCTCTATAGAAAAGTGACACTCGTTAAGGATTGGATACCCCAAATTGGGCACCAATGCAAGAGTCACCCAGGCCGGCCACCTATGCAAGGTCGAACTCTACCTCTTCACTAGAGACACACCTCTGCTCGTAGAGCTACGGGTGATTTGGAACGATGCCTCTGCTCGTAGGGCTGCAAGTGAATTGGAATGTCACCTATCATTTGGTAGGTCAAATTTTTTCAAAGAGAAGCATAAGGATTTCCCTGCGACCACCTATGCTTCTAAGGGTTTTCTATGAAAAGATAGTAAGACTGAGCGGTCAAGCGTGGGCCTCTCTTAGAGGTCGATGGGCCACAAAATTGTGTGGGCCTCTCTCACACCCCTATGTAGCCTACGCAGACAAAAATTACCTCGGGTCACCAAATATGGGGGTCACGACTACTTTTCCTAGTGTAGAGGTCTCATGAGCTAGCCTGCGAGACATGAGAAGAGGCAAGACTTGCCTCTCAGGCCACCGCCTTGGTCCACAACCTCCTCTGCTATGTTCCAACAACAAAACCGTCACTCTTGCAAAAAAAAAAATGCTACTTTTCTCTGCTGCTAAGAAAATAGAGTAAAAAACCTCTGCACATGGGATTGATAGGGGTCTACAAATTTTGCCTCACGTCCTCGAAATTGAGACTCAAACCCTTCATTTCTTCATGTTGTGAGTTGATTCCATCTTGTTGTGGCAAGATGTGAAAGTCGACTCTAAACGGCATCTAAGAATGCTTTTAGAAATGCCTATCCATCTTCCTACAATTGTTAACACATAACAATGGAGGTAACAAAATACAATTTTGTTCACTGTAGGCCTTAAAATATCTCTTCCAGTGCTTTGATACAATATAATAATAACAAGATCATGGAGAGAAGAAACAAAAATATGTGAACAATGCAAATATTATATTTGGTCAACCCAAATGTATAAATAAGGAAGCCTTGCTTATATAGGAAAAGAAACTGAAGCAATCCACATATCATGTGGATCAACAAGTGTCCTATACTTGTCTACCTTAGGATCACTAGGAATGTGCAAACCAACAACCTATTTGACCAAGTCGTCAACCTTGATGCCAATTGTTGAGTGAACTTTGTGGTGAGATGGAAAGTCTTCTAACCACAAAAAGGTAGCACGTGAGGTTTACGAAATAACCTGGTATCCCCTAGAGGTCTAAAATTTTGTACATTCAGTTAGACATGATGTTGTCTAACCTCATCAACCTAAGTACACTTAAGTATAGTGAATAGATAAATTATTCACTCTAACATAGTTTAGGATGCACCACACCCTAGACTAGCATATATAGGCTCAAATTTTCATCAAAACTTCCTCTTTATGTCTCAGTCTCAGATCTAAAGTTGTTTTGTAATTTTTTAATTTCGTTTGTGTGATAAATTATATTTTCTAATCTAAGGTTGTATGTAAAATAGCCTTATCAAATAACAAATCAAATCTACATCTTTCCCGACACAAAACAATATAAATCCTATGAGGTTGACTCTCCCTTGTGGCTGCAAGTCAATCATCAAATCCTAGTCAATTTATGTTTAATATTGATTCAAGTGAAAAGAACATAATCCTAATTAATCTAATTAGATCGAGGATCAATTTTCTTATTCAACAAGTAGTAAAGATTTTAATATTTTTATCAAATCTTATTTAATTTTCATAAATTTCATTGTTTTAGAATATCTTTCTTTAAAAAAAATTTACTAGTTCCTCTAAACCATAATCTAGAACCTAATTTAGATGATGAAATGCTTGAAGAGATATTCATAACACTCCAATCTCCTCCAATAGTTCCAACAAACCTTAGAAAATCCTAGAGGATTTATGATAGGATTTAGAATAAAAAAATTAATTCATAAAAATAGTTTCAAATTGAATAAAACAAATATTTATCATGCAATACATGTTTCATCATTGAAAATAATGAAGAAAAGGGTTAATTAGTAATGAGTTAAGTCCATCAATAAAAAAAAATTATAGATATTAATTTCATCATTTTTTATGTGGTAGCTATCCTAATATAAAGTTAAAAAATGAGATAACTAAAAGTTGAATTTATTCAATTTTTATTGCTCTAAAAACTATGTACACATTGTTGTGAATTTGAAGAGATCATCTACCTATTGGTGTAATCAGAATGATTAAAAACTAATTTTTGGAATAGGTGGTGGATGATCATTAACCAACCTCCTTCTCATAGTCATGAGGTGTAGGCATCTCTTTTAAGAAAGTTTTATTGTAATTTTTCCTTTTGAAATTTTGTAGTTATTTTGATGTGAGAGATTTTCAAGGTATCGGTGGAAGATTTCCTCAAGATATAGTGGAATCTCACTTGGTAGAATTTTTTAACACAAACTACTAGTACTTATAATTATTTGTAAATAATGTGATAGTTTCATCAAACATTAAGGAGATCATTGAGTTGCAAAATTTTCATGTGATTTCTAGCCTCATGGAAACTCTTATATAGTATCGCACATAGATGTCTAAATATCGTGCTTCAACAAATGATCATGTTGTAAGTGTTGAATAAGACAATTGAGGGGGGGGTGAATCAGTTGTCATCAAACTAGACACTTTAATCATTTACAGGAACAAGATATTCATACTACTAAATTGATTAAACATTAAGTGCAAAAGTGAAAGTCATTAGATAAAAATAGTAACACCAGATTTACATGGAAAACCCAATGAGGGAAAAACCACGGCGAGGATTAACTCACACTATAGAGGATATCAAAATTGATTACAAAAAGAATCACTTCTTGAGATAAGGCTTACTGCTTGAAATAAGGACTCACTGTCCATAGGGCTACAACCCAGAGAAACAAAAGATGGCTAATTTCCAGAATACAAGAGTTATGGCTCACTTCCAAAAGTGTGAACTAATGGATTAACCCTTTCTTGTGATGAGTTCAGTTCTAAATGAAGCTCTATATAAGTAGTACTACATTTCAGTAGTTCCCCAATAATTTTTTTTGGTACATACACTTTATTGTTTTCCCCTACTTCTCTTACTCTACTCTACTACACTCTCTCTTTCTCTTTCTTTATATCTCTCTATCTGTCTATGTCTGTCTACCTCATTTCTCTTTTTTTTTTTTCTTATGTCTCTTTTCTAGAGTCTCATGTGTGTGTGTGTGTGTGTGTGTGTGTGTGTGTGTGTGTGTGTGTGTGTGTGTGTGTGTGTGTGTGTGTGTTTGTGTGTGTGTGTGCATGTGTGTGTGTATGTATGTATGTATGTATTTTTTTATCAATTAAGTTGGCATCATATAAGGTTAACACATTTCTTATGTCGGCCAAAAAATCCATAAAATATAATTAGTCGACATAATATATTGCACATGCTAAGTTGGCCAAGATCTCTGAATATCAGAATCATAGCTTGTCTCATGGTAGACATCGGACATAAAAACCAACACACAAGACCACATAGAACGGTCATCTTCAATAAGAAATAGCTTCTGGTAATCATCTAATACATTTAGTACTGTGTTGACATCAATGACAACATATTGATATTAATGAAAACCTATTGACATTAATGACAACCATTTGATGCAATCTAATTTCCAAAATTCTCCCCCTTTGGCATTGATGGCAACACAAGATGTGAAAATCCAACAACAACAACCTTTGTAATTCTTTTGATGAGCTGAAATGATTTTCATTCTTTTCACATGCTTCCTCTCCCATGATTTTCATTCTTTGTGCATGCTTCCTCTCCCCCTTAGACATCAATGGAAAATAAAAAATAGATCTGTCTCCTCCTTCAATTTTTTTTACAAAAATAGTCTTCAAAAATTATATAAAAAATGGTTCTTTACCTCAATCATTCTTTCCTTAAAATATATCTTTGTCTTTTTCTTTAAGTTTTGAAAGGAATGTCTTGCAGGAATCCACTACTGACCTAATGTTTAAAAAACTATTGCTTTTCTTTGCTATTGAATCAATTATTTCTAGAAGAGTATTCGAGATAGTGATATTTTGTTCATTTTTCTTAGCTTCCACCAGGAGATCAGAAATTTGTTCCAATCTCGACTCAATTATCTCTTTAACTTTCCAAAAAGTCTTCACAATACCATCCCTCTATACCACAATGACTACAAGTTCAGAATATAAGGAATTAATCCTTTTCTTTTGCGCTCAATCCTTGTCATTAAGGATCTAATATGTTTTTCCAATAGAATTCAGTTCAAGCTCAATAGCATTGATTTTTTCTCTATAATTTTTTATAGCAATTGGCCACTAGAGATAATATGCATACACACTATTTACATTCTTGATGCATGTTTTCAATTCATTTATGCTCCCAGTCAATTTCTTCTATGCATTTTTGAATCTTTCTTCCATGGCTAATTGAATTTCATCTTTTTCTACTATTTCTTTAGGTTATTGTGCTTTTAGTATGCTTTCAATCTGCTCAATCAATAATTTTGGTAAAACATTTTTCAATTCACTTAGATCAATATTATTATGAATTTTGTAAATAGCCAAGGCATCTATAATCTCATCATGTTCATATGATGGTCATGACAACCAAACATCTCCAATCTTCTTTAGTCCATCAACTTTCCCAATAAACATCAACGCCTTCTCCTTAGTGAAATCTTCTTCATCATTATCAATTGATGCCAAATCAACTGCTTATGTAATATTTTCTTCCTTTTCTTCTTTCTTTTCCTCTATCTTCATGTTCTTTATTTTTGGAGGAGAACTTGAGATAATTCTTCATGCTTCCCTATTTTTAGAGGAGGATCCTACTTCAGATAACCCAATCAGACTGGAAACCATGCCAAAACTCCATACATTTTTTTTTCAAAGTAATCTTTACAATCCTTTTCCTTTTTTTCTAGACATTCTAGATACCAGTAGACCTGCTTCCTAACTGGTATAGTTGACTTCCACACAACGTTTGCTTTCAATGGTAACGACTTTAGAAAATATATCGTCAAACATATAACTAGAGATCCAAACTAAAAAGGGTAATTTTCATTCTTTGTCATAGTTATATTCTCCATTAATTGATTCCTCAATAACTCACACAAATCAAAATCCTCATTATTTTCAACCATTTGATGTGAAACATAAACAACAATCACCGAAGTAGAGCCTTACCTATTTCTGAAATAAATCTTATATGAAATGCCATATGCCACATACCTTATCATAGGGTTGATTATGGTATGAATTAGAAGCACCCTTTTATCTCTTGTTACCCTAGTTAAGGCTTCATATTCTTTGTTCTTTATAAACTTCTTTACTAGAACGGGTCCATTATTGCATAATCATGTTATTGTTGCAATTGCTTCCTTTGTGATCTCATAGGGTTTTTCGAAGATCATCTGATCACCTTGAATTCTACTTAGGACAAACCGAACAATGCCCAAACCCGAAAACTATGGGAATTCACTCCAAATATATAAACCCTTGTGCCCTAAATTGTTGACCTTTTGCTTTTTCTCAGCTGAAAGGGAACCCTTGAGATTTAAATCTTTTCATGATTAAATTCATTGATTTGTAACTTAATTTTTGTAGTTTGTTACTGCATGGATTAAATACCACCATTTCCTTCGACTCCATTGTTTCAACCTTATTAGGTCCATACTTTCACTTGTCAATAACCCTAACTCCTTTTACTCCTTAGCTTTTTCAATTCATAATGTGAAAAGTGACCACTCAATCATCCTTATTTAACTTGTCGCTTTTAGGGTTTCATGATAAAGGGTAATTTATTTCTTATGACATCATCATATGCACTTCTCTCTTTCAGTACCTCCTTTCTAGCCACTACTACTAGATTAGTTTCACGTTTATTTCTTTTTTAGTTTTTAAATTGACAACTATCATTGAGAAACACTCTTAGCCAAGAAAGGCTCCACAAATTTCTTGATTAGCATCTTTTCTATTGGAATTTTCTTCAACACCATCAAAATAGAGATTCACATCACAAATCCTTGTTTCTTTGCATGCCACATCATATATCAAGGGTTTTCTATATTTTTTAGGAGTGCTCCCCCCTGAAACCATTATTGGGTTCAGTCCTTAGAAGAGGTATATGCACCAGATGTAGATACATGGTTATTTGATTCATATTTGTTCTTAGGTTCTTCCTTCTTTCTCCATTTTTTTGTCATTTCTCTCCTTACTTATTTTGGATCTACCTTATTCACTGGCTTTTTCTTTTGTTATGGATTAGCTTTGTTCCAACAAAATTTTGAGATATGTCCTTGTTTATTGCAAGTTAGCACATAACATATTTAAGATCCAACGAGTTTTCTTTTATCTTCATCTTTCACTGATTAGCCTTGTGTCCAAAGATATTCCATGTGTAACAATAGCCATGAAAATATTGAATTCTTCCATTTGTATCAAATATATTCATCATCATTTGATTTCTATATTTGGTAGCTCTATGTCAAAACTTGTTGCAACCATAACATTTTCCAACAAAGAATCAAACATTCTGACTCATTTTATTATGTTTCATCCCACTTCTGCATTTTTTTTCTCTATGTCCAAATTTATTGCATGAGAAACAAAATTCATTAAAAGATGGGTACCTTTGAGCATTAGGCTGTTAGATGGGTATCCTTCCAGTATTGATCCTTCGATTCTTTCCTTGAAATTTCCTTTGATTGTTCATCTTGTTGAAAGCTATTTTAGTCTTTGAGTTTTTTCCTTCGTCAAGTCATAGACCACCTTTACCCTTTGTAGGTCTCTAAGATGAAATTAACTCATCAAGCATTGTAGAACTTGTCTTGAACCTTTCTTCATGAGCTTTCACTTTTTCTAGATCAGCTTTAAGGGTTACTACTTCTTGTTCAACCTTATCACAATTTTTTTTCTTTTGATTGATAATTTATTTTAATCATCCTTCCTCTATCTTTCCTTGTTCAATTTCTAATTTCAGATTCTCTTCCACTCTTTTTTATTTCTTCAAGTTTCATTCTTATATTTTCAATAGTCTCCTTTACTTCCTTTGGTTCCTAATTAACTTCTTTATACATTTTCTACTTTAACTTCTAGATCTGATTCCTTAGTTTCTAAATGAATTTTCCTACTTTCTTGACATTTTCTTTCAGATCTTGATTTTCAAACTTTGAAGTACATATTATTAATTCTTCATCCAAGTCAGATCCCTTCACCATTTACTTCAACTTTCTAAGATTGATCCTTAAAGTTGTTAAACTTATTCAAAAGGACTGAGCTCTTATACCAATTGTTGAATAGGAAAACTGAGAGGGGGGTGAATCAGTTATCACCAAACTAGATACTTTAATCATTTACTGGAACAATATATTCATACTGCTTAATTGATTAAACATTAAGTACAAAACTGAAAGTCATCACATGAACACAGTAATACCAAATTTACATCAAAAACCCAATGAGAGAAAAACCATGGTGAGGATTAACTCACACTATAGAGAATGTCGAATCCAATTACAAAAAAGGCTCACTACCTGAGATAAGGCTCACTACCTGAAATAAGGCTCACTATTTGGACTCACTGTCCACATGACTACAACCCAGAGATACAAAAGATGGCTAACTGCTAGAATACAAGAGTTATGGCTCACTACCAAAAGTTTCAACTGATGGATTACACCTTTCTTGTGCTGAGTTTAGTTTCAAATGAAACTCTATATAATTAGTACTACATTTTATTAGTCTCCCAATAATTTTGTTCCGCACATACACTTTATTATCTTCACCTACTTCACTTACTTTTCTCTACTACACACTCTCTTTCTCTTTATTTCTATCTCTTTGTCTATCTATGTCTATCTATCTCTTTTCTAGAGAGTCTCACATATATAATATATAGGTATGTGCAAGATCATCATGGAAAAAATAAGGCCTTAAGTGGTGAAAATTTCAGAAAAATCAAAGTTAGGCAACTTGATGTAAAAATTTGAATAAGTTATCTATATTATTTCAAAAATATTTAAGAATGGAATCTGTAGCAAATTGAATGTAGTTTCTAAACTACTAGGATTATTTTAAAAAAATCTATTAGGTGAAAATCTAAAATTTTAGTGTAGTAATACTTAAATTTCAAGAAAAAATAAGAAGTAGGTCTCTATTTGACCACCCTAACCCCAATAAAATGATAATATTTGTTTATAAGATTTTAGATATAAGTAGAGAACTCATGTCCCGATGTGATGCATATTTTTTTGTAACTTCTTTCCAAGTAAATAATTAATTATGAATTATTTATAACAACTTTTAAAAAATATTAAAACTTGTATATCTAACCACCTTAACTTGGTCAAAACTTCATAAAATTCAATTTTTTTAATAGTATAGTATGTGAAGCATAGAAAGTGAAACATATTTCAGATTAAAAAAACGTGATACTATTTGAAAGCTATAGATGTTTTTCGATCAACCTATCAATTAGGATTTTAGTCATAATTCAAATAGAAAATGAATAATAATTATTTATTAAATTCAAATTCAAGCATAATTTATATTGGTGGAAAGTTGAGAATCTCTCTTAAAAACCCTTTTCATTTCATCAATTTTGGGTTAAAAAAGACATCAACCACATACCCATCATATCACCACATTTTGGCCCATCATATCACCACATATAATAATTAATTCCAATACATAACACTTTATACTTACCAATGTGTGTTCAAGGAATAGGGACTTGGGACCCATTCAGCAAATGGATCCTTGCTAGACCTTTGGACCTAAATTTAAATTATGTTTTTAGTGGTATTTTATCATTTCTAAATACATAATTCAATGTTATATTATGAAATTTGTAAGGATACATACTTATAAATACAAGGTTATTTTACTAAGTTTCACCTAGAATTTCAAGAGAAACGACCTGACATTTAGATGAGAGAAAAATTATAGAAAACTTAACGATCAAGAGCATTCAAGAGTAGATATAACAAATATTTATTACAGCATTCAAGATCAACCATCATTTCAAATCCTTCTTGTATCATGCATGTTTTTGGAGCTAACATTGTGATGTAGGTTTCAAGATCAAGCTCAAAAATTCAAAGCATTATTCAATTGGCAAGATTCACATCCAATTCTATCATTTCATGCAAGTTTCAAACCTTAAAAGATCTCCATTATCAATGTTTTATTCAAGGGTTTGTTGAGTGGAAAAATATCATTGTTCATTCATTATTCCCTCTTTCATTTCATTATTTCAATTCAAGGTTTGATTACCATTTAATAGGGTTTGACCAAGGCAAACCCCCATTCACCCAAAAACAAACATTTTTCTCTCTTGTGTACATGTGATTGCATATTAAGGTTGAAGAAGGATTGAAAACCTTTTGAAGTGCAATATTGGAAAAGTTGTCAAAGTTGAAAAAGTTGTTGAAGTTGTTGTAAAATCATGGAATCTCACCCACATATCTAATTTTTGACTTTCTGACACTGAAACCTAGAAAAATCAAAAGTTATAGATCATCATCAGAGGCTTTCAAAAGTTGCAAAAAAATCCCTAACAAAAGACCCATTTTCCCATGGGTGAATGATTCCAAGTTGACCTTAAGAAACTACCTTTTGGTGACTAGTAAATATATTTTTTCCCTTCCCAAATCTTCAATCTATTTTCTGGTTATGCTAATATTTAGTTTAATATTGTTGTTTCAAGTGTTAAATTTCATTTTGGAGTTGATTTTCTATTTTTAGTCTTTCCCCCCAAAGTGTTGTTTGACTTTGATCCCCATCCTTCAAGCATAAGGAAACCTAAAAATTCTCACATTGGATTGGTTCACCTAAGGGTTGTTAGTAAATTCTTTGTGAGGATCTCATTTCCTAATGAAATAGTGAGAAATAGAGGCATCTTAACCCCCTTTTCATTCCATATTTTGTTCACCCTATTTCTGACCTTTTCATAAATTGGTGAAGCCGACATTTGAGCATCATAACTTGTTGATTTTGTAGTCCATTTTCAACCCTATCTCTAGGTTTTGCATTCATTTGCATTGCATTGCATTGATTTTCATCTCATTTAGGGTTCTTAACTTGCATTAGTTTGCATCTCATTTAGGTGTTTAGGTTTGTAGTTTTGCATTCTTTAAAATATATAAAAGTAAATAATCTTAGTCATTTTGCATAGTATTTACATAACATTGCATGATTAGTCATTTATATCACAAAATTGAATCAAAATTGCATCTCAAATTAGGTCTTCTTGCTTGTAATTTAGCATTATTTTTCACTTTCATTTAGAGATCATTTTATACAAATCTAAAACTGTAACCTACTATCTAAAACCAAAATCTAAAAAACCATAGAAATCACTTAAGAAACCTGTAAATTAACTTTTTTAAACCCTAAAGTGAGACCCATTTATCCATGGGTGAGTGAGTCCCTGATTAGGGATTTTTCTAGTTTTTTTAGTATTGAAAACATTATTTCTGTATTTTGTGTTCTAGTATTCAATCTTCTATTTCAATTTATAGAATTTTTATTATCTGAAATTGTGTATATTAAGCTTAATTTGTGAAACATTAAAAAACTAAAGTTCACCAAAATGAATTACTAACAAAGGGGGTATCGTGGACCTATTTTTATAATTTCATTCAAGAAATGAGATCCACACAATGAAATGATTGTCAACCAAAAAGATGAGTCAAATCAAGGTGTGAATTTGCAAATTTTATTTTTTTACAAGGATGATGATCTTTATTAAATAACACTTTGGTGAGAAATATTAAAAATAGAAAATCAACTCCAAAATGCAAACTAGAAAGTGCATCTATTAGAGTAATCTCAATTTTGAAGGAACCAAAAATCAAAATGCAAATTTGAGAAAGGGAAAATGATGTGTACCAATCACTATTTTTTTTTTCAAAGCTTACTAAGGAATCATTCACCCTATGGCCAATGGGTCCTAGCTAGGGCTCTATAAAAATGGTTTCTAGGTTCTCTTCTACTGTGTCTGCACTCCCATATCACTAGTTTTCATAGTGGGACAACTAGAAATAAATATTGTAGGTGAGTTTCTATGAAATTGCAAGAATGATGATAATAAATGCAACTTTGAAAAAAAATTATCTTCAAAAGATCTTCCACCTAAAATTTGTAAACACAAATCGAGAGGGAAAAATGTTTTGTTGTTGGTGAATGGGGATTTACGTTGGCCAAACCCCGTTGTGGTAATTAAACTTTGTAATGAAATGAAATAACATGAAGGAATGATGAATGAACAAGCCTATGTCACAACTCACCAAACCCTTGTTTAAACTGTGGAATGTAGATCTACAACTTGAATGAGATGGCTTCAATGGATGTGGATCTTGATCTTGAAACTTGATTTGAAGCAATGCTTTTGGATACTTGAATGGATCTTTGAACATTACATCAACACATTAGCTCAAATAATATGCATGATGCAAGAAGACTTGGACATGATAATAGGATCTTGAATGCTGCAATAATCTTCAATAAATCTACCATTTAATTCCTTGAAATGCTCTTGATAATGCTCGCTTGAATGCTCTAGGCGCTCATGAAAACTTTCTAGCTTGCTTGAAATTTTCTAGGTGAAACATAGTGAGGTGACCTCTTATGTATGCATATGTTAAAATTTGTAGCGCCCCCTGTGAATTGGTCTTTCTAGATTTTAGTGTAAGTGTTATTTCATTGATAATTGGGCCATTGGGTTATTTGGTAAACTTTAACATTTTAAGTGGCCTTGTTCAATTAGCTAATTAAAATAAAGTGCTATGTCAAGAGTAAATGGTTTATCATTACATGGTTAGTTTATTGATCGAATATCATTAATTAAATTATTAAATTATTAAGAGATTATTAAAAGGATAAAGATTTAATAAGTTATATTATTTCTTTATTAAAGCCACTATTTTAATAGAAAATAATTATAAAGGGTGTCTTTTTAAATTTGAGAAACTCGAATATTTAATATGTCAAAGTTATAAGGGTCCTTTAGAAAAATTGAAGTATATATATATATGATTAAGTTTTAAAATAAATGCTTTTAAATAATTATAAGTTATGAGAAATGAAATAATAATGTTAAGTCAAAAATTAATAAATATGGAATAAATAAATAAATAAAAATAAATAAATAATTATAAGCAAATAGATTAATCTTATGAAATGTTATGGGTTGTAACAAATGATTTAGTTAAATTGCTTTGTTTAAAGTAAATAAACAAATAAATGCTTTAGTAATAAATAAATAGATTAAATTTTTTTTGGTAAAAGTGCAGTTTTAAACTATATGTAAATAATAATTAATAATTTATTTTGAAGTGAGGATAGTGGTTAAAAGAAAATTCCTTGTCCTCTCATGTCCTCATGCCTTTTCTTGTTGCACACATGTCTTATGCATCAAAATAGACCTTACACCTATCTTGCTTGTGCCTCCACCTGCCATCAAAATAGACCTTACACCTGTCTTGCTTGTGCCTCCACCTGCCTTCAAGGTATTCCTTCTTGTTCACGTGTCTTGACTTTGTGTTCGGTTTCTGCATGCTTTTTGGGGAGGCGTCCAACATTTTGTGGGGGCAGGATTCTGAAAAAAGGGGAGAACACGCACCCACTCAGGGGCGCGGGGGAGAGCACACACTCTGCCAGGTAGATTAGGTGCCTTGTCCACACACTTAGAAGGAGGTATGTTAGGAGTTTCTATCAGCTGTGACAAGGCAGATGGTATTCGCTCTTCCAAACTCTTCTTCCCCCGTATTGATCCTCCACTACTCTAATCAGGTATGTCAATGAGGCAGTTAAAAAGGTTGGCTAAGGTGGTGTAATCGGGTTTTACACCTATCCAATTGCATTTGCTTGAAATTTTCTAACGCTTCTCTTTTAACAAACCCGTTTTGTATATATCTTTCAATCGGATACTATCAATGAGATGGCATCTAAGTTGTGAGGCATTCTGTAAAAATAGTTCTCACGCCTTGTTCTTCTCCCACGTTTTCTTTGCAGCTATTGTTTTCCAGGGCAGTTGCAAATTCAACATTCCACATAATTCCTCTATTCTTTGTACTTTGATAGCGTGTTTAACCTGTTCCTCGGCTCCCAATCTAGCATAGGAAGGCAAGATGCTTGTAAAGGTTATGGAAATTGCTTTTTCCTAAAGTGTCTCAAACTATTCCTTCATTTCCATTTGTGCATATTATGCAATCATAGCATTCCTTGATATCACACTTCTTCGAGACAATTCTGTTAAACAGTCGCGTGTCTTGTTTATGTTTCACATTTAGCATGCATATCCACCAGTGCAGCTGGGTCGGAGATGATCCACAGGTGCCACAGGTTTAACAGGCTTCTTGGAAATAAATTTGGGCTGTCTCCAAGATATCCCTTACGGGCATATAGGTGAACTCTACACTCCTAATGATCAACCATAGATATAATGCAATAAGGACGACTCATGTGTGAAGTATGTGCAACTCACATCCTCTAAACCTACCCTCCTACACGCCCCTAGAAACAAGCCAGGTATACAATGTCAGGAGGTGTTCCTGAGTGCTTCACTAGTTCAAATATTTTGAGAGTTTCCTTGCAGAATCCATTTTGTACATACCCTACAATCATTGCATCCCCCGGAGACCGCATTTCTATGAGCTATTCTGTCAAACAATTCACGTGCCTTGTCTACGCTTCACATTTCTCCAAGGCATTTTGTTAGACAGTTCATGTGCCTTGCTACGGCCATGTTCAGACCGTTGAGGGTGTATAAATTCAAATAATCTCCCTAATACCATTCGCAATCTGTCACAGCAGCAGCACTTGAATGAATGAAATATTTTAATGACGTCCGCGAGACCAAACAGTCTATGGGACCAAGACAAAACAGGCCTAATTTGTCTTCATACTCTTTTCCAAGTCAGATCTCCTGCTATTAAGTTTGACTAGAAGGCTAGCTGTCTGATTAATCTTATCTTCCTCAAATAGTTGGTGCATATTGTCCACTTTCAAACTATTTTCATGCTGAGTGCGGATATCCTCATAAGCAATGCATTCCATGATGAAGTGCCATTCTGTTTCCACAACCCCTTTATTACATAAAATACAAGTTCTTTCTTCCCAAGTTTCCTTGGGTATCTTCCACCTACCGTTCTCACACCTAAGGTGATGTGATCCCATCCTCAATTGTGCCACTAACAACCTCTCTTTCCCTTTAATATCTACACCTAAATAAGTTTTTTCACCATGATCCTTTGTCGGGTTAAACTCTTTGATGTAGTATGCTTTTTTTCGCCCAGTCTAGTTTGTCCACATGGCAGTTCTGAATTTTTCAGTCACATAGCTTTTTATTTCACTATTGGTGCTAGGACACTCATGCAAATTGATGTCCCACTTGTTCATCCACTTGTGGTTTTGTTTCATCCAAGTTTTCTTCCTACGATCTAGCATCTCCTTCATAACTGTTTTAGGCCAACGGTGGTTATCCATGTTTTCAACCTTCTTTAAATAGCTTATCAACCGGATTAAAGCTGATGCTTCCAATGGAAAAGACCCTGTTTCAGCTAAAAGAATTTCATAGGGGACAGTGGTTTTAACTTTGAGACTGCTTGTTATTAGATGTTTTTGAATTCTTTCTAGTTGTCTCCAACTGCACTTTGACATACTACTTCCCCATACCTCACACCCATAAAGTACCACCGGAGTAACAAGCAAACCAAAAAGGGTTTTCTTGGTTTTCCAATCCCAAAGCTCAACTTTTCTACACCTATTTTGTAGAAGGTAAGAAGCATTCCAACCTCCTTATATCCTTTTCGTCCGACAAGTCTCCCAACTGAGCTTATGATGAAAGTCAATCCCAAGATACTTGTATTCTTTGACTATTTCAAGCGGGCTGCCTTCAAAAAGAAAGGTATTCTAGTTATCTTTTCTATTCAATGAAAAAATCATGATTTTGGTCTTGGTGATATTCACTTGCATCCCAACCTCGTGACAAAAGAGTTCTAGAGCTTTTAGATGTTCTCTTAACCCATGTGCTGTTTTTGAAATTAGGATAAGATCATCAGCATATAAGAGTAGCTTCACCACATAACCTGCCAATTGAATACCATCCCCATCCATCTTGCTTAACCAAGCTTCCAACTTATCAATGTATAACCCAAAAAGCGTGGAAGATAGAGGACAACCCTATTTAACTCCAATGTCGCTACCAAAACATTCTGACATACCATCACTTGTTTTGATTTTAGCTCTAACATTCTCATACAATCTGTGAACAGCTGCTCTATACACATTTGGGATGCCTAATTCCTCCATTCTATTCCATAGCTTGTCTCTAGGTACCGTGTTAAAAGCTTTCTTGAAATCAACAAAACAACAATAAGCTTCCTCGCCCTGAGTGTTCCAAATTTTCTCAACCAAATGTCTAAGGGTGATGCAGTGATCAATGGTAGAGTGTCTTGACCTAAAGCCTGCCTGCCCCTTTGCCCTTTTGCCCTCATTTTCTGCCCAACTGCTGATCCTTTGCTCAATCATGCTCCCAAAGAGCTTGCCAAAGATAGGATTGACCATAATCGTATGGTAGTTAGATGGATTGTTGATATCACCACTTTTGAATAGAGGAATGACCACACTAGTGGTCCACTCTATAGGAAATCCCTCCTGATTGACATTGTTGAAAATTCTTTTTATGTGAGGAGCAAGAGTCTCGATCCCCCATTTTAAAAATTCAACCTGCAACCCATCTATGTCCTGTGCTTTACCACTCGCTAAATTCTTCATTCCTTGTTTAATATCATCCACAGTGAATAGTTCCATTGATGTGTTAATAACAGGTGGATGGTCTTTCTCATGAACCCGCTCGTAAAGAATCCTAGCATACTCTAGCCATTGGCCATCTGTAATACTGTTTTCAATCCTCTTTTTCTTTTGCTGCAATTCTCTCCAAAAACCTTTGGGGTTCTATTTTCCAAGCGAGATTAGCTCCTTCCTTCTTTCATTTACATAATCATTTTTTTTTTACTGCACCAATTTTTCATATTTTTTCTTGTACTCGTTGTCCATTCCTTTCTTTTTTAGTGATCTCTTGGCTGCCTTACATTCTTCATCATACCATGGATTTTCCGGGAAAGTGTTTGCAGCCCTCATTTTCGGGTGGGACCTTTTGCATGCATTTAAAACCTTGTGAATTATTGGGATCAGCGAATTGCTGTGGATGTGGATGTCCCCATCTTTTGTTGCTTTGACCTCTTCGTTGTTTTTTAAATCATGGAAATGTTGTTTAAGAATAGCGTTAAATATTTCTCTATTTTCTTTATTCAAGAGGATTTTACCCTTGGGGAGGGTTTTATTTTGCATGTGTTGAACCTGTTTAATGTGTTGGCTGATTGGGGACATGCGGAGCTTAACCAGAAGAGGTAAGTGGTCAGATTTCATCCCAATAGGGCAGTCCTCAATATCAAACTCTAGCAATCTAGAGACAAAACCTTGGGAGCAAATCACATAGTCCACCACACTTTGACCATTATACATTTTGCAAGTGATACCCCGCGACTTTGGCCAATCTCTCATCCCATTACAAATAACCATGCCAAACAGACTACAAAGCCCAAGTAATTTTGTCCCAAACGGGGTCACATCCCCATTGTCATCTTGGGATGTTCTTTCCCAATATTGATCTCCACCTTCCTCTAACCATAGAGGGTTGTTCTCCCCTTTTTCTTCCCTGCTCAGCTGAAGAGACTTATTATTAGCTGTCCTTGCATTAAAGTCACCCATTAAGAAAACATCACCAAGTGCGCTGAAAATAGATATATCTCTTTTTAGTGAGGCATACAGGTCTTCGTTGTCTAAATTTCTCTTCTTATAGAACTTAGAATTTTTTGGAGCAAAGTAACAAGCAGCCAATCTGAAAGTCACCCCATTTTCTGTTATTTGCAGCCATATGTACTATTTATTTGCGTCTTCTTTTTCAAATTCAACAATTCCCTGCCATTTCTCACCTATTAGCACTCTAACTCCTCCATGACCTTTGCCTGACTCATTCCCTTTGTTCCAAACTGAGACTTTCTTATACCCTTCAAAATCTGGGATTTTGCAGCCTTCATGCTCATGTGTTTCGGTAAGAATGATAATAACTTTACCTTTTGCTATGGGCCCCAATCCAGGTCCTCTTCTCCATGGATATCCTCTACAATTCCAACTTACAACATGTAAGTATTCCTGTGGGGCCCCCAATTCCTATTTCTTGTTTGAAAAATGATCACCAATTTGGGCTTTCCCATTCTTCAACCATGCCCACTTTCCTTCATTTCTTGTTGTTTTCACTTTCTCCCATTCTTTCCTTTGTGCTTCCTGCTGCTCGAAAGTCAAATCTTCGTCTAGGTAAATATGTGTGCCTCTAAGTAACCCTCTATTTTTTAGAATTCTATTCTTATCCTCTAAGCTTCTCAAGGTGACTCTTACATGCCTATCCCTTCCACCATCTATCTTTTTTCCAATTCTATTTGCTTACTGAATATAACCTGTCCATTTCAGCTCGTCTTTAAGGAAGTTCCTTGCTAGGATGTCTGTTCTTTCCCTTTCACCAAAATCTTTCAAACCTTTAATAATAATGTTTGTAGCCTTTCTTTTTTTATCTTTTTCTTCCCTTAGTTGCCTCTTGAATTGTTTCTCAATGATTACTTGCTGCTTACTTGATGAGCCAATTACCACATGTGACCATGATTTGGCCTCTTCTATTTGGTCTCTTAATTGATTCTCTTTTTTCTCTACGTCTACTAATGCTGATTGAATCAACTCTAATTCCATTTTGTTTTCACCTCCTTCCACTTCTGGCTTCTTGTTTTCAGTTCTTTTGAGTTGATCTAACTCCTGCCTTAGAGTGATTACTTCTTGTTGTCCCTTCTCCATGTTAGCTTGTAGATTTAAAATTTGCTCCTGCAGTATTGTATTGTCCCTTTCCAGCTTGCATTTGGACTCTGTAACTATTTTAAATCTGATGTCCTCAAACATCACCTTTGTTTCTAAAACATCAAGTCTAGTTTTCATTCTCATGAGCTCTTCCACATATAACTCTGAGGACCATAGAAGTGGAGAATAGAATGTTGTAGAGATTTAAATAACCTTTTTTTATTCCATTGGCAACCTGTCACATCTGTAATGCTTGAAAATAGAATGTTGTAGAGGTTAAAATAATCTCGCTGATACCATTGTCAGCCTGTATTAGCCGCAACACCTGAGTATAATAGGAAGTTTAAAGGTTTAAACATCCTGTTGCTTTACACCTGCTAATTGCATTCGCTCGACAGTTTCTCAAGTCTTTTTAACAAATCTATTTTGTACATATCCCGCAACCATTGTAATCAGTGAAATTTTATCGGCATCCACCAGATAGTTCCATTGCTCGAAAGTTTCTCTGCTCCTTTAATCTAAAATTTTATGCAAATCCTTCAAACACTGCAGCCCATGAGCAGACATCGCCCTGTGGCATTTTGCCAACTGTTCTCATGTCTTGTCCATGCTTAAGCTTGGGTGTGTTGATCTAGGTAGCAAAATACTTGTTTTGTTTGAAATCCGATTAAAGCGAGTAATTAATTTGCCACCTCTCCTTGTGCATTTATTATTATATTTATATAATGTGTTACATTTGTGTAATATCCTTTTTATTTCAATGAGGAGTGTAATTATAGAAGTAGCCTTATAACTGCAGTGGCCTAAAATCATCTAGGTGTTTGTATATTAAATATATTAATTTTATTTGATGATATCTTTGATTTGTGTTTGATTCTACCTTATGTGTGGTTGTCTAATTAGAATATTTGTGAGTAAACATAATATTATCTTTATATATACATATGTTATTCTAATACATGGAGATTATAAGATTATATAGTTAATAAGTAATTGTTTTTATATTTCTACATTGGAAAAGAAGTATAATTTTGGCTCTTTAAGAAAATGAATAACTCTACCTATATGAATTAATGGAATATATAGATAAATGTTGTAAGAATCTAGTGGTAAATGGGAATATGAAAATCTATTTTTTATTGTATTTAGTACCTGGAAGAATTTAGTTAAAAGAGTGAATTAATTGTTGATTTTGGTTTTATAGGTAAGTGAGTAAGTCAAGGGGTTTGATTTATTTTTATAGAAATAAAGAGTCTTTTAATTCAAATATGGATTAAATCAGAAACAAAGGAGTATGTTAGATGAGTGAGAATTGGAAAATAATTAAAGGGAAAACGGTATGATAAGGTAAATATAAAGTAAATAAGAAAAGTAAAAATATTAAGTGAAATATATGTAATGGTAATTAATAAGAAAGAATGAGTATGTTGATAGGTGGTAAATAGATAATGAAGTATAATTGCAGCTAGTGGTATTATTCATAGATAGCATTGGTGTGTTCAAATTACATTATATATATATATGAAAGATATATGTAAGTATTGTGATCATTATAGAGAAAACTATTATAAAGAAATGTGTAGGGTAAATAGATGGTAAAGATGAGAGTTATTTATTGTGGGATTTATATCACCATGTAATGAAGGAATACATTTATACCTTAGTGAATTTAAGTGATTTGTAGGAAAATAATTGGGAAATTAAGTAAGCCAAAAAATGATTTATTTATATTGTAGATAATTAAATGTTGATGTGATCCATTATAACTTCATTATGCAATCTTTGGAGTTGCCAAAATTATATTTGTGTTCCAATGCATTTAAAAATAGTTTAACTATTTAATTATTCTCTACATTATCCTTAGAAGGATTGGTTTGTGTCAACATTTATGTGAATGAACATTTATAGTTTATCTTGAACATGTTTAGATAGTTAATTATTAATCTGAAGGCTCATTGGGATTGATTCCTTGTGCATGTTTTGGTTCCATGTTGATCATGCTTTTCCTCTTATTTTGGATATAAAGGAAACCTGAATGTTTAAGTTATTTTCATGTTTGATAGTCATGGGTGGTAGGTTGTTAGGCTTCAAGACGCGATGGGGAACCCACTTTATGTTGAATTTTCCCATGATTCAACCTTTGTGTATTCATCGATCGTATTCTTATTTTAAGTTCTCATGGGTGTACTCTGTTCAATGATTTGTTTTACCTTAGTTATGACTTTGGGAAAGATGGTTCATGCCTCGAACATGCATTCATTATGATTTTTATGCTTGATACATCCCTTTTTTCCTTTGTTTTCCTCTAGAAGTAGTCACCTAGTAAAGTGGTTGTTGAGATTGTTGTATGTTATGTTTTGGTTGACCTTGTGGTTTGGTCTTGTGATCGTCCTGCTTGCTTGTCTTGGTCGTGGGTCCTTTCTTGTCATATCCTAGCATGGGGGGTGGACCTTCGGGTCCACGTGGCCGGGTGCAACATGCTATGCACCCCATTGGGTTCCAAGTATATGTTCATGTTGTGGAAGTGGACACAAAGTTTCTAGAGCTTCTCTTGGTTGAAGACTAATCTTTGCCTCATACCTTATTCTTCATTGATGTAATTATTCTTGTTCTTGATGTACTCTTCCCGTTGTTATAAGGGAAGAAATATGTAATATATTAATGTAATAATGATGTGTTGTATCTATTGAAATATGCTCCAAAAATGTACTATTGATCTATGAATTGAATTGTAATAGAATGATGTATCATTTTCCTCTCTATAGTTATGGATGAATGTATACTATCATTATGTAATCATGGTTTTTATTCGCATTCATTTTGATTAAAGTTTAGGATTTTTAACGACTGTGTTGTGTACCCCAAAGGACATAGATGATTTTTGCAAATGTATAAATGCTTTTCATGTTAAGAAAATACATATTCATCTTATGCAATGTTTCACTTTCAAAAAAAACAAAAAATTGTGCAGTGTTTTGTTTTCCTTTAAGGTTCACAGGGTGGGGCATTACAAAATTAATATCAAAATTCAAATAATACAAGTTGACATGTGAATATACATTTGAAATCATTGAAATACTACCAAAAACATCCTTTAAATTAGTGTCCTAGGTCTAAGTGATGAGCCATTCACCCATGGGAAAATGGGTCCTAGGTCACTTACCTAGGACACATGTTGCTAAATGATAAATGTTATGCTATGGCATTTATTAATGTTTCCTTTTTCTGTTTAGAAAATACAACTAATTATGTTTGGGTTTGAGCTAAAGTGGCCAATTATGTCATAATTAACCTCAATTAATTAATAATACCTTAGATGAGCATGAAAATGTAAAGGTACACTTCACAAAATGACAAATAAGGCAAAATTATGTCCATTTTATTTAATCGGGCCTTAGAATTAATGTGAATATGTAAAACATATTACAACACTAAATTAAGTCATAATTTAACTTATTTTATTAATATTATTTCCAAAATTAAGTGTGAAAATGGGATACTTTTTTCTACACTACATTTAGCCCCCAGTTTAGTGAGAGGATGGTCACCCTATGTCAAACTCATACTAAAGTATACATTCAAGGCATATATGTATGCAACAATGAAAAAGATACTCAATCATACAACATCAAAGAATAGGGTAAGAAAAGGGAGGAAGATCAAGCTTCAACTATCCAACATGATGCAGAACATGTCTAGGCTATTTGTCAAGGGAAGGGGGGAGGATCAAGCTCTAACTATCCAACATCATGTGGAACACATCTAGGCTTTTTTTCCAACACGTTCATAAGAAAAAATTGATGTCCACTATGAAAATGACACATACACTCCCATACCATATCAAAGCTATCCTCCTAAAAACTTCAGTAAGGCACCATAGACATTTTGGTTTTGATCTTCATAAGTCTTAAGAGCATACATTATGCTAAGCACTCATGAACAAGGGGAAGGCTCTATTCGAAAGCAAGGTTTGTTATACTTGGTGGCCTTATAGGGAGGGGTTCAAGCTTCACAAGGTTAACAAGTTATATTATGCTAAGAACTTATGAAAAGTATGCATATATATAGGTTTGGTCAGAAGTATTTTCTTTGTTCATGTATGGTCTCTCCTTAGGGATCATCATGCCTAATGTCTCCAAGAGGGGACAATTCCAAGAAAAAAGATTTGCAACTTAGGGAATATAATGTGTGGCATCACCACTAAGAGGAAAGTCATATGCTAAGTAATATTACACTCTTGGAGGACATCAAACCCAATGAAACCACCAAGAAAATGACACATAATAAGAAGAAATAAAATCACACAAAGAAACATGAGTGTCGAAAATAATGCCAATGTATGCCCCTACTTTAAAGGAATTGCTACATCATTATTGGGAGAAATAACTTTAAAGTAGCAAATAGTCTAGATGCTAACCATAAATAAGACATGAGAGCTCACTCATAAGGCCCTATTCCAGGTCATATGCTTCCAAATGAAGCTACATCATGAAAAGCGTTTCCCCAAGAACATATAAGCGATCTACAATTTTAGGATCAATATGTCTTTGGTAAAATGTTTTTTTAGTGCTTGGAAGCATCATCATTCACCAAATATTCACAGAAATGGAAGAATGACACATGGAGAGTGAAAAAATGAAAAGAAAAAGGTTTCGGGTTAATATGGAAGAGACCTAAATGTCTTGACACCTTTCTTCATCCCCAAAAAGAAAGCACAAGACAAATGAAAAGATAAATGTTTACGATATAGAGAATAATGTAGAAATAAATAGAGAAATGTACACAAAGTGAGGTACATCAAATATAATATTACAGGGAGAACACATTACACACATGCAATCACACAAATAAATATGTAAAATAACAAAAAACAAAATACTAGTAATGAAGATGAAAGTCAACCTATAGCAGGCCGTCCACATCACAATCTTGATCAGTATATGCAGAAGGTGGAAAACTACCCAAAGGGGTGATAGTAAGTGCCAAAACTAGGGCAAGACTAGATCTAACTCCATGCCCCTCTAAGTTCACAACAAGGATGAACCAAGATAAGCATAATATGGTCTATTTTGATAATTTTTCTTTTCATTTAGTTTTTCAAATTTAGGTTTTAGGGTGATTGATCCCCAATGTAGGAGGGTGTAAAAGATATT
Organism: Sequoia sempervirens; assembly: GCA_007258455.2. Classification (NCBI taxonomy): domain Eukaryota; kingdom Viridiplantae; phylum Streptophyta; class Pinopsida; order Cupressales; family Cupressaceae; genus Sequoia; species Sequoia sempervirens. The sequence continues at coordinate 135,513,489 of VDFB02105785.1, read as the reverse complement.
CTCAGTCTTGGAAATTTGTAGTAGCTCATAGGGAATTATAGGAATATAATACAACTTTTGCAACTGAAGTATTTGATGAGTATGTAGTTTTGGATTCTTTTTCTTTGGTTTGCTAACTTTTTTTTCATTGATTTCATCTTCTGATGTCAAGTCCTTTCCTTTTTCAAAAAAGGATGTATTAGGAGTAGTGAAGTGATTAGAACTTGTGGTGGTTTCTTTTCTCTTATGTGTGGGAGATGTATGGGAAGTTGGTTGAGGAGGAGTCAAATTATTTTTAATGAGATGGAAAAGGGTATGTATGAATTCTAATCCTTCTTCATTATTATGCAACATTCATATGTTCCTTATGAGAGGAATGGAATCAATGGAAATAGGTTTAGTTCCCACAAAGTATTGCAATTTTTTTAATTATTCACGTATCTATCATGCATTTTTAGAGATATGAGAAACCATTGTTTTAATTTCATGCATATTTTTTGTAGGTAAGGAAATCATTAGATATGAGGTATGAAGGCTATGATCCATAGAGGTTTGATTATCAACACTATTAGTGAAAGAGTTGGAAAACCCTAGATCGACGAGAAATGGTGTATCACAAGATGGCATGAGTCTTGAACTACATCTCACAATAGTATTGCTAAGAGGACACCAAGATGTAAATCTCATAAAAGTTACACAAAATTAATGTAAACCAAAAATGGATAAAGGGTGAAATGCAATGCAATGACTTAGAATGTAAATGCAATTTTGAGATTCTAAATAAGGTAATTTTCAGATTACACAATTAAAAAACCAGAAAAATGATGTCTTGTAAATACAATTTTGAATTCAAAAGATGCACTAAATTTATCAAGTGAAGCTAAATATGATCAATTTCAAGTAACATAAAATTTGTAAATTGAAATAGAAAACTAAAAACAATAAAATGAAATATAGAAACATACATTTTAGTGCCCATAAAATTAGGAAATGACCTTGATTAGGGACTCATTGGATCCTAGGTTAGGGTTTTTAAAAATGTTTTTATAGATTCTTGAGATGATTTTAGTGGTTTCCAGATTTTGATAAGAAACAACAAGTTGCAATTTGATTTTTAAATGAAACTAATGTTGAATGCAAGTGAAAAATATGATGAATGAAAAACTAGGGGACCCAATTTTATGTGATTTTTTTGCCAATTTTCCAATGCAAATGAATATAATGCAATGTTATGTAAATGATATGTAAAATGATTGATTTTTTTGAATTTTTCAGATTTAAAGAATGCAAAGATGCAATCCTAAAATACTTAAATCAAATGAAAATTTAATGTAAGCCAAAAAAAACCTAAATGAGACTCAATTCAATGTAATGAAATGTAAATGAATGCAAGATCTAAATCTAGGGTGAAAATGTTCTCCAAAATCAAAAAAATGCAATGATCAAAAGTTAGGTTAACCACAATGAAACATCAAAAAAATAAGGTTCACCAAAATCAATTGATAACAAAGGGTGTATGATGGAACTATTTTTATAATTTTATTTAGGAAATAAGGTCCACACAATGAAAGGACTTTCAACCAAAAAGGTGAGTCAAATCAAGGTTTGAATCTACAAATTTCCTTTTTTGCAAGGACGAGGGTCTTGATTAAATATCACTTTGGGGAGAAAGATTAAAAATAGAAAATCATCTCCAAAATGCAATCTATAAAGTGAATCTAATGGATTAAGCTCAATTTAGATGGAACCAAAAATTGAAAGGTAAATATGAGAAAGGGAGCATGATGTGTACTAGTTAACAAAAGTTCCTTTTCAAAGCTTACTAAGGACACTCATTCACCCTATGTCGAATGGGTCTTGGCTAAGGCTCTATAAAAATGGTCTTTGGGTTCTCCTCTACTGATTATGTTGTCCTGGATCCCCAATTTTCACATTCAGAGAGGCAAAAATAATTCTTGTAGGTGATTTTCCATGAAATTACAAGAATGATGACAACAAATGCAACTTTGACAACTTTGCAATTTTTCTCTTCAAGAGATCTTCCACCTAAAATCTTCAAATACAAATCAAGAGGGAAAAATGTTTTATTATTGTTGAATGGGCATTTACCTTTTCCAATCCCCAATTGTGTAATTAAACCTTGTAATGAAATGAAATATCATGAAGGAATGATGAATGAACAAGCCTCTATCACAACTCAGCAAACCCTTCTTTGAACCTTGGAATGTACACCTACAACTTGAATGAGATGGCTTCAATGGATGGTGATCTTGATTTTGAAACTTGGTTTGAAACAATGCTCTTGGATGCTTAAATGGTTATTTGAACACTACATCAACATATTAACTCAAATAAAATGCATGATGCAAAGGAATTGGACATGATAATAAGATTTTGAATGATACAATAATCTTCAATAAGTGTTCCCTTGAATGCCTTGAAATGCTCTTGATAATGCTCACTTGAATGCTCTAGGTGTTCATGAAAACTTTTTATCTTGTGTGAAATATTCTAGGTGAAACATTGTGTTTAGGGGAAAATACTGTTTAATAAAATCAAAATGATATACCACTAATTCTCACCCTATAACATGTGATTTTGAGTGAACAAGTGCATATAACAATTAGAAACTAACCACAAATATTATAGAAACTGTGAGGGGAGTTTTGAGAACTCAAAATGATGTGTACCCTATAGAAAACTTTTTGTTTTTAGGCCACAACATACTCATTCGCCTTTAGTGGCGAATGTGTCCTTGTTAGGGTTTCTTAAACTAAGATCTAGGTTTTGTTCCTTGATTCCTACACTCTTTGATCCACAATTTTCTACCTCCCAAAACCTATAGAAAATTATGTAGCCTTGATTTTGTGTTCTTGCACTATGAATGGCAACTTTGCAACTTGATAATTTTTACAAGTTTTCTTCTAGTTTCTTCTCCACTTGATCTTCAACCTATAAATCTAGAAACACGCATTCAAGGGAAGAAAAAATTGTTGATTGTTAGTGAATAGGGGTTTTCCTAAGTCAAACCCCTTGTAGGTAAATAAATCAAATGATGAAGAGTTGATACCTTGGAAGTTGTCTTGGAGTATAAATCTACAAACAAATATGCGGTGGCCATAAATAATGTAGATCTTAATCTCAAATAAGATGTGGAATAATGCTTTGAAGTAGATCCTCAATGCTACATCCACTTTCTTAGCTCAACAAGATGCTTGAATGCATTATGCCTTAGACATGATGGAATGATCTTGAATTTCTGCAATAAACTCATGATAATTTTCCTTACAATTCCTTTCAAATTCTCTATAATGCTCTTGTGAGTGTACTCTTATGATAACTGGAAGTTTCTGGGAGAAACAATGTGAATTAACCCCTTATTTATACTAAATCTAGAGATTAACCTTGAAATTCAAATAATTCAAGCTGACATTAGATCTAGGATTAAAAATCCTTACAATACCACCAAAATTAAATTCAAAAAGGGAGGTCCTAATTGAGGAGGACCCATTCGTCACTATAGGTGAATGGGTCCTGGCACAAGTTTCTATGACCTTGCTTCGAGAGGGTGAAAGAAAATAAAAAATCCATGTCCAATATGCAAAGAAAGGGGGTTCCTATGTGGAGAGGACCCATTCATCACTAAAGGTGAATGGTTCCTAGCACCATTTTATAGGACCTTAAATTTTCTAAATTAAATGTTTTCAATTTTAATACTAGTGTCAAGATAGATTTTTTGGAAGGTGTCATAAATAAGGTTTAAATTTTAATTAAAGGGGCTAACTAAGCTCAATTAACCATAATTTATTAATGAGACCCTAGATGAGTGTGAAAGTGTGTTACAACACTTAACAACAACTTAAATAAGGTATAAATTAGGTACATTTTATTTAAAAGTTCCCTAAGATTAATGTGAATGTGGTCAACAAATTACAATATTAAACCTAGGAAAAAATAGGTAAATTAAATGTCAATAATTCCAAATTAAATAAGGAAGAGGGCTACTTTTTCCGTTACTACATTTTTCCTCCACTTTGGTGAGATTTTTTCCTCATGAAAAAATCACACTAAAGTAGACATTCAAGACAATTTAATATGTAGCAATAACAAAGATACATATCCATACCATATCAAAGGCCAAGAAAAGTAATGAAAAGCAATAGATCAAGCACAATCATTCCTACACAATGTGGAATAGGGATATTTGTCTATAACTTGTGTTACTCACTCTGGGGTAGTGGAAACTCAATCTGTCCACTAGGTGAGTTGTCTCAAAATATGTATGCTCACTTTGGGGTAGTGGGACCTCAGTTTTTTCACTAGGGGAGTTATCCTAAAATATGTATGCTCACTCTGGGGTAATGGAACCTCAATCTGTCCACTAGGTGATTTATCCCAAATATATATGCTCACTCTGGGGTAGTGGAATTTTAGTCTATCTACTAGATGAGTTATCCCAATGAGGTGGAAAATGAGAGAATCATATTAGCCTCCCATACCATATCGATGTTATCCTCCTGATAACTTTGATACGACACCACAGTGTAATACTTTTGAATTTCATGTCTATAATTTTTTCTCAAAGGGGATTTTTCTTTGTTCATGTAAAGTCTTCTTCTTAGGGAGCATTGTGCCTAATGTATCCAAGAGAGGACAAGTCAAGGTTATTAGATTGTAACTTATGGGATGCCTCGTTCGCATCATGCCATGAAGGGAGATTGTATACTTAAAAATATCACACTCTCAGAGGACATAAAACCTAATGACACCACCAAGAAAAGGACAAGTCGCAAGAAAAAAGAAAATCACACCATGAAATTTTCTAGAAGATGTCATCGATATATGCCCCCACTATAAAGTGGTTGCTACACCATTAGTGTGAGAAATTTATTTAAAGTAGCCAATTTTTTGTCCTAAGACATGGGGGTTTTCCTTAAAAATCCCTATGCCAAGTCATGTTTTTGAAATAAAGTTGTGTCATGAAATAGGAAAGAAAGGTTGCCCCCAAAAATACATATGGGATTCTATGGATTCAGGGTCACTATGTCTTTGCTACATTGTTTCTTAAGAGCTCAGAAATTTCCTCATTCCCCAAATACTTATAGAACTAGAAGAATGACACAAAGGGAGTGAAAAAAAAGGAAAAATAATTTCAAGTCAACATGGAAGAGACATGGATATATCAATGCCTTGCATCCTCCCCAAAAGGAAACACAATAGAAATGAAAAAGATAAAGGAAAATATTTTGGGTCAATATGGAAGAGACATGGATATCTCAACGCCTTATGTCATCCCCAAAAGGAAAACACAAGACAATTAAAAAATGACAATATATTCACAACATAGAGAAGAATGTAGGTACATATAGAGGAATGCACAAAAAGAGAGAGATACATCAAATGAAACATCATGTGGGATCACATTACGCACATGCAATCACATAAAGAAACATGAAAAACAAAAAGACTAGCAAGCCACATTGAGTCAACCTAAAGCAAGTCGCCCACATCCCAATCTTGGTTGGTATAAATGGAAGGAAGACAACTAGCCAAAGGGAGAAGAGAAAGTGTCGAACTAGGGGAAGCACAAAGTTCAACACTCTTTCTATTTGTCATCTAAGCTTATATAATAAGAAAACAATGTATTCAACTCATCATGCACTTTTTCATCAATATTTGCAGTGTCAATGTCATAATCGAGGTTTATCACAATGGGAGGTTGAATGACAATGTCCATGGAAGGTTCTTTTAATGTTTCAGTGACGATATAGAGTCATCATGCATTGCTTTAGGTAAGTTCAGATTTTTATTTTCTATGTTGTTCTTGTCTTCTTGATTTTCTATCTTACAAACAATAACACGTCATCTATGCCTATGCTCTCTAATAGTTCAATGTCATTTCAATCTATTGTCAATTTGTGTTTGTGTAAGAGTGGGTTTTATGAATATGAGGTTCATTCTTTTCCTTGGGAGGAATAGAAGAAACAACAATAGGTTGTTCAACTAATTTCTCTTTAACTTTGTAAATTTTTTTAACTCTAGGAGGGACAATGAGGTTTTTTTGGTTATCACACAGTATCTTGTAAGAAATGGTGGGAGAACTTTCTTGGATGTTCTAAAGGGCTTTCGATTCAATCATTGCTTCATCAAGGATGTGTGATTTGATCATAAATTGAGCTGTGTTTTGACGGGATGATTCTACTATTTTCTTTACCTTGAACTTTCGATATGATTTGAAAAACAATTCCTAATGGGGTTTTATTGGTTCCATAGGCTTGGGTGAAAAGAAATCTTATGAAAAGTTCCATCGGGTCGATGTAGGATCAGGTCCACTATGATGCACATTAAATATACCATTTCTAAATAGAAAATTTATAAATTTATGCACAACCAAGGAGATAACATTCATGCAGCAAAGCTATGGATAGCCTATCTTCACACGAAATTGGTTTGACTGTGGGATGATGGTGAAAGACATAGTTAATGTTTTTGGTCCAACTTTTAAAGGGATATCTATCAATCCCATTGTAGGAAAAGAAAAACCATTATGCATCATGATCCATGATTTTAGTTTGTCATATGTATCTTGATATAGTTCATGCACATATAAGAATCCTTTGGTGATCACATTCTCTCCACAAACAAGATGAATTAATATTCCATTAGTGGGCTTATCATTGATTTGGCCAGCTATGTAAAGAGGACCATTAGGTGCATGTTTAAGTATGTCATTTTGTGAGAAATCAATGTCAAGAAGATTTTTAGTTGAGCCCTTAGAAGGTCTAGCTTGAAAAAATCCTACCATTTTAATCAGTTATTTTGATTATAATAGAAAAATAGGTTTTGAAGGGACATGAAACCCTTTACAACTAAAATGAAGAAAAGATGCTCAAAGATAAAAATATTAAACCATCAGTAGTAGCTAGTAGAAAAACATTAGCCAGAAATAAGGAAACCAATAGAAAAAAAAATAGAAAGGGATAATATTTCATGTTTTTTAAGGTGTTAGCCATCTCAATTTCCTAGTTGCGATGCATCTAAATCGTGTTCATCAATTATTTCTTCTCCTCCTCAATGTTTTTTCTCAGGTTACCCTTCCCTCTTGTAGAAGGACATTTTGCTTCATCCTTTTTGACCTTCTTCCCCTTTCCCTTTAAACCCTGGTCCTTCTCCATCATTTTATAAAAGTAAAGCTAATCCTCACTTAATTCACTCGTCTTGCAAAGGAGGACCCCTAGAGACTCAAGACTATTCTTGAATAACTTGTGGCTGACTTGTAAAAGTTTCTTGATGTCCACATTGGTCTCATTGATCTTAAACTCTATGTCAAAGAGGCGTTTCTCACACAAGGACTTGAAATCCGTAAAGGGACATTCTAAGTCCACAAGTATTTCAATTAAAATATTTGAGGATGAACCCTTTGGCATATTTTGCATATTATCTTTCACCCCCCTGATTTTGATGCTCACCCTATTAAACTCATGCAACACCCACTTAGCTAGCTTGAACATGCTAGTAGACCCCACATGAGCCATGCCCAAAATCTCAAACATTGAAGTGTTATATTCATTTAGGTACAAGAAATCCTCAAAGAGAGGACTCACCTTGAGAGGCTCTAGCTTTCTAGGAATGAAATTAACCCCCTCCTCCTCATGCATAAATTTCCCAATAGAATGCTCCACACTGGCCATTTTTCAAATAGGGGAGTCATTGATATCCATAGCAGCATCCTCAACACCCTTCTCCACCTTCAAAACATCATTTGTATCCTAATTTTTCAACTTATCAATACGCTTGGAAGTCTTATAAGGCATATCCTTGGCTTCCTTATCCCATACATTATGAGGAAATCCCTCTTCCTTTTGGCTAACTGCAATAGTATCCTTCTCATTACAACCACTGATTCTGTTAAACTGGGAGCTCCCAAATCATTTCATACTTGTGTGGGTGTAGTTCTAACACCTAGATGGTTGTTGATTGTGGTAGATTGCTATGTTAGTGGAATATTTTGGTGTTCAAATTAACATGCATTGGCATTGCTCATTAGTTATTGAAAGGAGATTGCTTCTTAATGATATTTTGTTCTAGCCTATCCTTGGTTGAGCACTTGTATAGGTCCTCTTATTAAGAATACTTTACCACCCGATTATAATCTTTAGCTTTCAATTGTGGCATGTAATTTATTCCTACTCTACATGCTTGGCATGAGAATAGATTTATGTGACGTACTGGGCATTGGGTGTTGCTTATTTCTCTTTTATATTGGAAAAATTTGTGGCATTTTTACAGTGCTGGTATCTCTCCCTGAATGTGGCTCTCATTGGCATTGGTTTTGTCGTCCCTTTGTTGTGTTGGCTGAATCATGGATGGCAAGTTTGGGTGTTCATTTCGATCTTCTTCTGTGATGCTCACATTTTTCATTCTTCACAACTTGATACACTTCACAAGGATTTTTTCTTGCAGTGTACCGAGGTAGAAGAAGCAATTTCTATGGTATTAGATAGGGATTGTCTTTCCATACACCCCATATCACTCCTAAATGAGCTAGCTTTATTTTTTATTTCTAATCTAATGGACATGCTTTGGTGTAATGAAACAACTAAATTTATTGTGGGAAGTTATTTGCTTCCCCATATTTACCCTTTGTACCTGTCTCATGCTACACTAGAAAATTAGGACCTCTGCTCCAAGTCCAATCTATTTGGTGGTTTTATCAGTCGGGAGAAATATTTTTTTGTGCCAACTCTAAGTTCTCTTTTGGGGGATATAGTACATGATCTGGTTGCAAACATGTTTTCTCAGTTTGTGGCTCATCATGGTGCTTTGTATCTTTCCTTGGGGAGGTTCTTGGCAAACAAATTTCTAAATATGTTCTATGTCATGCAATTTCTTTTTAGGTACCCACTTGCAGACCTACACTAGGTTACTTTCTTTTTTTCCTCCAACTAGCCTTGCCTCCTCAATAAAAAGTGGTTTTTGAATTTGAAATGAAGAAAAAAAGGGGCTTCACAAACTTGTAAGGTAGACAGAAATAAAAAATAAAAAAAATGGGGGGATAATAGACTCCGTCTTCATATTTTCATAAGGAATTGAAAAAAAATGATATGTTGGGAAAATAGGGAGGTTTATGCAAATTATGGAAACTAAGGTAACCTATCTTCCCATAATAATTCATGAAATGTGATCCCCACAAAGAATTGACTAACAACCCTTTTGGGTGAATCTACTGGTTTCTTTTTATGCTTGAAGGATGGGGGTCAAGGTCCAACAACACTTTTGGGAGAAAAATTAAAAATAGAAAATCAACTCAAAAATGCAATCTAACACTTGGATATTGAAGATGAAACTCAATAATAATAGAAATAGAAAATAGAATGCATATCTCAGAAAGGGAGAATCTTTTGTGCCTTTCACAAACTGTTGTTTCTAAAATCCTTCCTAGGACTCATTCGCCTAGGGGTGAATGGGTTTCCAGTGAGGGGTTTTCTGCAACTTTCAAGAGCCTTTGGTCCTATCTTTGCACTTCCGGATTCTCTAGGTTTCAATGTCAAAAATTCTGAAACAACTTTGAGATCTAAGTTTTCATGAGAAGATGATAACTTTGACACTTTGACAATTTCTTCAATTTTTCTATTCAAAAGATCTTGAAGCGTTCTTCAACCTAAATCTACAATAACAGAAAAAATAGAGAAAAATGTTTGTTTTTGGGTCGATGGGGGTTTTCCTTCGTCACAACTAGATTTTGTAATTAATCCTTGAATTGAAATAATGCATGAAAAAGGGAATGGACAATGAACAAATCTATGTTACCACTCAACAAACCCTTGAATGAACTTTGATAATGTAGATTTTCAACTTGCATGAGATGGCTGAAATGGATCTAGATCTTGATCTTCAGTCTTTCTTGAAATAACGCTTTGAACACTTGAAGGGATTATGAAACCTACATCACAATGTTAGCTCCAAAAACATGCATGATGCAACAAGACTTTGACATGATGATTGGATCTTGATTGTTGCAATAAAACTCTGATATTTCTGCCTTTGAATGCTCTTGATCATAAAATTTTCTATACTTTTGCTCTGATAAAAAATGCTAGGTTAAAATTAGAAAATAACCTTGTATTTATGGGTATGTATCCCTAATTTCCCAAAATTCAAATATCACAATCCGACATGTAAATATATAGTTGGAGACATTAAAATCCCACCAAAAACATAATTTAAAATATGGTTCAATCACCTAGGAAGGAGTCAATCACCCATGGGTGAATGGGTCCCAGGTCTCTATTCCTAGAACACACATTGCTCAAGGTAAAGTGTTATGTATAAGCATTAATTATTGTTGGGTTTCCCTTTCAAAAAATACAATTTATTAGGCTTGTAAATTAATTATAGGGATTTAATTAAGGCATAATTAAGCTCAATTAATTAAGAGGGCCCAAATCTTAGTGTGAAGATGTAAATAAATACATTTTACAACACTAAATTAAGGAAAAATTAAGTCCATTTTAATTAGGAGGTCCCAAACAAGTGAAAAATTGTAAAGGAATACATTTCCTATCACTAAATTTAGTCCCCACTTTAGTCTGAGGATTAGTGCAAGCACAAACTCACACTAAAGTAGACAATCAAGAGAGGTTTAACTGTACAATTGTTGGAAGGAGAAGATAATAAATTTCAAGGATGATGATCAAGTCCCGAAGATCTAATATCTCATGGAAAGACCAACAAAGGCACAAAGAGACACATCCCTATTTTATACATACATATATGCAATAATGACAAGATACTCAATCATACAATACCAAAGACTAAAAGAAAAGAAAAGGAAAAGGGGGTGGATCAAGCCTCAATTGCTTGTCCAACTCGATGTGGATCAAGACTTAGCTATTTGTCCAAAAAATCTTACAAGTGAAACGTGATGCTCACTATGCAAACAACAACACACACTCACATGAGCTAGTGGAAACTTAGGCTATCCACTAGGTGAGCCCCCAAAGAGTGGCTAAGTGAGAAACTCATGCTAGGTCTATAGGCTATCATCGTACAATGAGAAATTCATTTAATGTTTATAGGCTCTCATTGTACTAACCATACCAAAGTTATACCTCTGATATCTTTGGTAAGGCACCACAATAATATGAACTTCAAGCTTCATAAGGTTAGCAAGTTACACTATGCTAAACACTTATGAAAAAAATGCAAATAGGATAAGACATGTTCAAAGGGGTTTTTCTTAGTTCATGTAAGCTCTTCTCTTAGGGAACATTGTGCCTAATGTTTCCAAGAGAGGACAAGTCAAGGATAAAAGACTCACAACTTAGGGAATGCAACACATAGCATTATCACTAAGAGGAAAGTCATATGCCAAGAAAGGTCACACTCTTGGAGGACATTAAACCCAATGAAACCACCAAGAAGAAGACACATCACATGAAGTAAGAAGATCGCACTATGAAACATGGCATATAGCAAAAAAAATTAAAAATGATAATGTCAATGTATGCCCCCGCTTTAAAGAAATTGCTAACACCATACTATGAGAAATTACTTTAAAGTAGTAAAATTATAAATTCTAACAATAAAGAAGAGATGAGAGCTTACTTGGAAAGTCCTATGTCAAACATATGTTTCAAAATGAAGCTAGGTCATGAAAGAGAGGGGTTTCCCCCAACATGAAATCCCAAAATAACACATAAGGGATCCATGAATTTCGGGTTATTGTATGTCTTAGCTACAATGATATTATAGATTTTGAAAATGTCATCATTCCCCAAATAACTCATGGATTAAGGAAGAATAACACAGAGAGAGAAAAAAAAGAAAGAAAAGCTTTAGGGTCAACATGGAAGAGACCTAAATGTCTTAATACCTTTCATCATCCCCAAAAGGAAAAAACAAGAAAAAATAGAAAAGATAAAGGTTTATGACATGGCTATGTGCAGGATCATGATGGGCCAAAAAGTGGCAAGATGATGGGTATGTGGCTAACAACTTTTTTTTACCCAAAATTGATGAAAAAAAAGGGTTTTTAAAGGAGACTCTCAGTTTCAACCAATATAAATTATGTTTTACTTTGAATTTAATAAGTAATTATTATTCATTTTCTATTTGAATTACAACTAAAGTCCTTATTGATAGGTTGATTGAAAAACATCTATAGCTTTCAAACGGTATCACATTTTTTAAATCCAAAACATGTTTCACATTCTATGCTTCACATACTATAGGATTAAAAAAATAAAAATTAATTTCATGAAGTTTTGACCACGTTAAGGTGGTTTGACATACAAGTTTTTAATAATTTTTTTAAGTTTTAATAAAAAAATTCATAATTATTTATTTACTTAGAAAAAATTACAAAAAAATACGCATCACATCAGGACATGATTCCTCTACTTATATTTAAAATATTATAAAGAAATATTATCATTTTATTGTGGTTAGGGTGGTCAAATAGACACCTACTTCTTATTTTTTCCCTAAACTTTAAGTACTACTACATTGAAATTTCAAATTTTCACCAAATAGATTTTTATTTTTTTAAACAAACCTAGTAGCTTAGAAACTACATTCAATTTTCTATAGATTCTATTCTTACATATTTTTGAAATAATATAGATAACTTATTCATTTTTTTATGTCAAGTTGCCTAACTCTGATTTTTCTGAGTTTTTTGCCACTTAAGGGCTTGTTTTTTCCATGATGATCCTACACATACCCACATATAGGAAAAATTTGATACAAATTGAGGAATGAACATGAAGAAATATCAAACAAAATAGTGTAGGGGGATCACATTACACATGCAATCACACAAAGAACATGAAAAAGAAGAAAACAAAGTACATGACTAGTAGGGCGCATGCAAGTCAACATATAAAAGGTTGTTTGCATCCCAATCTTGCTTGGTATATGTGAAAGGAATATAACTAGCCAAAGGGACAATATCAAGTGCCAAACTAGGACAACACTATCTAATCCCTTGCTCCCACTAAGTGTAGGACAAGGATGAGCTGAGGTAAGTGATGGGAATGAGCTTCTTGCAATATAGGTATGATTTGCAATGTATGTAAAACATGTGATAAGGAGTATGCTTATGATAATACAACTATTACATGGCAAGGAGCAAATTTCATGCATACTTTAAGGGACTATCTCTATCATATCAAATTTATCAAGGATCCTCCTTAAAGCATGAAACTCATTAGTACTGTGCCCAAGAATTCTATGATATTTACAATGAGACATGTTTATGTTTTTATTTTTTTGATTTCAATTTTTTTTAATGGGTGGTATTGTTAAGAGTCCATTATGAAGAAGTATGTGTAAGTGCCTTTTAGTTAGAGACATGGAATAAGGAAATTTTATCTTCTTGAGTTTGTAAGGCCCTTGGTTCTTGCTTGTTGAAGGAGGAGGGCCTAAGATGATCTTATTATCCTTATGAGATGTTACTTCATCATCATGAGCGAGGAGATTTGTCTCCTTAGAACATATGGAAGGAAAAGGATCTTGATATCTCAATCCTTTAGTATCTTTCAATAGGAATTTTCTCTAAAAGTTTGTGAATTTAATGCTCATTATTTATGTCACATTCTTGCTTAGTTAAGATCTTAAAGCCTTGGCCATAAGTCTCTTCTAGGTTGATAGGTCTGTTGGTCACTTTCTTGACATAAGATGGGTAATTATGCAATTCATTAGAGATACTAGGTTCACTCATGCTTGAAGGCTTAGACTTGTTTTTTAGTTCAATTTAAGGATATAAAATAGAAAACATCTCAAGTGGTGGAATAGTAGGGGGTGTTGGTTGTTGCATGGAAGGATAAAAGGATGCATTGTTTTCAAGATTGTTAAGGAAATTGTTTATGAAATTGTTCATACTATCATCATCTTCCCCAATGATGTCAAATTTGTGAGGAAATTCATTAGGAGTTAATTGAGCTTGATTAGGGTCTATTGCATTGGGATCATTGCCAAAAACACAACTTGGGAAATCTACTAAAGAGATTATAGACTTCCATATACTACCAATACACATGTCCATTATGCAAGAATGAATTGAAATATAAAGAAATAACAAATTTTTAGATTCTAAGAAAAATAAGTTTGTGATTACACTATGCTACAACCTAAAAATGATGTTTAGATACAATTTTGAATTGAAACAATGCACTAATTTTGACAATTTAACCTTAATTTGATCAATTTAAAAAAAATAGAAATTTTGCAAATTGAAACAACAAAGTATAATATAAAAATAGATATTTTATGCTCAGAAATGAAGGAAAAATCCCTAATCATGGACTCATTCGCTCTTGGGCGAATGAGTCCTAATTCAGGGTTTTTAAAAATTACTTTACATATTTTTGAGATAATTTCAAAGGTTTTAAGATTCTAGACTAAGATAGTATGTTACAATTTCAAATTTCTAGAAAATGAAGTCTAAATGCAAGTGCAAAATGATGTTAAATGAAAACCCAGGAGACCTAGTTAAATTTTATCATTTAAATTTCTTATCTTGAAATTCTATGTAAATCTTTGCAAAATAACTTAATTTTTTTATTTTTCTATATTTTAAAGAATGCAATATTGGAAATATAAAACCCTAAAAGAGTTATAAGTTAATGCAAGTTAAGAACCCTGAATGAGATGAAAATCAATACAATGCAATACAAATGAATGCAAGACCTAGATCAATGGTGGAAAATGGACTCCTAAATTAGAAAATTACAATGCTCAAAATTTAGGTTCACCAAAGTGATATGCTGGTAAAATAGGGAGGTTTATGTAAAGTATGGAAATTGAGGTAAGAAATCTTCCCACAATCATTCAAGAAATGAAAGCTCCATAAGGAATTGACTAGAAACCCTTTTAGGTGAATCATTTCAATGGGGGAATCTACTGGTTTCTTTTTATGCTTGAACGATGGGGGTCAAGGTCAAACAAAACTTTTGGGAGAAAAACTAAAAATATCAAATCAACTAAAAAATGTAATCTAACACTAAGATATTGAAGATGAAACTCAATGCTAATAAAAATTAAAAACAAAATAAAAATATGAGAAGAGAAGAATCTTTTGTACCTTTCACAAAATGATGTTTCTGGAATTTTACTTGGCACTAATTCGACCAAGGGTGAATGGGTCTCCCATGAGGGTTTTTTTTGTAACTTTTGGGAGCTTCTATTTCTATCTTTGCACTTTTAGATTCTCTAGGTTTCAGTGTAAGAATGTGTGAAACAACTTCGGGATATAAGTTTTTGTGAGAAGATGACAACTTTGACAACTTTTACGACTTTTATATTTTCTTCTATTTTTCTCTTCAAAATATTTTCAAGCCTTGTTCAACCTAAATCTCAATAACACATAGAAGAGAGAAAAATGAATGTTTTTTGGTGAATGGGGATTTTCTTCAGTCAAACCCCATTTTGGTAAATTTAAACCTTGAAATGAAATAATGCATGAAAGAGGGAATGAAGAATGAGGATTTTCCTCAGTCAAACCCCATTTTGGTAAATTTAAACCTTGAATTGAAATAATGCATGAAAGAGGGAATGAAGAATGAAAAAATCTATGTTACCACTCAACAAACCCTTGAATGAACCTTAATAATCGTGATCTACAACTTGCATGAGATGGCCGATATGGATGTGGATCTTGATCTTTAATCTTGCTTGAAATAATTATTTGAACACTTGAAGGGATCATGAAACTTACATCACAATGTTAGCTCCAAAAACATGTATGATGCAAGAAGACTTTAACATGATGACTAGATCTTGATTGCTGCAATAAAACTCTAATATTTCTTCCTTTTAATGTTCTTGATTATAAAATTTTCAATACTTTTTATCTCATAAAAAATGCTAGGTGAAACTTAGAAAATAACCTTGCATTTATAGGTATGTATCCTTAATTTCTTGAAATTCAAATGTCACAAGTTGACATCTAAATATACACTTCGAGACATTAAAATCCTGCCAAAAACATAATTTAAAATGTGGTTCAAAGGCCTAGGGAGGACCCATTCTCCCATGTGTGAATGGGTCAGGGGTCCCTATTCTTGAAACAAACACTACTAAAGGTAAAGTGTTATGTGTCAACATTAATTATTGTCAGGTTTTCTTTATGGAAAATGTAATTTATTAGGCTTGTAAATTAATTATAGGGCCAATTAAGGCATAATAAAACTCAAATTAATTAAGAGGGCCCAAATCGTAATGTGAAGATGTAAATAAATACATTTTATAGCACTAAATTAAGGCAAAATTAAGTCCATTTAAGTAGGAGGGACCAAACAAGTGAGAAAATGTAAATGGATACATTTTCCGTCACTACAAAAGTATACATTTTTGTATGGTTTTTTTGGTCCCCATGCTTGTTTCAAATGTGTAAAATTTATATTCTTTTGGCATGGAAGACTATAGTGTTCTGGTTTTTTGTAACCCCGTGGGGTCTCTCTTTGGCTTTGTCTTTTTTTGAGATTTCTTGGTGCCTCTCTCAGCTAGCCCAATTCTAGCCGGGCATATTTCTAGAAGAAGAGTAGAAATCAAATGGTTTATGAATAACAGAGGAGGAGATGGTGTTGGCATCTCCACTCTCTAATGATTTTTTTGAAAGTTTTTAATATAATCAATTTACACTACCACTTTTACCAACAAATAATAATAATAATAATAATAATAATAATAATAATTTTAAATTTAAATATGGATATACATTTTTCACTTGATAAGGTTGATTTAATTTAATTTAATTTAATTTAGAAAGAAATACTAAAATTAATAATATTTCATAGAAAAACATTCAATTTAATCTAATATTCTTTAAATTTTACTAATAAGGCCAGAAGTTAGAAACTCAAAAAATTTAATATCTTAAATAAATTTTTTATTCCTTTTGTTTACAAATGTTTATAGGTTTTGAAATGTGAATGTATTAAATATTCATCCTTAAAAATATCATTACAATAAAATCTATTTATTATTATATACATTTTAAAATGATTATAAATCACATTAATAAAATATTATTAAAATTTAATTATTTAGTTACAAATCTTATATCATATAATCAATCATTCAAATAACAGATCATAAAATATGATTCCAAATGTTGTTCTAAACATTCATATTTTTTTCTAAAAGCTTTTCAAATCGTATTGTAATGGCCTAAAAAAATGCAATGTATCTAATTGATATATTTTATAGGAGAGAGATTTGTTTGAAAGTCAATCTTTTCCAAAAATAAATGAAGATTACAATTTCAAAATTATTTATAAAATCTTCTAACAATATTTGAAAATATCTTAAAGAATTTAAAAACTCCCTTCTTGTTTCTTTAATAGAAATTCAATAGAAATTCAATTGATAGTTTAATAAATCCTAAATATAGACAAATGAATGCACATATTAATTAATTTTTTGATACTCTAATTTCTAAATATCCCTTAAAAATACAATAGATATTTTTAAAAATCTAGTTTCCCTATAGAACTTAATTTTTTTTAAATTAAAAAAAACAATTAAATTTAAATGAAAATTTAAAACAACAAGCATATTCAAAAGCACCGAGGTGCCAACAAAAGTCTACAATATTAATAAAGATCCCAGCCAAATAAACAGATTTACACTGAGAAATTGCATCTCCTCCTCTGTACAAGAGATCTTTTCCTTTTGAGCTGTGTCATCTGATTGCATGCTATTCTTTTGTTTCCATCGATTTCAAGTATAATCACTAAGGATATTTTAGGCATTTCATTTTATTGCATGCATTATAATGCACCTGTAGCGGCAGAGACTCGAGAGCAGAAAAGGAGTAAGAAACTCAATTCAAGTTTTTATTTGCAACTCGTATAAACAGTAGCTAATCTAACCACGCTTCACTCTTCCCTTTGTATATTTGCTGCATTTTATGCTTATTTGTTTCTTAATAGCTTCTTTCATTTATTAGTCCCTGCCTTTAAAGGCGGAGACTAATGTTTTCGCATCACCAAAAAGTGTATTGCTTGCACATTGGGAACCGGGTCAGCATTTATACACACTACACAGTCTTAAACCAAAGTCTGATTTAAATTTTTTTATTTTTGTTAGTTTCCCCTTTTTCCTGATTGGCCCCCATATATTTTGCCAGTGGTTTTCTGATTTTTCAATTAAAAATAGGACAAAAAATTATTCTGGCCAATGAGCAACAAGCAGAGGAAAAATATAAGCCATATTCTAATGCTGGTTTCAAACAGATTTTAAAAACGAAAAATGGGCTGCGAGGGTGCGTAGTAAGTAAGTGGCATTCTGCAAACAGTTCACGTGTCTTTTCTCTGCTTCCGCATTTTGCATGCATGCTCTCAACTATCACATTTGGCATACATGCCTAACAGAACAGTTATGAAACGGATGGTGGGGATTTTTGCAGTGATCGGTGGTAAGAGAAATCTATGGTGTCATCATGCTTGGCTGTTGTATACCAGGGAGATATCAACGAAGAACTCAAGAAGTTTGATGAATACATTGTTGAATTCAGAGCTAAGCTGTCATAGCTAATTAGCTTCAAATGTTGCATCTTGTTTTACTGAATTTCTAACAATGTTCATAACTACATCATGTTTTGGGATTGTATATGCAGAGAGCATGGATTGTCCTCTTTGGTGCTGCAATTCTTCCCTTACCAATGTATACATATGCATCTCCCAACTTGAAGATCCTTGGACAGCCAGATGACATTGCTGAATTAACAGTAACACTTTCAATCTGGTTCATTCCTCAACATTTCTGATTTATTTTCCTCTATCCAGCTCAGATATTCTTGCAGTCCCAGTTAGAAAACATGGACATTGCATGGACCTCTGCAGCCTCTTTGGTGCTCCACGTTTTTCTGAGCTGGCTATTTATTATTAAATTTGAGATGGGACTAATTGGTGTGGTGATTACATTGAATTTGGCATGGTGGATGCCCACAATTGGCCTAATTCTTTATGCCACATGTGGGGGTTGTTTTCGCATCGTAGTTATCATTTTTTCAATGCTCAATTATGTTTAGATAGTTTTGTATTCAATTCTTGATTTAGATTCTGTCTTTTGAGATTTTTTAAGCTTTAACAGTTAAACCGCAAAGTATGTTTAAATATCTAGATATTAGATTTGACATGTCTAATAGAGCAGTCGAGCTACAACATCTGTCAAAATCTCTCTATCCTTCATGTTTTCATGGGTGTCAATACCCTGTTCGAAAGCTCCCATTTTTGCACAGGCAGGGAGGATGCTGGCAGCAAAGGTTGTGGAATTTGGCTTTAATCCTGCCAATTGCATTTGCTTGAAAGTTTCTAAAACCTTTTCAAAAATCCATTTTGTGCATATCCTGCAATCATTGCAGTCCGTGGGAGCACATCTCTTTGAAGTATTCTATCAAACAGTTCACGTGCCTCGTCTGCATTTCCACATTTTGCATACATTTCTACCAGGACAGTCGCAATTACAATATATGAAAAAATTCCTCTATCTTTTTATGTTTGGATGTATCTCCATACCCTGATAGAAAGCTCCCACTTTGGCACAGGCACGGAGGATGCAGACAAATGTTGTTGAGTCTGGTTTTATACCTGCAGATTGCATTTGCTTGAAAGCTTCTAAAGCCTTTTCAATAAATCCATTTTGTGTATAACCTGCAATCATTGCAGTCCATGAGATGACATCTCTTTGAGGCATTCTGTCAAACATTTCATGTGCCTTTTTTATGTTTCCCCCATTTTGCAGGTTAATAGTAATTCAAAAAAAATTGGTTAAATTTTTTTATCAAATTGGATTTTAGCATTTACAGTACAATATTCTGCAGTAATAACCCTTATTAGCATTAAGTTCAATATTTTGACAGTATTTTATAGTGTTTGGTTGCAGGTGATAGTATTTTATGGTTATTAGTCCCTGCCTTTTAGGTGGAGACTAATGTTTTCGAGCGGCTGATTTTGAGCATCAAGGGATCTGGGAACTCCCACCAGCCGATGATATAATGCTTTATCCTACGGTCCCTGGCATATTTTTTAACAAACGGAATTTCTCGATGGTTTTTGCGATTTTCTGATTGGTCTGATGTTTTTTTCCTCGTGGTTTTTTTATTTTGCAATTTAGAAATTCTGAGCACAGCGAATCAGAAATGGAGGGAGGGAAATATTTGCATGAGTTTGTAATATTTTTCTTCTATTTAAGTGTCTTCGTTGTGGGTACCTATGAGCAAGTGGCGTTGTTGGAAGTAGTCATATGGCTTGTTTCTGCAATGAATCTAGTGGGCGATAAGGGTTAGACGGCATTCTTCATGGCCTGGATCACGTGTTTTGTGCCTGCTATCAGCAGCAGAGACAAGGTGTGTTTTGTGCCTGCTATCAGCAACAGAGACAAGGCACGTGAACTGCAGTCACACAATTTCTCATTGATGAAACAAGTGCCACTTACCATGCCATCAATGATCCGCAGTGTGAGCTTCTTTTCTAGCTGTGAATTCTGCCTTGAAAATAACCATGGCCATATGCAACACCATGACAAGGGAAAAATCGCAACAATGGAGTTTGCAAGAAACGGTAGAATTCGAAGTGGGATGCAATTGACCAAGAAAGGAGTACTTTATGTTCAAGGTCAGAGCTTGCTCACAGAGCCTGACAAACACACCCCTCTCTGCCTCAGTGCTACAAATAGATGCTATTCTAAGAGACTTCTCTACTTTACGCGGGTCCCCTTTCCTACAAAAAAAACTCTCTACTCTTCCGCAGGTGAATCACCAATGTTATATTGTATCTTCCAACTATCTATTTTTTATTATTCAGCAATCTATCATTCAAATTGAAAAACATACACAGAAACAATGTTGTCAATACAACTATGTTTTAAGCTTTATGCTTTAACTAAATCTATTACTGATTTTAAGAAGCCTCCTCCACCTTCATTTAAACTTTTGATGAATTCCTCCCTCTTTGAAGGAAATCCTCGCCTTATGTGCAAGTGTGTACCAATTCACAGTTTTATTTCAGTTTAAAATGAAAGCCCAAGGAACATGTTGTTTAAGCTTAAACTTTTTCTTTTTTGTCAGGGTGGTCTTTACTCGAAGGCTAAGAACATAAACATTTGTAAACCTGCTAAGAACATAAACATTTGTAAACCTATAAATTTTGGTGGAAAAAATTAAAAGTCAATTTCTTTTTTATTTGAGCTATATAAAGCCCTAAATTTCATTACAAGTGATGTTAGAACTTTGATTTAGTTAGCAATTCTATGACACGTGGCTGCAGAGGACAACAAAACTCAATATTCTAGGTAATTAGTCTTTGTAGCAAATATTTCGTTTATTTTCTTTCCTAGATCTATTACAATTAAGTTAGTATTTCTCTATAGTTTGCCAAGTACTATTTAGTCTCAATGGCAATTCCTGAGCCCTATTTTTTTTCTTTCCTGAGATTTTGTTCCATTTTTCCCACCCTTTTGCAGTGTAACAGTCATTGGATTTGTCTCAATAAGTGTTGCAACAATATAGGTTACCAGTAACCCTAATTTTCATGTTTACGTTTTTCACCGGTTTCCAATATAGCAATTATCAGATTTATTTTGGAAGGAGATCAAGAAAGTATAGGCTACTGGTAACCATTTTGTTTACCTTTGATCAATTATTTTAATTTGGGTGGTCTTGGCACATGAAGCAATGTAAAGTATTCAAAAACACCGAGGAAGACCTTTCTAAGGATTATCCACATTCTGAGAGAAAATTGTTCCAAAAATGGGAAGATCATACAAGTAATCTACAATAGACCCTACAAGATCAAAGATAAACTGCATGTCAACCAAGGAGGAACTGGAAAAAGTCTTCAATATTACTTTCCATACAAGCAGATTTTCTAGCACTACCTTTTCTCTCTCTCTTCTAAGTTTTCATAAAAAATTGGATCAACTTATAATTGTGCCTATTTTACTTGTGTGACAGAACTAATCATTGCACAATTTTTCTTTGTTGTGTAGGTTCCTGTGAAGTGCTTAGACCAAGCAGAAGAATGAAAAAAGAATTCAAGATTCTAAGCAGAAGAATGAAAAAAGAATTCAAGATGGGTCCATAAACAATTGAATCAACTTGCAATTGTGCTTATTTTTACTTGTGTGACAAAAGCTAGTCATTGCACATCTTTTTTCTATTTAGCAGCTTCCTATGAAGTGCTTAGACCAAGGAGAGGAACATGCGAAGAATACAAGATGGGTACATTACTTTACATGAACTCCATATACTCCATATATCTTAGTATGTCTGAATATTCATTTTTCATGCATGGAAGAGCATGCTTGAATACTTTGAATTATAAGCTCATTTTAGATTCTCATACTAACAATACAAAAATTGTGCCTAGATTTGCAAGGAGTTCTGATTCTAGATCAAAGTACAACCATTAAATTACTAACAACAATACTAGTGAGTGTTCATCTGACTCCTACAAGTGTTAACCTTTGAGTGTTGATACAAGTGTTAACCTCTATTTTTTTTAATAGAGTATATTGTAAATAATAAAATAGATTGATATCAAATGCCTTCCCTAACTCCCCATTTTTAAGCCTCTTAAATGAAGGAAAAAACTTATGAAATCTACCATTTTTGTGTAAGTGAATTTGTATTGCATCAAAATTAAGTTCAGTTTCTACTTTTTACTAGGGCAACTATGTGGATTATGTACACACTAAATGAGCAAAAATGTTATGGGGATGTATCTAGGAAGCAGTTAGAAAAAGTTATTGTAATGGCTTAAAAATATATCATGTTTTTTGGCATGTTATAGTATGTCTATGACCTAAAAAAATATAAAGTATTTATCACATCATAGAAGCAGACTTACATCAAAGACTTTGAGTAGACTATGTAGAAGGCCCATTTGTTCAATGCAATTAAAACTATTCCTTGTGTGACAAAGAAAGGAGATTGGGCTCTTCATTGCATTGAAAGGTATTTTATGTTTTATATTTATGTTTTGACTTTTGGTTTCTTTGATATACATTCCATTCTAATTATTAGCCCTTTTCATTTTACAGCTCTAATAGCTTTGCTGAAAGGATTCTTGCATTTTCATGTGTAGAGGGCATATTTTTCATTGGCAGGTGTGTCTATTAATTCCTCCCAATGATTATTAATGTTTTATGCTTCCTAGTATGTTTTTGTTTGAAGTGGTATTTTTCTTGTATCTTTTGTTTAATATTCTAGTTGAAGAAAAAGGGACTTGTGCCAAGCCTAACTTTCTCAAATGAGCTCGTTTCAAGAGATGAGGGTCTTCATTATGATTTTTCTTGCTTGCTCTATAGGTATGCTAGTTCAAAGCTTCAGATATTTGTTGCTTTAACAAATTCTCTTGCATCTATCATCAATTGTATTGAAGCCTAATGTTAATTTGAGATTAATGCTTGATTGTAGCTTGTTGAATTACAAGTTGAGTGAGGATAGAGTGGCAACTAGCAAAAAAGTAGTTGATACAATATTATTTTCAACTATTGCATGTCATGCAACATTTGGATATGTATTAGGAGAGGGCTTTCTCTGTATTTTTCCTAGTTTGGTTTAAATGCATATGTTAGCTTCCTCCTTACCTTGCATTCAGGTATCTTCATGTATGTACTTTTTTAAAAAATAGTGTCACCCCATAATATCACTTTGAGTCAACATTGTAGATCATCCACAAATAGTTATCCTGAAATTGACCTCACTGCTATGATGGATTCATCAAGCTAAGAACCATATCAATTATAATTCTAGAGTTGTGAGTGAGCTCCTATGAAGGTTTTTGAAGTGTATTTGACACATTAATGTGTAGATTTAAGGAATAATTCACATTGAACTCATGAAATGAAACTAATAATATTCTACAGATCGATGTAATGGCACTAAGATTCCTTGGTTCATACACACAACAATATTTGTATTCTTTAATTTCCTATCTATGTTAACTAATTCTAAATAAATGAATGGGAATTTCTACAGATTCCCTTTCGCTTTTTGCACATGATGACTAGACAAAATTTATAAATTAGAAAACAGAGTGTCTGTTTGAATCCTTTCTTGTTTATGTACTTAAACATTTTGAATTCTAGAAAGTAACAAAGAAAAGCACCACATGCCATCCACTGAGTCTTGGTAAAAGTAGTGTTTGGAATTAGTTCTTCCAGTTGTATAGGATATTTGAAAACTCGCATTAAAGCAAATTTTAGAAAGCTTGAATTAATATTTTTTAAAAGCTGTTTGTAAATATTCTGATTGAAATTTATTCAAATTTTTGTTAGCATACATAGACAACATAGCAAATTGAGCTTGATGTGAAACATACACATCCAGATATGCATTTTTCCTCTCAAGATTCCAAATCAGAAATTTCAAATCAAGTTTTTGCTACTAGTGGATTTACTTGCAATTCTAGATTGAAAACAATAGTTTTTGAAACGGAAAAAATAGGTTTTATAGGGACCTGAAACCATAGAGTTTAAACAACCAAAGATAAACAGAAAAAGAACAAACAACAAGACAGCTATCCCAAAAAGGAAACGACAGCACCAAGAGATAGCAGGGCCCAAAAAAAGGATGGCCCAAGAAAAACTAGCAACCAAAAACACCACGTTACTCCAAGGTGTTCAGTAACTCCTCAGCTTCCTTTTCAACATCCTTCATGTCTTGTAACCCCTGCTTAAGAATTTGAGTCGTATGTGAAAAAGTCGGGGTCTTCCTCTTAATGTTAGCCCTGGTACGAGTCGAAATCCCTTCACCAGCCGATCTGCTACCTCCCCTATCCGCATCCAAATCCACAACCAACGAGCCCTTTTGGTTTTTTTCAAGATTTTCCACCATCGCATTAATGATGATGGTATTATGCCTAGCAATTTTGTGATTGTTTGCAATAGTGGCCCTAATGTTTTGTCCAATCTTGGACATGCTGCACTTGATACTAGCCAATCTATCCTCCTTTAATTGCTTTCTTTTCCTTGGTAATGGAGTTTCCTGTTCATCATTATCTCTACAATTCCAACTGATCTTCTGTTCCAAATCCATGACCTTGTTGTTGAGATTAGTAACACAGCCTTTCAGATCACAAACTTCTTTCTGGGTCCATTTGAGAACGGTGAACAGGCCATCCGTACTTTTTTCTGCTATACTAACCAAATCCTCAGGCTTAAGCTTATTCAAGGCCGAATTAATTTCATCCTGAATAGGGGACTTAGAATGATCATTACCAAATTTACCAGAAGCAGGGGCACTAGGGGCCGATTCCTTACTGACCATGGGCTTATCAGAGAGGATTTCCATAGAATTCCCAGAATACGAAACAAGTTTCATAACAGGGTTACCTTTAAAACCAGGGGACAAACCCGGAGTAGGGCAACTAGGAGACGGTTGGGGATTAAGATAGGGCAGAGAAGCAAAACTCAGACTAGGGCACTCATGCAGAGGTTGCAGTTTAGGACAAGACAGCGGGGTAGAATCCTTAAGGGTTATCTGAAAAGACAAGGACTGGGGAGCAGTGGTATCATGACCAACAAGAACACAAGCAGGGGGGCTCGAGGTTCAATCTCCCTACTACTTTCTATCTCCTCATCATCCAGCTCTTCAATTTCAACAATTTTAGGCAGAGCAGGTAAATTTTGAAAATGCTAAAAAATGAGCCTAACAAGACCAGGGTGAATAATAGCATTCCTCCTAGGGTTCCTTTCCACATCATTAAGGCAATTCTTCAAAGAAGAAAATAAATAAAAAGGTAGAGATATACGAACCTTGTGATGGAAATGGTTCAAAATGGCAAAGTGGTAACCATAAACTCTGGTAAAGCACCCGTCAATCATGATATATTCCATGATAACTCTTAAAACTTTCCTCCAGATAGATTTGATGGACTCCACATCAAAGTAGCTATTAGCAACCTTAACCATCTTCGCTTTCTCCTTATCTTTTTTGGGAAATTTAATGACCGCTTCATTAGAGAATCGTCGGTCATGGTAGAATTTAACACCCTTAGTTGAAAGACCTATTATCTCCCCAATTAAATCCTCACTCAGCTTGACATTCCTGCCAAACAACACAATCTCACTATTTTTCCAGTTTTTAACAAAATAGTCCAGCATCCCCTCGTCCGTGCCATGGAGCTTTTCCATATATGGGATTAAACCTCCCTTTTCAATTCTTTCCCACGCTTTAGTGTTCTTTTTGTGCTCCTAGAAATTTCTCGGCTCCACACATTTTCTTTCACTGCTCATATTTAGCTCACTATAAAACAAAACTGAACAGTTGCTTTGGGTCTCGTTTAGGTATTTTCTGTCGAACACCCAGAAAGCGTGCCGCAGACTCTTCTTCAAAAAGAAAATGACGTCGGTCCCATCAAATCTAATGAAATCGATGTACTTGATCTTTATCCATTTCATCATGACTAAGATTTCCTTCTCTTCCATGCACTGAATCATAATAAATTAGCGCTTTCACTTCAAGATGGAGGTTGTCATTCTTCCTCCACGTGTTTTCCCCACCCTTCTTTACCCCTTCATTGGTGAAGAAATCTGCCACCTTATTGGCTTCTCTATAGGCGTGGGACACTTTCACTTTATCAAATTTACTTAATAATGATTTCGTGTCTTCGATCCATTTTTTGATGGTCTACGAGGGGGGGTAAGCCCAAGAATATAGTTTATTATATTCAAAGAATCGCCCTCCAACCAAAGATATTTCGTGTTGATCTTGAGGGCTAGGCTAACCGCATGAAAAGCCCCAAGAGCTTCTGCAACATGATTAGTTTGATTTCCAATATCCACAGCAAAAGTCACAATAAAAGCCCACCAGTTGTCCCTTAAAACACACCCACTACGAGCTTTCCTAGGGTTACCTTTGGCCGCACCATCAAAATAGGATTTCAGCCAGCCCAAAGGCGACATAGACCAATTAGCATTCTCTCTCCCACAAACACCATGTTTGAGGACATTTGATCCAATTAATTTTGAATTCCACTTTTCGGCCATAGCAATATCAAAAGGAGACCAAAAAGATTTCTCAAACATTTTTCCAGGAATTAAAGATAAGTTTTCCTTTATAGCCCTTACAATTTTAGCATACAATTCCCCTTCCGATATCTCTTTATCCCTAAACACTTTATTGTTCATTTCCTTCCAAATATTCCAAGACACAAAAGGTAAAATAAAAGACCATAGCTTTCTCACAAAAGGATTTTTTGAGGGAGCTTTCCATTGAATGAAGAAATCTTCGACAGAAGCAGGGAAAATCCACACCACATCAAGAAGCCCCAGAAATTTATCCCAAATATTCGACACAAAAGGGGAATGAAGAAAAAGATGATTAACAGTCTCGGCTTCATTCTTGCACATATAACATCTGTTTGGTAATTGAATTCCTCTTTTACCAAGATTGTCCAAAGTGAGAATCTTATTTTGTAGCATTATCCAATAGAAAATATTGATTTTCAGAGTTAGGTGATTAATCCAAGCCTTAGCCCAAAAGGGAGGAGGCTCCATCGGACTAACCAATATAGAAGTGGTAGAGGCAACTAAAAAAATACCAGACGGGTTGTCTACCCAGACAGCAAGATCCTCCACCTGGTGTTGAGCTGGTCTAAGGGCTCTGAAAGCCGACTAAACAGGGCCAAGATCCTGACTAATAGTCTTCAAATCAACCCAATCTCCATTCCTCTAGTAATCTTTAACCAAGACTCCAAATTCCATTTTACAATCATTCATCCATTTACTAAATTTCTCTAATCTGATTAAAGGATCTTTAAAAAGCCACCTGTCTTCCCAAAACCTAACATAATTTCCATTTCCAATCAGCCATCCAATTCCCATTTCCATTAACTTTCTTCCTCTACCCATATCATTCCAACAGACAGATCCACGAGGTAGAGAAGAAGAGTTTAAAATTTTATTTAAAGACTCATAGTTATTAAAATATTTAGCTTTTAAGGTATCACACCATTCTCCATTTAAAGTAAGAGTTCTCCAAAGCTGTTTAGCAAGAAGGGACATATTCAAAACTTTAATTTTCCTTAAACCCAGGCCCCCCCTAGATTTGGGTCTACAGACCAAATCCCAACCAACAAGTGGCAGTCTCTTCTTGTCCTCCACTTCGGACCATAGAAACCTTTTATGAATTTTTTCAATGGCTTCAGCATATTTAGCAGAAATTTTAAATATACTAAGAGCATAAGTAGGAAGATTTTGTAGAGAAGCCTTAAGGAGCTGGATTTTTCTAGCTTGACTAAGAAGAGCTCCTTTCCACCTCGATAGCTTCTTATTGAATTTTTCAACCAAAGAAATCCAGAACGAGTCTAAAGGTTTAGAACAAAGAGGTAAGCTAAGATAGGTTGACGGAAGAGACTCAATACGACATCCAAGAATTCGAGCAAGTTTGACTTGTCTATATTCTGGAGTATTGATGAAAAAAATTGAACTCTTAGCCCTATTGACAACTTGCCCAAAAGCATATTCATAAAGATTTAGAATTTTTTTAAAAGTCTTAGCTTCAGTCACAGTAGATCTTCCCATAAGAATGGTGTCATCAACAAATTGCTGGTGAGAACAGGTAAGAAGAGAAGAAGAAGGTCTTAAGCCGACAAGGGATCTTTGATCAATAAGCTTTTTAATATTTCTCCCTAAACTCTCAGCCAAGATAGTAAACAGAATAGGATAAATAGGGTCTCCCTGTCTGAGGCCTCTGGAGGTCTGGAAAAACCTTGATGGTGATCCATTCACAATGACAGCAGAAGTAACAGTTGAAACAAGCTGGTTCACCAACTGAATGACTTTGTAATTAAAACCAAACTTGTCTAGAATTTTAAATAAGAAATCCCAATCAACCCAATCATAGGCTTTGGAAATGTCCAGTTTAAGAATAAACCCTTTAGTTTTCAAAACCATTAGCGAATGTAAGTTCTCATGAACAGTAACAACAGAGTCCATAATGTACCTACTTGGCACAAGACCATTCTGTTGTAGAGAAATAATTTGGGGAAGCACAAAGAGCATTCTTGAAGTTAACACCTTCAAAATAATTTTGTAAATAGAATTACACAGGCTGATTGGCCGAAAAGCTTGAAACTCCGAAGCCCCAGGTTTTTTAGGAATAAGGACCACAAGAGTAGCATTCAATTCTTTCAATAGACATCTTGATCCAAAGAATTCCTTGACAGCGTTCACCACATCAACTCAACAATTTCCCAAAAAACTTGTCTGAAGAATAAAGGAAAACCATCAGGTCCAGGAGCTTTGTTGCCATCAAAAGAGAAGACAGCTTTCCTTATTTCATCTTTGGATGGAGTAGCAGTGATTAAGGAATTTTCATTATGACCAATCACTTGAGGTATAGCATCAATCAAAGAATCTTGAGCTTCAAAAACAATCTCTCCATTACAGGAAAGAAGGTTGCTAAAGAAAAGGACAGCTTGTTCCCTGATATCATCTTCCTCCTCAAATCTAGTCCCATTAGAAACAATATGAGTGATTCTGTTAGCAGCCCTATGTTTCGAGGCAGACAGATGAAAGAATCTGGAATTCCTATCTCCCTCAGTCAACCAAGACACCCTAGATATTTGACGCCAAAACACTTCCTCTTTAGCAATGATGTCATGCAAATGAATGAGGAGTTCATTTTCCTTTTCTCTGTAATTTTCAATGTATCCCCATTTTTGGATTTTAACTTGAATCTTCTGAATTTTGCCCTAAATTTCTATTTTAGTGCCAAAAATATTCCCAAAAGCATCCTTTTTCCACCTTCGCACATTAGTTTTCACTTCCTTTAATTTTTTAGCAATCCTGAACATTGCTGTGCCAGAAATATCTATATTCCACCAGCTGCGAATTTCCTCATAAATTTGAGGATGAGAAAGCCAGAATTTTTCAAATCTGAAAGGGAAGTTCTTTTTCACCTTAGTAGGGTCTGCTAAAAGACAAATGGGAAAATGATCAGAACCAACCCTTGACAAGGCTCTCAAAGCACAAAAATAGTCTATAAACCATTGACCAGAAATAAGGGCCCTATCAAGCCTCACTTAGATCAAATCAGGCCCTAATCTCCTATTAGTCCAGGTATAAGAAGCCCCTTGAAGGTCTAAGTCAATCAAGGCATTATTGTTTATGAAGTCAGATAGGCCAGATTTACTTTCCCAATTGATTTGAGAACCCCCAAATTTCTCAACGTTCAGGAGGGGTGTGTTGAAATCACCCATGACCAGCCAGTGTTCATTGACAAAACATCTTCGAAAACTAGATAACTCTAACTAGAAGGAATTTCTAGCTTTCTTGCAATTCAGGGCATATATATTGGATTCAATCCAGCAAAAATTGTCTCTTATGTGGGTGAATCTGGTGGCCACTACATTACCATTCTCCATTAAGGGCTCACCTTTAATAAACATCTTATTCTAAAAAGTAACTATTCCCCCTGAAGCACCCGCAGAACTATTTCCATGAGCCCCACAATTCTAAATTTTTTTAAGATTTTCTACTTTATCTTTAGGCATTTTAGTTTCTTGAATAAGAAGAATATCGGGTTTGTGGTCCCTAACAAAATTTTGCAAAACATCCATTTTATGACGGCTATTCAGCCCTCTTATATTCCAAGACATAATTTTCATTTCTTACCTGGGGATTGAAGTATCTCTGAGATGGTCATTTGGATACCATCCGCAATATCCTGGAGGATACCTTGCTCCCTTTGCCATTTTTCAGATTTTCTTCCCAGGTAAGGCTTGGAAATCCCACAATCGGCCTTGGCTCTAGTTCTGATGACCACACCACTTGAAGTTTCCTTCAGCTTCTTTTTTTCTTTTTTGGACTTTGAATGTGAGATAACCTCCTCCCACTCAGTTTCATCTTGGCTTTCTAGCTCTCTACCTAAATCCCCATCCTTCTCAGATAACAACCTCTGGTCCCAAGTGAGGGTATCCATTAAACCATTCTTGGTTTCTGAAGGATTGAAAACAATAGTTATTCTTCTAAGCTACAAAAAAGTGTTGCAGGCAGTGTTCATCAATCAAGACATTGGAATATATGATGCACGTGGCTAGACTATGCTTTGTAGTGTTGTGCATGGCTTTGATGTGTGACGGGCTGGAAATTATTTTGCAAATAGGTGCAAGGGCTCATCCAAAACAAGTGTGTCGAGATCGCTATGTTTTCCAAAATGTGGAAGAAAAATGTTTATTTGCAAGAAGGATCAATGGAAATGTTTGGCATGACTATTTTAGTTGGAAGGAGGGTATTCTGGTGAGTTCCTACTTTTTGTTTTAATATGTTAAACATTTTTGTTGTGAGGCTATTTTCTTATTTTGTTGTCCTAGTTTGTTCTTGCCTAAAAGTTTTTCCGTTGTAATTTATTATAAGATTTTGTTTCTCAACATTTGTGACAAATATTTATCTTGGTATTTTGCATTTTTTGGAATATGCTTGGTTAGAGATTGAAATTTGAAGTGTAGAACTTTGCATCAATTACATGAATTTTTTTAAGCCTTGTGCAAATTCTATTTTTCCATATCCAGTTATTTTCCCCAGTTGGGATTGATGTTATTTTAATGTCACATTTCTAGCTTTTGACATAAATTTACAAAATCGTTGGGTATTTTTGAAAAAATTTATTTCATTTTTTTCCCCTTGAAACCCAAAGATGATAACATATGCAGATAGAGAAAATTGAAGATTATCTTTTCACAATCGTATTAATAGGTGACTCTGCCATTGGAAATTTGAATCTACTAGGGAGATATGCAAGGAACAAATTTAATCCCAACTTGAAATCAATGATCCATGTGGAGTTTCAGATGCAAACCATGGAAATCGATGGTGCAGATATCAAAGCATAGATCTGGGACATGGTAGGCTACAAGCTCTCCATTTGCAAGAATCGACTAAATTACTCTATCCAATCAAAACTTAGGGAAGGGAAAATATTGGACGTTTCCTAATGTTCTTCAATGCTATAAATGTGGTTGTGTTGTGGGTTCCAAGTGTTATTATGTGGAGCCTAATCAGACTCGGAGGTTAAATTTTCCCCATTTTATCAGCACAGTTTCCCCCTAATTATTTAATGGGGTCAAGGGGTAGTGCCCCTTGCGGGGGTTTGGGGGAAACTCCCCGTGTGAGGGTTTGGCGGAAGTGCCCCCACGAGGGCTTGAGGGAAATGCCCCCAAAACCTCTCACGATTTTTTATTATTTTATAAAGGCATCAGGTGTTACTTTTTCAATTGGCCAACATAAAAAATCTTATTTTGTAACAGACATAAGTATTGATAAAAGGCTAAGGATTGGGGTTTCTGTTGATATTGTATTGTATCATTTTTGCAACAATATTGAGTTGTAGGCATTACTGGTTGTAATCGGTTTGATTTACTAGATAATAATATTGGACTCTCTATTGGTGGACGTAGCCCAAGTTTGGGTGAGGCACATTAAATATTGTCTCTTGCTAGGCATGTGGAAGATCATCATGGAAAGAATAGGCCCTTTAATGGCAAAAAAATCAAAAAAATCAGAGTTAGGCAACTTGACATAAAAATTTGAATAAGTTATCAATATTATTTCAAAAATATGTAGGAATAGAATTTGTAGCAAATTGAATGTAGTTTCTAAACTACTAGATTTGTTTAAAAAAAAATCTATTTGGTGAAAATTTAAAATTTCAATGTAGTAGTACTTAAATTTTAGGGAAAAAATAAGAAGTAGGTGTCTGTCTAACCACCCTAACCACAATAAAATGATAATATTTTTTTATAAGATTTTAGATATAAGTAAAGGACTCGTATCCCAATGTGATGCATATTTTTTTGTATTTTTGTTCAAAGTAAATAATTAATTATGATTTTTTAATTACAACTTTTTAAAAATATTAAAAACTCATGTGTTTCACCACCTTAACTTGATCAAAAATTCATGAAATTCAATTTTTCTTTTTTTAATCCTATAGTATGCGAAGCATAGATTGTGATGCATGTTTTGGATTCAAAAAATGTGATGTTGTTTGAAAGCTATAGATGTTTTTTGATCAGTCTATCAATGAGGACTTTAGTCATAATTTGAATAGAAAATGAATAATAATTTCTTATTAAATTCAAAGTAAAGCATAATTTATATTGGTAGAAAGCTGAGAATCTCCTTTAGAAACCCTTTTTGTTTCATCAATTTTGGGTAAAAAACAAGTCGTCAGCCACATACCCATCATATTGCCACTTTTTGGCCCATCATGATCCTACACATACCTTGCTGTTATTATTTCTATGGTTTTTTCATTCCTCTGTTTAATCTTGATTCGCATTTAATTGATATTTTTTTTATGCAATTCCTAACAAGTTGTATCATAGCAGGTTGTGTTTGATTATCATCTGTAGGAAAGTCTCACGGTTGAGTGGGAGTCTCATGGTTAAGTGGGAGCAATGGCGGACGAGGGTAAATTGAAGGTAGATAAATTCAATGGGTAGAACTATCAGTTATGGAAGATGCAGATGGAGGATTATCTCAATCAAAAGGATTTATGGAGGCCATTGGAAGGAGTATCCAAGAAACTGACAACAATGAGTGATGAGGATTGGAATCTTCTAGATAGAAAGGCATTAGGGGTCATTCATTTATGTCTGGCACAATCAGTGGCATTTAATATTGCAATAGAAAAAAAAATTCAAGAGTTGATGGAAACCCTAGAAAAGTTATATGAAAAGCCTTTTGCTTCGAATAAGGTATTTCTTATGAAGCATTTTATTTAATATGAAAATGGTAGAAGGTGGGTCAGTTGGTGATCATTTAAATGAGTTTAATATAGTTACTAGTGAATTAACTTCTATAAATGTAAAATTTGATAAAGAAGTTAGGGCTCTTTTGATTCTATATTCTTTTCTTGAAATTGGGAATAGCTTGGCTATGGCTATTAGTAATTCTATTATTGGTTCAAATACATTGAAATTTGATGATGTTGTTTTTGTTATTTTGAGTGAGGAAATTCGTAGGAAAAGATTAGGTGGAACATCCACATCAAGTAGTGTTTTGAATGCAGAAAGTAGGGGTAGAACAAAGGAGAGATGAAACAATTCTGGAAGTCGTGGGAAGTGTTGATGTGTGTTTTATGACACACGAAACACTCTAGAGCAAAGAGTCCAAAGACGCTCTATCCTCTCTTGAAAAACTACCTCGTATGCTAAGATTGCTAGAAAGGTCATATGGTAATTCCAATGTTTCATAAGTTGGGGGATGGACAAGCTCAATGGATGATGACATGATATGTTGGTATCACAAAAGGGACCTTGGACAACAAATTACTCAAAAGTAGGGATGTAGATAGATTTGACAATGAATCCTCTTTTATTTTTTAGGACTTTTGATTCTTAAAAGGAAAAGGAAAATAGGACGAGGGTTTAGAAACTAGACTTATGCTAAACTACTCCTATGAACTTAAGAGACAAATGTTGGATAGTGAAATTCAAACCAATCTTTGCTTTTCCAAGTACGATGACTACAACTAGACAAAGATGGTGTAATATTCAATGTGATTTATGAATGATGTCCTATTACACAATACCACCATCAATTCAAACAATGAATATAGGTAATAGAATTCAAGTTAATTAATTTCAAAGTTCAGACTAACCTTGCACATCAAATTGAAAATCATTCAATTGAAAAAGGTATGAACTAATTTCACTATTTTCAACACTATCAATATTTCATTCATCTAAAAAAATGTTTAAGCTAATTTAATTTATTGAAGAAATATGAAACCATGCAATCTCTCAAAATAAAAAAATGCTCAACTATGAATCAAATCATTATTTGAATAGAACTAGTAGCAACAATTTCACAAGTCTCCCCGAATAAATGAAATGAGTGGGGTTTATATAGGCACCCCAATTACAAAGCAATGACCCATATTGATTTGAGATCAATGGCCAAGATTATTTCAAGAAACCCTAACCCTAAAAAGCATAACTAACTCATGGACACATGGCACAAGTAGGATGAGCCACTTGGAGTGTGGAAAATAATGACACCTTGCAAATTAATCGAGCAAGTGGGAATCCAAAATGCAATTCCCCTTGGCTTGCTCCCTAGCTACAAATCCAAGAAACTTTGTTAACACCAAATCAAGCTCCTCCATTGATATGTTTGGCATAGAATCCAGTTGCACTCCCATTATGTCCAAGGTTTCAAGGAATTGAGTGAAAGTATTTTCTCATCTAACTTCTTGTTTTTGAAAGCTATCCATAAAGGTCAAAAGAGAAGACATGTCATCAAGTTGGTTTTCTATAATGATCTGCATTTCCTTGAAGTAAATATTCATCACACTTCTCTTCAATCCTTCAAAATCCAAGCCATTTGTATCATGATGCTCCTGCCTTGTTAATCCTTTAAGAGAGGTGATGATTCTAAGTTGTATTTTCCCAAGAGAATTTTGTATAACAAAACACTCTTCTTTCATTCTATCATATATCTTCTTCTTTGCTAACAAGGAATGATACCATCTGTTGAAATAATGTGTGGCTCCTTCATCAATAACACCTTCTTGGATCAATATTTGTAGGGATACTTCCTCTAAAACCCTCAAACGAGGTATTAATTTGTTATTTATGTATTGGAAGTCTTCCCAATTATATTCAACCTAGCCAATTTCAATCATAAGCAAGGCTGATTTGTCATAGGTTTGAGCACATTTCTCCAAGAATTGCTCTATCTGTTTTGAGATATTGTTGATCCAAACTTCTCCTAGTTGCTTGGCTTGTGATCCTCATAGCCTCAATATTTTCAATGGATTCTAGAGGAAGAGATGATGGTGGGATAAAAGCTTCACCTTCTTGGCACAAGGGGGTTGTTATTTGTGGAATGAACTCTATTAATCTAAAATTTTCCATCTCTAGTCTTTCCTTCTTCTCCTATGTTTTGTCAAACTTCTCCTTGATGTCTTTGGAAGTGTTTGCTAGCTCATGAAACTCTTGTTCTATCATGGTTGGCCCAATTTCCAATGTTGTAACATCATAGTCCATAGGAGTAATTTGATCTCTAGGCTTGTTAACCTTTGGGACTACAACTTGTAAAATCCTAGATCCTACACCATTTCTAATAATTTGAGATTACTTTTTAGGATTCTTTGGTGTTTTAGCTTTTCAAATCCTCTCTAAGAAGTCCTACATGCTTTCAATTGGTTGGAATTCATCCAGTGGTTTAGATTTCTTCATCAAACTTCTATTCAACCAATCTAGGATAGTGGATAATTCCATCCCATCTTCCAATTGAATATCATCACCAATCCCTTTCAAGGAAAAAATTATTTCTTCTCCGAGATCCTCATTGTTTCCAAGGATTTCAATATCTTGCATGCTTTCAATCATCAGTGTATCACCTCCTTCCAAACACTCAGTGAAGGTTTTCTCTTGAAGAAAATCTAGTTGTTCTAACTCTTGAAATTCAACCTCTTGTTCATGGTTTGGTTCAATCTCAGCAATGGACACCTCTTATGCTATTCTAATAGATAACATACTTTAAGATGATGGAATTTCATTCACCTTTTGCTTCTTACTTTCCAACTCTTTACTAGCTGCTTCCTTTTCCTTTGTTTGAAGATCTTAAATCATTTCCTTCCTCTTGCTTGGACATGTAAGTTCATCAAGACCTTCTCTAACTGCTTCTCCCTTACTTTCTTCATTGCTCAGCGTGACATAGGTAAGGGAGATTCCTTATTTTCTTAATCTGTTGATCTGATTATCCACCCATTCCCTAGAGTAAGCTACAATTTCCTTCATCAATACATTTAAATCAGTCAACTCAGGTTGTGTCTAGTTGGGCAACATGATAGGCTTTTTCTTTTCCTGTAAAAATTTAGGATGGACATATTCTCCATTGTCTTTTACCTGGTCAAGAACGAGGAATAAGTCACACTTTTTCACAAGGTCTATTGGAATTCTAGACCACATCTTCTTCCAGACTCCATATTCGTCCACCAAGTTAGACCAATAGTCTTCAATCTGCATAACATGAAGGGAATTCTTCCCATGAACTCTCAAATATGGATCATAATTAGACCTCAGTTTATAAGTGCCAAACTTATAAAAGGGTATGTGCAGCATCATGATGGGCCAAAAAGTGGCAATATTATGGGTATTTGTAGGGTATGTGGCTGGCGACTTTTTTTTTACCCAAAATTGATGAAACAAAAAGAGTTTTTAGAGGAGATTCTCCAATTTCCACCAATATAAATTATGCTTTAATTTGAATTTAATAAATTATTATTATTCATTTTCTATTAGAATTATGACTAAAGTCTTGATCGATAGGTTGATTGAAAAACATCTATAACTTTCAAACAATATCACATTTTTTTGAATCTAAAACATGTGTCACATTCTATGCTTCACATACTATAGGATTAAAAAAAGAAAAATTAAATTTCATGAAGTTTTGACCAAGTTAAGGTGGTCAAACACACAAGTTTTTTATATTTTTGAAAAGTTGTAATAAAAAATTCATAATTAATTATTTACTTGGGAAAAAAATACCCAAAAAAATGCATCACATCCAAACATGAGTCTTCTACTTATATATAAAATCTTATAATTTTTTTTTATCATTTTATTATGGTTAGGGTGGTCAGTCAAACACTTACTTCTTATTTTTTTCCTGAAATTTAAGTACTACTACATTGAAATTTCAAATTTTCTCCAAATAGATTTTATTTATTTTTAAATAAACCTAGTAGTTTAGAAACTACATTCAATTTTCTATAGATTCTATTCTTACATATTTTTGAAATAATATAGATAACTTATTCAAATTTTTAAATCAAGTTGCCTAACACTAATTTTTCTGAATTTTTTGCCACTTAAGGGCCTGTTTTTTCTATGATGATCCTGCACATACCCAAAATTGTAATTCTAATTTTGATACCTTGGCTAATTGCAATGAGGGGAAGACTTTTAGCATTTTCCCAATTGCAACAGGAAAATCCACTCCTTGTTTGTTCTTTTTCCCTTGAATGGAATCCACATGTGCCAACTGCCTTGCAACTTCAAGCATAATAATCTTGTCTGTTGGATACCGAGGGAGTTTATACAGAGCATATGCAAATCCATGAACTCTTATGTATGTAAAAGTTAGAAATTGGATGAACCAAGATCTGAATTTATCAAGCAACACCATAGCCTTTTTAGAAAACCTTTTTTGAATTCCTCCTTGAAGCAATCGAGTGATATACATGAGGAAGGCATCATTGATTATCTTATAGTTGTACTTATAATGCAACTGTAGCTGTGGGTAACAATCATGTGCTTTGAACTGGCTATTTCAAAGTCCAAATTCCCCTTTGCAAATCAATCCTTTATACTTGGTAAACCAAGCCACGATGTAGACTATGTAGGAACTCATGTAGAAAGTCTTGGTCTTCTCCAAGTTTCTTAACTAGAAATTAATTTTGTCACTTATTAATTTAGCCCAATTTATTATTTCCACTCCTAATATGACCTCCTCTATGAATGAAAACATCCATATTTCAAAGAAAGCTCCCTGAGAAGTACCCTTAGTCCTGTTCAGCATGTGGATCATGTCATTGTATTCTTCCTTAAAATTTGTGCAAATCAATCTCTTAGGCAGCTTAGAATAGTGCATGTTTGGTTCCTTAACCCAGTTGGAATTAATTATATCCATACAAGATTCTTTAGCCTAATCAAACATGGTTTGTGATTCCTCTTGGGTTCTGTTCAACATCTTGTGACGATGAGGAATACCAAACGCCTCTATGATTGAATCTTCTATGAAGTATGCCAAAGTGATCTAGTTAGATGCTTTAATGGATCTTGTTTGTGGATTGTATCTTCTACCACACTCAACTATTAGTTCACTACACTGAGCTGCAGGTGGAAATCCTACT
This sequence comes from Sequoia sempervirens, assembly GCA_007258455.2. Lineage (NCBI taxonomy): Eukaryota > Viridiplantae > Streptophyta > Pinopsida > Cupressales > Cupressaceae > Sequoia > Sequoia sempervirens. The sequence continues at coordinate 135,474,629 of VDFB02105785.1, read as the reverse complement.
GCTTGGTGAAGTCCGCATTTAACCATGTTGGTTACAATAGGTATGGGAATTTCTTGTTGAGTGCCAAACATCCTTTTCTTGTGTTGAATCACATTGAATTGCTCAAAGTTAGTATCCACTAATTTCTTCCATTTCGATGATAGTTGATATTTTGGATAGAATTCCCTGAGAACTTCTTTCACTTGGATCTTTCTAACTCCACCGCCTACGTTCTTTGAAGTAGACATTGCACCTGTATGAAGCTCAAAGTTAGAAAATTTTCACAAATTGCAATGAAGGCAATTTTATGGCTAGAGAATATTTAAATAAATTAATCAAAAAATTCTAGAACTCGACTACCTAGGCTGGTTGGAGAATAGATTTTAATAAAATGAAATTTTACCATCCTTTATCTTTTTTTTAAGATCATTCAAATAATTTTTTAAACAATTTACTAGACTTTTAGAGCTAAAAATATCAAACCTTGTGCTCTGGAATCAATGTAACTTGCAACTCAAGAAGAAAAGAAGGATGCATTTGGCTGAGAGCAGTTTTCTTGTGAGAAAATCTAACCTATGAATAATGAAAAATAAACTCTCAAGCACTTCTTTCATAACAAAAAAATTCCTTATTGGCCTGGGTCGACCTCTTCTTTGATTGGGTGCTTTGTTTTAAAACACAAAAAGCGATCTTATCTTCTTTTTGATTTTCAAGGGTGCCCCTTCTTGCTTGGTTGTTAAGTTTTTAATAAAAACTTAAGTTATTTTATTTTCTCTTTTCCTTTAGAAAAAATGACCTTTAAGTGGACTTATCCACTTTGCAATTGGATTTTCTCCTTTTACCAAGGTAACTCTTTGCCTTAGTCAAATTTTCAATTCTCTCCTTGGAAATTTGACTTTCAACTAGAATTTTTATCCTTTCAAGTGGATTTTGACTTCATCATGGAATTCTTGAAGTCCCAATTAAAATTTTCATTTGCCTTAGCCACTTTCCACATTTAGGTACATTTTCCAACTAGAATTTTGAATCATTCAACTGGATTTCTTTGAACTTGGGTGAATTTTAACAAGACTTTTCAAATGGACAAATTTTAATTGGATTTCCCAAGTGGATTTTATTTTGATGAATTTCAAATGGATTTTTCCAAGATTCAAGTGGATTTCTTCATGGGGCACACCTCTTCAGACTTAGGAGAATTTCAACATAATTTTCTTGATTTTTACATGATTTTTTGTTGATTTTTCTTCCTTGAAGGTGCAATTTTCAATTCATTTTCTAGATTTTGCATGTGCTTTTCCTTGATTTTTAGAAATTTGTATGCAATTTTCCTTGATTTTCAAACCTTTGCATGTGCTTTTCCTTGCTTTTCTCATGATTTTTCTAATTTTTTAAGTTTTTTGCTTGATTTTTGCCTACTTTTCAATTCTAAAAGTGGAAACTTTCGACTCCACTACCAGTGAGACCTAACACTTTCTAAAAATAGAAACTTACTAAAAATGGAAAAAATCAAAAACCAACTTTCTAAAAATAGTAAATTCCAGATTGGTCCAGAAATGCCAAAAATGAAAAAAACAAAAAGCAAAAAAGCAGAATCCCTAAAAAATAGGAAGTGTCAGAATTGAGCAAAAGCACAAGCAATCCTCATCTACCAGGTCTTCTAACCACTTCTATGACATTCATGTTTATTTTTAGGCTCAAATTCTCAACTTGGCTTGGGTGATGATTCTAGACCTTGACATGAAATTGCCAGAGCAACAGAGCTTATGAAATTGCCACTCAAAGCTAAACCCTAAGAGAAAATCACCAAGGGTCCCCATTTGCAATGGGACGATGTGTGAAATAGGTCACAATAGGAAGTCACGAGGAAAATAAAAGGAAAAAGGTCCCAATCTAGAGACAAGAGGGATTGCTAGTACTGTGGTAAGTCGGGTCATGTAAAGAAAGATTGTTGGTCTCGAAAAAATTATGGAGATAGAAATGTAAGCAATAAAGAGGAAAATTTCATAAGTAATAAATCTGATGAGGATGCTTTGATTTTTTCCCTTGATAATGCTAATGATTCATGGGTTTTAGATTTAGGGGCTTCATTTCATGCTACGCCCCACAAAAGTTATTTTCTTGATTATGTCCAAGGGGATTTTGGGCTAGTTTATTTGGGAGATAATGAACCCTATCAGATTGTTGGAAAGGGAAGAATCAAGATTAAGTTGCAAAATAGGAATCATTGGCTACTAAATGAGGTAAGACATGTTCCAAAGTTACAAAGAAATTTAATTTAAGCTAAGCAACTAGATGATGAAGGTTGTGTTGTTACATTTAGTGATAAAAATTGGAAGGTTACAAAAGGTTCCTTAGTAGTAGAAAAATATGTGAAAGTAGGCACCTTATATCTTTGTACAGGTCGTATTGTTCCTTCTACTTTAGCTATTGCAGATAAAAATCAAGGTTCAAGAATAGTTGCTCGAGGTTCACAGGAAGAGATTAAAACAATTGTTACAGGTTCTGAGACAACACTATGGCATAACAGACTTGGGAATATGAGTGAAAAAGGTATGAAGGTACTTCATTCAAAGAAAGTTTTACCAGGTCTGAAATGCATAAATATGGATTTCTATGAAAGTTGTGTGTATGGAAAACAAATGAGAGTTAGTTTTCCCAAGGTGGGGAAGCAAAAGAAAGATGAAAAGTTGGAGCTTGTGCATACAGATGTATGCAGAATGGCTCAAGTATCTTCTCTTGGTGGCTTTTGGTATTATGTTACATTCATAGATGATGCAATTAGGAAGGTTTGGATTTATTTCCTTAAGCATAAATCTGATGTATTTGAAACATTGAAGAAATGCAGAAGCTTGGTTGAGAATGAGAAAGGTAAAAGATTAAAATGTCTCATATCTGATAATGGTGGTGAGTATTGCAACAAAGAATTTGAGGATTATTGTTCCTTTAATTGAATTCATAGGCAGAAAATGGTTCCAAGGACTCCACAAGAAAATGGAGTGGTTGAGCGCATGAATAGAACAATACTGGAGCGTGCATGAACTGTGAGATTGCACGTTGGGTTGCCTTTAAACATGTGGGCAGAGGTTGTAAACACTATTGTTTATTTAATTAATATAGGTCCCTCTAATCCTTTGGGTTGTGGTATTCTAGAGGAAGCATGCACTGGTAAGAAGGTGAGTTATTATTTTCTCAAGACCTTCAGTTGTGAAGCATTTGCATATGTAGATTCTGAAAATAGAACCAAGCTTGATACAAAATCAAAGAAATGTATATTTGTTGGATATGACATTGATGAATTTGGTTATAGGCTTTGGGATTTTGAAATTCAGAAAATTGTGAGAAGCAGGGATGTCATATTCAATGAGAAAGTGTTGTAAAAAGATCAATTACAGTAGCACAAGAAGAAATAAAATGATTATGTAGTGTCAGATGATACACCAAACAGTGATATTCCAGCAGTTCCTCATGCTTCACAACAACAAAAACAACAAATACCACAAACTCCAGTGAATGTTAGATGATCTTCAAGGATAAGTAGACCTCTTGAAAGGTTTTCTCCCTCTTTGTATTCTATTTTGTTAACAGATGAGCTGGTGAACCTAAATAATATGATGAAGCTATGCAGGTGGACACAAAGGTTCAATGGGAGCATGCAATGGAAGAATAAATGGACTCCTTGTTGAAAAATCAAACTTGGGAATTATGCAAGTTGCTTGTAGGTAAAAGGGCTTTACCAAACAAATGGGTTTATAGGCTAAAACAAGAAGATGGAGGTAAGAACAAATTTAAAGCTAGGTTAGTTGTAAAATAATTTGCATAGAAAAAGGGCAACTATTTTGTTGAGATTTCTTCTCTAGTTGTTAAGATGACTTCTATTTGTACTATTTTAAGTACTGTGGATGTTGAAGATTTGCATTTGGAACAGCTAGATGTGAAAACAACCTTTCTCCATGGTGATTTGGAGGAGATATATATGGACCAGCCCCAAGGTTTTGAGGTCAAAGGTAAGGAGAAATTGGTGTACAGATTGAAGAATAGTTTATATAGCTTGAAACAAGCACCTCGACAATGGTACTTGAAATTTGATAGTTTTATGGTTGAACAAGGCTACAACAGGTGTAATTATGCCCATTGTCTTTATTTTAAGAGGTTGGATAATGATAACTACATTATTTTATGTTTATATGTTGATGATATACTTATAGCAGGGTCTAACATGGATCACATAAATGAGATAAAACATCAATTAGAAAAATTATTTTTTATGAAGGATTTGGGGGCAATAAAAAAAATCTTTTGTATGAGAATTTGTAGAGTTAGGAAGAACAAAAAATTGACTCTATCTCAGGCTAGTTATGTTGAAAAGGTGTTGCAAAGATTCCACATGGAGAATGAAAAAGTTCTTAGCACACCTTTTCCTAGCCATTTGAAATTGACTAAGAAGTTGTGTCCAAAGACACAAGAGAAGGAAGAAAAATGTCTAAGGTACCATATGCTTCAGCTATAGGAAGTTTAATTTATGCCATGGTATGCACGAGACTGTATTTTGCACATGTTGTTGGAGTTTTAAGTAGGTATATGAGTAATCCTAGATTGGAGCATTGGAATGCAGTAAAATGGTTCTCAGGTATTTGAGAGGTACATCCAATAAAAAATTATGTTTTGGGGGCTCTAATAATGATTTAGTAGGTTATGTAGTCTTAGATTTGGTAGGGGATATTGATACCAGGAGGAGTACTATAGGTTATGTGTTTACTGTAGGTGGGATAGTGGCAAGTTGGATCTCCAGGATGCAAAAAGTGGTTGCTTTATCAACCACAGACGTAGAGTATGTAGCTACAATAGAGGCAAGAAAGGAGATGATATGGATGAAATATTTCATGGAAGAATTGGGAAAACCATCTAGGCTAACAGTTATTTGTTTACGAGCAGCCAAAGTGCCATACATCTTGCAAAGAATTATGCCTTGCATTCAAAGACCAAACACATATAGTTGAGGTATCACTTCATTCAATTGGTGTTGGATGATGGACAATTAAGGCTGGAAAAGATACATAAAAATGACAATCCAACTAATATGTTTACAAAGGTAGTGCCAAGGGAGAGGTTGAGCTCCTCTTCAGCTTCGGTTGGTCTTCAAGAATTAAAACAATAAAATCAGAATAGTAGGGTCAAGGGTGCTTATTTCTAGTGGGAGCTACAAGGTCAACAGTGTTTTGACCAGTCTCCAAGTGGGTGATGATATGGGGTGGAGTCTGATCAATCTCCAAGTGGGAAAATTTTGTTATGTGGAGCCTAATCAGACTCAGAGGTTAAATTTTCCCCACTTTTATTTGTGTGGTTTCCCCCTAATTATTTGACGGGGTCAAAGGGCAACGCCCCTTGTGGGGGTTTTGGTGCAGAACCCACAAAACAATGTCAAGGGGAAGCACCCCCATGGGGGTTCGAGGGTAGAGCCCCCAAAACCTCTCACAATTTTTAATTATTTTATAAAGGCATTAGGTGCTATTTTTTCTATTGGTTGACATAAAAAACCCTATTTTGTAACTAGCATAAGTCTTGATAAAAGGGTAAGGATTAGGGTTTTTGTTGATATTTTATTGTAGCATTTTTGCAGTGGTATTGAGTTGTAGGGATTACTAGTTGTAATCGGTTTGATTTATTGGATAATAATATTGGACTCTCTATTGGTGGATGTAGCCCAAGTTTGGGTGAACCATGTTAAATATTGTCTCTTGCTATTATTATTTCTATAGTTTTTCCATTCCTCTATTTAAAATCTTTATTTGTATTTAATTGATATTTTCTCCATGCAATTCCTAACACCAAGTTCTCCTTGTAGGACTTGATGCAGGGTAGGTGTAGATGTAGATGGTTTCTACTTAGAGTTTATGTAGAGCATGTGTCACTGCCTGCTTTGTGGCAAGAGATTTTAAAATTGTTTTTTGTAGTTATTGTTGCTAAGGATTTATAGTGGTAATTGTGCCTTACGTTTGATTCACCAAAGAAGCATAACAGCTCCACCTTCTCTTTTTGATGCCAATGAGAATGGTGACTTTGCCAAAACTCTCAGCAAGCAAGTATACATCTCAGCTTTGGGGAAAAAAGCTATGGCCATGGTAAAGACTACAAAATGGTAATCCTAACAGAGGAGGTTCAGGTTCAAATCCTCACAAAGACAACAATGGCAATGGTAGTGGCTATTCTTAGATCTAGAGGTTGCACATAGATTCCCATGGCTCCTCCATTCCTAACATTGTCTTCACGCATTGGCAACCTTCCAACTACTTTTGTTTTTTCCAAAATGATTAGGTGTGAGTAAGGTTATTATCACTATTTTTTTTGAGCTAGTTGAAGTAAAATTTAATTCTTCTGTTGTTAGAATTCAGTCCCTTACTTGAATTTTAGTAGTAATCTATATTTTTCATTGCATTCAAAGCAATTTATGTAGGATGAATTTGCTAATAAATTTTAATTTTCTTTTATCATCTTTTTCATTTCTTTGCATCATTGGATTTTTTGTTTGTTGTTTTGAGATAACTTAGGCCTAGCAATTAAAGAGACACTTTTTGTGAGGGGAATTATTGTTGATGAAATGAATAATAATTGTTTGTATGAATCCAAGTAGAAATCAATGCATAGATGAGGTAATAGAGGGTGAGGCAAAGGTAGAGGGTGGGGAGATGAGCAATGAATGCAAAAACTACTACCTTAAGGGAGTGATCAAGGAAGGGGTTAGGGGAGAGGCAGGGGAGTCAAGCCCAGGCCTAATTATGGTGTAGTTGTTGAGTTTCTACCTATATTTATTCAAAAATTTCAGCATGGAGGGCCAAGTCATTATGGATATTGTGACCAAATTGGAGATAAATTAATTTGTGAGTTCTCTCAAGTAATGCTATTCTTATCACACAGATGTCTCTATTAGTTTGTGCAAGTATGTTGATCTTATGTGAGACCTTGTTTCCCTTTACTTTCAGCTGCTTAATATGAAAGATGTGTTGGGTTCAATGAAGCCCAAATTAGGATATTTCCTTTATAATTCAAAATAGTTTCTTTCTTCTTATTTAACTTCTATTGGCATGTGTTCACCAATTTAAAAGTTGTCTATTTCGAATGGTTTTTTATATTAATTGGTTGGATACTATTTTATTAATAAGCTACTAGTTGAATGTAATATTATTCAGAACTTGATAATAAGAGAGATAATCCCTGAGTGTGGACATAGCCATCAAATTGATGGTGAACCACGATAAATCTAGTGCTCATAATCTTGTGATTGACTTTTAATATTTTTACTTTCTGTAATTTCTTTTTCACTTTTATTCTACAAATTATATTCAACAATTGGTATCAGAGTAGGTTGGAGAAAATTGGTGTAGGAAATTGTGAAGAACTTCTGCAGCCATGGAAGATGCAAACAAGTGGAAAATAGAAAAGTTTACAAGAAAAAAAATTTCCCTATGCAAAGTGCAGATGGAATCCCTTCTCATCAAGAAAGATCTTTAAAATGCATTGGCTAGAAAAACCAAAGGGAAAGGCTCTTTATTTGATGAAGAATTGGAGAAGATGGACAAAAAAGCAAGAGCTGCAATCTTCTTGTCACTATCCAACAATGTCTTATTTAATGTCTCTGTAAAGAAGACTACACAAACATTGTGGGACAAGTTGTCTTCAATGTATGAGATGGCTTCTGCTTCTAATAAGGTATTTATTATGAAGAATATGTATAATTTAAAAATGTGAGAAGGAGGCGTTATGTCAAATCATTTGAATGAATTTAATACATTAGTCACCTAGCAGATTTCTGTAGGCATAAATTTGGATGATGAGATCAAAACTATTTTATTATTGTGTTCTTTACCCAATAGTTGGGAAGGTGTTGTGATGGAAGTGAGCACCTCGGTGGCTTCCAAAAGCAAGCTGAAATTTGATGATGTTGTAGCCACTCTTCTAAGTGAAGATATGAAGAGAAAAAAATCAAGAACCCTCATTTGGTGAGGGGCTAACTGCTATAAGTATGGGTAATAGAGGTAAAAGTAAAGAAAGAAGCAAATATAATAAGCAAAGGAGGTCAAAATCTAGATCGCAGTCAAGAGGAAAAAAGTGCTTGTTGGTTTTGTGGCAAGTCAAGCCGCACAAAGAAAAATTGCTGGAATTATAAGAAGGCACAAGACACAGTCATTAAAAATCAAGCAAACATTATAGGTGAAAAGGATGACGGAGTTTTAATTTTGGCTATTGGAGACATGACTGCAGACTCTTGGGTACTTGATACCAAAGCTTCTTTCCATGCTACTTCATGTAGGCAAGCTTTCACAAATTTCAAAGAAGGTGTTTTCAGTAAGGTTTTTCTTGGTGACAATAAGGAATGTGAAATTGTTGGTAAGGGTGATATAGTTTGAAATTTAAAAAATGGTAGTAAATGGATTTTAAAGGATATGAGATATGTTCCTTTATTGAAAAGAAATTTAATTTCTATCAGTTAATTAATTGCTTCTGGGTGTGATGTTAAACTCTCCTTAGAAAATTGGCAAGTAACAAAAGAGGTTTTAGTGCTTGCAAAAGGCAAGAAGTTGGGTAATATTTATATTTTAAAATGCCATGGTGAAGTGTGAGCTGCCATGACAGTCATGGACAACAATTCAAAATTTTGGCATGAGAGGCTTAGTCATAGGAGCAAGAAAGGGCTTGAAGTAATGCTTCAACGAGATCAACTTCCTGGCATGCAATCAGTGGACTTGCAATTCTGCGAGCATTGCCTTTATGGAAAACAAAGTCGGGCCAGATTCTTGAGGACAAGCCATGATCAGAAAACTACTCCTTTGGCACTTGTGCATTTAGATGTTTTTGGTCCCACTGAGGTAACTTCATTTGGTGGTGCAAATCACTTTTTCACATTTCTTGATGATTATACTTGAAATTTTTGGATTTACATGTTGAATAAAAAATTAGAAGTTTTTTCAAAGTTTAAAATTTTCAAGGCTCTTGTTGAAAATCAAATAGGGCATAAAATTAAATGTTTGAAAACTGACAATGGAGGAGGGTTTTGTTCCTCTGAGTTTGATAATTTCTGTGCAGACAACGACATTTGTAGAATCAAGGTGGTCTCATTCACCCCTCAAGAAAATGGGGCAACTGAGTAGTTGAATTGAACAATTTTAGAGAGAGCTCATTGTATGCTCTCCAATGCCAGTTTAGGAAAAGAGTTTTGGGTAGAGGTGTGCAACACTGTAGTCTATTTGATAAATTGTGCCCCGTCATCTCATTTGGATTTTGACATTCTTGAGGAGAGATGGTTTGGGAAAAGAATTTCATATCATTATTTGCGGGTGTTTGGATATGAAGCATTCGTGCATATTCTGAAAGAAGAATGAACGAAGCTTGATTCCAAATCAAAGAGGTGCATTTTTCTAGGCTATAAAGAAGATCAATTTGGTTTTAGGCTGTGGGATCCCATTGCAAAAAAGATCATTTGCAGTCAGGATATTGTCTTTAATGAGAAAAAAATCCCAGGTTTGTAGCCTCTGAACAAATCATCTGATGAATATTTTGAAGTTGATTTATTTGAAAATGGTCGTGTTAAGACAACTTTTGTTTCATTCTCCTAGCCTTTAGTCATTTCTTTAAACATAAGCAACCTTATTTGTTCACAACCATCTAATTTAAATGCTCTACCTTCAAATATTCATGCCCTTGTTTATACTACTACACAATCATCGCAAGTTAGTATGCAACATTTATTTTCTTCATCATTGCCAGCATCCGTTCTAATGCAGTCTTTGCAATTTCCAACACATGGGTCTCAGCCTTATATAAATGATGTGTTTCCTTCTTCTCTTGGTGCACAACCTTTACTCTTTGATTCACTACCTTTAAACTTTCCTATGCACCCTTCAAATAATGGTTCACTGCCTATTTTAAGTGAAACACAATATCTCATTATTGATTCGTAGCCTCTTATAAATCCTATGCTGCCTCCTATGTTTGATTCAATACCTAGGCTGTCAGCTTTAAGTAATTCACCGCCTTTTAGGAGTGATACACTACCTATGTTTAATTCACATCCCTTGCAATTTCATTCGCTTCCTTCTACTAATCAATCACAACCTTCTCTATGTGATATGCAATCACAAACAATTAAATCACTGCCTTTGATAAAACAAATGTCGTCCCTTTTAGAGCCTACTTTTTAGCCTTCCTTGACAAATTTGCAGCCTACTCTGCAAGTAGAGTATATTTTCCAAAATTTGAATGAAGGAAATTGGAGTTCCCTGCCACAAAATCATTTGCTTGAACAGGGTAGTATACAGATGCAAAATATTGGTGAACAAAGCCATGTGCAGGGAAGTATGCGAAAATAGGGCAGAGGTTATAATTTACAAAATAATCAAGAAAATATAGAATCCGAAGGTGTTGTGCAATCAAAAAATGGTTCTCAATTAAGGAGATCAACTCGGAAATGAAAACTACCAGAAAAATATGATGATTTTGAGTTATTTTCTTTTGATAACTATGATTATGAATTGTTGCTTTATGGTGAGGTAGAGCCGGTGACATTCCAACAAGCATGGAAAGATGTACATTCAATAAAATGGATGGAGGCAATGAATGAAGAAATGAAATCTTTGCGAGCAAATGACACTTGGGATTTGGTTCCTCTTCTGCCAAATCAAAAATCTCTAAAAAATAAATGGGTGTATCATGTGAAAGAGGAAGAGGGAGGTCATCAATGTTACAAGGCCAGATTAGTTGTCAAGGGTTTTGCTCAAGAAAAAGGCATTGATTTCAATGAGATATTTTCACCAATTGTGTGAATGACCACTATTTGATTAGTGTTAGGCTTGGCAACCATTTGGGATCTTGAATTTGAGCAATTAGATGTCAAAGCTTCTTTTCTTCATGGAGATGTTGAAGAAGAATTATACATGGAGCATCCTAAAGGTTTTTCAAAACTGGGTCAAGAGCATTTATATAGCAGATTGAAGTAGAGTTTGTATGGGCTCAAACAAGCCCCCAGGAAGTGGTATATAAAATTTGACAGCTTCATGACTCAACAACAATTTATTTGTTGTGATTTAGACCCATATGTTTATTACAAGAAGCCTCCAAATGGTGAGTTTGTCATTTTATTACTTTATGTTGTGATATGTTGGTTGTTGGTAATAGTGTAAGGATAGTTGGTGAGTTAAAACAACATTTATCTAAGATATTTTCCATGAAGGACTTAGGGGAAAAAAAAAAGATTCTTGGGATGAATATAATGAGGGATAGAAAAAATAGAGAACTAAGATTATCTCAAGAAAAATATATTCTTAAAATCTTTGATAGATTCAATATGAAAAATTCCAAATCCGTCAGTACTCCATTGGCAGATCATTTTAAGTTATCCTCAGCTATGTGTCCTAAAATAAAAGAAAAAAAAGAACACATGAAGTGTGTTCCACATTCATCAGCAGTTGATAGTTTAATGTATGCCATGACTTGTACTCATCCAGATATTGCTCAAGCTGTGGCAGTTGTGAGCAGATTTATGAGTAATCCAGGTAAACAACATTGGCAGGCAGTATAGTGGATATTTAGGTATTTGAAAGGTACTTTTGATTGGGTTTATGTTTTGGCAGTAAGAACATACATCTACGAGGTTATGTTGATTTAGATATGGCTGGAGATCTGGATAAACGACATTCTACCACTGGTTATGTATTCACTTTTGTTGGGGCAGCGATCAGTTGGGTTTCTCAATTACAATAGGTGGTTGCACTTTCTTCTATGGAAAAGGAAATTATTGCTCTTTCTGAAGGGGGAAAGGAAATGATTTGGTTGCAAAGATTGATAGGTGATTTATGGTTTCAACAATCATTTTTCACTCTCTTTTGTGATAGCAATAGTGCTATTCACTTGTCAAAAAATTTAGCCTTTCACAATCGGACAAAGCACGTAGAGCTACGATATCACTTCATTCGCCATTGTATCGAAGAAGGGAAGATGCAGGTGGAGAAAATTGACACAAAGTTGAATCTAGCTTACAAGTTAACGGAAGTAGTTCCGAGGGAGAAGTTCAAGTTCTACAGAGCTTCTCTTGGACTTGTGCAGCTCTAACATTAACTCTACAACGGTGGGATATCTCTGAGCAGCAATTTGGTCTTCAAGTGCGAGATTGTTGGGTTTAGTGAAGCCCAAATCAGCATATTTCCTTTATAATTCGAAATAGTTTATTTCTTCTTGTTTAACTTCTATTGGCATGTGTTCACCAATTTGGAAGTTGTCTATTTTGAATGGTTTTTTCTATTAATTGGTTGGAGACTGATTTATTAATAAGTTGCTGGTTGAATGTAATATTATTCAAAACTTGATAATAAGAGAGATAATCCTTGAGTGTGGCGTAGCCATCAAATTAATGATGAACCATGATAAATCTGGTGCTCATAATCTTGTGATTGATTTTTAATATTTTTACTTTCTACAATTTCTTTTTCAATTTTATTCTGCAAATTATATTCAACAAGATGCAGTACTATCTTATTTTTTAATTTTCATTGTGCCTTTGGCAGAGTTATTCATTTTATATTGGAGAAACCAATGGAAAGATGACCAATCTACATATACTGGTTGGCTGTTATATGAGTGTCTATTTTGTTCTTTTACAATATTTCAAAGGATAGTGATATTTAGCGGATACTTATTAAAAAATATTACCATTTGTTGGCTGTCATAATTTTTATTCCAACTCTTCTCTTTTCAGATGCAAGTTAATTACACTCCATTTCTTCTTTAATGATGATTCCTGCAGGAAGACTTCATGGAACTTGCATTTGGAGCAGTTTTGGCAGTGTTTTTTATCTTCGAAATTATTAGAGTATTTATGTTTTTCTCTTTATCAAAAGGTTGTCCTTATAACTAGATATTTAGGGGATCACTAAATGTTCAATTGTCAAGTACATACCTTGGTAATATCTTGCGCAGTAGGCATGGATTTCATGACACATGTAATGGCTTCACATTTTGAACTTGAATGAGCTTGATCCGATGATCCATTTAGCCATTTAGTTTCAGAAACTGAAAATGTTGTCATATCTGATGAGATTCAGACTTACATATTCAAGACTATGTACATTGTGATTATCTCAGTCAATAAGATATTCCATTTTATCTATTCTTTTGCACTCTTATATGATGTGATGAGCACTAAATTAGTTAGATTTTTTTGTATATGTCATTCGCTATTCTATTTTGTTCTGTGTTGCATAACCACATTTTTGAATTCCACATTTATGTAATAGATGAGTATTGCTTCATTTTTAATTTGTTAGGATTTTATGTTTAAAATTTAAAATGTAAAACCCTAGTAATTTAAGGTTTCATGGTATTGAGGTTTTGTGTCGAATAACCTTTGTTTTACTTTGTTAATTGTTTTGGGTATAAATGCAAAATCCTAGTAATTCTAAACCTTTGGCATATTTCTAAGAACTGTAATAGAATTCATGGCATTCATATGTAGCAGTGAAGCCTAAGATACGACCTTGTGAATTTTGTACATGTAAAACATTACACAAGGTAGGAGGAAGTCAGAGGCTAGCATATAGATGTCCAGCAAGTTGTGCAATGTCTTTTTACTGACTGCGTTTCTTCCCTTCATGGCTTCCAATAGCTGTAGCCGTGGAGATCTAGTGTCTCTAAATGATATTCCATCATTCATTTCCACATAGAAATTTGATTTATATTTTGTAATCAGAAATTTACTGAGTTTAAGGGTCCATGATTCCAAGAATGCCTTCATCTTTTGGTTGAATGCACCGATTCTAAGAATGCCTTCATGTTTTGGTTGAATGTACTGATTCCAAAAGACCTGGACAATTAGGATCACTATGGCATCATCACTACTTTTTTTTGTAGAGATTGGGATTTGAAAATTTTCTCTTGAATCCTAAATCTGTTAAAGATTGGGATTTGAAAATTTTCTCTTGAATCCTAAATCTGTTAAGATGTTGGTTAGTCTTCATATATTAGGCTTGAGGAACCTCCTTGTCTATACAAGTACTTAATCTGCAAGTCAGATGCTCTTTCTCTAAACCTGAAATTCTTCTTGTTGAACTAAGTAAACCTCTACAAAATCTCCATTCAAGAAGGCACTTCTGACGTCTATTTGATATACCTTCAATCCAAACTAAGCTGAAATGAACAAAACCAACTGAAAGGTTAACATATATGCAAGGGGTGCAAAGGTCTCTTGCTAGTCTACCCCTTCCTATTGAGCATGTCCTTTAGCAGTCAAGGTTTTGTACTTGTCCAAATAACCATCTAATTACACTTCACTTTATAAAACTATTTGCAACCAATGTGATTTCTGCATTGTGGAAATTCTAACAGCACCCAAATCTTTTATAAGAAGGTATCAAACTTCACCTTCATTGCAGCTTACCATGGAGGATTTTCCTTGGGCTCTTCATACATGCTAGGTTGACATACCTACAAAACAATAAACGTAAGAGCTATATTCACCTACTTATAATCTTGTCCACCTACTCATAATCTTGTCCAAGTCAAAATTCCAAATTCAACCCCCTGACTACACCCAGATTGCTTGTTTTAGAATATCCTTAGTTAACTGTTTTCATTTAATGGATTCTTTGCTATCTAATAAGTTTGAGAAGATTTAAATATTAGTTGTCAAATAAACTGTTGTACAGAATTGGGAGTGATTTGAAATTTTCACATAGGATTTTGAGAACCGCAAAGTTAGGATGCTCCACTATAGACCCCTCTCCCCTAGATTCAGTTTGCAAAAAAAAACATCTGTCAACTTCATTGCCGCCCCTTTGTTATGTCAAGATTCTAGTGAATATAGAATGCATTGAGTTTCAGAAGATTTAAATATTTAAGGAATTTATCTATTTTTTTCTCCTTGAAAGAGTGCGTTAAAAAGCGTTCGAGAACATCGGAGTTTAGGAGTTTTGCTTCTCATTTTTAATGGATTTATGAGCAATTTGTATACTGTATCTAAGGAGTTTATACCTTGTCAAGAACTTTTTTTTTGAATGCTCAATGAATGCCTCTTTTCTGGGTTTCCCGAGCAACATATTTGCTTGTTCAAACTTCATTTATATGTAATACCAGTTTTGCAGCTCTGTACCTCAGTAAGCATCTTTGTATGCGTAGAATATATACACACATCTTTACTGTCCTCCACTTGTTCATTTTGTTTGTTCGTGTTTGATTTCTGTTTCGATCGAAATGCCAATTAGCTGCCACTGCGACCCATTTTAATTTTTAATGCTCTACTCTTCCAATTGTCTAGACTCATGATAAAATCCAATGCAATGGTCATAATCTAGCAACAGATTCTTTATATTCTATTCGATACAACATAAGCGATTGCATAAAAAATGAACCATGCATATGTCACAGATTCCTTATAGAACAAGAAGATAGCCATTAGAGCAATCATTCTAAAGGAACTAAGAGTTTTATCAGTTTGAGCATGACCTTCCTTGTTATTATCTTTTTCAATTATTTTGTTGGTGATATCAAATCCGGGACAACTTAATAAATGAATTGTAGCCTGGCGTTCTTTATGCTTTGTTTTGATAGAAACAAGGCTCGACTAAGTAGCAGACTAATGATTGTTCATTGTTTTGTTCTAATCCCTTGATATAAAATCTATAGGTTGTGAGAATAATTTAAGTGATCACCTAGTTTTATTATAACCACCTTGATCTTGGAAGTTAGACTTCTTCTATTTAGTATTAAGATTTGGTTAAATATTATGATAAATGCTAGTAAATCTTATAAGGAGATTATTATTTTTTTTATGTACATAAATGTTAACAAAGTTTTGAACATATAAATAACACATATAGATTGTGCAAGAATTTAAGAGAAGAAGAATATAATAATGAAACAATCACAACAATAGTGACACTAAATGTGCCCTATGAATACCCATATAAGGGTGAATATTAGCCTCTAAAAGCACCACATATATATTAATCAACAAACTACAAAGGTTACAATACATTATGAAAGTCTCCATAATTCAATGAGGTTTATGCTCCAGATTTGGAGGAATTCTAATAGTACAACTTTGGATACAATTGAACATGTTATCCTCTTCCCAAACCACATATATAGGTCAAGTAGACCTGGGAATCAATAACTATTTTCCAAAAGCATGAACCAAACTCAAATCCAAGTGATCCACATTTAATTCACCTTTCTCCAAAAGTCACTTTTCCGTAGAATGATAGCTTCTATTTGAATGGTTTGACACTTATGACAAAGGGGTCTAAATGTAACTCCCAAGCACTCCAACATAAGGCCATTATTATACTCGTATTTATTATACATGACTATAAATAACTAGCCAAAGATGCTAGTCATCTAGTCCACTAATTCTATTCAATGATTGATTACAACAATCATAAGACCAATAAACACATGGTAGAGAGTGTCAACTATGGTTCAATTTCAAGATTCCATCTAAGAGCAACACCCTTTGCCACGTGGACTTAATATTTTATTTTTTAAAATATTAAATAATCGTAACTAGATCTAGGTTTTGCAAGGTGTGCAACAATTCTGTCACTTGCCATAGCTGAAAGAAGTGATTCTTGACTCCTTTGTTTGCAAGAATTACTGCATCAAATTATAAAAATTATACTTATTTTCAATGTGTATCATTGAATTCGACGACAACAAATGAATTGTTTTTATCGGAAGAGGTTGTATTAAAAATGGACTGTAATTCACCAATCTTTGTCATTCATATAAAGTACAAGTAGATTTTATTTCAAAAAAGTGGAGCTGACGAGCCAACATGATTTATGCGACTTTAGATTTTTTTTATAGCTTTCACACCTCGGAGCTTGTTTATTTGACATGCATGTTTTCAAGTGAGTGAAGAGAACGTTAAGATATTTCTCTATTATCATTTACTCTAAAAAAAAAAAAGTATTTTAAATTATACTATTTTAAATTATAGTTTTTAATATAGTGTAAAAAAATATTTTTAATTATATATAGAGTATTATATTTATTATAAAAAAAGTCTGGCATCCTAGAAGAAGTAATCAAGGTATTATTCTTAATTAAGAAATCAATTTAATCATTGTGTAGTAAGAGAATTCAATGTTTTTGTCTTTTTCATTTTTTTTTGGTATCTATTAATTCTATATAGATTAATTGAATTATTACATTCGTTTAGTATATGCCATATCAAAGTTTTGAAATTTGTTTAAGTAATTTTGGGGTATATTACAAATTTTGCTTCAAAATGTGATGATAAATATTTTATGTTTGATAGAATATGCTAATTAAATAAAAAATTATTCTCAAATTTGACTTAATCAATTTAACTTAAAAATATTTTATATCTTTTCAAATGTACTTTGACTAAAGATGTAAATTTATTTCAAACAAGCCTAAAAAAATTATATGAATCCAATATCCAAAAAATGCTAGGATTTGACCTTCCTCTCCTAAAACTAAATACGTGAATTTGTTTTGAGCACGCAAAGAAAATTATAAGAGTCTAGTTTCTAAAACATACCTTGTTTTGGCCTTTCTCTCTCAAAAATAACTCCAAAGATCAATATAAGTAAAAGTGCAAGACTGCAAAATAAATTTGAAATTTAAGTACAAGTTGAGTTTATTGAATAAACCTATTATACCAACAACAAAAAATTAAGACTTTGTGACAATTAGCATTGAAACCTACATGAAATAATAAATATTTTGCATAACCACAAAATAGAAGGGTGTGTATTATTCATTTTCCTTGATAGTGTAAATTATTTTATGATTTTTTTTTATAAATAATAAAGTACAATTGAGCATTGTTTAAAATAGTCTCCAAAGTCATGAAAATAATTCTAGAGATAAAAATTATAAGAAAATTTAAAAGATTATTTTTAAATTTGCATAGTAATTTTTATAATTTATAATTTTTGCTTATTTTCAAATCTGATATTTAAATCCTTGGTTTTAGACATTATAGTTATTCCAACAATCAATACATGCAATAATATATACTTTATTGTTCTTGGTAAACATGAATTGGGAAAAAAAATACTCAGAACAATTATTCTCTAGATCTTATTTGATGAGTTATTCTTGTATTTGAGGATAATATTTAGTAATAAACATCACAAATTTTTTATGGAACTTTGATCGAATAGGTACATTTGCTACTATGAGATTAGATTTAATTTGATCTAATTTATATTTATTTTGATTAAAATTCTACAAGTTTGATGAAAGATTCAAGTTCCCTTTTGGTGTTGATTCATCAAATATCTTAAATTTTTTAAATTGTTTGTTTTATTATTTATTGAATATTATAATGCAAGAGAAAATATTGTACTACATGAATCATATTTTATTATACATGAATGTATTTTCCATACAAAGTATAATGCATGCAATAAGAGAAACATAAGGATATTTATGCACAACTCATTCAATTGCTCCAATTTCTCATGGTGGTTGAAGAAAAATCCCCTAAAATAGACTCAACACTTAATTTATTAATAACAGTCTCTTACAACGAATAGAGAAACAATTGAAATTGTGATTAACTTATACATCTCCATTGAATTCCTTATCTAATGACATAAATACATGCAAATTTAGGCCTAAAATTATACTAGCGCTTGCACCTCAATGAGGTGCAATGGTTACACCAATAGCAAGATATACTTTAGCTTAGTAAAATGAAGATGATATAGACAAGACATCAGACAACCTTTACCCTATATGTTCTAAGCATTCAAGGTAACATAAGTACTTAGTTACCCCAATTAATTATATGTAATGCAAAAAACCAAAATAAAGATGCAGGTGCAATAAAATGAACCTAATATTAGTGGTAAGTTATGCACATGCCATAGTTGGCTTACCAATTTCTAGATATCAAAAATCATACACCCAATAGAATGGGAAAGAATCACTCAGGAAAAGTGATCGATGCTATTGGGTCAATAGACAAACACAACATAAAGGCATAAGGTGGTGCTCAAAAAAAGAAACTATTCAGCTTCCATACATTCTTTGACAACAAATCTGCCCTGATTGCACAATTACGAACATGGCCAATGCAACAAGTATGAAGGTAAATACATAAAGGTGAGAAATCCACATATTGCCATTGATTTGGAGGACTACAAGTATTTAAGAGCCACAATAAAATTTAATTAGATTAGTTGACTCTCTTTTAAAAAAATATATATTAAAATTAGAAAGGGACATCCATGAAGGCTTAAAGGCGTGAATTGTATGATAAAACAACATATCATTCACATTCTTTCTCCATCTATATTTTCTAAGCTAAATCAACTTAAAAGGGAATGGAATTAAATGCTTAGAATATTATAGTGAGAGATTGTGAGATTCTATTAGTTTTCAAAAAGGTGTTTCTTTATTTTGCATGAGAATATCAATCAATCTAAAACATTTCAATAATTGGCATTTACCTTTATTTTATTGCTCTTTACAAACAATAATTGCAAAAACACAATAGATGCCACTAAAGAACTACGTTTATAGACCAAAACATCAATCATCATAAATTTATATGATCCAAGGGACTATGGTGTAATTGTAAAGGACATAGTAATAAGATGATGACTCGTTACCAAATCTCTAAACTATGAAAAAGTAGATATACACTCTAGGAATTATGATTTACCATAAGTATCGATTAAATTTCTTATATATTGTTTTCCTCTAATAGTGAAGAGGCCATGTTCCAAAACATTTTAAACTATTTGATGAAAATATACTTAATTTGAAATCATATTAGACAACTCTATAATCCATGCATAAAGAAGCTAAAATGAAATAAAATATATAGGATATAACTACAACCAGTCAAAGACAACGTATGAAAACTATAATACTGTCAAAAAAAATTCTTGTTCCTATGCATAATGCTAAAAGTAAAACAACCAAGATTTTAATCACATATACTATAGGTAACTTGTTACATATTTGATAAAGGCATAAAGATATATTCGTTTAATACCAAAATAATGAATTATAATTTTAAGTGAAAAATTGACACCTTCAAAAGACTAGAGAGGGGATTTCCTCTACATAGAATTAGGATTAAATTATGAATGAAGATGAAAAGGTCACACGAGAGAAAAAAACAACCCTAATACCTAATACGTTTGACTAAAATATCTTATCAAGATAAGACAGTTGTTCAACTTTCAATTTCTTTAATTTAAAAAAAGCATCAATAGTACACATTATTCCAAATCCATCCAAACATTTAAAAACATGTCATTTTCCAATAATTTTATAATAATAGTACTTTTACTTTCTCAGTTCTTATGATAATTGAATACGTCCTTATCTAATCTTCTAGCTTTGTGGATGACTTCACGCAATCACAATATAGATTATTATAAATTAGAAACAAAAGATCTTTACTAGTTTTGTCTTAATGGATAAATGTTCATTTACCAGTTTCAACAAAAGAACAAAAAAATGTAAATGCTAAAACTATTTGTTATTTCACAAGAAGAATAGAAAATGTAATTCCTAGAATAGTTTGTTATTTCACCAAAAGAATAGAAAATGTACCCTCTTAAGTGCTTAACATGTTATACTAAACATTATAAAAGTTAGTTTTTGTTTGAAGTTGACAATATAACTTTATGCATTAACTCATCCCTCCAAGGATCATTATTCAATAATGATGATAAGTTTATTTAATCATATACATCATAGATGCTATCTTAAATATTAAAATGATAATCCAATAGTGCGCTTACTATTTAGGCATCATAATTTACAATTATTCTCAAAGCTCAGTTTAACATTAATACAATTCTTTTAGTTTAACAATAATATTTACTCATTTATTATAATTGTAATTTTATTATTATTCTATCAATTAACAATAATATTATTTATTTGTAAAATAATATTACTAAATATATTACTACACCACCCTTTTACTATTTTATAATTTACAAATTTTACCACTACTATTATTATTAATTCTTCATAATAATACTATTATTTTTCTCAAATTCAACAATTCCTTATTATTAATTGAAGATTAGTTTAATATTACTCCATACCAATATTTTACTAAAAAAAATTTATACATGGGATAAACCCCTTTGAATATTCACATTTCCACCCTACAATATTATTATTATTATTATTATTATTATTATTATTATTATTATTATTATTATTATTATTATTATTATTATTATTATTATTATTACTATTATCATTAACCATAATTTAAACACAAATGATATCATTCTCCTTCCTAACATATAACTTGTGACCATCATATTGTCTTTTAAATCACCAATCCAATCATTTGTAATATTATTAATTATCTCATATAAACATTATAACTAAATCAGCAAGGTTATAATGATCACCGTGTTTAACTAGCATAAACCATTTAATCTTAAACAACAATTTAACCCATTTAATCATTACCATTGTCACGGAAATAGATTCACTTTTAACAACCATTTTATTTTAATTTTATTTTTAATCTCAATTTACCTTACTAAAATTACTTCCATCTAAATAATAATAATAATAATATCAAATAACTAACCTCTGAATAATCATATTAACATTTACTCTCAAAATAACCTCTTAATACTAAAACTAATATTTACTCTTATTACAATAGTAATTTCATTACTACTAAATCAACCACAATAACCTTATTCATAGCACTGAATGGGAATTCTTTGTTCTGTAAATATTATATCACTTTAATTTAATACTACAATATAATATTGTTCTCCAAAATAATATTATAATTATAAATCATATTGTATATATAATTGAATTATTTTTATAAATATATTACTATATTAAAACTCTTTAATATAAATTTTACTTATTATTTTTATCACATTACTCTTATTAGTTCCTACCAGGGAACAATAGGCACCACCAGAATTTAACTTGTTATTAATAACTCTCATTTTAACCAATAAGAACTTGAGAAATTTTTCTATTTGAAATTTTTTAATCTATATCAATGTATACATGCAAATTATTTAACAAAATATATTTCAAAAATCATTTCTCTTCAATTTCATTTGTACACAATTTTCACCCGATATAAGCGATTTTTAACAGTATAGTATATGTATAATATATAATTTTAACATTGTATTATACTATATATACAATATAATATATAACATATGTAACATCTAATATATAATATAATATATTAAATAATAATATTAAAATTTTCTATTTTAATTTTAAATTATGTAATATATTATTTTTAAATAATTTAATATATTTTTTAAAAAGACATTTAAATCATTTGATTGTTAATAAATAAATAAATTATTAATTGTTTAGAATCACTCCCTCATTTCTTTAAAATAATTACATGTAGCAATTAAGACTACTACCAATTAAAATTAATTCTCCCTTCTAAGTACAAATACTAATTAAAATAATAACTCTTAAAATAATTGCATACCTCAATTAAATTTTAAAATAATAATTCTTAAACATAGAGATTAAAAATAAATATCTAAATTTTCAATTTTAATAATTGTTTTATAGAATTATAATATTTATTAATTTAATACTTCACTATAATAAAACATATTAAATTTTAAAATTTCACTTACTATTTAGATAATAAGTTAAAAATTATGTGCAACCATATGGCATGTTTTTCATGAGACTACATATATACTTTTAAAAGTGTTTTTTTAAGAATGGTGGACATGTTATTTTCTAAAGTACAATTTTATTAAAAATTTAAGATTACAAAATTTCTAAGTGCTTAAATAAAAACAATATAGATCCTAAAAATGTTAGGCAAAGGAGAAATCAAACTAATAGTGTTTTTTTTAATTTATGGATAGGGTATTTAAACTTTTTAAGATACATGTTTAGAATCATTTTATAAACCTAGTTCATAGAGTTCCATGTTAGTATGAATAGAGATGTTCACATTACACTTAGAAATGTTATTTTAATCACATTTATTATTTTTTTGATTAGATAGTTTATGAGATTTATTAATGTGAAGACTTTATAATTTGTCTTAATTGCTTCTTGTAAAGTTTTGTATGAGAATTGTTCTATATTGATATTATGTTTGACTATTATTAAAAAATATTAAAAAATATTTGTTCTTCAATTCTCTTAATATGGTCCGAATAAGAAGGCGGGTTTTGAGATGGTGCGCGTGTCTGCAATGCCAAGAACCGAGCTAGGGCATCCGAGCCCTAGCTCGTGAGCGTCTCTTTTCTGTTCCTGCGCGGCTGGGGTGGGGTCTGTTGGTTGTTTCGGGGGGGCTATTTCTTGTTCAGTGATTGGGGTGTTTCCTGCTGTGCGTGGCTTGGGCACCTTTTGGATCTACATTTCCTGGCCGCCTGTGGTTTCCCTGGGGTGTTGCGCTGTGAAGCAAGATCTTGGGGCTTCGGTGGAGGTGCATGCCCTTGCATGCGGGGGCTTGGCCGTTGGGGGATTGGCTTTTTTGGGTGGGCGGAGAGTAAGGGGGCGTTGTTCTTTCTGAAGCTGCGTGCTAGGGTGGTGTGGACAGGGTGTGGAGAGAGGCGGTGTGGTTGGTGGAAGGGTTGGTGTTCAGTGGAAGGGTTGGTGTTTGGCCTTATTTGATCGTATCGGGCTTTGCTGCCTCAATGCCTCTGGGGGAGACTTCGCAGGGCCCTTTAGGCATGGACTTTCATTCCGCGCTTGGCTCAAAGTTGCTGGTGCATGCAACAAAAGTTATTGATAATAGCCTTTTCTTTCAGGACTTAGTGGATGGCGGTGCTCGCATGTCGGGGGGATCTCGCATCACTAAAGTTAATGGATGTCTTGAACGGTGTAAAGAGAGACCTAAGTTGGTCATTCCATTTGAGATGATAGCTAAAGATATTGATTATTATTCCAGACATTCCTTATATTACAAATTTTTTGGGATGAGGGTTTCTCCTCAATTTTTGGTGTCTTGGGCCTGTCAGACCTGGTCGCCGGAGGGCGAAATGGACATTATGTTGTTGGCTAACAATTACTTCATGGTTACTTTTGATTGCATGGCGGATCGGAATAGGGTCTTTGAGGGTGGTCCCTATTTTCATAACCAAGTGGGGCTGTTTATCAAACCCTGGCATGCGGGTTTCAACCCTTTGGAGGATCTTCCGAATCATGTTCCGGTTTGGGTCAGGCTTCCTCGGCTTCCAGTGGAATGTTGTCGTGATGATGTCTTGCATTTGATAGTGTCTTTGCTTGGAAAACCTGTCGGCTCCTCACAACAGACTTTGGATAGAAAGGTAATGACTTATGCCCGTGTCTGTGTTGAAATTGATTTGGGTAAACCCTTGCCAGATTCTGTAGATATGTGTGCGGGCTCTTATTCTTGGGTGCAGTATTTGGATTATGAGACTCTTCCATTCCGATGTCGTCTGTGTCATGAATATGGTCACTTGTTACATCATTGTCCAAAGGCTAGGCCTATGGAGCCACCATCTCCTCAGTCTCCACGCAACCCGCCTATGGCTGATAGGGGGAAGGATCATATCCCTGGTGGTGGGGATGCTGCAGATGGTTTTGTACTTGTCAAGGGGTGCAACAAGAATAGGGGTCAGAAGAGGACCTTGAAAGAGAGACAAGATGAGGATACGTTTAATAGATTTGAGGTGTTAGATGATCTTGGCCAACAAGAGGTGAATCCAGGTTTGGTAAACCTTGATCAGGGAACCCTGAGTACAGAATAGCCTGGTCCTCTCTCTGAGGCTTCCCAGGAGGCTCTGGATGGTGGTGGTTCTCATATGGACACGGATCTTCACTTGGGTGGTCTAGGGGAGTCTGTTCCTGTGGCTGAGTTGAAGAAGGATGGTGGGGATGGGCCTCCTCTGGGGTCAAATGTTGGTATTGTGATCGAGAGGAGTGTCAAGTCTCCCTCTCCTTTGGGTATTCATCAAAAGGACTCAAAAAAAGGGCTGGGAGAGAAATCTTCCAAGATTGGTTGTAAGAAGGATTTGGAAAAGATTAAGTTAATAGGGGAGAATTTGGTGGAGTCAGGGTCAGTCAAGACTCTGGATTCTCATTTCTTGAACCCCCTGAAATGATTATTTTATCATGGAATGTGAGGGGCTTGAACAGTGGCCCTCGGCAAAAAGTTGTTTGCGATTTGATTAGAAGCAATGCTCCTGATGTTCTTTTCTTGCAGGAGACTAAGTTATCAATTGAGGATATGTTAGGTATGATGCCCAAGTTATGGGGGAGTGGTGAGTGCCAGTGCATTGGTGCTCTTGGTTCGGCTGGGGGTGTGGCCTATTTGTGGAACCCCCGAAAGGTTCGCCCTCTCTGGTGGATGTCCTTTAAGTCTTCCATTTCTATGGTGGCTTCTTGGTTTTAAATGGGAGAGTCTATTCTTTTCTCTAATATTTATGCACTTGTTAATCTTCTTGGCAAGCAGTTGTTATGGTCCCATATTGGGTATGTGCGTAGCATGGTTCCTCTTCATCTGTGGATTATGGTTAGTGACTTCAATGCCATTACTGAGTTGGGTGAGAAGCGAGGAGGTAGTGCAAGGTTGGATCCCTCTGCACTTCTTCTTCAAGACAACATCTCTGCTTTGAATTTGGTAGACATCAAGCCCAATAATGGTCGGTTTACTTGGAACAATAGGAGGATAGGGGATAACTGCATTTCTAAAAGGTTGGATCGCTTCCTGGTTTCCTAATATTGGATTGGTGGCTTGTGGTCCTCTTGCTCTGAAATCTTGGATTGGAGGGGTTCGGATCATTGGCCCATTAAGCTTGCCATTTCTTCTGCTTGTGTGCCTCTTTCTCCTTCCTTCAAGTTTCAGCTCATGTGGTTGCGAGACCCATCTTTACATGCCCATGTGGCTGATTAGTGGAAGGTTGGCAGACCAGCATATGGTACGGCGATGTATACTTTTGCTAAATTACTTCAATTTACCAAATCTCAGCTCAAACGGTGGAATAGACAATGCTTTGGAAATATTTTCCATGATAAAGCTCGTGCTCAAGCTGATTTGGATGGTATCACAAGGGTGATCAGGGAAGAGGGAGTGATGGTTGGCTTGATCCAGGAGGAGGCTAGGGCTCTAAAGGTGCTGGAGGAGTGTGAATTGAGAGAGGAAGTCTTTTGGAAGCAGAAGGCCAGAATTGACTGGATTCAAGAAGGAGATAAAAATACTGCTTTCTTCTTTAATTCGGTGAAAGCCAGGAGGCAAGGTAATTCCATTTCTATTCTAGTTAATGAAAGAGGTGAGCAGCTCTCTTCTTCTCAGGAAATCTCGAATGAAGCTGTGCAGTATTTTGAATATTTATTTAGGGAGGATGGGCATGGTGGCTCTGTTGAGGAGGTTCAGGTTCTTTCCTGTGTTCCTTCATTGGTCACTAGGGAAATGAATGAGCATCTCATGGGTGATGTTTCTTTGGAAGAGTTGGAGGTGACTATTTTCCAGATGAAGAAAGGGAATGCTCCTGGCCCTGATGGCTTCCCGATTGAATTCTTTCAAGAATTCAGGGATATTATTAAGTTGGACTTATTGGCTGTTGTTTAGGAGTCTCAGAAGAACAAGCAGATGTTACGGGCTTTGAATGATACTTTCCTTGCTCTCATACCTAAATGTGATGAGGCTGATAGGTTAAGTCAATTTAGGCCTATTTCTCTGTGCAATGTGATTTACAAAATTATTTCCAAACTGATTGCTGAGAGATTGAAAAAGTGGTTGAAAATGTTGGTCTCGGAGGAGCAGAGTGGTTTTGTGGAAGGAAGGAAAATTTTGAATGGGGTTGTTATTGCATCTGAAACCATTCACTCGATGGCCAGCTCCAAAGAGAAGGCGATGTTCATCAAGTTAGATATGGCTAAGGCCTATGATCAAGTCCGATGGTCTTTCCTCCAGCAGATGCTTAGAGCTTTTGGGTTTGGAAATGAATGGGTTCAGTGGGTTATGAGTTGTGTTACCTCAGTCTCCTTCTCTGTGTTAACTAATGGGGAGCATTCTAAACTTTTTGGAGCTTCTCGTGGTTTGTGACAGGGAGATCCCTTTTCTCCGTATTTGTTTATTCTTCTGGTGGAAGGGTTGGGGCGTCTGATAAGAAGGAATGTTGATTTGGGTCTTATTCAGGGGTGGCGGTGGGGAGGCGATTTTCCTCTGCAATCTCATTTAGAGTTTGTGGATGACACGGCTCTGATGGGTATGGCTACTATTAGGGAAGCTTCCACTTTATGTAAGGTGTTGGATGTGCACCTTGTCGCTTCGGGTCAACAGATTAATGAAGATAAGTCCTCCATCTTCTTCTTTAACACCCCAGAGCCCATTCAGCGGAGGATTGCCCATATCTTGAGATTTCAAATTGGAGGTCTCCCTTTGATCTATCTTGGTATGCCTATCTCTATTGGTAGGCTATCTAAGGATTCTTGGCAGAATATTTTGGATAAATTTTGGGTGAAAGTTAATCACTAGACTCATAGGTGGCTATCCTTTGCTGGACGTGTTCAACTACTCAAGTCGGTGGTGCAGGCTCTTCCCACCTACAGATGTATGCTTCAGGTGGCCCCGATGGGATTTGTTAAGGATATTGATGCTTTAGTAAGGAGGTTTCTTTGGGCTGGTAGCTTGTTGTCCTCGAAGTGGAGCCTTGTTAACTGGGACACTGTTTGTAGCCCGCGTCAGTTTGGTGGCCTCGGGTTAAGGCAGTCGTCCTTGACCGGGGTGGCTATGGCTGCTAAACTGTATTGGAGATGGTGTGTGGAGTAGGATAACATTTGGGCTAGGATCTTATCTCATAAGTACTTCCCTAGGGTTGTTGGGCAGGATATTCCCCGACTTCCCTTGGAGGGGAGAGGCTCGATGATTTGGAGTACGCTTAAGAAAGGTGCTACGCTTGTTAAGGATGGACTTTTTTGGATTTGCAGAGGGGGGTCAAAGGCTCACTT
Source organism: Sequoia sempervirens (assembly GCA_007258455.2). Taxonomy (NCBI): domain Eukaryota; kingdom Viridiplantae; phylum Streptophyta; class Pinopsida; order Cupressales; family Cupressaceae; genus Sequoia; species Sequoia sempervirens. The sequence goes on along the minus strand of VDFB02105785.1, from coordinate 135,446,714 downwards.
CTGGTCTGATTCTTGGGATGGATTTCCTCCCATTACTTCTTAGTTCCCTAATCTATTGATGCTGTGCTAGAGGTTTCTTGCAGCTGGATGGTCTAGGGTGAGTGATTTTATGGCATTCTCTAATTATGACCAACTAGTGTTGGCGAGATGGAAGCGACCTGATGAATGGCCTGATGTTGGATTGAATGAAGAATGCAAGGAGCTTCACAATATCCTTTCTCAAAGACGTTAGAGTTCCCTCCTGGATGGGGATGTCCTCTCTTGGTCTCCTAACCCTAAGGGGGTCTATTCTGTTGCTTCTGGGTATCAGGTGTTGTTATCTCGTAAGCTGGAGGAGGTGGAGGTTACCTGGTGGAGGAGGGTGTGGAATAACTTTTCTTGGCCAAAGTGTAATTGTTTTGTTTGGACCTTGGCCTGGAATAGATGTTTGACGTGGGATAACATTCAGAAGCGGGGTTTTCAGGGCCCCTCTATTTGTGTTCTTTGTGGGGGAGGGGAAGAGGAGTCTGCTCATTTGTTCTTTCATTATTCCTTTGCTACGCAGCTGTGGCATTTCTGGTGGGGAGTGTGGAATAGTTCCTGTGTTCATGCCTCCTCTCTGGTTGACTTTTGGAGTAGTTTGGGTAGGCCTCCTTCAGTGGCTTCCTTTTTGTAGGATGTGTGGTATGTGGGGCCTACTTTCATCCTATGGAAGATTTGGCTTGAGAGAAATCGTAGGATTTTTCGTGGTGAGAAAATGGTTGTGCAGCAAGTCTGGCAAAGGATTTTGGGTATGATTCAGGAAACGGTTGCTGCTAAATGTGATGTTGGGTTTCCCTTGGAGAAAGGGGATGCTACATTGGTGGATAGATTGGGGATTCAAGGGTCGTCTTTGGCGCTTGCTAGCCTCAGGAGAGGTCAGCGCCAGTAGCAAAGGGTTCTTAGGGTGGGTAGATGGACACCCCCTCTGTCTGGCATCTTGAAGATCAACACCGATGGTTCTTCTCGGGGCAATCCTGGGCCTACTGGGGTTGGGGGGATTGGCAGAGATTTTAGGGGAGCAACGATCTTCTTCTTTTCTGTTCATGAGGGGGTGCAACCCATTAATGATCTGTATAGGATCTAGACTAGATTGCAGTATTTAAATGCTTAACTTTTACAATGCTTTTACAATGATTATTTCAAGTTAATTAAATCGAAATTAACTTAAGGAAATAACAGAATGAAAGTATTAACAAGGTGAGTATAACAGAAAGGAAGGAAATGAGAGACAGAAAGAGAGAAAAGAAGAGAAGTGCAAACATTTGATAACGGAGTTTGTCACAAAATGTGACTACATCTCCGAGTCCACTCCAATAGAGAGACCGATCAGATTAACTCCAAAATCAATTACAAATGATGCACCAAGACCATCAGTTCGGCAGCATAACAAGGCTCCGACATACAACAATGGCTAAAAAAACTCCAACATCTCTCTTTCTGTTGCCTCAGTGTCAAGACTTCATCACCTGAAAAAAAACTTGATTTCTACTCTCACCTCACACCCCTTTTTATACAAATTTTTTTCTCAAATTGGTCTTTAACCAATTGATTTTGCAGTATTCTCCCTATCTCCCATTTTTACATTTTCAAACACCAAATCCCCCTTACATAGTAAAAATACTTGAAAAATCCTTATAAATCTCCCATAAATACATAAAAATCAATTTAAAAATAACCCCCAATATCTATAAAATAAATTTAAGCCCCTTAATTTTCAACTCCCGGGCTTATTCTGTTTGGGAAGGGTTTTGGTTAATCCTTAAAAAGGATTCTTGTTTGTTTTTTTAATTTAAAATTAGGAGTTTGTTTTAAAAGCATAGGTATTCGGTTTTTGATACTAAGTTAAATAAAACCAATGCTAAATATAACTTAAAGCCAGTGAATGGCTTAGCGGTGGGTATAGATTTTAGTTGGCTGGCGGTCCCGGGTTCCACTCCCGGCCGCTGGCTTTTAAAAAGCCATCCGCCAATTTTTAAATAACAAAAATAACCGCTGTTAATACATCGGTAGAGCCGCGGATTTGGTGCAACGGCTAACACACTATGTTTAGTTCGCGCAGGTCAGAGGTTCAAAACTCCCCAACGCCTTTTGAACAAACCAAACAACTTTTCAACCAACACGGATAGAGATGGAAGAGAGCGCCACGTGTCGCACCAGGAGGGTGCCACGTGGCAGAATCTGAATGGCCAATAGCACTAACGTGGACGACAACTCAGCACTGACTCGGATGACGTGGATGCTGACTGTGTGCCAAATGATGACGTGTCTGCCAGCTAGGATGATGACGTGGCATGCTGACTAGACATGCTGACTGTGTACGGACTGCCACGTGTCACTCTACGATTGGACCGTACCATGCTGACGTGATCATACGGATGACACGTGTCAACCGCGGATTGGTCCATTTTGATCTGCACAGATGCTGACATCATCATGTACGGATGCTGACGTCATCATGTACCTTTAAGTCCACCAAGTCAACCTGAAACTTTGACCACTGATAACTTTCGCATATGATGTCGGATTTCGACGAAATGAACACCGTCAGAATCGTCTCGACGAGCTCTTCGCGATGACACCAATTTCATTGATTTTTGACAATGCCATTTTTTTCGCTACCTGGACGCCCTTAGATTCTAGTTTGACCAAAGGTTTGACTGGCTATAACTCGTGCAAACGGACTCCTTTTTTCTCCGTTCGAGTTGCGTTGGAATCAGGACGTTGATCTCTTTCTGATGGTACAAATTTTGGAGAAAAATGAGACACTTCAATTTCCATTGAAAAATGTCCACCGGATCAATTAATCTGATGGAAGGCTTGGCAATCTTACACGCTTTTGAGTGAGCATTTACTTTGGGCTGGCATAAGGTTATCTGTGAGTCTGATTCGCAAGTCTTGATAAATTTGCTAAAGGAAAGGAAGTGTTCTGGTGTTCAATGGCAGTCGGCTAGAGTGGTTCAGCAGATTTTGCGGATTAGTTCCTTGATGGAAAGGGTATCCTTTGTTCACATTCCGAGGGAGTGGAACAAAGTGGCTGATTGTTTAGCTCGTTGGGCTTCTGAGCATATTGAGGGTTGGAATGTTGATGAGTTGGGACAAGTTTCTCGGGAGCTCCGCCACGACTTGGAGGGGATTCTTTTTGAAGATGGAAATGCTAGTAATGCTAAGTGATGTGGATTATTGGCTCTTGATTGGTTCTGGTGGTTCTCGGGCTTTGGCCTGTTGATACCTTGTAATGCTATTCTCTGATTATTAATAAAGTTTTTACCCCTTTTTATAAAAAATTCTCTTAATATTAAAAAATATTGATACACACATAATTATTGAAGATGATAAAATGTATAAAAAATAATATATATTCAAAAAAAAAATGTATAGAGTTTTTTGAAAATTATTTTATTTAAATTAATATATTAATAATATAGTTGACTACTAGAATATTCTAAGAATAATTTCTTAATATTAATATATACATAATTATTGAAGAAGATAAAATGTATAAAAACTAATATATAATATATTAAAAAAAAATACGTATTCAATTATTTTAAAGATTATTTTAATTAAATTAATATATTAATAATATAAAAAGTCAAATTTTATTTATGAAACTGAAAGGAATATAAGTTATAAAAGATAAAAAAGAGGTGGCACACATCAAAAGAAAAATACAAAATTTAATTTATATAACAAAAAAATATTTCGATTTCATACATAATTCTTTAAAGACTAGATAGTTACATTCATTTTTATTTGATTGTTATTAGTGTTTTTTTTAGAATATTTATATAATTTTATTACTTAATAATTATTTTTTAAAACTATATTTTTAAAGGATAGATTATACTCATTAATTTTTTATTTTTAATTAAAAAATAAAAATAATGAATTATGACATTTTTAGTTATTTATGTTTTAATTAAAAATTATGTATCAATAAATTATCTTTATCTTTATTAATAATTTACTTTATATAAAAAAATAGTCACTATAATACTCAAGTATTTTATTTAATTATATAAAACGTGAAAGAAAGTTATGTGTAATTAATTTCCTGAAATGTAATTGGCTTAAAACTTTTGAGCAATAAGGGCGATTTTCCTGGTAGGAGAAAATGACATGCTTTTCTCTATGAACATGCTCAAACTGCAATGATTTATTTCAGCTTGAACAGTTTCAAAATCCATTTAAAATTCATTTCTTTCTCGAAGGTTGCTAAGAGCTCTATGTAAGCTAAAAGTTCAGGCTTACACTTTCTACATCAAACAATTCTGGTTTTGAAGCAACTCTATGTCGCAATGCCTATGGAAATACTTGTAATTCATCATATGCTATAAGGTTTGAAGAAATAAAAAATCTTGCCACAATTTGGAAGTGCACTTCACACACATGACATCCTATTATATAGTTAATTTTTTCCTTTGGACTTATCTTGCCCTTTTATTGTGCTGATGATGCAAAGTTTATGTATCTGATTTCAATTGATGCATAATTAATCAAGCTTTTTAAAATTGATTCACAAGATAGTTTTGCAAGTTTCCAGATTCTTGATTTTTTTTTTGCTCCTTCCCACATAGTTGATAAAGTTCAGTTAATCAAGGAGACATATGTAAAGATGTGCATAAACAATCGAACACCTATGCTAACTGAGGAAAGCTATGAATTTTGTGTGCTAATGCATTGTGTTCTTGTTTTTTTAAGTGTTTCAGTCACATCAGGTTGCCTTCCATAAGTTAGGTATTAATCCTATGCTAATTTCATTATTGGTTTCTCAGTATTTAAAATTGTTTCTTGAATGGTTGAAGTCTCTTGCTCCTGGTCAAACTATGGATGTTGTGTACATTCAGGCTACTCCTCAAGAAATTGTCTTCAAGAAGTTGAATACTTGATGTTGCTTGAATCATGAATGTTGTGTTCAAATCAGGTTATGAATGATTTACTGTGTTTTGATTTTTTTCATCTTCCTTTAGCATTTTGGTTTTTCTCTAAACCTCTCGTTTCTAAGGAAATGTATTAGCACTACTCATGCTAGAGCTCATTACGATACATTAGCTTCTCTTTCATTTGAACCAAAATTGCAACTAGTTATGAATTCTATGTATATATTAATCCCAAAATACAGTTATAAATGTCAAATATTTATATTAGAGGAAAACTTGATTTTCATGTACCTATTATTTATTCATTTTATCAAGATTGTTGCTAAAAATTATCAAACAAAACAAATAAAAACATAACTATTTTATAGCTTTTTGGCGGGAACTTCGCTGCCTGCAGCTCTTGTTATTATTTGAAATACGTTTAAGCCTAACAATAATATTATCCCAAATTAACCAATATAATAACCATTCAACTGCCATTACAACTAATTTCCATGTTCCTTAGAAAAAAATAACTTAATTTCATCCTATAACAAATAAACTTACTTAAAACAGTTTAAAAATTACATTTTTAATCTTCTATTTTTCTATTAAATAAAGGAAGGTAATAAAAAAAGAAACTTACACCTCTCATAATAAATTCTAAGAGATCTCATCACAATCTGCTACACCAAATATAGGGAGGGTGAAGATATCTATTTCAACATCTAAGAATAAATAAAGGTACAATTGCATCTACCTAAATTTAATACTCATCGCAGAGGGATAAAGGCAGTGGTGGAGATGAACACTGCAGGATGTAGATATGCATTAATGTCCATTTCAGGTCTGACTGAATCGAATAGTCCATCAACACACCCTAACTCACCTCCTCATAACAATGGGGTACTATATATATATATATATATATATATATATATATATATATATATATATATATATATATATATATATATAGACTGACCTAACGTGGTTAGCCTCCCATTATTGCTATGGCTAGATATTCAAAATTTCCAGATGAAGATTGTGAACAGATCTGTTAGGTGAATTAATTAATAACTTGCAACGACAAATTGGATATAAGGTTGATAAAATAAATGCTGAATAAGTTTTTTAAATGGTAGGAAAAGTAAATACGGTTCACTGTCAGTCATCAAGAATTAATGGCTCAGCTACCGAGCAATGCCTCCATTCCTCTACACATATGTTCTTGCTTGCATTTCAACTAATGATAAAAAGGAAGTGATATGATTCATGAATCGATGCTATGGCTGATAGACTCAAGCTTCTCTGCATAGGTTTTAGGTTACTTCCATCCATTCTCTTGCTCACTACTAATCCTAGCAAATATGGAGATTTATAATCTCCTGATTAAAGACAATCCAAATCTTCCTCTTGAATAGAGATTCCATCACAAAAATATGTAGCTGAAATAATGTCAAGTTAGGTGACATTATATTGTGTCAAATCTAGAGGTGATTTCAAGAGGTTACTGAGCGACACATCTAAGTAGTGAAAGGAGTGTAAATGTAGTTCACTACCAGTTGTTGAGAATTAATGGCTCACCCACAGAACATTTTCACCATTGCAATGCCCTATACATGGCCTCCAAGCTTCCGACTATTTACAATCACTACATAGAATCCTTTATCTTTCAGAAGACTTATTGTGCCAGGTAAAATCTTACCTGGTTTCCCTACATTGCATGAACAAACAATACGTTTTAGCGTAAAGAATGGATCAAAGTCTTGTAAACTATAAAGGCCTGAAATATTTAAGAGATAAAAGGTGAGATTATGTCTAGAGTGAATTTAGTTAAATAGATCCTTCTCAAATCGTAACTCTAAATCTAAGAAGGAAATAACTTTACATGAGATATCAGTTTGCAAAGATAATATTATTGTCACATTCCATAAATAATCAAGAATGCTTCTGACGATAACTATGCGAGAGATCTTTTAACAAATTATTCTAGATCGTATTATCAAAATGATGAATGATGCGAAAAATTCTCTCAAAATAGTTATAACCAGAAAGAAAACAAAATACAAGAAATTACCTGCGCCTTGTGACAAGTTTCAGGAGTGCTCCCTAGTGCAAGTTTCCATGGAAGGCTTCTTTGTTTTGGCTCCTCCTCTTTGATCTCCGTCTTTTGAACCTACTCTAAGCACATCTGCAGGATTTTCTCTATAGTCTTAGACCTATCTTGGCTTTTGGCCATCATTTTATCAAGCTGAGCTCTAGTGAGACAAAATTTAAGCCGAAGGCCTCCATTCAGCAAGCTTAATGCAGAGGGACCAAATATATTGAACATGCTTAATGCATTTTGTAGCCAATGCATATGGAAGATGTAAAACTCCTCCATTGGTTTATGAAACCATGAGGCTGAGAGAGATTGTAGTGGATTACACTCCTGAGGTCTGCCATCACAAGCCCGAGGAAGAAGAAATCACCATCACATTTGATGAGAGAGGAGGAGAAAGATAAAGAACATTAAGGAAATACAGATACAATAGTTTTAGTTCAAGAATTAAGTGCCCAGATGGAGACACCAGTGCCTCCTATCAACACCCTCCCTCTCTTTTCTCCCCTCTCCGCCTCTACTACCCACCTCCTCTCATAAAAGATTATATCAGACTGCCTAAGAATGTGCATTTATAGAGGTTGCATGTCAAACTTCCTCTACAAACTCTCATTTCTATCCCAACATATGGGTCACTATGCCATATTAATGGCACGAGCATCCCTTTTCTCTGTAGGAAGGTGTGACGGAAGGCCCCTTTAGCAAATGGGTCACCATGCCATATTAATGGCATGAGCATCCCTTTTCTCTGTAGGCAGGTGTGATGAATGGCCCCCATCAACTCCAATATTTATGAGAAACAAGATACGAGGACAAGGAGTACCTACCACAATCCGACAGTGGTAAACTGTAAAAAAATCTCAGAGTACTTACCAAATCCGGTAGCAGGAAGCCTGGAAATTTTTCCTGCATTAGACAGTAAGACTTTTCCGGTGGAATTCCCACCTATAATAGCCTATCAGCTAATTAAAAAAGAAGTGTCTCTAAACAATTTGAACAAAAAAATCTAAAAAATGTCATTAATTCTCTTCATTAAATAATCTACAAAACAAAAAGAAACTTTCTTATATTATTTTAACAATACTAGTTATATCATAACGATATATATCTTACATGTTTTTTCTTAAACACATAAATTTTATCATACAATTTTTGTTGGGATTAAGGTGTCTCAATCTTTTGAGTCCTAGAGTTATTTGGTAAATATTTTTTAATTATCCTATATTTTATTTTCCTATTTTAATTAATTTTATTTACACTTGATGATATCACTTGTTGGAGTGGAAATCTAAGATGTCTTCAAACATGTGAAGTGGCATGAGTGACATAGATACTATTTTTAGGATGTAAGCATTCCACATTTTCTAAGTTGACTAATGTCATTGGTGATAGTTAACTCATCAAATTGTTAGTTACTATTGATAGATTATATTTCTGAGGAGTAGTCAACTTTTGAAATTTCCACTGAGATAGGTGGATTTTCCATCTCTAGTTTTCATTCCATCCATTTTTTTTATTTTCTAGAGTTAAGATCAATACAAAAGGGTAACATATTTTTTCAAGTGATTTTTTATCATCTAAAGTTTCAATAACATGTGTATTTAACACATCAATTTAGACAAAGCATTAAAATGAACAAGTAAAATATATATTTAATAAAAAAATACATTCTTAATATGTATAATGGTTTGTTGACATGTTTGAGTTGGGATAATATTGGGCATTAATGATAAATTTTAATAAATTATACCTATTGTTTGTTTAATTAAGTAGAGAAGAGTGAATAGAAATAGGAACTGGGTAAATGTTTAATAGATATAAAAAGTAAAATTAATACTTTAAAATTTACCATCTACAATTTATATTCATATGTTGTTGTCTAGTTTAGATCAATAGAGAAGGGAAATGAATGTTGACATGCATTTTCTTGATCATTCAAAGCTAAAATAAAAAAATGATTGATAAATGAAAATCTCAAGTTTGCATTCCATCCATTTTTTTATGTTCTAGTTAAGATCAATACAAAAGGGTAACATATTTTTTTAAGTGTTTTTTATCATCTAAACTTTTAATAACATGTGTAATTAACACATCAACTTAGACAAAGCATTGAAATGCACAAGTAAAATATATATTTAAGAAAAATATGCATTGTTAATCTGTAGAATGGTTTGTTGAAATGTTTGAGTTGGCATAATATTGAGCAATAATTATTAGTTAGAGAAAAGTTAATATAAATAGGAACATGGTAAATATCTAGTAGATATAAAAAGTAAAATCAATAGTTTAAAATTTACCATATATATTTTATATTTCATATGTTGTTGTCTAGTTTAGATCAATAGAGAAGGGAAATGAATGTTGTCGTTTATTTTCTTGATCATTCAAAGCTAAAATAACACATGATTGATAAATGAAATAAGAGAAAGAATTATTAATGTATTAAATAATTAAAATAATTTTAAATAAATGCACACACTTTGTTTTGGGGGTATGTGCATGGAAATTGGGTACCGAAAGGGGGTCTTAAGTGACCACTTTTTTCTAGATCAACAAAAATTCATATTCAATAAGAAATTGAAGATAGCTATACTAAAAAATTTAAGATGCAACAACAAAAGTATTGCTCCAAATATACTTTGTAAAATACCTTTTTTTTCTTAAATGGTGTAGGCTAATGATGCAGGAGCATCCATGGTCAAAGGGATATCTTCATCAATTTTAATTTTGATTTTTTTCTATGGTTTGATAATTATTTAGTTGGAGAAATAAATTCAAATATTAGGCCAAAAATTGTAATAAATAATTGGTCTTTTATTTTAATATTGCTAAATTTTCGAGTGGAGATTGTCTAGGTGGCAGTGTTGAACTTGAGCTTTAAAAAAAAGGGCAATCTTGGAATGGATTTTCTTGGGAGTTACAAATTTTTAAAAATCAATTAAATCCTCATAAATTGTAATAATGGAGATCTTGCATGCCCAAGTTGAGTTGGCAGTTACTTTTCTAATTGGGTCCCTATTTTCTAGGAGTTGGAATCTTGCATGTTGTTGCATGTCTAAAGTCGTATCTATGAGACCCAGTTTTAGTAAAATGGGCATAACTTTCTCATATGGTAACGAAATTAAGAATTTCAAAATAATTTGGAAAGCTGAAAAGAAGGGGCACCAAACCCAGAAATTGTTTGAGGAGTTTCAGAAAAAATACAGATCGTTGATAGGCAGAGAGTGACGGGTTTCTTGGTGGTTTTGTGGAGGTTGTTTTGAGAAACTAATGGCGGTTTCCTCTCACACAACTTCTATGTATTGATGCTGCTCATTTGAGAAGGGGATTTGGAGAGTTAGTGGTTGCATATCCAGATATTGCTGGAATGATATTGAAAGTTTAAGTTGCAGATTTTTGTATGTGTGAAGCACATGTTGTATGTGAGCATATGAGTTCCATGATTGTGTAATTCAAATTCAAATTTGAAATCAATATATATGTTGCATATTTCTCTTCCATATTTGTTGTTAAGATTTATTTGCAGCCTTCTTGCATAGTGGTTAATGTGTGTGGTTTTATATTTGAAAGGGGTGAGTTTTATCCCCCCCTGCTTCAACTAAGTAGTTCAAATAGGTGGAACACATAAAGTGTTCCTCCTTTTATCAAAAATAGATAACATAACATCTATTGTGCTCATGCTAAAATTTAATTTTATTGAGTATTTCAAAAATCAATTCAATAAAAAATTAGCTAACACCATGTACTTTATGAATTATTTTATTGTTAATTATTTTTTATAAATATATGAATTTTACTAATTTTCAAAGTGGACACAACCTCAAAAAACTAAGTATGTGCCCATCCAATTTTTTAGAAACTAATCAAATGTCAATTTTTTGAATGCGTATAGAATATAGTCTAGAATGTAATTTTTTCTTTCAAATTTGGATGAATGGATAAAATATGAAAGCAAAAATATTATACATAAGCTTTCAACTAGGGAAAGACATTAGTGAAAGGTATTTAAAGATAAAAACTTTAAAATATTCAAAATGTATAAAAACTCACATGGTTAGAGAGGTAAGAAAGAGATTGACACTATTGTGGTATTTTTTTAGTTGAACATTAAAAGACATGCAAGATTCATGGAGATCACAATGAAGATTTAATATTTTTTTTTATAATTTAAAGGAAATATTCCTTCTATCATTTACATGTATGTCCAACCCTTTAGTTTGGAAGCCCAATTAAAATCAAATTGTAAAGGTTGAAAATAATCAATGTAGGTAGAAATGTGAGCATGTTATAGTGGAATCACATTCTAATGTCCATATGTCCATGGAAATTGGGGAACACAATAGGGTCTTAAGTGATCACTTTTTTTTCCTTAAACCTAGAAAAACTAATCTTGGATGAGAAATTGAAGATAGTTACACTCAAAATTTAAAGACATGACAAAAACAAGAGTCATAGTGCTCTAAATCTACTTTCAAATAGGTGGAGAACATAAAGTTCTCCTATTTTGAGAAAAATATAACATAGAATTTGGTGTGCTCCCCCTAAAATATTAATATTTTTAACTATTTTGAAAATAACCTTGGTGAAAAATTAGCCAACTAAATAATAGGGGAATGGGTGCTTTATAGTGTAGGTCATATAACACCAATGGTCTCTAATTATCATTCAAATATTCCCTAGGATCCCAAATTGGATTGACTATCAACACAAAGGTGAGTCAATTCTCAAAAAGGAAGTCCTGGGGGGTGTTCTTTAGGCTTCAAATGGTTCACCACCAAGAAAAAGCTTGGAAAAAACAATTTAACATTTAACTCACAAAACCTATTAATGCAAGTGAATGATGAGTGCAAATGACAAAAATAAGTAACAAGTTAGGATGTATGTACCTAGAAAGTCTGGAAATGTGATAAGGATTCTATAAATGTAAAATTTTTGTCAAAATATGCTAGGGAGGATAAAGATGTCCATACTGTTGTCTTAGTCCCACTACTATTTTTCGAGGGAAATGTAGAATCTTTAGATTTTGGAATGAAATCTAAAAGAATCTCTGCAAAATACCTTTGGGAGGACAAAGATTCCCTTACTACTGACTTAGTCCCATCATGAATTTCTAAAATCTCTAAACGTGATCCTAAGGCTCAATGTCTGCACTTCCTTCTTCTTAGATCTCAAGTCCTGAATCTTCTAGATTTGGCCTGCAAATGAGTTTCTGTGAAGATGAAAACTTTGTAATGCAACTTTTCACTTCAAATTATCTTCAATTCTTCAATATAAATCTACAAAAATAAGCATGCAAGAGAATAAAAACTTTATAATTGTTAGTAAATGGGGGTTTTCCTTGGTCAAACCTCTTGTTGGTAATTAAACCTTGGAATGGAATAGAATAATTAAGGGAAATGATGAATGAACAAAATGATATTTTACAACTCACCAAACCCTTGTTATGAAATATCCAAACTTGTGTGAAGTGGCTACCTTGAACGTAGATCTTGAATTGAAGTACAATGCTTAATGGATCTTGACTTCAATTGCTTGCTTGAATCAAAACCCTACATTGCAAATGTTAGCTCAAAAACACACATGATGCAAGAATATCTTTGATGTGATGCTTGAATATTGATGATGTCTCCAAATTCTTGATGAATTTATCTTTAATTCTCTTGTGAACTTTATTATGCTATTAGGAATGCTCATTCAACTTGCCTAGTAAAAAAATGAGTGAAAGAACCTTGTATTTATACATGTCCATGATTAATATCTTGAAATTACACCACACCAAGCCAAAATATGAAATCATTAATTAAAGGATGCTAAATCCCACTAAGATATGAAATTAAATCTTGAAAAAAACTAGAGGGGGGCTAAGACACCCTAGGTGGTGTCTTAGTCCAAAGGCATGAAACTCGGGGCACAAACTCCAAAAAGGGGACCATTTAAGGTGCATTTGAAAATAGGGTCCTGAGACCTTTTGAGGACAAAGAAACCCTAGGTGGAATCTTAGTACCATTCCAAAAGTCAGGGACACACAACCAACATCATTAAATTATCATTTATCCTTCGATGTTTCTCAAGATTAGCCATAAAAAGATATAATTTATTAGGCCTGTGGATGCAAAATAGGACCACTTAAGACAAAAATAAAGGATAAAAAAAGCAAGGTGAGCCGAAACAAGTTTGAAAATGCAAGGGTATGCATTTTCCTACACTACACCAACACCATGAAGTTTATGCTTTCTTTTTTTTCTAGTTTTTTAATGAATTATTTAAAAAAGTAAAAATAAATATATAATTAGAATGTAATAGAATTTCTCCATTATTACTATTTTTTCTTTGTGATTTTACTATTGAGATATTTATTTAATCCATTATCTATATTTTTGTTTAGTGATTGTGATTTTCTTATTTCTCTTATTTGAAATGGTAGATCAAGTGTTGTGAAACAAGTTAAGTCAAAAGGAATACTAGTAAATTGATGATATGGGGGTGGATACAAACTATACTATTTTGCATGGCGATGGCTAGATAGATTGTGCCATTATTGTTTAGAAATAACATTCCATGTCTTTTTCTATTTATTTTTATTGTATTTATTGATTTTAAGTATACTAATTTATAGTTATTAGATTTTCCAGAGTACTTCATACAAGCACATGTTTTTATTGTGGGTAATTTTGGGGTATATTATAACTTTTACCAAAAAATACAACTCATAAATTGATAGTTTATGGTATTGTTGGAACTTTATTGATGGTAGACTTCTTAATTTATTTTTCCATATTTATAAAAGGGTTTAAAATTCACATTTTTGATTTATGTGTCATAGATTCATAAAATGACGTTATAATAATTACAACCATATTTAATTTTTTGTGCTATAAAATATCACATTCTTACCCATATGTTAGGAAAAGTGTTGTGAAAGTACACTAATTATGTTTATTTAAAATAATTTCTATTATGGAACTGCTAACATTATATCCATCTATCATAAATTTTCTTGTTAAACTATAGTTAATATACCCATAAGGCCACAAAAATATACAAAAATACTAGTTTTGACTATACAAGAATTTATTTTTATTATACCAATTTGTTTAAATTTTTGTTATGCTCATATGTTTTAATTTTGGCCATGAAGCTACAAAAATAATTCCCTTTGGAACTCTAGTCATTGTGCCATGAAACTAGTACATTAAGCACATTGCCTTATTGTGTTAGAGAAGTATATAATCAATACTTATGAGGTTGAATTTGGGTTTTAAATCTATCATCATGTTATGCACATCTCTTAATTCTTGTTATAAAGCTACATATATTATATTCATATAACCAAATGTTGTGGCATGATACTACCATTGTCAAGCCATATATCTAAATCTACATTATAGAATAAAATAAAGATTACAAAAAATTACTTGACATCTTAAAATTTACCACTTTAAGTATTAAAAATATTTTTATTAAGGCTCAAAATTGAGATTTAAGAATAATATATGTTGAATTATAGGATTTACTAAACAATTTCACAACTCTAGTGGTGAGTACCAAAAACTTTGCAATGCATAATAGGAATATGAAAAAGCATTTTTATATCACAAGTTCTATTCTTTTTATAAGAGTAAAAACCTTGTGTTATCTATCATGGTCTTAATTACATATTGTGGTACTACCATTTGAAATATTTAAGTCACACCAAGAAGAAAAATGGTGAATTTTACTATCATGCAAGGAATTTTTTGGACAATCTTGTTGAGATTCAAAAAATAGAAGTCTGAAAGGTATAGTCATAATCATTAGCAATTTTAAAACACTTGGCTTGAGAAGCATTACTATCTCATCATGTTCAAAATTAAAAAAAACCAAGAAATAGGCTTTGGAAAATATTAAACTATCCTTGCTATCTTTGTAGGAACTTGATTGCTATTTAGCTCTTTTTATGCTTGGAAATTTTCTCATCTTTGTAATACTAAACATCTAATTGACTAGAAACAAGTAAGATTATTATGGAACTCTAGATGAAATGTATGCATGAAAAAAATATAGTAAAATTATGTAATTTTAGTTTTTTACCTAATTCACTTGGTTAATAAGAATATGTTACAAGTTAATGATGTTAATAAACACCTATCACTATTAAAAAGTTGTTATCTGTAGTGTAGGAAAATGCATACCCTTGCATTTTCACACTTGTTTGGGCCCACCTCTCTTTTTTATCCTTATTTATCTCTTAATTGGTCCTATTTTGCATCCAAAAGCCTAATAAATTACATATTTTTTTGGCTAATCCCAACAAACATCAATGGATAAATAATAATTTAATGATTCTACCTATTTGTCCCTTATTTTTGGACTGGTACTAAGATACCTCCTAGGGTGTCTTTCTCCTCCATAGGTCTTGGGACCCTAATTTAGAAAGCACCTAAATAGGACCCTTTTTGATTTTGTGCCCCAAGTTTCATGCCTCCGGACTAAGATGCCATCTAGTGCATGTTAGTCCCCCTTAAGGTATTTTTCAGGATTTAATTTCAAATCTTAGCAATATTTATCCTCCTTTAATTAATGAAATCATATGTCCCCTTATTGTGGTGTAATTTGAGGATATTAAGCATTGATAAGTATAAATACAAGGTTCTTTCACTCATTTTATCATTCAAGAGAATTCAAGAGAAATCCATCAAGCATTTGGAACCATCATCAAGATTCAATCATCATATC
>VDFB02105785.1:134797777-134830915 GCA_007258455.2 Sequoia sempervirens | reverse complement strand
ACCAGCTGGATAAGGGCATATCTTGATGAAACGACACAAGAGACGAGACACAAGACTAAAGATTGACACACCCTAAAGACCTAGGGGCTCCGAGGCCGATCAAAGATTAGCCTTACCTACATGAAAGCATAGAGCCCTCATAGTTCGATAAAAGGTTGATGACTGACCATGGATAAAAGCAGAAAGAGGATGATGGAGACCTTGATGATGGATGACAAGACCGGATGGAAAAAAAGAGAAAGACTAATGATTGATGATAAAGGAACCCTAGGGGTTGATCAAATGATCGACCTTACCTACGTGAAAGTGGAGGGGCAATGTAGTTCAGAAAAAGACCAAAGACAAACAATGGATAAGGAATGATGAGATAACCTTGAAAAGGAGATAAAATGATGGGACCAATATGATGAGACAAGATAAATCTGGTGGATAAGATAGGATAATGGTGATCAAATGAAGCTTAGGGATGGGATAGTTATCCAAATCATCAAAATGAATTGGGAGGATGATATGATGGAGAGATTAGTGATGAGAAGTCATAGGAGATTGAAAAGATGTGCAAAAGAAGTAGAAGTGATGGCGATAAGATAGATAACATTGGATTGCATGGGGAGTAGCCTATAGCTAGATACCAATGACAAGGGATTATGAGTTGGGATGAGGATAGAGATAAGTGGATAGGAAGATAAGGATGGGGAGATGGAAGGGATGCTATGATGGATGGATGAGGGGATAAGGATAAGGAGATTAAAAGGATTGTGTGGAGGCATTGGAAGATAAGAATGGGGAGGTGAAAAAGGATTAATTGATTGAGGGATGAATGATATCTCCAAGGAATATATCACAAAGGAGGATAGATGCCTCCACTCTAAATATGTCGTGCATCATGAGGTAGGAGGGATGCAAGATGAGTGGATGGGAAGATAAAGGAGATTACTAGAGGAGGATAGGATGGGTGTTTAAGGAATACGATAGAGCATGGATAAAGGGAATGTATACCAAGAGGTGTCCAATGCATGCATAGATAAGTGCCTTTGTTTTGATCAAGATCACAAGAAGGATGAAGGGATTGGAGATAAATGGGATATGATGGTAGGATGTGAAAGATAGGTGGGATGGAGGGGATGAATGAAGAGGATGTATAGCAGGAAGATGGGTGCATAGCTGGAAGCATAGTGGATGGAGGAAATGCATATCAGGAAGTTGCCCCACAAGTGTGAAAAAGGATGGATGGGGATTTACGCATGACGCCTGTTTGCCAGGTTTTCATCATAGTACTTATCCAAGGCACTTGTTTGCCAAGTTTTCACCATTAGACGAATTATTTTTCTTTAATCTTTTTTTTTACTTTATCTAATTTTGACTTTTTTGAATTTTGTTTACCTTTTTTGGATTTTTGGACTTTTTTATTTTTTTGACTTTTTGGATTTTTCTGATTTTTCTAATTCTTCTATTTTTTTGGATAGCATGCAGATGGAGATGGATAAGGATAGGGATGTGGATAAGGGGATTTAGAAGACATGCGATAAGGAGATGGATGAAGGAATCAAGCATCGAGTTCCATACAAGGTGTTAAGAGCCCATATGTGAAGTGATTGTTGGATGTTGGCACAACCCTATTAGGATAAATGGATTATGCAAGAGGATGAACTAAAGGGATTTGATGGGGAAAATATGTGGGATAATGGATGGGATGCTAGAAAGGGTATGGATAGAATAATGGGGTAGGTGTGTGATGGGGTCGTGAGTTCAGGACCAACATTGGCACATGTGGTGGTGTATGTGAAAGGATAGGAGGGTTAATGGATGTAGAATGTGGGGATAATGGAGGAGATGGGATAGTGAATTTTGGGACATAAGGACCCAAAAAAAATTTAGGAGATGGAGGATGTGTATGATTGTCTTTTGGATTAGCAACTTTGGATGTTGTTATGGATGCTTCATTTGAAGGCATGGCATCTTTTTTCTTTGGGATCCACATGTTTTTGATATTTTCTTTGGTGGGCCTTTGTGGCTGATGGGTTTGATTTTGATTTTGGATTTTATTTTTCTTTTCTTCACCATGTCTTTTAGAGGGGACATGGGGAGCTTTAGATTCATGTGGATGTTTATATTTGTGCATTAATTCTTTAACAACCAAAGTGCTTTGAGTAGCAATAGAATGGGTGTGAGGATATGGATGATGTAGAGTGATGGAGGTAGGATTATGAGGATTATGTGTAGATGGAGAATGTGTAGGTATGTGCCTTTGTTGATCTGGATTTGGGGATATGAGAGTGGGATGTTGATGATGGGTGATATGGATAGGTGATGGATGGATGAAAGGATGAATAGGACAAGATGGAGGAGGTGATTTAGGGATATAAGGGCCCAAAATAGATGTAGGACCTGGAGGAAATATGGATGAAGTAGATGGAGGATGGGAGATGGTGGATCGAGGGATGTAAGGACCCAAAATGGATGAGGCGAATGAATGAGGAATATGGACAGTTGTTTTGAGGTGATATGATGGAGTAGGAGGGATGACAACATATGATCTGGTGGAGCGATGGGAAGAGCCTATATTTCTTTTGGAAGAGGCTCATTTAGGATGTCTAGAGGTTGTACCAACATCTTTAGATTTTGATTCTTGAGAAATATGTCCAAGAATTTGCATACAAATTTTTTCTTTGACCTGGATGGGCTCTAAAATACCTTGCTCATGAAGGCCTGAAGCTTTTCCTTGATAGTTCATGTTCTTGAGCATGCAATCCATGATAGGATTTGTTTTATTCTGAAAACATTATGTGAGTCCATTATTAGGAGGAGGAGGATGGGTGGTATATATGTTTTGTTTTTCTTCTACAAGGAGACCACCATTGAAGAATGTGAGGGTACCAAGGGGATATACAAGAAGTGTGGGGATAGTAGGTTCAGGCGATGATAGAGGATCATGAGATGGAGATGAGGGGGTAGTAGCTTCTTGATCAGGACAGGGAGTTAGTGAGGGATCAAGAGAGGGATTAGGTGACATGATAGGATCTAGATTTATGATAGCAGGTGATAAGGGCTCATGAGATGGAGTGGTGGAATCTTGAGTAGGACTAGTTGGGTCGAAAAGATCTTGATTTGGAAAAGGGTATATGCTGGCATGCTCGGGATTAGGCTCTTGGAATGACTCATCTTGTATGGGAGGCATGATAATAGAATGTTGGAGGGACTCCTCAAGTGGGGTAGATGAAAGGATGGAGGATTCATGAAGTTCATGGGAATGGATTTTGGTGATACTAGGAGTGGGAAGAGTGGATTCGACTTGTGTTTCATTGATGGGTTCGATGGCTCTTGAAGTAGGAGATGGGGGTTCATCAGATCCAGTGGAAGTGAGGATTTCAATTGTTTGAGTGGTGTTAGGGGTGGTAACAACAATAATAGGTGTTGGATGGAGAAGGGGCTCATCACTAAAAACCGTGGATGAGGGATTGAGACTGCATGGTTCCACGACTTCAATGTGTGGAGTGAGGGATGTCTTCTTTATTATAAGTTTTTGGAGAACTTCTAGGGTGAGAAACTTGCATACTCTAGGCTTAGATGGTGAGGTAGGAGTGGATGAAGGATTTTGGATTGGTAGGGGATTAGGGCTATGGATTGGTGGATTAGGATTATATTGAGAAACGAGATTGGATGGAAGACTAGGAGTAGATGGAGTATTAGGATTGGATGGAGGGTTAAGGTAAGGATATTGGAATGGTGAATTAGGATAGGAAAATTGAGATGGCAGATTGAGGTAGGGAGACGTGGATGACAAATTAGGATAAGAAGATGTGGATGTTGGATTAGGATAGGTTGATGGGGGTGTAGGATTAAGATAAAAATGCGTGGATGTTGGATTAGGATGAGCAAAGTGGTAAGGAGGATTATGATAAGGGAATATGGATGGGGGATTGTAATGGGGATAAGTGGATGTAGGTGTTGGATAAGAGGATGATGTAGATGAAGGATATGAAAAATATATGGACGGGGAAGGTACTGGATATCCCTTGTCAAAGGTAGCATAAGGAGCATGAGTAGGCATGGATGAAGACATAACAGGATAGCTCGAAGGAGTAATTGGATTGTGGAAAGCGGGTGGAGAAAGCTTACTAGCAATGATAGCATCAAGGGGGTCTATGCCATACTCCTCTTGAATGACAAGAATTTCATTATTGTTGTCAACATAATTAGAGTTTCCCTTGACTATTATTGGTGGAGGATAATGATTCATGATGATGAAAGGATAAATAGGATAGATCAAAGATTTTGGGTGGAAATAGACTAAAGCTCAAATCAGGATTTAGGTCAAGCTCAGATCAGGATTAGATTAAAGCTCAGATTAGGATGATTGGATGATGCAATGGGATTGATTTTGATGATTGGAGTTGATTATCAAAGGATGATTATGATACTGAATATACCTCAAGATGTAAGCAGATTGATTGGGTCGAAGGTGATTGGATAGGGATGTGACTGGATTAGATCAGATAAAATCGATCGATGATTGATAAGATCAACTAGTGGATCATATAGGATGATGAAAGGGATTGCAAAACCCTATTCAAAGATTACCCTAGGTGACTTAGGATATTGATTGATCAGATTAAAGGATAAATGGATGATCGAGATCCACCTTGAGATTGAAAGTGGATTGATCAGGCCGACAATGATGATTAACTTAGGACAGATGACAATCCTATGTAGACGTTGATGATGATGATCAATTTTAGACACCTAGGTCAATTCAAATAATAACCTTAAATGAATTTTAAGAGATTTTGATGAGGAAAAAAATGATTTTATTGGGGGAGAAGATGATAGGAAAGGATGAACGAATACTCAAAATGAGTAAACGATTTATCAGATTGGACGAACGAATCTCAGAATGAGGAGACAAAAGCTCGAGATGGATGAAAGATTACTTGGAATGAGTAAATGAATGATTGAGAGGGATGAATGACTATTTAGAATGAGTAAACGACTATTCACAAGGGATAAATGATTCTCAAAATGAGAAGATGAAGGTTTTGAATAGATGAAAGATTACTCAGAATGAGTAGACAGTTGCTCAAAATGAGTGAATGAATAATTGGAATGAGTAAATGACTACTTGGAATGGATGAATGTTTACTTAGAACAAGGAAACAAAGGTTTGGAATAGATGAAAGATTACTCAAAATAAGTAAACGATTGATCGAAATGAGTGAATGAGAGTTTGAAATGATAGGAGTTTTGAAATGGATGAATGTTTACTCAAAACAAGTTAACATATGATTATAATGGATGAACGATTTCTCTAAATGAGTAAACAAAAGGTCAGAATGGATGAAAGATTACTTAGAACGAGTAAATGGTTGATCAAAATGGGTAAACAACTATCGAAATGAGGAGACGAAGATTTAAAATGGATGAATGAATGCTTGAAATGAGTAAATGAGCACTTGGAACAGGTGAACAACTGATCAAAACAAGAGAAGGAGGTTTAGAATGGATGAATGTTTACTTGAAATGGTATTCCCGGATGATCAAAATACTCAGATCAACGATTACTCGAGAATGAGAAAAGCAGTTAGTGAGAATGATGGAGCGACACTCGAGAATGACCAAATGGAGGAGACAAAAAGTTGTTTGAAAAGCGGAGTCCACCTACAGGAGAAATTAGGTTCCACCATGGAAGAATTGCATTATGGCTTTGGAGGGTGGGTATAGCTCTGGAAAAGGTTAGGTATGGCCTTGTAAAAGGTCAGAGTATAGCTCTAGAGAAGTGAGGTATGGCTCTAGAAAGGGTCAGTGTGGATTGCAAAAGTCAGTGTATGGCTCTAGAGGTGGAGTATGGCTCTAAGGTCGGGTATGGCTCTGGAAAGGTCAGTATGGCTCACCGGGGGTGAGTATGGCTCTAGAAGAAAAGATTTGATTATGGCTCTGGAGGGTGGGTATGTCTCTAGAAAAGGTTATATGGCTCACGGAAAGGTCACAGGTATAACTCTAGAAAGATTAGGTATGGCTCTAGAGGGTGAGTATGGCTGCAGGAAAGGTGGTGTAACGTAAGGTCGGTGTGGATCTATAAAGAGGTATGGCTTTGGAAAAGGTTAGGTCTACCCCTGGAGGGTAGGTCAGCCCCTGAACAAGTCTGAACTAGGTTTTCACAAAAAATACTAAGGCAAAGGACCTAAAACACAACAAATAACAATCAGAGCACAAGGCTAACTCGATTGAATAGAAAATTATTGGTTTTGCACAAGAAAAATAGTTCAAGCGACACGATCCTAAGATTAGTAGAATGGGTATGGTCGACAAAATCTTCTATTCTAGGAGAGACATGGTTGCTAGGGAGTCCTCGATATACACCCAATATGTGAGGCCCAAACTGTGAACACTAGCCCGTCACAAGTGTGAGTCAGGAACCTTAGTGAGATACTAAAGGCTCGGACCAACTCTTCACATTATCCCAATGCTTTTCCAATAACGTCGTGGCTAGATTGGGGTACAACTTTCACTATCCCCCCTTTATATACCCCGTCGATACACATGGTTGGGATCATCCCTTGGGGTGATGAAATCCCCAAGCAGGTCACCTAAGAAAAAGAAAAATGGGAGACTCAAAAGGACTTGGTAAGCTATGATTTATCATCACCCAAGATCACCAAATGGGGCAAGGGGATTGGATACGTCAATAGCCTACCACAAGCATGACATACAAAATATATTGACACCCCCTAGTTAATCTATGTGCCTAAATTAATAAAAAATGATAACACACAACTAATAACCATTTTGAAATTGATACCTCTATAAGAAACTTGTTAGTACTTTGTCTTTCATTTTTCACCAAATGCTACTAAGATCCTTGCATAGACACAAACAACAAATGTTAGGGGTTATAATGCTCAGCAGTGAAAATAGTTCTTAAACTTTAGTTTTACCTTCTAGAAAAAGTTGATTATTTTGGGCAAGTCTACCATGGTTTTGGTCAAGTCCACCCACGGAGTTAGGTCACCCTAAAAAAGGAGTCCAAAATCGCCTGGAGGTTAGGTCCACCCCTAAAGGTCAATTCCACCCACAGGTTAAGTTCACCCACAGAAAGGTCAAGTCACCTCTATGGAAAAACTAAAAATCTTTCTATTTTTGGACTCTTTGGGCCGGAGTTTGCTAGTCAAGTCGAGGTCTGCCCACGATGGGTGGGTTCCTCCTTTTGCTAGGTCAAGTATGCCCTAGAAGGGTAGGTACACCTCTCTGCTAGGGTGGGTCCTCCCCTTTGTAACCTGCACCTGCAAACAGTTAAAAAAAAATGAAAGCAAGAGACCCATCTGTGGGTCCCATCAGGTGTGCTAGAAATGTGATCAAGTGAAAATCCTTGTTCCTAAATGTGTAGCAACAACAAAAATACAAAAAACAATGAAGAACACTTAACACCTCAAGATTGGACAAAACATTGAACTTAACAAAAATAGATGAAACGATTATACCTTGCTAAGTTTCTCCTTTGGTTGGCCCTTTAATCTTTGATGTTTTGTATGCTCCTCTTGATGTCAAGAATGCTAAAGTGGATTCAAAATGATCTTGATGAAATGTATATTGAAATGAGATAAGTGGGTGATTCAATGGATGGATGCAAGTACAAATGATGAAGCTTGAATGTGAACAACAATGGTGGATGAAGGTTGAGCTTGAGATGCGATGAAGTTGTTGAAAGCTTGTTGAATGAAAGTGATAATGAATTCCTAATAAAAATAAAAGAAAACTCTTTCATTTTATGGAGATGAACCCTAAAAATAATGGACAGTTGAGATCTTACCACCATGGGACAAGATGTAGGGCTATGGTGAGTTGAGGACTCACAAGCCCTCACATCTTTCCATGTGGCAGATGAAGTGTCACAAGGACACATGAGGTGGAAGATGACATGTGATGGAGGTACTTACAAGTACCTTGACATGTGACTTGATGTGACCTCTCAATGATCACATGGGAAAGGGGAAAGCTTAGGATAAATAAACGTGAATTAAAAATTCACATGCTTGGGAGAATCTCATGGAAAAGACAAGGTTCCAAAAAGGGAAGCACTTGTCCACATGTGACTTGATGTGACAAGTCAAAGATTCTATGGGGAAGATTCCACATGTGACTTGATGTGACAAGTCAAAGATCACATGGGGAAGAGAAAAATGAATTTAATATTCCTTGGAAGGATAAAATGAATTAAAAATTCCTTGGGAGATTGATTAGGCTAGTTAATGAAGGATTAGAGGAGGGTTAGGTAGCTAAGAGAGATTAGGGGCCAACTTGAAAAATTTGGAGGATGTGACACATCCTAATCAAGGATTAGGCATGTGCACATCTCTAATTATGAGATTATGAGAATAATTAAGATTAAGAAAGAGATGTGACATGTGAGGAATTAAATAAATGTCATATTTATTTAATTTATTTGATGAAAAGGGGGGGTTGAAGAGTAAGGTATTTAATTATTTAACTAGATACCTTAGGGATTAAAATAATTTAAGGATATTAATTAAATAATAATAATATTACTTAATTAATTAAAATAAAAGAATTCTTAGACGAAAGGGGATAAATTTGAATAAAGTAAGTGTCCAAATTTAGGTGTCTATAGTTCCTTTTCACCCCCATGTTCATATCATATGTTGGAAGTTGCAAAAAATATAATAAAGTTCTAAGTATGAGTGTGTTTTTCTCATTTTCTATATTTTTTAATGAATTTATAGGATTTTGGTGTACTACTAGACTTATTTTTCTTGTGTAGTATCTAGTGCTGATCACTAATCCCACACAAAAAAATTACAATGTTTATTGATTCATTTCTTTAAGCAATTTTTATTCATTATTTTTTTTGTATGACATTGACAAACATCTAAATTTATATCTTCCCTCTTCAACTCCCATATTTTTCTACATCAAAACCCCACATTTTCCCATTACATTGCTTTGTAGATTTAAAAAAATTTGATGGTTATTCAAAATTCCCTTCCCCTTTCCTATGTCCCAACCTCCTTCCTTTCCCACATCCTAGTAATCTTCCATTTCATTTCCCTTACAAACTTTTGGAGTTCATACTTATTATTTTTCTTTCTTCTTCTTGACCTTTGATCCTTCCCTACTCTCAAATATCACATTTGTTCTAGCTTCCCTCCTTGTAGAATTCCTTCCCACCTCTAGATCTCCATACTTCCTCTAGTCCATTCTCCACTTTTCTTTACTAGTTTTGCACATTTTTCTTACATCCTTTTGATCAAGTTGTGGATTTTTGATGAAATTTTAAAATCTCATCCTAATTTTGAATTTTCACCTCCAATCCTTCCACATTTTCTCAAATTACCTCCAAAATTTTAATTTTTTAGTGGAATTCTATACTTCCATTCCAATGTCTCATCCTAATGTCCACTTTTACATTAAATTCCTATAAAGTTTACCAATACTTTTTTATTATTTTCTTCTTACAAAGCTCAATCTAACTTATATACATTCAATTTTCCACTTAGACATCATATCCTATTGTCCAATTCCACATATTTCTCCTACATTTCTCCATATCTTTTCCTTTGCTCATTTCACTCATTTGAGGAGTTTAAATGAACTTCCTTACTTTGTTATGGCCATTCCTAACTTATCATCTCACATTGAATCCTTTCATTTATTCATATTCACCTCAACCACTCCCCAAAACTTCTTAGGATGGTAATAGGATATGTGCATGGAAATTGGAGAGAAAAAGGGAGTCAGAAGTTTCCTTTTTATTTTGAAATTAGTTAAAATTATCTTGGATGATAAATTGAAGATGACCACACTCAAAATATGAGAATGTGACAAAAAATATTCATATTACTTAGAATATAGTTTCTAAAATACTAATCCTTTTAAAAAATGGTAGAGGTTAAGAGGTTCAATTAGGGGAAGCACACAAAGTGCTCCTTTTATTCTTAGAAAAATATAAAATAGCATTTTTTGTGCTCCCACTAAATTTATTAATTTGTTTAAGTATTTCAAAAATTATTTTAGTTGAAAAATAGCAAACATCGCATAGTTTATGCCTATTTTTAAAAAAAAATTTAATGAATATATAATCTTTTACTAATTTTCAAGATGGAGACATCTTGAAAAATGAAAATTTGAGCATGCTCCCTCCTATTTTTTTTAAAAAAATTGCATGGTTATAAAGGCAAGAGAGATTTTAACATTATTGTGGCATTATTTTAGATCAAAATAATCAAAAGTAAACTTTTCTTTTTTTGAATGTGTATATAATAGATTATAGAATGTAAGAATATAATTTTATTTCAAATTTGGATTAACAAATAAAAAATGATACCAAAAATACTATACATAGGTTTTTGTCAAAAAGAAGGCACTAAAAAAATAAATTGAAGATCAAAATCTTAACATATTTAAAATGTAGAAAAAATTGCATGGTTATAAAGACGAGAGATTTTAACATTATTGTGGCATTATTTTAGATCAAAATAATCAAATGTAAAGTTTTCTTTTCTTGAATTTGTATAGAATAGATTATAGAATGTAAGAATATAATTCTATTTCAAATTTGGATTAACAAATAAAAAATGATACCAAAAATACTATACATAGGTTTTTGTAAAAAAGAAGACACTAAAAAAATAAATTGAAGATGAAAACCTTAACATATTTAAAATGTAGAAAAAATTGCATGGTTATAAAGGCAAGAGAGATTTTAACATTATTGTGGCATTATTTTAGATCAACATTAAAAAGTGTGCAATCGTGATGGAGAGCATGCTCAACATTTCGTTGTATTTTATATCTTGCAAAAAACACATATAGGAATTGACATACAAGTCCAACCCGGTAGTTTTCAAATCAATTTAAAATGTGAGCATGTTATAATACACTCATATTTTGATTTTTTTTTTTTCTTTTATGAAATAAAAATGCAAAAAAATTATAATGCACTCATGTTATAGCTTGATATAGGCTAAGACATATACCTAGCCATAATGTGAGTATTATAACACACTCAAGTTATAGGTAAAATATACCAAAATTTAAGTTTTTCCATTTTTTGGTCCCTATATTTATGTACATACTAAATAATGACCCAATTTGACTCCAACTACTCCAAGAAGATTTCTCTACCTAAAATCGATGTCCATCCCCAAACACATATTTTTTTTGTATTATAAATGTTGGATGACGAAGGTGATAATGCTTCCATTAATGTGATGATTGAATTTTAGACGTGAAAATTATCTTCATACAAGCTCCAAGTTACCCATTCAACTAATTTTATTGGATTTCATCCTGTCTTAGATATCATATTTATGATCTCTAGTTTTGAATAAAATTCTCACAAGTGATCAGGAAACTGAATAAAGTTCTATTTATACCAATTCATTTTTCATTTAAAGGGTTGTTCATTTCTACATTTCTATATGATTAGAATTGTTGATGATTTTCTAGGGTTTCAACTCTTACAACTCTTTTAAGAGCAGCAGTGCAAAATGACCTATTAAAATTTGGAAGAAAAACATTTGATAGAAACTTTCCTTTATACTTACCTTGTCCTCTACCTTCTTTCTTTACAATCAGTGCTTCCAGCTCTTCTACCTCTCTTTCTTCATCTTCAAGCTATTTCATTTATTCATATACTTGAATGTCTTCCTAGAACTCTCTCCCAGATCATATCCATGCTTGTTTCTTCTAGATATAGTAGCCTTAAATGTAGTTTCAATCTTGGGAATAGATTCACAAAATTCTCTCAATTCAAAGGCAACAAGTTTACCAATCAGTGTATCCCTTGTCACATTCGTCAATGATTTGGTTTCTTCAATAGCATGAGACTTTGCTTTGTAGGAGGGAGGCAATAGTCGAGTACTTTGGCTACAATTTTTCCTCATCCGAGTACCACCACATCTAATACCCATCACTATTTCATTTTCTCTTTGCATAAAATAAAAAATATTTTCATCTTCACCCCATCTTCAAATTTTTATCTTTCCTTTCAAGCTCTATAGCTTAGCCATCTTCACATGTACATATCCTTCATAAAATGTTTCTAGATTTGTCCACATCTCATGAGTTATCTTCAGACCTAACACATTTGTCATTTCTAAATCTATTAAAGCACTCAACAAAGCTTCCATAGCCCTAGACATTATTCTCAGTTCTTTAATCTCATCAGCAGTGGAAGGACCATTCATGAGGAATAACATATATGTTCTTTGTAATCTTCCAGAAAGGTTCACAAATACACCTCAAATGACACTCCATCTTGGTTCTCCACAATGAGTAGTTTGTTCCATTGAATCTAGGACTGTCCTTCTTGTATGAAGCCATCTCAGATCACCTCAAGCTTTT
Source organism: Sequoia sempervirens (assembly GCA_007258455.2). Classification (NCBI taxonomy): domain Eukaryota; kingdom Viridiplantae; phylum Streptophyta; class Pinopsida; order Cupressales; family Cupressaceae; genus Sequoia; species Sequoia sempervirens. Next base: position 134,818,558 of record VDFB02105785.1, on the reverse strand, counting down.
AAACTTCATCAAAGGAACCTGCTCTGATACCAGTTGTTGGAAAAACAAGGACAAACAACTAAGAGGGAGGGTGAATTAGTTGTCTCAAAATATTTAAACTTTTTCAAACTTAACTTAATCTTAGATCTAATGAATGAATAATAAACCATGAATAGTCAACACATCAGAAACACAGAGAACACCAGGGTTTTTATGTGGAAACCTTGTTAGGGGAAAAACCATGGTGGATGTTAGTCCACAATATTATACCCTATTAAAAGTATAAGAATAATGGGAATGCACATGCATTCAGGAACACTGTCTAGAGCTCACTACTCAATACAAAAGAGGACTCACTATCTAGAGAAAGGTTTAGATTAAAACCATCCAAATTGTGAATTGTGAAAATAGCTTCTACACAAGCCTGATTACAATTCTAGTTAAGCACAGAAAAACCTTCTTCACTCTTTGCTTAAACTTCTTCACACTTCACTCAATATTCTTCAAACTCTGATCTACAATCGAATAATATTCACACATACATACATAGGAGCACACCAAGCACACTTTACACCGATGAAAAAAATGCTCTTATATATCTGTAACATGAAATTACATCAGCAACCTTCTTTTCCAAAAGTATATAACATATTTTTAATGTCGGCCCAAATTTACAAATAGATTTGCAATGTGAATCCACTAAGGTCGGCCACAACATAGTGGAGACCCAAGTTAACAACTCCAACACAAAAGGACTTCAATTAATTTCACCTCAAAGATCCACAACATGCTACAACCATCATGTTGACCAAGAACATGAAAAACCAAACACACAAAGAAGAATCTTCAATTACTAGCACATCGATCAATGTGGACATACCACAAAGATAGAGAATTGTCTAGAGGCATCCAAAAACACAAGAACTAACAGAGAAACATCCATGACAACAAAAATTACCAGGATCACATAAAATTCACTCAAGAACACTGACAGAACCCATTGAAATACTATTAGAATACAACTATTCATAGCATGATCAAATGTTCACGCGGATCTATGAAACTTCTGGTAGATGAACTAGATACACTCATAAATAAACCCTTTAGTCCACAACAATTGATCTTCAACGTATAGAACAAGACATCTTCATGACCTTCATTGTTCCACTGGGAACCAACAACTCTTCTTTTAACAATTTTCTGAATATCCTCAACATATGCAGCCTTTAATGCAATAATGCTAATAGTGTTGAAATCAATGACAACCACATATCAACAACACAATCACAAAATCCAATAGTCCTAGCTTGATGGTTGACACTTGATAATCTCAATAAGTGACTTCACTTCTGCTCTTCTCTCCTATAAGTGTATCCACCTGTACAATATTTTCCCCATTTGCACTTCTCCTTATTACATCCCTAGTTTTAGCTTTAGTCTTAGGCTTTGGGGTTTCCACCTCTTACATAATGCTTCTGAAGTCCAAGGGTAGTAATTATACCTACATTGGTTGTTGTAATTGCTTAGCCAACCAATTAGGTATATCATCATCCCATCTTGATTCTTTAGGACCTTCTTCAATTGTACTAGTATTCCCTCATTTCAAGAGCTCCCATTTGTAGTGTACTATCCCCTTCTCTATTATCCACACTTTTCAAGGACTTCTATTGTGATTGATTATTGATGAGGTGATCTTTCACTAATCTCTTTTTTCTCTACATCCTTTTGTTCTTTTACTTTATCATCACTTGATCCTTCTAATTTCTCCTCAAGCACCACTTTATTTTTAGAATATAAGGCATCAAAATTCTCAGTGTCCTGATTTTCTTCTCTTATAACTTCAACAAGTAAATATTTTTTTTCTTTAGTTGAGCCTTCATTTTGTTGAGGCTCTACCAAATTTTGTTGAGTAAACTTTTTTTCGAGTATGATGGTGTTGTCATTGATTTCAACAGGAAGTCTACTGACTAGTGTTGTCATTGATGTCAATGATGGGATGAAGATGTTGAGGATATTGAGAAAATTATGAAAAAGAGAAAAATAGGTCATGAATGTGTAGTTGAGACCTTGAGTAAGTGTTGTGATTACATGGAGCTATTATTTTTGTTGTAGAGTTGAAAGGTGAGTTGGAATAAAGTAATGAGATAAGATGATGTCTCTGGTACTTGGTTTCCAAGTGATTTTGAGAAAAATGATAAACAAAGTAAACTGTGTTGTGCAAGTGTTCATAGCATGCTCTGGTATTGTGCTCTATGTTATTTTAGTGTTGATGTTATGCCTTTGCAGATCTTATAGGTTATTAAAGGTTGTTAGATGTTTCTATATTCAAAATTTGGGTTTTTGAACTGTTGTACAATGTAAGATATTTTCACCGATGTGTGAACCAGTTATTCAGTTATGTTTTTTGTCATCTCGGAGAAATGTATTTTCTTTGCATTTCTCCACTGTTTGGCTTCAGCTTGTCAATATTTGGGAAGTTGCTTATAATGCTTTTATCTTTCTGTATTCGATTTTTTGCATGATTTGGTGTAGTACAGTGTGAGTTTCATTTATCAATATGTATTTAAGGGATACCAGTTGTCTTGAGTTGAAGTATTTGTTGATGCAATATTGGATGAAGTGTCTAATGAATCTTAAGTAACTAATATTTAAGCTTTTGGATTCAACTATGTCAATTTTTTTGTCGACATTTTGGATCACACTCAGTGATCCATCATCAGGAAGAGGAAAAAATGAGATGAGATTGCAGAAAAACTCATGGACTGTGGAAAACTCATACCAAATGAATCTTAAGTAGTTCATTGATTGTTCTACATTGTGTTCAAGTGAATTATGTTGTCTAGATTTTTTGGCTTGATTTAAGGAAGTGTGTACTTAATGATTATGGTGTTTACATGGGTATCAGCCAGCCTTGTGTTTAACACTACATGTGAGGCTTGTGGAACCATGTTGAAGTGTGTTGGGATATATTTGGGTCCTAATTAAGGATTTATGTAGGCCATCTTTCATTCCTATCCAATGTGGGAATGTTTAGGTACCGACCTATTTTGAATTTGTATGTATAACAACTAGTGGCTGACATTGGAGAAATATTTTAAGGTAGAACAAAAAGAATAAGAATATAGATGCGAGATTGATTTGAGTAATGTGTGTGATGTGAATTTGAGTAGAGCAGTGTGAACTTCATGTTAGGGTTCGTAAAGGTAGTGAGCTGAAGGCATTTGAAATCTTTCAAGTGAGACTACAAAAGTGTGTGAAAAATTGTAACATTTCTTCTTCTATCTTCGTGTATTCTTTATGTGGCAGTGAACCCTTCCTGTGAGCCTTTTGGATAGTGTGTCCTATTCTCGAAATGAACCCATTTGTACTAATTTTTTTATTACTTATATTGTGAGCTAATCCTCATCGTGGTTTTTCCCTCATTGGGTTATCCACATAAATATGGTGTTCTCTTATGTATGGTGTAGTGATTTTAGTTTATGTTATCTACATTTCATTTCTAATCACACTAAAAAAAAGGGGTTTAATGAATTCTTGTGAATCTAATTACTGTTGAGGGTTTTGAAGGTTTAATTTTCTGCAATTGATTCACCCCCCCTCTTAGTTGTCTTTTTCATTTCAATAATTGGTATCAGAGCAAGGTTCCTTGAAGAAAAGCCTAATCACTTGAGGTAGATCTGGGATGGAGAACAAGGTTGATTTGGAATATCCTAGATTTGATGGATAGTATTATGCTTTCTAGAAGACAAAGATGGGAGGATATTTTTCTGCATAGGGGTATGAGATTGAGAAGGCTTATCAGAATACATACACTCCTCCTTTGAATGGTCCAAGTAAAAGTGTAGAAATCAAGACACATGAGATCAATGCTAAGGCAAGATTTATTATTGCGAATAGTCTTTCAAATATTGAATTAGTTAAAGTTATTAGTTTGAAGACTCCTAAAGAAGTTTGGGATAAATTAGAAAGCATTTATGAAGGAGATCTGAAGGTCGAACAAGAAAAATTGCAGAACTTGAAGGCACAATTTGAAATGATGCATAAGATGAAACAATTAAAGGCTACATATAGAGATTTGATGAGTTGGCGAGTTATATGAGAGGCATTGGTGCAACAGTTAAAGAATCTAAAGTAGTGAAGAAATTTATCAGATCTTGTCTAGACTATTAAAGTGAAAAGGTATCTTCTATTGAGGAAACTGTTGATTTTGATAATTACTCCAAAGATCAGTTGATTGGTTTTTTGACTACATTTGAGATGAGAAAATTGAAGAATGGTACAAAAGTAAAGATTCCTTTCAAGATTGGTAAATCATAAAAGGTTGAAGATTCAGGTGAAGAAGATCTTGATGATTTGGAAGATAACTTTGCGAGGAAGATGAAAAAGGGTGCTAGTAAGTACAAAGGTAAATTACCTTTTAAATGTTTTAGCTATGGTGAGATAGGTCATTGTGCTTCTAGATGTGTAAAAAGAGCTCTAAGAAATAAGAAAAGGAAAAATAAAGGAAATATGATTAAGAAAGCTTACTATGTTAAAGAAGATGTTGGTATTTGTGATGTTAAATCTGATTATGGAGATTTTGATGATAATGGATTTTTTTTTTGGCTATAAAAGAAGAATTTGGTTCTGCTAACCCTGAAAGTTGTGTGAAGGAAAGTATTTCGAAGATGAAGGATAAGGTTGAAGGTACTTTGGTTTCTACTTTTCATGTCAAAGAGGATAATAATTACTAGGATGTTGATAGTGGCTACTCTAATCATATGACCAGAGACAAAAGTAAGTCTGTTAAACTTGAAAAGTATGATGGAGGATTAGCTAATTTGGAGATGCTTCAAGAGAAAATATTTGTGGAATAGGTTCAATCTATTTTAATGGAAAGAATAATACTGACAATGTTTACTATGTTAAGTGATTAAGACATAATCTCTTGAGTGTCGAACAAATATGTAGCATTTAGGGTATAATCTTGTGTTTAAGGATGAAGCATGTGAGATCCGTAAATTTCTTGGAACTGTGATTTCTTTTGGTAAGAGAATAGATGGAAAATCTATTAGCTTAAGGGTGTTGATGGTCATTGCTTTATGTTTCTGATTAATGGTAGATGCTTATTGTACAAGAGGATTTGTTACATTAATTTTGATAATTTGGCAAGAATTAGTTTGATTCATGCAATGAGATATTTACCTAGAATCACAAAACCTATCAATGTTGTTTGTGAGAGTTGTCAATTTTGGAAAGAAAATAAGGAGTAGCTTTAAGGGAAAGGAACAATCTACTTTGGACTACTGGAATTAGTGCATACAAATATTTGTGGTCCTACAAGGGTGAGAAGTCTACAAGGTGACATTTACTTTATGCTTTTTATTGATGATTATTCTAGAATGACATGGGTTACTTTTCTTAGAGAGAAATTTGATGCGTTAGATAAATTTAGAGTATTTAAAGCTATGGTTGAGAATGAAATGGGTTTGAAAATAAAATTTTTGAGGTATGAAAAAGGTGGTAAATTTACCTCCAATGAGTTTAACATTTTTTGTGACATTCATGGAATAAAGAAGAATTTGTTTACCCCTAGAAATCCCTAGAAGAATGGAATTGTTGAAAGGAAAAACAAAACTATTCAAGAAGATGTAAGGACTATGATGAAAGAGGAAAATTTAACAAAAGTATACTAGAGAGAAGCTATTCATATTGTTGTTTACATACTTAATACAGTTCAAGCTAGAGCTAACAACATGAAGACTCCTTATGAGCTATGGTATGGAATGATTCCTACTGTGAACTACTTTAGAGTGTTTGGAAGCAAATGTTACATCAAAGAGAAGAACAAAACTTAGGAAAGTTTGATGTAAGGTCTAATGGTATCTTTCTTGTATATTCTATTAGAAGCAAAGCTTATAGATGTTATAACAAAAGGTTGAGAAAGATAGTTGAAAGTGAAAATGTTAAAGTTGATGAAAACCTAAAGAATTCTATTATAGTAGATGGATATGTGTCACATGGACTTGATTGTAGAGAAGAAGAACAAGTTGATGAACAAGAACTATAGAATGAAGAGGAAGAAGCTCTAGAGAAGACCCCTAAAACCCCTAAGTATGTGCAAAATAATTATTTTGAAGATGAGATCCTTGGAGATAAGGCAAAAGTTGTATTGAAAAGAAGCAAAGCTGATAAAGTTAAGGTAAATTTGTGTTTACTTTCTAAAGTTGAACCTAAATTAGTGAGTGAAGCATGTAAGGATGAGCATTAGATGAAGGAAATGGAATAAGAACTTATGCAAATAGATAAAAATTAGACTTGGGAATTGGTCCCTAGACCGGAAAACAAAAACATAATTGGAACTAAATGGGTGTTCAGGAACAAGATGAATGAGAATGGATAAGTAGTAAGAAACAAGGAAAGACTTGTGTGTAAGGGTTACTCACAAGTAGAAGGTATAGATTTTGAGGAGACTTTTTCTCCTATGGATATGATGGAATCTATTGGAATTTTCTTGGCATTTTTAGCATATAAAGATTTTAAGATCTATCAGATGGATGTGAAGTCTACTTTTCTAGATGGAGAATTGGAAGAAGAGGTTTACATGGAAAAAACAAAATGATTTTAGTTGTCAGATCAACTAGATATGGTATGTAAGTTGAAGAAGGAACTATATGGTTTGAAGCAATCTCCCAGAGCTTGGTATGTAAGGTTGGACAGGTACTTGATACAACAAGGATTCAGTAAGGGCTCTGCAGATAGTAATATTTACTTTAAAATTGAGGAAGACAAAATATTTATAGTAGTTGTTTATGTGGATGATATTATATTTTGGGGAAATAAGGCTACGTGTAAAAATTTTGTAGAAGAAATGCAAAAATAATTTGAGATGTCAATGTTTGGGGAGATGAATTTCTTTCTTGGGATACAAAACAATCAAACAAATAAAGGAATTTTCATTTCACAATCTAAGCATGTCAAAGAGATGTTGAAGAAGTTTGGAATGCATGAATCCAAACTAGTATGTACTCATATGGTGACTAGTTGTAAATTGAGCAAAGATGATGATTCACCTAAGGTTGATAAGAGCAAGTATAGATCTATGATTGGGGGACTGTTGTATTTGACTACTACTAGATCAGATATCATGCATGCAGTTTGTCTTGTGGCTACATTTCAAGAAGATCCTAAAGAAACACACATTGCAACAGTGTAGAGAATATTCAGATATTCAAGGGGCACACGAGACTATGGATTGTGGTATCCTAAAGAAATTGATTTCATATTAAATGCGTATATAGATACAAATTAGGTAGGTTGTGTTGATGAAAGGAAAAGTACAAGTGATGGAACATTCTTTCTTGGATGTGGATTGGTGTCATGGCCGAGTAAGAAATACAATGTAGTTTTTATCCACTGTAGTGGTTGAGTATATTATAGCAACATCATGCTATACACATGTATTATGGATGAGACAAAAATTAAAGGATATCATCTGAGTTGCATATGACAAACCTATATCTATCTTTTGTGATAATACAAGTGTAATACAAATTTCAAAGAATCCAGTGATGCACTCAAGGAAAAATCATATATCTATAAGGTATTACTTTTTGAGAGAGAAGGTTATGGAGAATGAAGTGAAGCCTGAGTATGTTCCTACAAAGGATCAAATTGCTGATATATTTACTAAGGCTATTTCTAAGGATACTTTTGAGTATCTTCAGGAGAAGTTTGGGGTTATTTCTCCTCAATTTTTAAACTAGATGCATATGGAGGTGAATAAGGCTAGTGGATTTATGGATCTATCTCTTTTCTAGACCGATGTTGGTGGCTACCTCTCAGGGGAGTAGGTAGTTTCATGTGTTGTCATTGTGTTGTTGATTTAGTTGGGTGTACTCCTAAGGGGGGGTTTTAGAGCAGGTAATTTTGGTTCAATGTCAAAGAGGGAGAACAATGCAAAACATTTTATCCTTTGCCATTGATGTCAAAGGGGAGAGAGAATCATGTGAAAAAAGAACTTATCTACTCAAGGAGAGAGAATCATGTGAAATAGAGAGAAATTTGTTGTCAAAGAGAAAGATAATCTTGTAAGGGGGAGAGGTTTCAAGAATGTTGTGTAGGCTATCTTATTTGAAAAAAGGGATAGAGTGTTTAGATCTATTGTGTGGTATTTGGTAGATTTTAACATCTTGTGTTGCCATCAATGACAAAGGGGGATATTGTTGCAAGTATGATGTCATTGTCATTTATGTCAAAAGGAAGTGTACTGACTGGTGTTGTCATTGATGTCAACTATGGGATGAAGATTTTGAGGATATTGAGAAAATTGTGAAAAAGAGGAAAAATAGGTTGTGCATGTGTAGTTGAGACCTTAAGGAATTTTTGTGAGTACATGGAGCTATTATTTTTGTTGAAGAGTCTAAAGGTGAGTTGGAATGAAGTAATAAATTGAGATGATGTCTCTTGTACTTGGTTTCCAAGTGCTTTTTAGAAAAAATGATAAACAAAGTAAATTGTGTTGTGAAAGTGTTCATAGTGTGCTTTAGTATTGTGCTTCATGTTCTTTTAGTGTTGATGCTATGCCTATGTGTATCTTACAGGTTATTAAAGGCTGTTAGAGGTTGCTATATTTAGAATTTGGGTTTCTGAATTGTTGTACAATGCGAGATATTTTCACTAGTGTGTGAACCAATTGTTCAGTGATGTTTTTTGTGGTCTAGGAGAAATGTATTTGCTCCACATTTCTCCATTTTTTAGCTTTAGGTTGTGCAGATTTGGGAAGTTTCTTATAATTCTTTTATCTTTTTGTATTCAATTTTTAACTTGATTTGGTACAATATAGTGTGAATTTCATTTATTAGTATGCAAATAAGGGTTACCAGTTGTCTAAAGTTTAAGTATTTATTGATGTGAGCTTAGATGAAGTGTTGATGAATCTTAAGTAGTTAATGGATTGTTATAGATTGTGTTCAAGTGAAATATGGTGTCAAAATTTTGGATTGATTTAAGGAAGCATGTACTTAATGATTTTGGTGTTTTGCATGGGTATCGAGCAACCTTGTATTTAACAATACATGCGAGGCTTGTGGAAGTGTGTTGGGATCTATTTGGGTCCTAATTAAGGATTTATGTAGGTCACCTTTCATTCCTATCCACCCTAGGAATTTTTAGGTGTCAACCTATTTTGAATTTGTATGTATAACGACTAGTGGTTGACATTGGTGAAAGCTTTAAGGTAGAGTTTGATATAAATATGTATGGTGTTGATGCAAGAAGTGAAAACAAAAAGAAGAAGAAGTAAGATAGATTCAAGATTGTTGTGAGTAATGTTTGTGATGCAAATTTCAGCAAAGCAGTGTGAAATTCATGTTAGGGTTCCTAAAGGTAGTGAGTTGAAGGCATCTAAAATCTTTCATGTGAGACTATGAAAGTGTGTGAGCAATTGTGGTGGACTCCTTGTTGCATTGATAAGTGTTTTATCAATGTAACATTCTTCTTTTATCTTCTTGTATTCTTTCTGTGGTAGTGAGCCTTGACTATGAGCCTTTTGGATAGTTTTTCCTATTCTAGTAGTGAGCCCCTTTGTATCAATTTTTCTATTGCTTATATTGTAAGCTAATCCTCACCATGGTTTTTTTACTCATTGGTTTTTCCACAAAAATTTGGTGTTCTCTTTTGTATGGTGTTGTGATTTTAGTTTTCATTAGTTGTATTTCATGTCTAATCACACAAATAGAATAAGGGTTTAATGAGTTCTTGTGGATTTAATTACTATTGAGGGTTTTGAAGGTTAAATTTGCTACAACTAATTCACCCTCTCTCTCAGTTGTCTTGTTCATTTCAAAAAACCTATAATTACTCACTTAGTCTTGAGACTAGTATTCGACCATCTCAACATCACATGGTGCTTCACATGACACCTCATCTTCCCTTATCTCTGCAAGAGCTAGATCTTTTGGTTCCTCCACTTTAGGTTCATGTTGAATTGGAGACCTTACACTTGTTCTTTCCTTCATTGCTTCTTCTTCAAATCCTAGAGCATTTTCTTTCTCCACAATAGGAAAAGGAACTATTATCTCTGGATCCTCTAAACTAATATAGAGAACATCTTCTTCTCTCTACTCATTTATAATTGATGAAATAGGTAGAAGCACTATATCTTGTTGCTTCTTATCTTGAAGCTCTTTTATCAACCTATTTAACCTCTATCTCTTTCTTCCAAAATATTATCTATTGTCATCTCTCCCTTTTCTTAAGTGAAATCTCCCCCTCTTCAACAATAGGTGAATGTATTTCTCCCATAGTTTGCATCATTACAGATGTTCCTACTGAAGGAGAGGAAAACATGGTTGTGATTGATTCATATATTTATCTTCTTATTATTGAATATACTTTCCACCCACCAAATATCTCCTTTGGAGATACAAATTCTTCTTATGGTAATGTAGTTGATGATGAATCTCCAAAAAAAACTTCTAAGTCCTCTAATCAAGTTGGTTGGAATTTCTCTTATATTTGTGTGAGGATCCTCGAGCTGGACTACTATTGAAACTCCTTGACTTGGTATCTTAGCAATCATTTTTTGTCAAACTTAATATCCCTAGATTCCATAATTCTTCTCTTCTTACCCATAAAATCATCATAGCCTTGTTCTTCTATGACATTTTGTTTCCTTTTCCTATCCTTTGGGTAAGTCATTGGAACTCCCCTTAACCTTAGACTCTAAATGTATCTATCAATCCATATCTAGATGGACTCTATAACTTGTTTATTTATAACTCCTAGGGATATTATCTTCGGTTCTTTTTAGTCAGGGTGTTGAATAGGATGATCAAATATTTGATATGATTCATACATTGGATTCAAATCCTATTCATCATCTTCTTTTAATTATGGTGGAACATCATGATTTCCAAGGGTCTTCATCTGATCCAATGTCAATATTTTATATGACCTCTTTCTCACTTCATGGTCATCCTCACAGTCATTCCAATAATCCTCCATATGAGGTTTATCAGTTATTATCCTATTGATTTTTCTACAAATTATCCCTACTGAATCATACTTTAGCCTTGCCAAATTGAGCATTTGCAACCCATACAACTACAACTCTTTATCTGCTCCTCTAGCATGTTTTGGTGAATTACACTCATATCTTCCAATTTGGATGGGGAACTTTATTTTCCCTTTCTTACGAGATTGAAATAAAGCATCATAAGGTTCCATTATTTTCCTTGAGAATTCTAACAACACTATCTTTTCCATTAGGTACTTGCGTAACATGTAAGGCTTACCCAAAAATCCTTCTACCCTAGTTTAGGTGAAATTTGGAAATTGGATATACCAACATCCATAATAATTGATTACACTCTATGCATTCATAGAGATCCTTTTTTCTTTATCTCCCTCCATGGTCCTCACTAGCCTCATGGAGAATGCATCATTAAATCTCCTATAATGGCTCAAGTACTCCTTGGATGTTATTTGAGGGTAACGTTTATACACCAACCTTTGTCTAAGAGCACTACCTAGCACTCCTACCTTATTTAGACCTTGTGTATTTTATTTCAAAACATATGAATAAATCACATAAGACACCATAATTAAAATCCTTCATAACCTGAAGGCCTTCATCTAGTTATATAGAAAGTCACTAATAGATTTTGACTAATGAATTTTAGTTGTGCCTTTATTTACATGATTAATTATCTCGTACATGCATGGATCAAATTTACCTACATCTCATGGCCCTGATATTCTATTTAATAGGGTCACGATGCCATGAATATCCTTTTAAAAAGCATTCTTATATAAAAATTTGGGCATTTTAGATATTTCCTTTAGCTTTTTAACTTCCTTATACTAGGCTATCAACATTTTTATTTTATTTTTATCTTCTAAGTTTGTGTATTATTTTACAACCTTTTCAATTTCTATTAGGCTCATTATTGTAAAAATAGAAATCCCAAATATTTGAGCAATTCCTTCTAGGGTGAATTCAACATATACCCTTCCTTCCTTTAATACCACCCTTCTTCCTTCATCATAAAAGTGTATGCACTTCAAGACCAGTTTTGAAGCATTCATGGCTAGGAAAAACCTTGTAGCTTAATGCAATCCATTTTCCAAAATGTTTTGTGCATATGGTGTGCCACTAGGCGACATGATTCCATCAATGAATTTATCTTCATTAAAATTACCCAAGTGGATATTTATCAACATTCCATAAGTTGTCGATATCTGAAACTAAGGAAATTCAAACTCTTTAAAAAAATTCTTGTGTATGCTCATGGTGCCCTACATAATTAGTTTGTAACATTCATGCCACTAATTAGGTTTAGCTTATGATTTTTACCTTATTAAATCTAAGTCATCCTGATTATTCTTTAAATAAAAATGGGTTTAAACGTTTGTAGGAAAATTAACCATACATTTACAAAAGCATTAATTAGGTGGCTAATTTCATGAATAATAACCACATTCTAAAAAATGAGGTTCAATTAGAGAATACCTAACTCTATAGAACAATACTTATTGAACGGAAAAGTTTGATATGCTATGTACCCTCTTAAAATATTATTTATGTAGCTTCTCCTTCTTTGTTCACCCTAGATTTATTTGATTTTCTTTAATCACAAATTCTTGGCCATGTTAGTGCATTTATATGTAATGTAATTCTTTAATTAATAATACAACAACACAAAAATTAGCAACTTTAATGATGAATTCAAATCATTACTTTATTTAATACAATGGGTGAGTATGAGAGAGTAGTTGAGCATTAATAGTGATAATTTTTAGTTTTGTGCTTGTTTTATTTTAAAACAAGCAAAGTTTAGAATGAACCTTTTCTTCCAAGACTTTTATGAAATAACTTTGGTGATTCTTACCAGATGTGGAAGCTACAAGTTACCAACATTGAGTTCCACTAGGACAAAATAGCCCAAGGAACACATTAGCTATTAGTATTAAAATGAGTCATTATGTTACCACAAACAATATTATATTCCACATTCATTACAATGATGTAATATGAGGCTTAATACACTAAAAAAAAAAATCATGGGGAAATTACCCTTTGTTGATTCTCTAATTAGATCAAGATCTAGATGTGAATGTCCTACATCTAGTTTAATGGCACTTTCAATTCATGAATTTACAAGAAATGCCACTTGATTAATATTTTCGATTTGGGTTATGGAACTCCTTATTTTACCAAGGACTTTAGGTTAGGTTATGATGGAAACACTTAAGGTTTTGTGGGCTGAAACCCTGCTATCGAATAAACTATCTTACTAGATATATTACATTACCAAATACGAAAAAAATTCAAAAGTGAAGTATTTGGTTCCACAAGACTCAAAATTCTTCTAAAAACTCACTTCTTCATTTCAAACCATCTTGACTAGTTTAAAAAAAGGAAAATAATGTTACTTCAAGTATATTTTTCATTTTCAATTCACATAACACATCAAAGATAAAAAAAAAATAGGACTAATGGGTGCACTTGAATTTTACCACTTCCTCCCAAACCAAGAAAAAGTGAAAAAGAGGGGACCTCCATTTTGTAGAAGTGAAATCGGGTGTGCTGATATTCTAGAATACTAAGAGGAGGGTGAATTAGTATTCCATTAAACCATTTAGATGCAAACCACCAAATTATTAAAGCACATATGACTGCAAACCAAAATAAATCCATTGAAATGAACATTACTCCAAAAAACACATCAACACCGGATTTTTAAGTGGAAAACCCAAAATGGGAAAAACCATAGTGAGGATTAGCTCACAATATGATATATCTAGATATAGATTATTATAGGGCTCACTGCCAAGACTTACTATCCTTAAAAGGCTCACAACCTGAATAATGAAATGGCTAACCACAAATATACAAAGGAATATGGCTCATTGTCAATAAATGAATTGATGGAATGCACCTTCCATGTGTTGTGTTCAGTTCCAATGAGGCTCTGTATGTGAAGTATTGCTATGCATAACAATCAATTAACCATTTTTCTCTAATACTTGTCTTCTTCCACAATATACCACTTGCAACTGATAAATCATTTAGACTCACACATTATTTTTGTCCACTTACTCCACAGACCCACACACAATTTTTCAATTCCAAAAAGGTCTTATATATATACAAGTACATTACATACATCAATTAGGTCAACCTAATTGGATGTAAACAAAACAATTAACTAAGTATAATTCCTCAAATAAGTAAGTGCACCAAAAATTGATCAAGCATCATAAAAGAGATGTTAACCTGAGGAAGAAGCTTTGAGATTCTTCAAAATATCTTCCCATGTGTCTTTTGCACTTGCAAAAGTCTTATGTATTATTTTAAGCTTAGTCAAAGACTCTACACCATCTTCTAGAGTATTGGGAATGAGATTAACTTCTGATAGACCACCAATACTATCAAGAGCACTAGATATAGGAATGTGTCTGAGTTTTACCATATCTTTGAGTGCCAAAAACTTCTTAATTACTTTTTTTCTTTGATCCTGAAGGGAAAATAATTTGTCATGTAGCTACACAATGTAGGACCATCTCTAATTTTTTCTGTCATCTACTAATCTATACATATATGCTTGAGTACTCATTCGAGTTTCACTCTTCCTTATTTCATCTCTTATATTTAGTGTTCTATTGGACCAATTCAAAAAAAAAGAAAGAAAATCTTGAGCTTCTTTCTCACAGTCCTATACATCCTTCAATCCCTTCACCACTTTGTGATGTGCATCTGCATATTTCTTCTTGATATCTTCTAGATTTTCTTCTATAGACGTATTTCTAGTTTGTACTTCTATTCTAGTAATGTAATATTCTAAAGAGTTAATCATATTCCTGAGATTTTCCACAGATGATATAGATGAATCAAATTTGGCATTGGGGATCACTTTTTGTAGCTCTTTCAATGCTTCTTGAATTTTTATGCTTTCATGCTCATGTTGAATTTTCTATAATTCACTTCCTTCTAATATTTTTTGTTTGATAACAACACCTTTTCTCTTCTTTCATGTTCTGGATGCACTACTATAGGTTTCTTCTACATTAGGGTTCTTAGGAATTTATAGAAGCACCTTTGCATAATGATCAATCTCATCCTAAGTTACTTCATAATCTAGTTCAAAAATCCACACCAATCTGGATTCAACAACTTCCATATAACAAAAATTTGTAGAAACTAGGAAATTAATATTTATGGAGTACTTCTCAATCACATCTTTTAGAATTCTTGATATTTTATTCATCCTCATCTGAAATGTTCCGAAGAATGCAGCAAGAGCAGCCTCTTGAGCATCTAAGCCACCAATCTTTTCCATGCAACTCCCAATCTGATGAGCTATAGGTTCTAAGTTTGTCTATTATATCCTTCTAGTTACTGATAACTCTTTCATAAAGTAAAAGAGTAAACAAACTACTAAGGTACCATACCAAAATGAGCTTTTCTTATTCTTCTCAAAATCTCTTTTAAGTTCTTCAATAGATGCAGTCGAAGTAGCTCACAAAGATCATAATCCATTCTATTCTTAACCATATCAAGAGTAGTGTAAACGACAATAGTAGAAACCATGAATTCACTACTTGGTAAACAAAATTTGTGACCAATAACCATTGCATCATACCGAATGACCAGATCTTCAATTGTACTCAAAATGAGTTATTTTCCTTGAAGGGTCACACTAGTATTAACAATATTTTTCCTAGGAACTAGTCCAAAAGAACACAAATCAATGGCATATCTTATAACTTATCTATTTATCAGGTGTGCTTTATCAATACAAATAGATTCATCATTAATCCTACTTAAACCCATTTGAATGTATTTCTTGTCAAATTCAAACAATGGGGATTTCTGCCATACATCCAACTTATTTTCAACTAAGATATTATATGCATAATTATTTTCTTCCAACTCATTCTTCCATAAGATACGTAATCAAATTGAAGAAATTTCCTCAATTTTACTATAAATATATGCATAGATATCCTTAGTAGGTAATACTCTACGAGGAATGATAGAAAATGCACCAATGACTTCTTTCGACAAATTTTTCAAAGAATACTTCCTAAATTTGATTTGCAATCTATCCAAAATATTCACAACCTTTGAATTATCCATAGCATAAAATTGAAATATGTTTAAGTAGAATACCTTTGTAATTGACACCAAAGAACATGATCATATTTTTAGCTTCCAGAGCACACTTTTAATCCACTTCAATTTCTTCTTCCTTCACTGAACCCTGAAACTCTACTACATGAAATTGCTTTGGTTTCTTTAGGATTCTTTTGCACGCTTCTCCATTTTCACAAATGCATTTTGTTAAATGTGATTTCCTTGATACTTTTGAATTTATTTCTTTCATCCCAAATGCTTCTACAATAAATTCTTCAAATTACGAGTAGATAACCTTGAAATCCATGTACATTTCAATCCTTTCAAATTCTAAAAAATTCATTCTTCACACTTGAGTCTGAAAAATTCCTTTCACATGAAATCTTGAATTTGTAACCTTATTAAATTCATTTTTGTCATGATATGAAATCATATATAGATGCGGGTTTTATTAAATTCTCTGATTATTGCTACCCCTTAGGCATTGCCTGACTTAAATTTTGATGGGTGTATCTACCCTAAAGGACGACATAGATAAAACTGATGATTTTGATTAAGCTTGCTTGAATTCTCCTCCCTTTCTCCAAATTTTCTTCATTTCCTTTCTTACTTCTTCCAGATGAATGATTGGTTCATGTCTCTTTTTTGGATATATATTTTTATCCTTTTGTTTATGTAGTCTCTAGCAGAATGTTCTAGATTACGACATTCATGACAAACAACATTCTTCCATCTATATCTTCTTTTATTCAATATATATTTGCACTAATTATCCTTACGTCCAAATAATTTGTCGTGATAATAGTAGCCATTAAATGATAAAAATTCCTTGTTCAACATTTGACTTCTACATTCCACAACCTTATGTCCAATCTTCTTGCACTCAAAACATTTTCCAAGGAATGATAAATTATCATTCATTCTACTTTTACAGTGCTTTTTCCTATGCCCAAATTAATTGCAAAAACAACATACAACATTAAAGGATAAATACCTTTGAGCATTAGATTTTCTGATGAGAGTCCTTCTGGTATTGCTTCTATGATTCTTGAGTTCTCCATCATTGCACTAAGTCTTCATATCCAAAATTTGATTTTCCTTTGAACTTTGTCCTTCTTCAAACCCTAAACCACTTTTATCCATTGCAAGTCTAAGAAATAATCAACTCATCAAGCATTGCAATACTTTCCTTGAATTTATCCTCAATTCTTTTTCCTTTTTTCAGATCTAATTTCAAAATTTCCACTTCTTGCTCAAACTTTGTACATATCATCCACCTTCCTCTGAATTTCAGTTTTATGATAATCTTCAATTATTATCTTTACTTCCAATTGCTCTTGTAGTCCAATGATATCATCATGTTCCTTTTTTAGTTGATCAGTGATTTCTCCATATCTTTCCCTCAGATCCTTAATACACCTATTTTCTTCCTTCAACCTAACCTTCAAATATTCCTTTTCTTTTGAATGCTCAATAGAGATTACTCCTGGAAGAATACAAATTTTTTTCTCCCATATATTCAAATTTCGGGACCTTCCTCAAGCTGTTAAACTTCTTTAGAGGAACCAAGATCTGATACCAATTGTTGATTTCCCAGAATACTAAGAGGGGGGGATGAATCCGTATTCCATTAAACCATTTAGATGCAAAACACCCAATTATTAAAGCACATATGACTGTAAACAAGAATAAAGACATTGAAATGAACATCACTCCACAAAACACATCAACACCATATTTTTACGTGAAAAACCAAAAATGGGAAAAACCATGGTGGGGATTAGCTCACAATATAATATATCCAGATATAGAATATTATAGGGCTCACTGCCAAGTTTCACTATCTTTAAAAGGCTCACAACCTAAATAATGAAATGGCTAACTGCCAAGATACAAAGGAATATGGCTCACTGCCAATAGATAAACTGATGGAATGCACCTTCCATGTGCTATGTTTAGTTCTAATGAGGCTCTATATGTGAAGTATTGCTCTACATAATAGTCACATAACCATTGTGCTCTAATCCTTGCCTTCTTCCATAATATACCACTTGCAACTGATAAATCATTTAGGCTTGCACATTCTTTTCATCCACTTACTCCACACACCCACACATAGTTCTTCAACTCCAAAATGGTCTTATATATATACATGTACATTACATACATCAATTAGGTCAGCTTAATTAGATGTCAACAAAATAATCAAAATACCTCATGTTAGAACCATATAATATTAAAAAGTTTTATCCATGTGGTGTATCATATCAAGTTGACGTAGATATGAAAGAGATCCAACTAACATCTACAAAGTATAATTATTCTTCTTAATATAAATCATATATTAGGTCAGCTAGGAATATGACCTAATCACAAAAGTTCCAAGTCAACACACACACTTCTTAAGATAAACACCTTCCAGATCCAATATTACATTAATTTCTCATCACATTAACATTAAGGATATTATCCTTAGAATCACAACACTAGAATGTTCTTTCTAAGAAAATGCAGAGTCTACAACATAGGTATACAAAACAAAGAAACAATTGTAGTGTATAGAGTTAAACTTTGTCACTGATAACTTTCTATACGCAACACAAAACTCCTCAAGATCTTGGATATAGCTATTTGAAAGAGTCGTAATGATGAGATTAATAGAGAAGATTCATATCTCATCTTATATTGAATTCCAGACTCAAAAAGCAACATACTGGCCCAATAGTACAAAACACTTCCGGTAGAGATCATCTTCTAGTATACTAAATATTTTTCCCACTATGTTACCATAATGTTGACATCAATGACAACACTGGAATAATCAAAATATCCCATGTAAACTTCATGCTCATGTTACAAGGTTCCCATATTTCCAACATTTTTTTGTGGGACTACACATAAAGATCCATTCTATATGAGAAGATAGACAAATTTATTGATTTTCAACATATAATAGAGGTTAGGGTTTTAGAGGCCATTACTTCCATTCAAAGACTTGCATGTCTATTTTTTACACATATTTGCAGCCCATATTTTTCTAGTAGTAGTCTTGTAACTAGATAGTTGTATTGCATTTGATTGCATGTATGTAGATGATTTCATGAAAGTATACTAAATTTTCATGTTTGTTATTTTTAAATTTTGTTTTTTGTGTAAGGTTGTGTTGAGGGGGAGTCTACTTTCACAAGTGTGTTTTTCCTTGTGCAATTATGACCTTTATTGGTCATGATGAAGCCTATTTATCATAGTCTCCTCTTTCTATGGTATTATCAAATAAATCCAAATTATTTATATGCCTGCAAGAGACATGTCCCCAACCAAATACAATAGTGAGACTCAATCTAATCTATGTGAAAAAAAATTCTTTAGTTATATCCCTCTTATTCATTAGGCCTCATTTTTTCCATCACATATAACTAATTTGAGAAATATTTAAGGGGGTCCTCCTTGAATAAAATTGTCTAGGTATTGGCTCTTTTCATTCCCAACATCCATATTATATGATAAAATTTGCATAAATCGTTGAATAAATTTCTAAGTTTGGGAGTGTTTTTAGGTCATTTTCTATACTATTTTATTTTTCTAGGATTTTAGTGGACTACTCGACATATTCTTCTTGTCCAATATTTTTTCTTAACTATTGACCCCACATAAAAAATTCATATTCTTTATTAGTTCCTCTCTTCATTCCATTTTTTGGTTCCATTTGTCAACATAAATCTAGACTTATGTACTCCTTCTAGACATTCCAACTTCTTCTACATTAAAATCCATATTTTCTCATTTCTATGCTTTGTGGATTTATATAATTATAATGTTTGATCAAAATTCCCTTCCTCTCCCCTATTTCCTGACCTCCCTTCCTTTCCTACATCTCCATAATCTTCTATTTCATCTCCTTTGTATAATTTTATAGTTTATTCAAAGTACTCCCTTTCCCTTCTTCCTCTTGAACTTCAATCCTTCCCCATCTTGGTTTCTACATTCATTCTAGCTTCCCTACTTGCATATTTCCTTTGTACCTCTAGACCTCTACACTTCCTCTAGTAGTTCCTTATTTTTCTCTTGCATCATTTTTATCCATTTGTGGACTTTTGACAAAAATTTAGATATTCCTCTCCATGTCTAGTCCTCACATCTAGTCTTACATTGAAAATCCATACCTCCCATCCTTCCACATTTTCCTTCATTAACTATAAACTTATCTTGTATATTTGTAGTGTAATTATAGAATTCCATTCAAATGTATTATCCTAATGTTAATTTTTTGTATCAAATTCCCATAAAGGTCCCAATGATTTTTCTATTAGTTTCTTCTTGAAAAGTTTAATTGACATATGAACTAATTTTCCACTCAAATGTCTTGTCTTAATATATAGATTCACATATTTCTCTCACTTTTTTTTATATTGTGTTCTTTTCTCACTTCACCCTTTTGTTAATTTTTAATGGAATTTTGGACTTACTTTAATATGTTCAATTTTAACCTCTCATCTTGCATCAAATCCTTACATTTGTTCCTATTGACCTTAACCATTCCCTAAACCTTCATAGGATTCCATTAACTACCCAATTTAACTCCTACAACTACTCCAAGAAGATTACATATTTAAAAACCCATTTCCATCTCCAAAGGAATGGATCTTCTTACAATATCAATGGTGGATGATGAAGGAAAATAT
>VDFB02105785.1:134601688-134797677 GCA_007258455.2 Sequoia sempervirens | reverse complement strand
ATCATGTCTTATTGTTGTATATCATACATCTTGTGTGTGTTCCTTTTTTGTTTTTCCATACTATCTTGATCCCATGGACTTGGCCACCTCCTTGATATTTTTCATCCTATTTCACTAAAATTTGTACACTTGGACACCTCTTAACACATATTTTTCTACTTTAGTGTGATTTTTCACTTGCACTCATCATCTCACTAAAGTGGGGGCTAAATGTAGTGTAGAAAAATGTGTCCCTTTACATTTTCTCACTTGTTCAGGCCCTTCTAATTAAATGGACTTAATAATGCCTTAATTTAGTGTTGTTAAACATACCCCTTTACATTTACACACTTATTTGGGCCCTCTTAATTAATTGAGCTTAATTATTCCTTAATGGGACCTTTAATTCATTTTCCAAGCCTATTTAATTACATTTTTGGAAGGGGAAACCCGACAATAATTAATGCCTAAACATAACATTGAGAAATATGTGTTCCAAGAATAGGGACCTAGGGCTCATTCGCCCATGGGCAAATGGGTCCTCCATAAGACCTCAAACCCATTTTTAAATCTTGTTTTTGTGGCATTTTTATGATCCTAAATTCAAATTTCAAATGTTAACTTGTAATGTTTTAATTTCACAAAATTAAGGATAAATGTCTATATATACAAGGTTATTTTATCAAATAAACTAGAAGTTTTTGAAGAGAAATTTCACAAGAGAAAAGATTATTTTTAAGAATATTCAAGAGAATGTTTCTTCATTATTTGTTGCAGCATTCAAGATCTCAAGCATCATGTCAAAGTCTTTTGCAATCATGCATGTTTTGGGAGCTAACATTGTGATGTAGGTTTCAAGCATTCAAGTCAAAGATCCAAATCCACATCCATTGAAGCCATTTCATGTAAGATCAACATCAACATTTCATATTTCTAAAGGTTATTCAAGGGTTTTTTGAACTACAACATTGTATTGTTCATTCTTCATTGCCTCTTTCATGCTATTTTATTTCATTTCAAGGTTTAATTACCAAAACAAGGTTTGACCAAGGAAAACCCCCATTGACCCAAAAGCAAAGATTTTTTTCTCTTGTGTTTGTGTTATAGATTTGTAGGTTTATAGGTTGAAGAAAAGTCAAAGATCTGCTAAGTGCAGACATAGGATTAGAGGATCCAAAAATCAATTTTAGAAAGGTGAACAAGGACACATTCACCTATAGGCGAATGAATCCCAAGATAGCTTCTAGAAACATCATTTTGTAATAGGTGCAAAAGATTTTGCTTTCTCAAAACTTCCAAAAGTTTCATTGTTTCTATTAGTATTATGTTTCATCTACAAAATCCATTCTTTAAATGTCATGAATGACTGCATTTGGTATTTTAAAGTTTTCTCCAAAAATTGTTGTTCAGTCATTTCTATCAAAAAGTTGTCTCAGGACACTTTTCAACCAAACATGACACTTTACAAATATTTTTGAGGTAATTTTTTAGTGTCCTTACACTCATCCAATTTGTGTGAAATAAATTGTGTCCATTAGCTCTATGTTTCATCTACTCAGATCTAGTCTTAAATTTCGGTTTTGAGTTGATTTTCTATTTTATTTTCATCACCCAAAAGTGTTGTTTAGTCCACACACACATAAAGGAAAACTGCAAGATTCATCAAAGAATTCACTCACCTAAGGGTTGAAAGTGGATTTTAACTTGAGGGATTTCATTTCCTTAATGAAATAGGAGAATAGGTAGGTACATTCACCACATTCTTCCCTTTCCAATTATAGTAAGTTTGGTGAAACATTCCAAATTTAGTATAAATCCCTATGTCTTTGAACCCCAACCTATTTTTCTATGTTTCACCATTGATTGCATGGGACAAAATCTGTCAACATAAAGCAAGCAATGGAGTTGGTCTTAGGAAGCTTGTATTTATGAACATGGCCTTGGGCACAAATTGATTATGGAACATATAAAACAAATACTTGGACTCTCCATGCCCCATAAGGATATTGTCAGTCGTGGATCCCGCGTTGGGGTCCTTAATATGGAATTTATTGATTTCTTGTAGAAGCATCATAAGTAAATGATAAAAGGGCTTCATTCTAGGAAGATTCCTGGAATGGTTTTGAAGTGCTAGCAAATACTAAACACTAGCAAAACTTGAAGACTTACTCAATTACATAGTGGGGGCCTAAAGTGGAAAATTATGTGGAGAAGGTTTTGGTAAATGAGGTAGAAGAGTGGAGATGGAAAGCCTTGGATGGGTTGAATGCCCTAGAGGATCAGAAAACTAGGTTGAAATAAATTCTCAAAGATAAACTGATTTGGATCTCCGGGGAGGAGGATGAGATAATCTAGCACATGTTTGTAAATTATGAAAGTATCTGGTAAAATTGGGTTATCAAATTCAAGAGGCAAGCCTCAAGAAGGAATATTGGCCAGCCCATTTATTTTGGAACAAGATGTGCCTAATGAAAGATGAAGTCTTCACATGGGTAGCACTACAAAATCGAATATTAACAAGGGATAAGTTGGAAAAATTGAGCTTTGTTGGGACCAATAGATGTTGTATGTGGAAATAACAAGAGGAAACATCGCCCATTATGAACTCAAACGGTGAAATATTGGCATGAACCCAAAACAAATTGATTTAATATCCTTCCAAAACCTCAAACCCCTTTATGTGGCCTCAAGAGGTATGGCTTAAAGGCCTGCATATGTGTCTGTATCAATCTTCAGCGGTAACCCGAGTCAACAAATCAAACAACACTGATGTATGGGAATATATCCTTTAAAACAAAAATACGTTACTTTTGAGGTTGCCAATAATGGAATACAATAATAAAGTCATCAAGACAACTAATTTCCATGGGTTACAAGATGTTGGAAAACATTGGCCATATAATACTATTTATCTCCATTTATGGGCTGTGAGCATGAACTCCCATGTCCAAAACACAAGTGATCTCACCTGTCAGTAGAACTAATTTCATTTCAATGGAGGCAATCCACAGGTAGATGCAAACCAGCTGTACCCACAATAGATCATGTAGTGAGATATTAAGGTTGAAAGAAAATATTGATTGTGTTTCCAAACAATGAAGCAAATCTATGTAAGAGGCCTTTTAATTCTCCTTGAAACAAGCAAGTAGATTCAAAGACACCAAATTATCGAGAGGTGGATGTAAATGAAGGCTTTCAAAACCAAACTGATCTTCAGGAAATGATTTTTCCATCTCCGTCAATCACCTAAAGGACACAACGGTTGAATAGGATATACTTAAACTTCTATCCTCACTTTGGGCTCAGAAACCCTTTGAAAGTTCCGGCCAATGTACAATTTCAACCTTTCTCACACCAACTCAAACACATTATCATTAATAAGGAGTATCTCTCACATACCACTAATAATATACCAAGTAAAGTTGGCAGCCATAAGTATCACATGTTTATATGCAACAAGCATAGAGAAATTTGAAATACAAAACAACAACAATAATATTCCCTTAATTTTATAAAATATTGAGTAGTTAGTGAATCAATACTGTAAATGTAACGCAAATACTCAGCATGAACCAGTCTCTTTATCCCAAGCACATAGTTAATACCAATCTATACAAACTGATAATAATTTAGATAATAGCACCTATAACCCTAAGAAATCTTGCATTACAACATTCCTCTATGACATTCAATATTATTACTTCTTACAAATATCTTAGCACATAGTTCTTATAAGTTATCAATCTCATACAAACACTTACATCAATTCATTGAATCAATAAGCAAGCATGAAACTAAACATCCAATAGATAATGACAGAGACAAATGAAAGAAATCCTTGATTACTTTCAATCATAACTCATAACACACATAGAAGGAGAGATAATAACCACAAAACTGATATTACTTTGTATAATGAATGCTATATCATTATCAGTCTTACATGCATAAGTATGAACTCCAAAAGAAACTTAAAACAAAGACTCTAAAACTTGCTTCATATTATCTTGACAAACTAACAGTATTAACTCAAAATTTTCCAACTCACTTCCTATTGATCCTGAATTCCTTCTTATAGAGATGAAGGAGCAAACAAGCCTCATACTAGATAGCACACATGTCATGATCCCATTGGACCGCTTGCAAAAATATTCCCCTTTCAATTATACTTGAGTCTTCAAGTGGAACAAATAAACATGAGGTAGAATTAATCTCAACTCTTCATGGAAAATAGGTCCCACCTCATAAGACATCATTAGTTTGTTACAACAATTACAATATATTCCCCATGTGTTCAAAATGCCAACTGTGGGAGAATCAAAACAACAGAACTTATGAAGCAATGCAAGGAAAGCAAAAAAGAGTCAAAATTTGTTAATCCACACTAGCACCATGTGCTATTCATTTGAAATTAAGGAGAGAATAATATTCTACCATGTTATACAAAAATCCTAATCTATACTACATTCAGACTATGTATTATTCCTCTCCTGTCCATTATTCTCCTTATTCAATGATCCACAAACAAATTCACTCTGTGTATTTCTCCAACCAAGTGTTGTATTCCTTCTTAGTGGGCCATTTAACATTCAATAAATCTTGCACCTTAGTAATATACTGGGAGTACCTAGCATCAATCAAAATCTTGGCTTCCTTAACAAATATATCCATTTTTTATTCAATTTCCACCATTGCATCAATATTTGAGGCATAGCACATTCCTCCATCTCCTTGAATATTAAAAACTTACTTTGGAGCTATATACCAAACTTTCCATGGAAGATAGTTATCTCATTTATTGAGTCAATATTTTTCAAGATGTTAGGAATATCTGTGGGTGCCTTGGGATCCTCATTCATTTTTGGCATCATTTCTTTCAAAGCATTTACCATAGCAATCCAATTATTCCATTCATTCCTAAAGGCCTCTTGTACTTGTCGATACTTTGTATTTTCCTCATGAATATTCTTATGCATGGCACAAACATCACTAGCCCTATGGACCAACTTGGTCACCCTATACCTTAGCACATCCTAAAAAAATTCATTGGCCACCCTAACTGTTTCTAGGTTGTCCTGCTTGACATTTTCCTTCTCAACAATTAATTTTCATTTCAAATCATCAATTCTTAGGGCCAAAGTCTCCCTATCTTGTTTAGACATATCAAATGAAGAAGAAGAAAGTTGAGTCATTGTTTTCTAAGTAGCCTAAACAGTAGCTCTCATTTGATTAACCTCATTGAAGGCCTTATTATATTCCTTAACCAAGTATTTATATTTTTTTCTGAGAAATATGTACAATATCCACACTAAGCATTATAGCATGTGTAGTTAACTAAGCTGCCTAGATAGGAGTTATCTTAATAGCTCTCTTAACCACTAGTGAACCAATAACTTCTTCAATAGGCCTAGGAACCTCATGTTTACTAGTATTAGGTGCCATAGACCAAATTACAAGAGTATGCAACTTTAGACTATATCCAGAACCCAATACTTTATCCTTAGATTGATCTTCAAATATCAAAGCTTGAGGATCTCTCCTAACCACATCATATTCTATGGCAACAAAGATAGTACATCCTGGTAACAACATGATTCCACTATCTTTAACAAATATTCAAGCTTCAATGGGAGAAATAGCTGCAATTTCAGCCCTAATTTTCTCTTCCTCTACTTTCTCAACTTCATCCTGATGAGAAGGGTCAGCATTGACTCAGATTGATTCAAGTCTCTCTTTTATTTCCTTACTCCACTATTGAATCATAAACTCCTAAAATTCTTTGGTTTGCATAAATTTATCATTAGCCAAAAACTCATCACACTCCCTGATCCTGGGATCATCACTATTTTCTCTGTCATAATGCCACTTGACAATATTATTAGGAGGAACATTTAAACTATGAGTTTCTTCAATATAAGGAAGGGTAAATTTCTTCTCCACCTCCTCATTTTATGGCACATGTTCTGCCATTTGTTCCTCCTTGACCTCTTGAACATGTCTGGGATATCCATAGCTTGTCGATGCCATTTTTGTTCTAAAAGGACCTTGGATTTGTCTATAGCCTCCTTTACCTTCACCTCAAACTCACCAGATTTAAAATACCTTATCATAGTTAAGGCCCTCTCCCAAGGGTTTGCAATTACATTGTATGGACTGATGTAGAAGTCATTCCTTTTCATAATCTTCTCCTCAAGGTTTGTCATAGTTGTCCATTCTCTTTTCCTAGCCATGGCAACCTCATCACTTGTCAAATTTCTTAGTACATCATCTCTATAGAATTATTCATGATGTATGATGCCTAAGCCCTTTTGTATTCTTGTTCCTGTCATAAATCCTTTTGGATCAAAAACTCTAATATCATTGATAGGCATTCTGATATTTATACCATAATGCCCAATTTTTCATACCCCTCAAGGTCAATGATCTTGAAATAAGAAAAAGTACATTGGGGATGTATTACAATTCCCTTTCTCACCTTTCTAAACATTTCATAATCCACAACATCAATTTTCCACATGAGCTCCATGAAAGCCAACCTATCTGAGACATACAAGGGTAGACAATGAGGTGCCACTTTAGCTTGATAAGCCCTAATCAAAGTGTACTCATAATGTAGAAACAATTCAACCCAATTGTGTGTTGCTTTAGATCCTACTACATCCTTTGGGAACATAAGACTTTTGATTTCTAGAGAAAGTCTAAATCCAGGTGCTACACCCAGTGACTCTAAGATACCATATCTTACAACAATGGAAAACAAAATGTAGTTGGAATTGGAGCAATCGTGATCCCAAATGTATGTCCACAATTGTATAGAGATAGAATTATTCTCACTATGTTGAACTTTTAGATTTAATTTCCTTTTCTACTCATAATCACCTTCCCATAGGAGCATATGCATCAATAAAGAGTAATGGGGAAAACAAAAAGGGATCACCTCCTTTTTCAAATTGAGAAACTCCTCATGCATTTGTTCAACAACAAAGTTAGCATAATCAAAACCAGTGTTTCGATTATAGTCTTATATATCTTCCACCATCACCAGTAAATCAGGAGCATCCTAACTTCTAAATCTTGATCCAGTACTTGATTTAAACAATAATAAGTGTTTTTGAAATAATCTTCAAATTCTTCACACTAAAAATGCTCAACATCCTTAGTAGTAAATCTTTCTCTACTCCTTTTGTGTCATACAAGTAGTACTTCTTGGAATGCAAATTTTCTCCTTTCATATTCAACATATAAGTAAGCTCATCTGAACTTTGTAGTGTAATTGGGATTTAGCCCAAATACATCTATCATCTTATCCTTTGTCATGTCCAGAATTATATCACCATTCTCACTTTTGAT
This sequence comes from Sequoia sempervirens, assembly GCA_007258455.2. Lineage (NCBI taxonomy): Eukaryota > Viridiplantae > Streptophyta > Pinopsida > Cupressales > Cupressaceae > Sequoia > Sequoia sempervirens. The sequence continues at coordinate 134,790,348 of VDFB02105785.1, read as the reverse complement.
CGTCCTATTAGTAGGGTTATAGTGCCTTGCTAGCCCCATCATTAAATCAACTTCTATAAACACATTTGAAACCACCAACTTTCCAAGGTTCAACCTCCATAAATAGCATGCATGATTACTAAAATTTTTCCTATTGAAAGCATATCGGAACAATTGTCATCCACTCTGGGGTTAGGGTTTTTCACCAATTTCGCCAGCATTATCAATTAACCTAGTGGTCACAACAACTTATCCTTTGGGCCTTGTACCAATTCATGACCCTCCTTCTTTGACACCTCCAGAGGCCTCTTGCATAATTTTTTTTTTCTTTCTTTGCACTTCTAGAGCTAGTGGATGTTACAGGAGTACTTGGTGAAGGTTTAGACATAGTCACTAGTTTAGGCTTAATTTCAGCTAAAGCATGCTAAGTTTTAAGTCTTTTAACCCTCTTCTATTTTGGTTTCCTATCCATTCTAACACTACATTCATTAGGCTTTGGGTCACTCATGCTTGTAATGAAAATGGAAACTAGGGTTTATAATTTCTGACAGCCAAATAAAACCCTTCACAATTATGATAGGACAAAACACTACTATTGAATAAGACACCTTTCTTCACAATTTAGATAGTGCTCAATCCCCAAATTGAAACTACTAGAAATGAATAAATTGCTAATTCCCCCAATTTTCCTACCAACTTTCTAGGGTATTCACTTCACTACTTCAATTAGGAGATATTAGTTTTGCTTACCCAGGTGAAAGTAGTGTCACTCTAGTTGTTGATAACTTTTGGAGCTTGCCTCACAAATTCTTCTTCTTCTGGTATTCTTTCCACTAGCCAATGAGTTAGGATGCACGATAAAATAGATATCTACTTTTTGTTACGACTGAGAGGGGAGCATGTCACCATTAACAATTGATATATAGTTCATGTGAGTGAACTGACAATTAGCCATTCAGTTTTAAACCTTGATCGTTGATCCTTCAACTTTAAAACTATATCAATGGCTATTAATCCACCTCACCACCTTCCCTTTTGCTTTATATGAAATCCTCAGGATTTCACCATGTTACCTCTTCATGAAATGGTTGCTGCCAGTCATTGATTTACTTCATTATCATCCAACTTTATCACCGATGCAAGTGCTTGATGTGATAAAATCTCAGCCCTTAGATCTATGGCCAGTTTCCTCATCACGTTCATCTCCATCGCTCGTCACTAATTCAACTTGGCGCCTTGAATTTTATCAACAAAAAGGGATGAAAGCACTATATTTTGACATGTAAACCTACATAAACAATTAATGACACAAAAAGATATCACAAATAAGATGTATTCAAGTTAGCGAGAGAAACCTTCTTAAAAGGAACCATATCACTCATCACTAATCCTCCTCATAAGGTTTGCAAGCAATTAGCAATGGGAGATTATCCTAATATTATAACATATCACATATCGCTAATCAAAAACTTAGCGCTCAAAACAAATCCGTGAGATGCAATGCAATTTGAAACTTATCTCCCCACTCATCACTAATTTAAGAGAATCACTTCATAACATATTTGTGATAAGTGATGAACAATGTGATCATAAAGCCAGAGGTCATCGCTTATCGCTATTACAACTTTCAGAATTAAAAAATCATTAGCGATAAGCGATCCCTTAAGAACCTCACTCATCGCTATTTGCAATCAGAAGATCAAGGAACAATTCACAATGAGCGATATCAAAGAGATATCACCTCATCGCTTGTCGGTGATTTGAAACTTACATTTCAAAAGTGATCAGTGATCAGTGATAAAGACATAAGGCTGATTGAACTTAAGTGAAAACCTTTAGGAATGTGCTCATAAGTTGTCTTAATGGAGGGGACTTGCTAGGATGATATGATAGATAGAAAAAGACTTAAGAACCCTAAAATCATTGTAACAAATGTCTCTAGACCTATGATGAGGGAACCACTTGCTAGATAATAAAAGTAGATGCAAAATTTTAAACAGTGACCTGCAGTGGGCAATAGGGAGTTAACAGCAAAATAGAGCGTTCAAGTGTTTAAGAAAATGAATCCTAAAACCCTCCTAAATGCAACAAGGGTTTAAGATGGGATATTAGAATTAAGGTTCCATCAATGGCTCTGATTGGGGATGTATGCCTCTTGTAGACATGGAGAGATCCCAAGAATCTCAAGTTGAAGCAGACCGAAATGTGGATTAAAACCAAAGGACCTGAACCAGGGAACTACCCAGACAAGGTAGCAAGACCAAAACAGAACAAAAAGCAAACACACCCATATACATAATTTAAAAAACAAAATGTACATGGAGAATAACACATTCAGGAGAAGTATGGCTTTAAGAACTGCCCATGTACTGGTAGTTCAAAATGTTCACCTGTTAGGCTCTGAAGGAAATATGAATCTTCTCTATGAGTGCTAACTATCAAATAAGGGCCAGTCCATAATTCTTCAAATTTCCCATGCTTTCTCATATCCTAAGCTCTTTCATTCCAAGCGAACACCATGTTGTTTACTTCACACTTCCTGGGAGAAGTTCTCTTGTCATATAAATGCTTAACCTGTAGTTGTATATTCAAGTTTTTAACTTGAGCTTCCCTCCTAGACTCATCCAACTGCACTAGATTATTTATTCTATGTTGCATATCATCATAGATTTCTTCATCATATTCTTGCACAAACTAGTACATTTTGAGTAGGTTATTCTGTGGAAATATTGCCTCTAGACCATATACTAAGCCAAATGGTGAATAACTGGTAGCCCTTTTCACAATCACTCTATCTGCCCAAAGTGCCAGTTTTTATTTTGAATCACAAGCCTTTTTGTTCGTCTCCATAACTCTCTTAATTATCTTCATCAAGCTCTTATTACTAGACTCAACTTGACCATTTCCTTGAGGATGGTAAGGTGAAGAATAAGAAACTTGTATGCCATATCTTTCACAAAAGTCCTTGAATTCATCTGATCTAAAGCACATAACATTATCTGAGATAATTCACTAAGGGACTCCAAATCTGATAAGAATATTATTCAATAGAAAATCAACTACCATCTTATTTGTTTCCTTCTTTGTAGGTATTGCTTCGACTCATTTTGTAAAATAGTCAATGGCAACAAGAATCCATGAGTGACATCCATTAGTTTTTTTTGGTACTTCCCCAATGAAATCAATTCCCCGTTGTTGGAAAGGGGCTTCAACCATCATGGGTCTGAGTGGTAAATTTCCTGAGAACTTCAGTTTTCCTAAAAATCGTTGGCAGGAATCACAAGTTTTAACAAATTTGTGAGCATCATTAAAAAAAGTGGGCCACCAAAATCCAGCTCTCAAAATATTTTGTGCAATAGTCTTTTCCATGTAATGACCACCACACACCCCATTGTGCATTTCTTACAGAAGTTCCAATGCTTGTTTTCCATCTACACACTTGAGAAGTACTCCATGCAAGCTTCTCCACCATAGCTCAATTTTAATAATCACATACTTGATAGCAACAATTTTAATGTTCTTTTTTCATTGTCAGCCATATCAGTAGGACATTGCAAAGTTTGCAAATACTGGATAATTCTTCTATACCATCCACATGTTTGCATATCAAAAAGAGGTGCAACATCAATATTTCAGTCCAGTTAACTTGATTAGCTTCTGAATTTTCCTCTACCATCAATTTGGTTAGGCCCTCTCCTCTTACTAACTTGGTAATCTAAACCTCAATGTTAAATTATTGGATCATGTTGATCCATCTACACCTTTTTCCTATTGTCTCCTACTGAGTAAATATGTCCTTCACAACTACACTTGGCACAAAAGCTATAATTGTAGCCCCTTTTAGGTAAGTTCTGAAATTCTTTATAGCCTTCACCAAAGCATATGCCTATTTCTTAGTAGTGTCATACTTCAATTCTATAGCTTGTAAATATTTTCTAAAAAATGCAATTGGTTATTCACCTTGCTCATTTTTCTATAGTAAAACAATAGCAATAGTATGAAAAGAAGAAAAAGACAAAATGTAAATTGGTTTAGATAAGTCAAGAGACTTCAAAACTAGAGTCTCTTTAATAGCTTATTTTATCTTCTTGAAAGCCTAATTGGACTCTTCACTCCAAAGTACCTTTTCACCCTTCTTCAACATTTTGGAAATAGGTCTTGTAATTTCTGCAAAGTTGGTTACAAACCTTCTCAAAAAATTTATCTTCCCAAAAAATGACTAGATTCCCTCGACATTTTTTGGCTGGGGGATCTTGTCAATAGCTGCTACTCTTTCAAGGTCTATCCTTACTCATTCCTTGGACACAATATGCCCTAGTAGTTTTCCCTCGGTGACCCCAAAGGCACATTTCTTTGGATTCAAATATATTCCATATTCTAGTGACCTAATAAAAAATTTCTCTAAATGCATGCAATGATTCTCTTCTTTCTTAGAATAAGTGGTCAATTCATCTTGATATACAACCATAAATAAATCAATAAAATTTGAGAAAGCTACATCCATATCTCTTTCAAAAGTGGCACCGGCATTTGTTAAGCCAAAAGGAATCCTTACATGTATACATATGTACCCCAAGGAGTAGTAAATGAAGTCTTTTACTACTCAAACTCCTTTACTTTTACTTAATTATATCCTGTAAAACCATCCATCATTGACAATAGCTCACAACCAGTTACCTTGTGTAACATGGCTTCCATGTTTGGTAATGGATAATTGTCCTTTAATGAGGATACATTCAAGTTCATAAAATCAACACATAGTCTTATGTCACCATACTTTTTCCTCACTGGTACCAAATTAGATACCCATGAAGAATGTCTAATGGGTTTTATAATACCAACCTCCCTCAACTTTACCAACTCCTCTTTCATCTTGGGAGCTAGAATATGATTAATTAGTCTCTGCTTTTTCCTAAAAGGTTTTGCATCATCTTTTAAAGGAATTTCATGCTAAATCAATTCCTCCTTGTAAGCTTTCAAGTCATTGTATGACCAAGAAAACACATGTCTGTATTTTCTAAGTAAGGAAACTGGCATTGCCTTTACCTTTGGCTTCATCCTCTTTCCTATATAGACTTTCTTTGGGGCATTTATAGTTCTCAAGTTTACTTATTCTAGGTCCTCTGGGTGAGTAGCAGCTATGTTGGCCTTACTGGTATGTTGACTATCAAAGACCCTTTCAAGAGCTACAAGGCCTTTGGGGATTTTTTTAAAAAAATTGGATGACCTCTTTTCCAAACATCATGTCCTTTCCATTAGTACTCTCTACAAATCCATTAAAATCAATCTCCTAGCCTTCATATTTATCAGCACAATTTATGAATCTAAGGATAGCCTCATCATCATTAAAAATCTACCAATTGTATACATTGTCAGGGATAGAGGGTCTTGTTTATATCTCAACCTTTGAAATTTTGATGAAAGGTATATCAAGTCTTAATGCAATATTAGCAAGTAAATTAGACACTCTATTATGTCCTCTCTCCATCCAATCAATTCCAAAAGCATTGAACTGTTCAATGGAATCCCAAATAGCATTCCTATATTGCCTCAATCTGTTATTTTTGCAAGCATACTTAGCTCTTGGGATATTACAAGCTTAGAGTCACCAATTACCATTAGCTTTTTGATTCCATGTTTTTCAGTAAGTCTCAATCCCAATAACAAGGCTTCATATTCTACTACATTATTTTTAAAGACAAAATATAGTGTAAAAGAGAACTTATAAGTATTTCCAGTAGGTGATACTAACAAAATCCCTACACTAGATCCTTCTTTGGAGCTTGCACCATCAAAGTACATTTTCAATAGTCCTTCTTTATCAGACATTCTTGAAACTTCATTTTCTATAGGTGCAAGACATCTCTCAATCTCTCTTGGTGCTTCTTCTACCTTGAACTCACCAATGTTAATATCTATGGAAAGAATTGTGTCATCTTCAAGGACATGTTCCAACATATGTGGTACCCTAGATTCTCTCATTACCTGGACATTCTTACCATTGATGGGAAATCTAGCATAAGATATGTCACACTGCATACTATCTCCCATAGATACACTCCATTTTTGTGATAATAACATTCCATAATTAGGTGGGATATCAACCACTACCACACTAATTTTAAACTATTTATCAGGGAAATTTTCCAATCTATATGTAAACTCATTTATCATGCCTACCATAGGGACCTCTCTGGCATCCATGGCATAACACTTGCCATGAGTGCTATCAACCCTTAACCCTAATGCATCCATGATTTTAACTGGCATGATATTTTTTTATGTGCTAGATTCAATAATACAATTCTTTATGAAATTCCCCCCAACCACCAAGGTAAGAAAAAATGGATCTATCATATTTGGACAAGTGTTCATAGAATTTCCAAGGAAAATATGGGGAAGCTCAGTGATTACTCCTTCAAATTCCTTACCTTTCTTGTCTTTTTCACTCAGTTTGAAATGAGTGGGTTCCACTAAATCCTTACCAGCTATAGTAGCACCATTGATAAGGGCCAATTCCTTTGGTTTATGTTCCTCTATCCTCATCATTTCAAGAAAAGGTACAAACACTTTAACTTGGCTAAGTAGCTAAAACATATCAACAGGAGTATACTTGGGAAATTCAAATGAAAGCATACCTTGTTCGTTGATATTATCTTTCTGTTTATTTTTGGTTGTTTCAGCCTTGTGTTTAACATCTTTCCTTATGGCTTCAGGAACTTGCTTCTATGTCTTTGATTTTCAGCAGAAAATTTATGTCCAAGAGTAGCTTTTGACTTGTCTACTATCTTGGCCCTAATTGTGTCTCCCTTTCCTTCTTTAGTTTTGACTACTTCTACTTTTTCATCAAGTTCATGTTCTTTTCCCTTATCATTTTGTTCCTTGATGAACAGACCAATAAGATTACCTTGTTCACCTCTAACAATTCTATTCCTCAAATGATAAGAACTTCTAGCTTAAGCAGCTAAGACTATTGTATATTTTGCAATATCTTCCGTAGAGGGTCTTCTTAATGAAATACCATCTTCAATCACCTCCAAATTGTAAGCCTCAACATTAACAATGTCATCTTCATCAGAAAGAACTTTCTAATGATATGCATTAGTAATTTTCCTTTGATTGTCGACATCTACTTCATAAGAATCTTCATCACAAGAGCATTCACTGCAAGCAATGTCAGAATCACCCATAATCATAAGTACATCACCCTCCTCTTGATCTTGTTGATCACACTCCTCAGTATGTCATCTTCTACTTCCACCATCTATGATACTACACATTGCTACGAGGAATGTGGCATTTGGAAAGTCATACACCAAGGAGTATCCTCAACAAAATTTCCTGAATTCTTTTGCAGATGGTTTGGAGGAACTTTGTTTTGGGTATTTCTCTGATTATTTGAGATAGGCTTCCCATCATACCAATTGGTATTGTAAGGGTGGTCTTGCAATATATGGGGTCTTTCATTCCTTTGGTATTTTTTTGGTTGGGCCTTCTCTTGCCTCACAATTTTATCATTGATAGTTTTCATGAAACTATCAAGTTTGTCCTCAATTGTTCCCCCTTTAGTGCCTAAACTCTTTTCTTCCTTTTTTGAACTTTTGAAAAGTTTTGAATCATCTCTTTGGCCAACTTTACAAGTTTCTTTGGTAAAATTTTCAATATTCTCTACTATCTTGAAAGCTTCTCTTAAAGATTGAGGATGCTTATCTAGCAAATGGTAACTCATTTTTGCATCAAAAGAATTGCAATAATTTACCAAACACACATGATCATTTAAGTGTAGATGAGGAGGCAACCTTTTTCTAGCCTTTTGGAACCTTGTATTAAACTTAGCAACAAATTCATTATATCCTTTAACAATATTATTGAACTGATTCAACAGAAAACTTGAATCAGTCTTGTCACCGTATTGTTCTCTAAAAACCCTTTTGAATTCCTCCCACGAGCCAATGCTCTCAGCAGGTAAACTCTAGTACCATTCTCTCGCATCCTCAATGAGAGACTGCATGAACAACTTCATCATGACATCTTCTGCCTCCACCTCAAAATCATCAATAACATTAGTGAATGCTTTGAGATGGTCTTCCCCACTTAAAGCATTATTTCCAAAGAATTTGACTAGTGCAAGCCTGCAATCTTTAGGGAATGGGTTTGGGTAGCCAGGTATTCTAGTGAAGCACAACTATTGGTATCTATCTACTTGGAGTGGCCTCCTAGTATATCGATCCCTATGATCATCTTTGTGCTCATCACCTTGCTTGTTGTCAAAGTGGCTACCATATTTTTCCTTTCCACTTTCACCATCACCTCTCCCTTTCTTACTTCTCTCATCATCTTCAAAATAAGACTTATCATTCTTGTTTTTTCCTCCACCACCACCTCCTTGATCTCCACCACCACTTCCACTAGGAGTATGTTCACTTGATTTCTTCTTTTGCAACTCACTATCAATATGTCCAGAGCTTGAAGCCTTTGGAATAAGGGTAGAAATTTGAAAGAATGCAATATTCCTAGCCATTTCTGCATTAGAAGCTATTATTTCAGATTTTTTCAAATCTTCTCGCAACTTTTCACTTTCGAACTGCAACCTTAATATCTCAAGATCTAAAGGTGTATCAGATGGGGTCAAGTCAACTTTGGCCTTATTTGTGGGGATTTCGGTAGATGAAGTATTGGTTTTATCATTGGTTTTGAAAGTAGTTTTCTTGGGTTGGTCAATAGGTCTCTTCCCATGATCTACAAATGACATTTTCTTAGTCCTAATAAGAGGATCTGAGGCTCTAGTGGTTGAGACAGAGGTTGTATAAGTGTCAGTAACTAAAGCTCCCATTGACACTGCTACTCCAGGAATATCATTAGTCATCTTAGAGGTGAATTTACAAAGGTTTTCTTCAAAGGTTCTACACCTCACGACCTCTTCTCTCATTTTCTCCATTTTTTTTCTTCTAGCATCTCTCCCAAGTTGCTTAGCTCTAATCCTATCTTCCCTTTAATTCAATTCTTTCATTATATTTTCTTCTTGTTCTTGAAATCTTAACTCCTCTTCTTCAATGGCTTTCATTTCATTATCTATATCCTCCTCATTTTCCAGAATATCCCCATGCTCACTTGGGGCAGGAGTGAAATAAGGCTAGTCAGCAGAGTCCTCTTCAAGAGAAAAGTGGACTGGCTCATCAATGGATTTACCTCATTGCTTAAAATTATTTCCATTAAAAATGGAACCAATTCCAGGGGTTGAAGACTTAGAGAACTTATTATTTTCCAAAAACTCCCACCTATCTTCCTCTCTTGAGATATTTAATCCACTATCAAAGACTTGTTCAACAGGAAAACTTCCCTTGTATACATTAGACTCTTGAACTTTATATCCTTCTTCATGGACACTAGCACTAATTATACCGACATGAAAAGTATGAGATATATTAGGATGGGAATCAATAGATTTACTTGATTCAGAACGTTTCCTGGCCCATTCAAGTTGCTTTTGCTTTGTAGGTTCAGATTTTACCTTCTGCTCAGGATGCTTCTTCACATAACTTCTAGTCTTCCTCATAATGTCAAGTACTACAAAACATTTCTTGGTGTTTTCTTTTTGAGAACTAATTTTCACACTGGTACTAGGGAACTCAGAGTCACCACCCAGAACACTAGGAAACAAAAAGTGATTACACTTTGGTTTTGTACTTGTTATTCTAGAAAAAACTTTAAACATTACCCTACAAAAAGTGGCAGAATGAAATAAAACCTGACACATAAGACCTAGTATGATGGGACTAATGCAACAGACTTAAAACTAATTATTCCTTAAACAATAATGAATATTCAAAATAAACAACTGACTCTAACTGTACCTAATATGAACATAAAGACTTTGGACTTAGCTAGTCCCCAGTGGAGTCGCCAATCTATTGGTTATTTTTTAGGAACAAAACTGACCTTCAAAAATACCTATGGATTTTTCCATCTCTCATAATCAGTAATTCCAAATGGATTGGCCAAAGAATGAATAGAGGATGCTAAACTTCTATCCATACTCTTTGGGCTCTATAAAACCTGGGAGGGTGATCCCACAATGTACACCTAAAGCCTTTTTACAATTACAATCAAATACATTGTCGATAACAAATATCTCTCATGATACCACTCAATAATATACATCAAGTAAGTTGGAAGCTTACATATCAATGTTATATGTATCAAGTATAAGAGAGCAAACTTCAAACACAAAAGCAACAACAATAGTATTCCCTTAATTTTATAAAAGATTCAGTAGTTAGTGAATCAACATTGTAAATGTAACACAAATACTCTGCATGAACCAGTGTCTTTATCCCAAGCACAGAGTCAATACCAATCTATATAACCTGATAACAATTTAGATAATAGCACCTATAACTTGAAGAAATCTTGCATTACAATATTCCTCTATGATGTTCAGGATTATTACTTCTTATAAATATCCTAGCAAATAGTTCTTATAAGTTGTCAATCTCATACAAGCACTTACATCAATTCATTGAATCAATAAGCAAGCATGAAACTAAACATCCATCTGATAATGACAGAGAAAAATGAAAGAAATCCTTGATCACTTTCAATCATAACTCATAACACACATAGAGGGAGAGATAATAACAATGAAACTGATATTACTTTGTATTATAAATGCTATATCATTATCATTCTTACATGCATAAGTATGAACTTCAAAAGAAACTTAAAAAAAAGACTCTCAAACTTGCTTTGTATTATCTTGACAAATTAATAGTATTAACTCAAAATTTTCCAACTCCCATGCTACAAATCTTGAATTCCTTCTTATAGAGTTGAAGGAGCAAACAAGCCTCAGACCAAATAGCACACATGTCATGATCCCATTGGACCACTTGCAATAATATTCCCCTTTCAATTATACTTGAGTCTTCAGGTGGAGCAAATAAACATGAGGTATAATTAACCTCAACTCTTTGTGGAAAAGAAGTCCCACCTCATAAGACATCATTAGTTTGTTACAGTAGTTACAAGATATTCCCCATGTGTTCAAAATGCCAACTGTGGGAGAATCAAAACAACAAAACTTAGGAACCAAGCCAAGGAAAGCAAAAAAGAGTAAAAATTTGTTAATCTGCACTAGTACCACATGCTATTCATTTGAAATTAAGGAGAGAATAATATTCTACCATGTTATACAAAGAGCCTAATCTATACTACATTCAGGCTATGTATTATTCCTCTCCTATCCATTATTCTCCTTATTCAATGATCCACACAAAGATTCACTATGTGTATTTCTTCAACCAAGTGGTGTATTCCTCCTCAGTGGGCCATTTAACATTCAATAAATCTTGCACCTTAGTAATATACTGGGAGTACCTTGCATCAATCAAAATGTTGGCTTCCTTAACAAATATATCCATTTTTTATTCGATTTCCATCATTGTATCAATGTTTGAATTGAGCAAGATGTAATCAATGACAAACAAAATCATCATAACTGCTCCAAGCATTCCTCCCAAATTTTTCTTCCAGGTGTCAAATGGATGCAATTCACCTTTAGAATTCAATATTTGAGGCATACCATGTTCCTCCATCTCCTTGAATATTTTCAACTTACTCTAGAGTTGTATACTCAACTTTCCATGGAAGGTAGTTATCTCATTTATTGAGTCAATACCTTTCAAGATGTCAGGAATATTTGTGGGTGCCTCAAGATCCTCATTCATTTTTGGCATCATTTCTTGCAAATCATTTACCCTAGCAATCCAGTTATTCCATTCATTCCTAAAGGCCTCCTATACTTGCAGATACTTTGTATTTGCCTCATGAATATTCTTATATGTGGCCCAAACATCATTAGCCCTGTAGACCAACTTGGTCACCCTATACCTTAGCATATCCTAAAAAATTTCATTGGCCACCCTAACTATTTCCATTTTGACTTGCTTGACATTTTCCTTCTCAGCAGTTAACGTTCCTTTCAAATCATGAATTATTAGGGACAAAGTCTCCCTATCCTTTGTAGGCATATCAAATGAAGAAGAACAAGAAGGTTGAGTCATTGTTCTTTGAGTAGCCTGAAAAGTAGCTCTGATTGATTCAGCTCATTCAAGGCCTTATTATATTCCTTAACCAAACATTCATATTTTTTCTAACAAATATGTGTAGTATCCACACTAAGCATTGCAGCATGTGCAATTAACTCAGCTGCTTGGATAGGATTTATCTCAGTAGCTCTCTTAACCACTAGTGAACCAATAACTTCTTCAATAGGCCTCTCAACCTCATGTTTACTATTATTAGGTTCCATAGACCAAATTGCAAGAGTATGACACTTTGGAATATATCCAAAACCAAATAGTTTATCCTCAAATTGATGTTTAGATGTCAAAGCTTGAGGATCTCTCCTAACTACATCATATGCTATGGTAGCAGTGATAGTACATCCTGGTAAAAACATGATTCCACTATCTTTAACAATTCTTCAAGCTTCAGTGGGAGCAATAGCTATAATTTCAACCCTAATTTTCTCTTCCTCTACTTTCTCAACTTCCTCCTAATGAGAAGGGTCAGCATTGACTCAGGTTGATTCAAGTCTCTCCTTTTATTTCCTTACTCCACTATTGAATCATAAACTCCTGAAATTCTTTGGTTTGCATAAATTTATCATCAGCCAAAAACTCATCACACTCCTTGATCCTGGGATCATCACTATTTTCTCTGTCATACTGCCACTTGACAATATTATCAGGAGGAACATCTGAACTATGAGTTTCGTCAATATGAGGAAGGGTAAATTTCTTCCCCACCTCCTCATTTTCTGGAACATGTTCTGCCATTTGTTCCTCCTTGACCTCTTGAACATCTACAGGTTGTTTTGGGATATCCATAGCTTGTTGATGTCATTTTTGATCTAAGAGGACTTTGGCTTTGTCTATAGCCTCCTTTACCTTCACCTGAAACTCACTAGATTGAAAATCCCTTATCATAGTTAAGGCCCTCTCCCAAGGGTTTGCAATTACATTGTATGGACTCATGTAGAAGGCATTGCTTTTCATAATCTTCTCCTCAAGGTTTTTCATAGTCGTCCATTCTCTTTTCCTAGCCATGACAGCCTCATCACTTGTCAAATTTCTTAGTACATCATCTCTATAGAAGTATTCATGATGTATGATGCCTAAGCCCTTTTGTCTTCTTGTTCCTGCCATAAATCCTTCTGGATCAAAAACTATAATATCATTGATAGGCATTCTGATATTATTTACCATAATGCCAAATTTTTCATAACCCTCAAGGTCAGTGATCTTGAAATAAGCAAAAGTACATTGGGGATGTATTACAATGCCCTTTCTGACCTTTCTAAAAATTTCATAATCCATAACATCAATTTGCCACATGAGCTCCATGAAATACAACCTATCTGAGACATACAAGGGTAGACAATGAGGTGCCACTTTAGCTCCTGATCAAAGTGTACTCATAATGTAGAAACAAGTCAACCCAATTGTGTGTTGCTTTAGAGACTGCTACATCCTTTGGGCGCATAAGACTTCTAATTTCTAGAGAAATTTGATTCTAGGTGCTATACCCAATGCCTCTAAGATACCATATCTTGCAACAATGGAAAACAAGATGTAGTTGGAATTGGATCAATCTTGATTCCAAATGTATGTCCACATTTGTACAAGGATAACATTATTCTCATTGTGTTGAACTTTTAGATTTAATTTCTTTTTCCACTCATAATCACCTTCCCATAGGAGCATATGCATCAATAAAGAGTAATGGGGAAAACACAAAGGGAGCACCTCCTTTTTCAAATTAAGAAAATCCTCATGCATTTGTTCAGAAAACAAAGCATAATCAAAACCAGTGTTTCGATTATAGTCTTGTATATCTTCCACCATCACCAATAAATCGGGAGCTATCCTAACTTCAAAATCTTGAGCTAGTACTTGATTTAAACAATAATAAGTGTTTTTGAAATAATCTTCAAATAATAAGTGTCGTACAAGAAGTACTTCTTTGAATGCAAATTTTCTCTTTTCATATTCAAAATAGAAGTCAACACGTCTAAACTTTGAAGTGTAATTGGGATTTAACCCAAATACATCTATCATCTTATCCTTTGTCACCTCTAGAATTATATCACCATTCTAACTTCTAATTGTCCTATCAGTAGGGTTATCGTGCCTTGCTAGTTCCATCATTAAATCAACTTCTACAAACACATTCATAACCACCAACCTTCCAAGGTTCAACCTCCATAAATAGCATGCAAGTTTACTATAATTTTGCCTAGTGAAAGCATACCAAAACAATTTCCATCCACTCTAGGGTTGGGGTTTTTCACCAATTTCGCCAGCATTATCATTTAACCTAGTGGTCACAGAAACTTGTCCTGTGGGCCTTTTACCAATTCGTGACCCTCCTTCTTTGACACCTCCAAAGGCCTCTTGCATAATTTTTTCTATTTCTTTCTTTGCACTTCTAGATATAGTGGACGTTGCAGGAGTACTTGGTGAAGGTTTAGACATAGACAATGGCTTAGGCTTAATTTCAGTTGAAGCATGTTGAGTTTTAAGTCTTTTAACCCTCTGCTATTTTGGTTTCCTTTCCGGTCTAACACTAGATTCACTAGGCTCTGGGTCACTCATGCTTGTAGTGCAAATGGAAACTAGGGTTTACAATTTATTACAGCCAAATAAAACCCTTCACAATTATGATAGGACAAAACACTACTATTAAACATTACACCTTTCTTCACAATTTAGATAGTGCTCAATCACCAAATTGAAACTACCAGAAATGACTAAATTGCTAATTCCCCTAATTTTCCAACCAACTTTCTAGGGTATTCACTTCACTACTTTAATTAGATGGAGATATTAATTTTGCTTACCTGGGTGAAAGTAATGTCACTCTGGTTGTTGATAACTTCTAGAGCTTTCCTCACAAATTCTTCTGCTTTTGGTATTCTTTCTGCTAGCTAATGAATTAGGATGCATGATAAACCAGATATCTACTTTCTGCTATGATCAAGAGGGGAGCATGTCACCATTAATAGTTGATAGTAAGCGCATGCAAGCGAACTGACAATTAGTCATTCAGTTTTAAACCTTGATCGTTGATCCTTCAACTTTAAAACTATATCAATGGTTATTGATCCACCTCACCACCTTCCCTTTTTCTTTATATGAAATCCTCAGGATTTTGCCACATTTCCTCTTCATGTATTGGTTGTCGCCAATCGCTGATTTACTTCATTCTCGTCCAACTTTATCAACAATGCAAGTGCTTCATGTGATAAAATCTAATCCCTTAGATCTGCGGCTAGTTTCCTGATCACGTTTATCTCCATTTCTCCTTGCTAATTCAACTTGGAGCGTTGACTTTTATCAGCGACAAGAGATGAAAGCACTATATTTTGACACGTACACCTACAAAAACAATTAATGGCACAAAAAGATATTGCAAATAAGATGTATTCAAGTTAGCGAGAGAAACTTTCTTAAAAGGAACCATATCGCTCATCTATAATCCTCCTCATAAGGTTTGCAAGTAATTAGTGATGAGAGATTATCCTAATATTATTACATATCGCATATCGCTAATCAAAAACATAGAGATCAAAACAAATCCGTGAAATGTGATGCAATTGGAAACTCATCTCCTTGCTCATGGCTAATTTAAGACAATCACTTCATAACATATTTGCGATAAGCGATGAACAATATGATCATAAAGCCAAAGGTCGTCGCTCATCGCTATTACAACTTTAAGAATTTAGAAATCATTAGCGATAAGCGATCCCTTAAGAACCTCGCTTATCGCTATTTGCAATCGGAAGTTCAAGGAACAATTCATAACGAGTGATATCAAAGATATATCACCTCATCGCTCGTCATTGATTTCAAACATACATTTCAAAAGTGATCAATGATGAGCGATAAATACATAAGGTTGATTGAACTTAAGTGAAAACCTTTAGGCACGTGCTCATAAGTTGTCTTAATAGAGGGACTTCCTAGGATGATACGATAGATAGAAAAATACTTAAGAACCCCAAAATTATTATAACAAAGCTTTCTAGACCTATGATGAGGGAACCTGTTGCTAGATTATAAAAGTAGACACAAAATTTTAAACAATGACCTGTTGTGGTCAATAGGGAGTCAACAAAAAAATAGAACATTCAAGTGTTTTAATAAAATTAGCTAGAAATTGCAAAAATGGGTGACTAGGATTGCAAAGGCCTTGAATGGTTTCAAAAAACTATTATATTACATATATCTATCGAGAAAGCAATGATGTTGCAGACACGATGGCCAAATGTGCAGTAGATTTGACAACTAAGAGTACTACAAAGCTGCATTACTCATGGATTGGCATGCTCCGTGGTGCCAATCTGGGTGATGATGCTTGGATCTTATAAGATGATTTTTCAACACATTTGGAAGGAAATGACAATGCACTACTGATAGAAGTAAAGATGACTGCCATTCAAGCCAATAATGGTGGGCGGGCTATATCAAGGTTGTTTGGTTACTACCACCTTGTAAATTAAGGCTAAATGATAAACACCTACATCTACTTGTTGTTGAAGATAAGGAAAATGATATTCTCCTAGGATTTTTTTGAGAGAAGGCTAATGGAGGTCTTTAAAATGTAGGATGGTGTTGTCTTACATGATATTAGAATGGTTATGGGAAATGATTATCTGTGTGATAATGGCCACTTTTGAGTAAATTCAGACATTGCATCCATATTTTTAGCTATGCTTCTGGATGTTGGGGAGGAGGAAATTGTTGTTGAAGCTTTGATGAATAATCTGGTGTGGGCTAAATGGTGCATTGTCTTGATATTTTACCTTTTCCAAGAAATTTGAGGCTAGGTTTCTTCTCTAATGGGTGACTGGCACTTGATGGGTTGCGCGTTGGGGAGGGTCTACTTCAATAGTTTGTTTTTTGGAATGAATGCATAAACAAGGATGGGTAGCAAGGCTAGGCAAGGGTGGGAATCAATTGCTTGAATGGTTGTGTTAGTAGGGTTGCGTTGGGTGTGGATGGGATCTTTGTTGTTGTGCCAAAGATAGAGGATGGGGATGGTGCTGAGGAGGATGGAGGTATCTAAACTATAGGTAGTACATTGTTCTAGTGAGATTGTTTTGCTTTGTATAAGTGACTCTAGACTATGCATTTCGGAGCTCTCTAAAGCTAACTAAAAAGGCTCCACAATTGTTTCCATTATGTCCATAATGACCAAACTCTTCTTAGGCATTGAAAAATAACTTTTGTGAGTGGATCAAGGTAAAATAATATGTCATTTTCTACTTAGATATACAAAACTAAACTTTGATTTCCTTATGTTCTATGAGATCCCTTATGAATTTATATTGTATCTCAATATTTTAACTTCATCCATGAAATATTGGATTCTTTATTAAGTATATTGGAGATATAATGCCACAATAAATGGTTGTACCATGTTTTTATTCTTCTCTAAAGCTTGTTAGGATCCTTTAGGGCCAAATAGATTAACATGTTATTGTATTTTTTGTGATATACACTAAAATTTTCTTGTAGAAAGAGAAACTATAGTTTTTTTCCTTGGATTCCCATGAAGTGGCCCCTAAGTCATATGGAAAACATAACAAGGTGTTTAATTCCTATCATCCATACTACTTGTCTAATAACTGTTATTATAACCAATCATCTTAAACTTCCATGAAGGAGTATATAAAATTTTATAGTATTTAGTGCCATTGATATATCTTAGGATTGTCTTTCCTACTTTCCAATGAGTATTATCAAGTGGTTCCAAAAATTTAAAAATCAAACTTACAACATACATTATGTCAAGCCTAGTAGTTTTTAAGTGCATTAAAATTTCAACCATACTCTTGTATAAGATGAGGTTCACCTCATTTTTGTTATTTTCTTTACATAATTTCAAAACTATAACTATTGATAATGGTGTAAGATTTTATGAACCTTCTCAAAGTTAGGTTTGAATTATTGCTATTGGAGTTGCTTGATTATGAAGTGTTTTTTTACAGTTGTACAATAGTTAATAGTTGGAGCTAAGTGTTAGGCTCTAGATTTGCTATAGGTGGTCTCTAAAGCTATTTGTTGGGCTCTATAATTGCTATAAGTGACCTTTAAAGCTCTTCATGGAGCTTCAAAATTACTATAAGTAATCTTCAAAGCTAGTTGTTAGGTTCCGGATCTATTGTATATGTGTCTTGTTAATTTTTATTTCCTTCTTATTTATTGCATCTACGAGTACCATTACTAAGATACCTAAGGAATTTTCCACCGTGTCATCCCATTATTCACTTTACATGAACTTAATACCTATTCTAATCACAAGCTACATGAAAATAGGGTTATACAATTTGTATGCATTGGAATCTTCATTATAGCCTATAAAGATGCAATTTTCTCATCTATCATCCAATTTCCATCTTTCTACTTTTTACACAAATGTATATGCCACACACAAAAAACTTTAAGTTCTCCACACACCATCTGCATTTTGTCCATGCTTCTTGTATAATATTATCATGCATGACCTTTTTGGGACATCTATTTAGAAATTATACTACTATTGCAATAGCCTCATCCTAATATTTATTTGGAAGTCCCTTAGCCTTCAACGTGCTTCTTTCCATCTCCATAACGGTCCTATTCTTTCATTCTAGTAGTCAATTTTTCTATGGAGTAGATTTGGTTGTGTACTCTCTCTCGATAGCTTCATTCATACAAAAAAATCAAAGAATATTTGGACATACTCTCCCCCTTTATTTGATTTGAGAACCTTGATAAAGAATCCACTTTGCTTCTCAATTAGGCCCTTAAACTATATTAACTACTCAAAGAATTTAAAATTATGCCTAAATAAATAGATCCATGTATTTATATTGTAGTCATTAATGAATGATGTAACTATTATTTCTCATCTATGGTGAGAGTTTTCATGTGGCCACACAAGTCTACATAAACCAACTCCAATAATGATCTTACCCTCCTAGAGTTCCTCGATTAAATGGGTTGACTATAATATTTTCCTAAAATCCAAGCTTCACATTTTTCATCAAGCTCTACTATGGGTGGTAACCCCCTAACCATGTCTTTCTTGGACAAAATTCTAAGTCAAAAATAACTTAAATGTGTATACTTTAAATTCTATAATTTGGAGTGGTCTTTGATGATAAACTTGAAAGCTACTTTATGTGGTATTACTATACTCTTCACATCCTTCAAAAGAGTAACTACAAACTATCTTGAGAAGTAAATTTTCACATCAATAAATGAAACATTTGATTATTGGTTATTTGAACTATTGATATATTGTTCTTATTTCCCTTTTTGTCAAAGATGATGCACTCTCCATTTTCTATTAGCACTATGTAGCCTTTTGGACTAGTTTTCCAACACTTATGATATTATGTTTTATGCCTAGGTCATAATAAATATTCTTTATTTCTATTTTATCACCATGCTTTGTGTGAATCACAATAGACCTTTTATCCACTACTGGAACTTTTTTCATTGTTCCCTATTTTATCTCAAATTGGATATTCTTGTCAATGAATACAAAAAAGTTTTCATTTCAACTTATGTGGTTTCTACATCCATTATCTAAGTACCAAGCTTCGGTGCTACTCTTCTCATCAATATTACACAATAAAAAAAATTGACTACCCAAGTTCAGTTCCTCTTTCTTATTTGCCAAATTTATATTTTATTTTGACTAGCTATGTTACCTTTTCTAACATTCACTTGCAAAACGACTATATTTGTGACAATAATAACACTACACTACTTTTTTCATACCCTTTATTTGATCCACTATTGTTATTTTTGGATTCATAGTTTGGGTGTGAGATGTTTTCTCCCTCTTGACTATTTGTTCTTCTAGAGTTGCATGTTTCAAAGTTGTATCTTTTAGAATTGCTTCTACATTTTCCTTTGTAGTATCATTTAGATATATTTATTCTTCTCCCCCTATCTCTTACATTGTCCTAAGATTTGAATGTCTTCTCTAGGGAAGAAGGGGGAAAATTGTTCAAAAACTACTAATGTATTTGTACTGAACTCATCAACTCATCCACTATCATTTTTGAGAGGTCTTTGGCCTCTCCTATTGTAGTGACTATTGAGTCAAATCTTGAGGGAAAAATCCTAAATACTTTTTTCAACAATCCTTTGTTCTTCCATAGCTTCACCATTACTCTTAACTATTTTTTTATAGTGGAAAATCTTGTCTATAATTTTTAAATAGTGACGTAGGTCAATAACCAAGAATCCTATAGGATTGTTGGTTATTGCAGCGCTTTTACTTTCACAGGAAATAAAATTGATAACAATGAGAAAAATCAATTTATGTTTAAACTCAAAACCAATTCTCTATAACTGATATTAATATGAATTTTCAAATAAACATTTGTTGATTACATTCACCACACTCCTTAAAAATTGAAATGGGAGATTTCAGACAAGCCAAACACAAAAAACACCTACCAGAAAGTTCATTATCTTCAACAGCAAAAATGAAGCAACAAGACCACTCTAAAACAAAACTATAGTAGCAAAAATAAACTCAAAACTCTCCACCTTCACACTTGGACACCCCCTACAATTACAAGAAAGTTTTTCCTTTTAAATTTCTTTTATTTTTTTTAATTTTTCAACCTCTAGCTTCCTCCTTCAAGCTAGGCATTGTATTTTCTCTCTCCCCCCGTTCCATTTTTCAAAAAAATTCCTCTTCTTGGGCATTGGGAAACCTCTCTTGTAAGTTCTCTTGGCAACATTAATTCATTTTTCCAAAAACTACCTAAAACAATTCAAATCCACTACTCCTCCCAGGTGCCTACCACCATATCCACCATTCAATGCATAATTTTAAAATTGTAAAAGTGGAGTTACACATCCCAGGAATAGCTCCCTCAAGCAAAGACATTGGATTTTGTAACTCCCAAATTATTATTAATTTTCCATCTCCAACCACTCCAATTTGAAATTGGAATCAAATTTAAAATCACCTATGAGTTTTTTAATATGAGGAACTTTAAAATAGATGAAATTATTTCCTACAAGACACCACTAATCATACCAAAACAAAAAAAATTCGAATACCAAAATTAAAATATTAAAGGTGTGCAGGATTGCCTATGCACCCGAATGCTCCTACATCAAATAACCTAGGTAAGAAAGAATGTTTCATGAACTTGGGAGCTCATGAAAATTCATCTGATTTTGGGTTCCCAAGCCCATTTTTCCCCTTCCATCTTCCTTCCTTTCAATTTTTTAAAATATTCCTTGTTTTCTATGCTCGGTGTCTTCTTGATTGTTCTTGAATGCATCTTTTCATCAATTTACTTAGTCTTCCTTTCAAGTGTAATTGTTGCACCCTTCTTGTCGCGTCAGGGAAATCTGAAACACTCCCACTTTTTCCTTTTGGAAACCTCTCCTTTCGTTGATGAGTTGAAATCAGGTCTTCCTCCTTAAATTCTTGTCTTCTCCTTTTGAAATCAACATGCTCTTTATGTCTCTTGGTGTTTGTTTGTTACTTCTCTTTCATAAATTTCAATTTCTTAAAGTTATCCAACAAATTATCTTTCTTTAACCATTGTAAAATATCTCTAACATGTTTCATGATCCAAAATTTTATCTAAAACAATTTCAAATGTACAAAGGAGTGGTTTTTGTGCTTCATCCTCCACCATACCTTTGATCTCCATGGGTATTTCCTACTCTTCTTCCATTGTCCTAAATTATTTTAGATGAGAAACTAGGGAATAACACATCTCTTCCATTGGCATCTCCTTTAGAAGTTGTTTTTTCTAGGATTATACATACTTTAATATCACTACCCACTTCCTCATGTTTCTCCTTCATTGGTGTCATAACATATTTCTTTGCATCTTTGGTTATTGTATGTGTTGGATTCACCATCATATATGGCCTTCCTATCATACTTCCATGATCTACCCAAAAGAATATGATAGGCATCCATAGGCATCACATCACAAATAATATCATCTCTATAATTACCAATCTGAAAACTTACTAGACATTTTTCATTCACCAAAAGTTGATGGCCCTTTTGCAACCACATAACATTGTAGGGGTTTAAATGTTTTGTTTTCTCCAAACTTATCTTTTCTACCATTTCTTGTGATACCAAATTATTCGCACTACCACTACCCACAACCATGGTGCAACACTTTCCCCTTGCTTTGCAAATGGCTTTGAATAAACTCCTCCTCTACATGGGTTTTTACGACTCCTTTTTGGCTTTAAGAGCACTCTCCTTAGCATAAGAGCCTCTCCATACTCTTGGTCTACTATTTCATTTTCTTCTTCAGCCTCTATGGTAAATTTTCTTCTAGTATTACCCTTCCTTATCCTCTTGTTGCACTTGTGGGCATTCAAATGCCATGTGACCAACCTCTCCATAGTTGAAACAAACTCCTGAAAAATCCTCTTCCTCTTCCATAATCTCCCCTTCCTCTTGATGTTTCTCCTCTTCCTCTATAGGATTCTCCTCTTCCCCTCACATTTGGGAAATAATTTTTTTGAGAACAACTTGCCTTCCTTCCTTTATTGGTTGTCCTCTTCAACTATTTGTTTGTTCTCTACCTTTGAAATTTTCTCCTCTACTTTTGGAATTATTTTTTTTCTTCTTGCCAAATTTTCCTCTACCTTGAAAGGATATTGTTAATCTT
Source organism: Sequoia sempervirens (assembly GCA_007258455.2). NCBI lineage: Eukaryota > Viridiplantae > Streptophyta > Pinopsida > Cupressales > Cupressaceae > Sequoia > Sequoia sempervirens. The sequence goes on along the minus strand of VDFB02105785.1, from coordinate 134,767,637 downwards.
CCTCCACTATTATTATCATCACCATATTGAGCTCATCTTGGATAGAAATCTGCAACCCATTCACATACCTTGCAGCCTATTCTTCACCATCTTCAACGTGTCTAGCATGAATGCCCAACTTGTAGAATTCTTTTGTGTACTTCTTGACATTCAAATCTCTTTGTTTAAGATTTTGAAGTTTCTTAAACAAACTTATGCGATAGTATATAGGCAATAATTTAGCCTTCAACTTTGTAACCATCTTCTCCCATGATTTAATCTTTTCTTTCAATTTGCACTTGATCCCACCATAGGGATGCATGCCCTTTCAACCTTGTGCAAGCATTCTTCAATTTCTTGTTGTCTTCGGTGGTCTCTAAGTCAAAATAATTTTCCATATCCGTAATCCAATCAATGAGTTCTTTTGGATTTAGGATTCCACTGTAGCTTAACAAGACCATCCTTGCCTTACTACCCAACTTGGATAGCACTTGCAGGAATCTAGATCTTCCTATGCATCTCCTCTTTCCACTTCTACAACTTCTACAACTTCTTCCTCTTCTTCACTAACATCCTTTATATGAACCCCTCTCTATTGTGAGGTTTTTGTGGCCTCTAGACGTGTTATTCCTCTCAACATCTCCATGACAACAATATTGTCTTCTCCTTGTAGTGCTCTCCCTCTCCCACATCCTTTGTGTGTCATGGCTTCTTTTCTTCTTGCTCAACCTGCTCTGATATCAATTGATGTAGGTCAATAACTAAGAATCCTATGGGATTGTTCATTATTATAGCTCTTTTACTTTCATAGACAATGAAATTGATTTAAAAAGAGAAAAATCAATTTATGTAAACTCAAAACCCATTCTTCAGCACTTATATTAATATGAATTTTTAAATACATCTATTGATTACATTCACCACACTCCCTGAGAATTGAAATGAGATATTTCAAAGACAAGCCAAACATACAAATGCACCTATAATAAATTTGATTTCCTTCAACAACAAAATTGTAGCTACAAGACCACTCCAAAACAAAACTATAGTAGAAAAAATGAAATCTAAATTCTCCACCTTCACACTTGGACACCCCTACACTTACAAGAAAGTTTCTCCTTTTAAATTTTTTTCATTTTAAAAAATTTCAACCTCAGGCTTCCTCCTTCAAGATGGGCATTGGATTTTCTCTCTCTCCTTGTTGCATTGGGGAACCTCTCCTACAAGTTCTCTTGGCAACATTAATTCATTTTGCCAAATATTCCTTGAAACAATTCAACTCCACTACTCCTCCCAAGCTACTGCCACCATATCCACCATTCAATACATAATTTTCAAATTGTAAAACTGGAGTTACACATCCCATGAATAACTCCCTCAAGCTTGGGAACGTTGGATTTTGTAACTGCCAAATTATTATTAATTTTCCATCTCCAACCACTCCAAATTAAAATTGGAATCAAATTCAAAATCAACTATGAGTTTTTAAATTTGAAGAATTTTAAAATAGATGAAATTCTTACCTGCAACACACCACCAATCAAACCAGAACAAAATAAACAAAAGACCAAAATTAAAATATTAAAGGTGTGCAAGATTGTCATGCACCTGAATGCTCCTACATCAAATAGACTCGCCATCATTCATTTGAAGAGTTCTAAAATCTCTCTAGAGTAGTTGGAGTTTAACAAGCCTCACATTATCACTCCCTTTGAAATTGGGTTGGCATACTTCCCAAGCCTCTTTTGAGTAGTTAAATATGGTTATTCTAGGGGAAATGACCTCTATCTTAGAGCTTTTGCATCTTTACTTTTTCTCTCCTTTATCTTTTTTGGATATTTTTTAACACTGCATAGGCTACTAGGTTAGTCACATATGTGAATCCATTGGCCACAAGCTCCCCCAAATTATTTACAACCATTTTGTTTTTTATCTTTCTTTCCCATACGTCATAGTTTTAACCATCAAAAGTCAGTGATTGTTGCCAACTCTTGTTGACACCTCTAGCCATGCTTGACTCAAACCTAGAATATTCCATTTCCTCATAGAATACCCTACCACTAAACTACTAACCCATCCATGATCTATCCATTGTTGGTCCAAGTGTAAGCATAACTTATTTCCACCATTTCACTGTTTTTAGCTAAAACTTTGATAATTTAACACCACCATTTAACTTGTGTTCATTTAGGATATTAAAACATGAAATAACTATTAGTTTAAAGTTATAACTTGTGTCGTAACCAAGTTTCATCTTGTTTTCAGGTCATTTTGGTGTTTACGAATGGACGGCTCGCCTCAAATCTTCAGTTAGCAGATCGACAACGAGTCTCTGCAATGCTCAATAGCAGTTTTACAAAACTTTTTATATATAGCTTTGAGAACTCCTCAAATTTGCAAGATCTGGCTACAGAATCCAATGGCCACTATGAAACCATTTTAGATTATTTTGGCAATCCCTTGTATCAAATAAGAAGCTTCTTCGATTTCATGGCACTTGCACGCAAGGCGTCAGCGGATGAACCACATTGGACCAAGTTTTTTAAAGATTTCGAAGGACGTGGAAATATTACAACAGTATCTTACCAAGGTAAAACCCAATAAGTTTCTAATTATCTGAAAAATAAAAATAGTTATAGGGTATCTATAAGCCCATCTTGAACAAGCTATCCAAAGGATTTTTTTTTTTTTTGAATAATTATAAACTTGTTAGACAAATAAGCTACTTATGCTAAGATTATCAATATTAATGTTATTTGACTTGAATTTCTAAGTGTGAAGACTATAGATGGATTATAGTTAAACATGTGGGCTGTACATCTAAAAAAACATTTAGATTTTAACAAGCTTTAACTCTCTACCTGGCTTTTTTTTAATCAAAATTCAATGTTTTTCAATAAAATTAATTCAATTTTGGGGATGTACAGTAAAATTACAGTTAATAATTCAACGTTGAACATTTGATGTTTTAATATCTTTAAATTATGAAGTGTTAAAATTTCTAGATTTAAACTGTGAATTTTTTAAATCAACGTTTTGGATCAAACTCCATGGTCCATCAGCAGGATGATGGATCTAGAGTTTGATCCGAAACTTGAGTTAAAAAATTCACACAATTTAATCCAAAAATTTTAACACTTCATTATCATAAACTGTGGAAACGTAATGCTGTTAATCTTTAAATTAATTGTGTTCTTCCTGCGAGGTGCAGCCCTTAATCAAGAGGGCCATTTGGTGGGGGTGGTTGGAATTGATATTATTTTCAAATCAGTGCAAGGAAAGCTCCCCCCTAACGCTGGCTATCGTCCCACCAAGCTCAATGATAGCATCTTTCTTCGTACTAAGGTTAGATATCTTCATTGATTAAAGTTTACAGTCAAGAAATCATTTGATATGATTACTTACTTAAGCTCTACTTGTTTGTAATGTTCAGGTGAAGCCAATGAATAACACTTGCAAAATTTGTAATGGTAAGGAAGCAATTTGTGAGAGGTGTAATCCAGAGAGCCATAACTGGAGGGTAATCGCAGCAATAGGTGGGCCTCTAGTTGTGTTGGCAGTAATCATATCGGTGGCATGGTGGGTGTGGAGAAGGAAACGACGTGGAATTCCAAAGCCAGTTAGTACTGAGTCGTGGCCTTATCAATAGGTATATAAACTTCTGTAATCCTTAAAGATGTTGAGGTCGGACTCAAAAAGACAAGACAGTAATTGATAAATGGGTTGTTTTGGATGCATAATAACTTTCTTTATCCTTCTCTGTCTCTATTCATGGTCTTTAATGTGGCAAACATACATGATTTGGGAGAAGCAACCCTTCTCTAGTTATAGGGTAGCATGGTTTCTTTTACAAGGAGTAGATCAAAGGAAAGGGGTTACTAATCTTATAAAATGAGTGATTAGGGAAAAAATAGGGCATGTTGGCTTTGAAAATAAGTATAAAAGCATGAGAGAGGTTTTTTTAGGTAGAAGAAAGAACCAAAAAAAAAACTTTTTTTTTTTTTGTAAAGTAAAGGTAAATAGTAGAACAAAGGTAAATAAAAGATAGAGAGTTGATCCTAATGACAAAGAAATAGTCATGTAGTTCATTTTTGAACTGTGTAGTCCACAGTCTCATTTGAACATGTTTGTAAGCTTTTAAATAGGCGAGGTAGATTTTATGATTTAATACATGTAATATTGTGCTTCTGTAATAATATGTAATATATTATAGAGTGTTAAACTGATCATTTTTCATTAGATCTACACCTAAAATACATTATAATTTATTATAAACTTGGATTCCTTTAACTCTAGGATCTTGCTTTTCCATTTTGCACATTCCTTGAACATATCAAACATATATTTTTGAAGATGACAAATTGCTCACTCCCTTAGACATTTAGACATGTTTTTCATGATCTCCCAACCACATTTACTCAATTACTTCATTGAAAAGTTAACTCTAGATGAAAATCCATTGTATCTATTGACTGTGTCTTACAATGATATAATGATATTTACTTTTGTTTCATAGCTGAGGAAGAAGCATCTCTATTATGTTTAATTTGTTTAATAATTTATTATTTTAAATATACAAATTTTATAATTTTGATAAATATAATAGATAAATAGACAAGAAAAATTTTAATTGTAAGTGGATATGCACAAGGCTGAATGTGTTAAGTCTTGTCTATATATATAGACTTCTCTAGGTGTGATTATATTCCACCTTCCTTCAATGTTAATTGTGTATTGCATTTTTTTATATTTAAATATAAAACTCTCACAATAATCATATATATATACATAGTTATAATGCAATAAACAATTCACATGAAAATAAGAGTGGTCCAACCACTAAGTTGTTGTGGCTATATTAGTAGGAGAGGGAAGGGGATCACGATTAGAGGGGTGACCTCAAAAATTTAGGAGTTGTTGACCATTAACAATGGGACCCCATCCTATGAGGGTGTAATTTTAGTCTCTATCGTTAGCATGCATAGGAAAGATGGCAAGGTTTAGGTAAGAAAACTTCTCATTGTTCAACTAGCTAGAGTGTCGATAGTGAGAAGTAGAGAAATGTCCATGTGCTAGAGGGATCCACCCATGGTGTCAAGGATGTGCAGAGCCTTTGAAACCACAATGGCATTGTTTAGAACTATGACTAAGAACCCATTGATACACATTGTGGAGAGGCTTTCCTCCATAGTGGAGTACAATCCCTCTTCGTACGGAAAGGGGGCACATGAGAAACTATATGGGGGCATTCACCAATTCTCAATAAAATTCTACAATACCTATTCTGAACACTTGTTTACTAGTGTTATGTGAGGCTAAGGAGGGACAAGGATTTTTTCCATATGGGTTTTCCCATTACTTTTCTATTTTTATTTTGGTATAGGGGTGGTTTCTTGCATGACAGTGAAGGGACCCCCAATATATCCATTAAAGATTCTCTCAATGTTGATGATCCTCCCTCATCTACACATGAAAAAATAATTCATTTCTTGATGCCTACAATGAAGGAAAACAATTTTGATTAGCGATGGATAAGTCATCTAAAATAAATGGATACTTGGTTAAATACAAAGATTGGCTTGTTCTAGATTAACCTAGAATCTATTATTTTTTATATTTTTCATTTGTTTGAGCATACACTAATATTTATGTTTATGCATATCTCTTTTTTTTTTTGAAGGCTTGCACTCAAAAAAATTGGAATGTTGAAGGTGATATAGAAGTCATTCTAGTTGTAAATGGGTATTTTTATAGTGATTTCAAGAATGGTGAATCAAAATATGGTTTTTGAGGGAGGACCTTATTTTCACAATCGAGTGGATTTATTTATTAAACATTGGTATGTAGGATTTGATCTAGTGGATGAGCTCCCATCAAAAATTCCCATTTGGATTCATCTCCCTTGGCCTCTGATGGATAACTATATATAGGATATTCTACAATCTATCATGATGATTATTATAAAACCCTTGGGTCCTTTTTGTATGCTTGACACCAAGGTAGAAAATTTTTCCTCCTATGTGTCAAGAAAATTCTCCAGAGACTAGATTGCATAGTATGAACTAGCTTCAACATAAAAGCAATGAATCATATTTGTTTCCTTCTTGTGTGTGCCATGAATATGCACATCTACAAAGAAACTATATAAGTATGGGTCATAGGTTCCTTTAATCCTTTCTTGAGTTATAATTAATCAATTTAAGGGAAAAAAGAAAGGATCTAATCTAATCAATGGAGATAAAATTAAATGGATTCATTCTCATGAAAAATCATATTAAGGGGAATCCCATGAATCATTAGCATAAGGATACTCCTAAATGAATCTCTAACAACAAGTTTGATGTTATCAAAATCCTGAAGGAATTAGATGCAATGAAGTGTGATGGGATAGTATATGCACTTTTTTGGACTCAATTACTTTAATCAATCTACCTAATATAAAAAATAGAGATGAAATTGATACTATGTGTAGTACCCCTCCATTTATGCTTGTGTTTTATGTTAGCATGTTTTCATACTGTTAGAATTTGGTACTTTGTTTTGGATATTTTGATCGCTGATTTTGAGCGACAATGGATTTACTTTGTGATATGATGATACATTGTATGGTGATAATTGATTTCTGACATGCTTTGTGATAGCGTAGATATTTCCTTCAGATGTTATTGCTATATATATGTTTATGATGGACTAACTGTTATTTAATTTTTCAGTTTGATGTGATGTGTATTGGTGTGGAGAATGGAGTTACATCACTCGCTTGCGAGTGCCCTATGATTTTCATGATTTTCTCTGCACAGTGTGTTTGTACAATGGATTATCTATCTATATGCATGTTATTTGTTGATTGCAGGATTGCAAGTACATGACACCGACTCCACCTGGTTACTCAGGTCTGAGCGTGTCAAGACTCAATGGAAATGTTGATTGGGAGGTAGTAACATGGTTCATCCTAGTCTAGTCTTTAACCCAGTCACAGTACATCGTCAGTTTTAGTTTGGAGTCTTAGGTGGTCTTGTTTGTCCCTGATTGGATCAATTGCTTGAAAGGAAAATTTTGCCAATTTAATAATAGTTCATTATTCTTTAATATACTATTTATTTAAATTAATTTTTAAATGTTAAAGAAATAAGTTTTACATTTTCTTTAATTAATTAATTAGTTTGTTTGGTTAAGTAATTTGATCATTGTGATTAAATTATTTAATTAAATAGATTAATTAATTAAATTAAAGTTACTTTTATTATGTGAATAGATTTAAATTTCAAATTGGTTGATATATGGAAGTGGTATTTTAGTTGATAAATAAATTAAATAAAAAAAAGGGAAATTTGTATTTTGAAAATTAAAAATTAAAAATTCTTTTAAAAAGGCATTTAAATTTTGATAAGGAAGAAATGAATGATTGTCGAGAGGTTGTTGAAAGATATTTGTTTCTTCTCGACATGTGTGCCAGTTGAATTTATTGCCTTTTTGGGTGGAGGATTTTCTCAGAGGTTATCTGGGGATTTGGGAAAAACAGAGGATTACCTTTTCTTCATGAGAAATGAAAAAAATAGTTTGTTGTTAAAATTGCTTTTGAGAAGAATTTGTGATTTATTGTGAATTGTTGTATATTTCTGGAAGATCTCTTTGGTTTGGTATTAGCTTCTTTGTGAATTTGGGTTTTCTGCAGAAGCTTTGGAGGATTGCATGCAACAGGCAACAGAGGCTCTCTCTTCTACAAGCAATTTCCAAGCTACAGGAAAACAGGTACTTTCCTTTGTATTTAAATTGTTTTCTTTAGAAAAGATTGTTTGAGGAAACATTTGTTTTGAGAAAGTTGTATTTCTTCTCAGAGATTTTTGTAAATTGATTCTGTTGAAATTTGATTTCCTCTCTGTGAAAATTATGAAAACAAAGTATTATAGAGAAATCAAAGAATAAATAGAGATTTATTTTAACAGTGGAAAATCTATAGAAGAAATTGATAGAATCTTAGAAGGGTTTTATGTTAAAATTTGTGATTAATTTGGGGTTTTGTAATAATTTATTAATTTGGGAATAAATTGCTCAGATTTGAAGCTTTTCCAATTTCCTATTGAAAATTTTGTTAAAAATTATTGCCCAATTACAGTATTATATTGCTATTTAAATTATATATATGTATTCATATATGTATATATATATATTTGTGTTAAATATGTATATACACATATACAAATACATCTATAATAATTTTATTTTAAATTACAGAGAATTATATGAATAAAATCGCCGTACGCGATTATGAATTCGTCAAAAATTTCAAAGGAAATTTTAAATGTTAAAAATAATTTTGAAACTATTAATGGAACCGTTGGGGGCTTAACCCTCATAGCCGAACCCCATAAGGGAGCAGCGGTGAGGGCAGCGCCCTGTGCTGCCTTCACAGGCAATGCCGGCGCTGCCCACACAGCCACGCCCGTGGAGGGTTCGGCTGTGTGAAGGCAGCCGGCCCTGCCTTAGGGTAAGTTAAACTTTGTATGTTTTTTTTTTTTTTTAAATTTATTTGATAGTATTTCACTTAAAATAAAATATGTATATATCTATATTATGAATATAATATATATTATATTTAATATATGTTATATTTATAAATACATACATATATATATATATTATAAAATTTCTCATTATGTAATTATACTAAAATAGTTATTCAAATATATTGAATTGAGTGGTATTAAATTTGAATGCATAATTTAGTGTTGTGAGTTTATATAAATTTCATTATAATATATGTTTATGAAATTGAGATAATTATAGATTTTATTTTCATATTAAATGGAAGATAAATTATGTATCAGTTGATTAATTTCATACTTCAAGTTCTTGATTGATTGGATTTAGTAAATCCAAATGATAGACGTGAATTTTCTTTAAGTTGCTTTTAAATTCTTATTGGGCAAATGGGGATTTTTATGTGATTTCAAGTCTTCCAGTTGTAGTCTCTTCAAGGGAGTTAAATTTTACAATGGTTTCATATATTTGAATAAACTAGGGTAGTGCACTTGGTTTTGTATGGTTAATAGACACCTGATTTTTATGAACAGGTTGTGATGTCCATTGTGGTATATTTGGTATTATATGTTGATTTTTGTGCACTCTGTCTACCCTAGTTAGAGAACTTAGAATTCCTTATGTTATTTGTAGGGGAGTGGCTCTGTGTGAGGGTCGGCACACAAAGTGGTGCCAGGGTAACTTACAAAGAGTTAGTAAGTCAGTGATAACTAAACAACACAGTAGTTAGATTAAAATCTTTAATAAGATTATTATGCCTCGCTTATGGACTCTAGAGCTAGTTCAGTCTTGAGTATAAGATGAGAAGGTTTGGAATGGCAAATTGATATCTTGTTACTTTAAAAGATATTTGATTCCGCAATAGTTTGCAATGGGGCCGAGTTTTGTAAGAGGTTACCAGGGTAACCCAAGTTGGTTGACGGAACCTAGGAAGAAACACCAAGGTAACCTTTGCAAAATTGTGATGACACTCCACCTAAATTAATAGTTTACCTTGTGTATTTAGCACATTTGATTGTCTTAATTCTGGAAGCAATGTAACCATCAGTTAGTTATGTACTTGTGTCTAGGGTGAATAGGTTATGTCTAGGTAACCATATTACTATCTCCTAGCACGGGGGGTGGACCTACGGGTACCACATGGTTGGGTGGAACGTGCACCTTACTCCATTGGGTCCCTAGTTTATGATCATGGCAATGAGAGTTCCATGGATGGAGAGCTCGTACTTGGATATATATGTACTTTCTATATTGCATTATTGGAAATCTTGTATTTGAAACATCCCTCAATTGTTTATGAGGTGAACATTTGTAAAATGTAATTGTAATTTATTATATGACCTCCCTCATCTGAAGAATGAGTATTGTAATATTTTTTCAACTACAATGTAAGAATCATATTTGTACTTTATACTATCATGAATGAAATTCAAATGTTGTGCAATGTTTACTTTTTAAGTTCATGTTAATTAAATATATGCAATGCTAAATACTAAAGTCATCTATGGAACCTCAAGTAGTGTGATGTCACGTAAGTTAATGAATGTATGCAACTAATTAAATTAATATTATTACTTAAAAAAATTTTATTACACTTACATAGACAATTGCAATATTCCTTAGGTTATAAGACGGGGCATTACAGATTGTTATAAGAGCCAAGATTACTAACACTGGACGCTCTCGGTAATTGTGAGCCCATTAGGTTGACCTAGTACATAGTGTCGCTATCTGTTAGCCTTGGTTGATTAGTATCTGAGACTCGTTATTTTTCATGTGTAGGATCATGCCTAGGCGATGTGGTAGAGGTCATGGTAGAGGTCGTGGTAGAGGTCGAGGTGGAGGCCGAAGGCTAATCCCTTAGGTTACTCCCCCTCTGAGCCCTCATCAGAGTGATCAGGCAGAGCAGTTGGATCAGAGGAATGAGGGACAGAATCCTGAACAGTCAGGAGTAGAGGGTTCACAGATACGACCTTTATTAGAGGAGGTCCTAGCTCAACTTGGACCTAGACAGGAAGTTGAGCAGGAGGTAGTTAGAGAGTGTGATAGATCTCCAAGGAGAGTAGATGATACAATGCATCAAGATGCTATTACTGCAGGTCATATGCAAGATTTATTTAGGGCATGCCCTCCTACTTTTGATGGTACAGGAGGTGAATTGGAGGTAGATACTTGGCTACTAGACTTGGGTAGATGCTTCGCCATGCACCCATACGGTAGCAATACCCGAGCGAGATGCGCTATCATGCATCTGAGAGGATTCGCCTCTACTTGGTGCTGCCTAGAGGAGCAGAAGCTCCACTTAGATATTGGGTTAGTGTCTTGGGAGATGTTTCTAGAGAGGTTTAGAGCACGGTTCCTATCGGAACACTAGAGGCAATGACGGGCCGATGAGTTTCATGATCTACGTCAGTTGGCTCTATCTGTTGAGCAATATGAATGTAGATTCTATGAACTCAAGCAGTATGCAGGTATTGGCGATGATGAGCCTATGTTGGTACAACACTTCATCAGGGATTTAAATGCCCGCATTAGTGGTGGAGTCAAAGTTTTTGAGCCAAAGACTATGGAATTTGCTGTGGAGAAGGCTCGAATAGTGGAAGAGAATCTTGTTATGGCTTTAGGTGGTCACACAGGGGTACAGATAGGCAGTGCTCCTACAGCAGGTTTTAGTACACGGGGTGGACAGGCATAGACAGGGGGTTCTTCTAGGAACCAACAGACACCCTCAAAGGGTGGGCAGCAGCAGCAACAATGTACACCTCAAAAGAATAATAATCCACACCCACAAGGTAATAGCCCGCAGTCAGGAAAGAACCACAACTGGTGGCGCAACAAGCGCAATAGACAAGATCAACCTGCTTAGAGTGCTCAGTCTACTATCAGTAGAGGTAGTTTCCAGCAATCCAATGCACCTTCGGGTGGTAGAGGATTTGGTAGAGGCACTGGCTATTACTCATGTGGTCAGCAGGGACACATTGCAAGGTAGTGTCCGATGAAAGGTTCTTCTGGTTTTGGGCCTCGACCTACAGTTTCAGAGCCTATAGTGGGTGATGTAGGATGATCTCATACAGTTTATGTTGTAGTTAATGACCGCCAAGCCAATCACCAGAACACAGTGGTTGAGACTTCAGGTAAGTTACATGGTGTTAGTGTTTCCATTCTTTTTTATTTCGGAGCTACTGACTCCTTTATTTCACCTACTATCATTGAATGATGTGGTCTTGTGGCGGTAAAGCAAGGTGGTAAGTGGCAGGTAGAATTTTCCTCTGGGGTGAAAGTAGCTGTAGAGAACCTTGTACATAAATGTGAACTTAAAATTGGTACATTAACTACCTTAGTGGATTTACATGTTACACCTTTAGGATCGTATGACATAGTTTTAGGTATGGATTGGTTAGCATCTCATCATGCTGTGATTGACTATCGATTTAAGACAGTTAGTTGCATTAAGGATTTAGGTGTGAAAGTGGAGATCTTAGGTATACAAAGACCTATCTCTTTGTGGATGATATCTGCTATGCAATTAAAGAGATGTCTTTGTCAGGGTTGTCAACTGTTCGCAACAATAGTTACTGATTTGGAAGAAGGTGAGAGTCGAGAGATATCTCTTGATGATCATCCTATTCTTAGGGGATTCGCTAACGTGTTTCTTGATGATATACCTGGAATGCCTCCGAAGAGGAATATTGATTTTAGAGTTGACCTAGTTCTAGGAGCAGAGCCTATATCTAGAGCTCCATATAGAATGACGACTCAAGAGTTAGAGGAAATTTGTATTCAGTTAGAGGAACCATTAGAAAAGTGTTTTATCTGTCTGAGTGTTTCCCCTTGGGGAGCACCTATCATCTTCATAAAGAAGATGGATCACTTAGACTGTGCATTGACTATCGTCAATTAAACAAGGTTACAATTAAGAATCGTTATCCTTTGCCTAGAATCGATGATCTTTTTTATCAGATCAAGGGAGCTAATGTGTTCTCTAAAATCGATTTGAAATCTAGTTATCATCAATTGTGAATTTCTAAAGCAGACATTCATAAAACTACATTTCAAACTCGTTATGGGCACTACGAATTCACAGTAGTACCATTTGGGTTAACGAACCCACCATCAGTATTTATGAGTTTAATGAATAGTGTTTTTCGTACATACCTTGATCGCTTTGTCCTTGTATTTCTCGATGATATTTTGATCTATTCAAGAAACATGAAGGAGCATGAAGAACACTTGAGACAAGTATTGCAATGTTTAAGGGAAAATCAATTGTATGTGAACCTGAAGAAGTGTGACTTCTTTCAAACTGAGGTAAAATACCTTGGACATGTGATTTCTGGAAAAGGTATTGTTGTGGATCCTTCAAAGATTCAAGCTATTGTAGATTGGCCCGTGCCTACTAATGTATGTGAAGTGCATAGTTTTATGGGTCTAGCTGGTTATTATAGACGGTTTGTTGAGGGATTTTCTAGAATTGGTCATCCTATTACTACTCTTCAGAGAAAAGGGAAGAAGTTTGTTTGAACAGGGCAATGTCAGTTGGCTTTTCAGACACTTAAAGAAAAGTTGACTAATGCGCCTATATTAATTGTTCCTGATCCTACTAAGGATTTTGTGGTTTTCACTGATGCATCCTTAGAGGGTTGGGGAGTAGTTTTGATGCAAGATGGGTGTGTGATTGCTTATGAGTCTTGCAAACTTAAGGATCACGAATTAAACTATCCCACTCATGATTTAGAGCTAGCTGCAGTTGTGCATGCATTAGTTTGATGGAGGCATTTCTTATTGGGTCACCGTTTTGAACTTCACACTGATCATCATAGTCTATAATACATTTTTATGCAACCTAACTTGAATGCTAGACAAAGACGGTGGATGGAGTTCTTGTGTGAATACGATTTTGAAGTGAGATATGTTCAAGGAAAAGAGAATGTAGTGGCTAATGCTCTTAGTCGTCGTCGACATGAGATCTCTGCTACTACTCTTGAAGTAGATTTGAGAGGTCAAATATTAGCAGCACTTCCTATTGATAGATTGTATCAGGAAGTAAAGTCCGAGATTGAATCTGGTAGACCTTTAGAAGGTCGATTTACAGGGTATGTCCTTGAACCAGATGGTATATTATGGCATTTAGGTCATATCTATGTACCACATTTTGAGGGACTTCATACATTAATTATGACTCAAGCACATCGAGCTCCGTACTCAGCTCATCTAGGTGTTAAGAAAATGCATGCAGATCTTCAGTAATTGTATTTCTAGCCTGGTATGAAACATGATATTGCTAACTATGTATCGAGATGTCTTGAATGCCAGCGAGTTAAAGCTGAGCATCAACATTCTGCTGGATTATTGCAGCCACATCTCATTCCTAAATGGAAATTGGATATTATTTCTATTGACTTTACTGTAGGGTTACCTATGTCATCACGTCGACATGATGCCATTATGTTAACTGTTGACCGATTGACTAAGGTGGCTCATTTTTCACCAGTACAATCATCTTATAATGCTTCATCCGTAGCTAGGATATTCATGGAGGACATAGTTAGATTGCATGGGATTCCTCATAGGATTATTTCTAATAGAGATCCAGTATTTACATCAGTACTATGGACTTCATTACAACATGCTCTAGGTACACAGTTGAACTTTAGTTCAGCGTATCATCCTGAAACCGATGGACAAACGGAGAGAGTTAATCAAATATTAGAGGATATTCTTAGAATGTACGTAATGGACCAACAATCACGTTGGGAGGATTATTTGTACTTAGTAGAATTTTCTTACAATAACAGATATTAGAGTTCCATAGGTATGCCACCATTTCAGGCATTATACGGTTGTCCTTGTCAAACTCCATTGAGTTGCGATTGACTAGAGGATAGAGTGTTACTTGGTCCCGAGATGCTTCAAGACATGGAGCAACAGGTTGATCGTATTATAGAACATTTGATAGCAGCACAGGATAGGCAAAAGAAGTATGCTGATGCACATAGAATAGACCGACAGTTTGCAGTTGGTGATAGAGTGTTTCTTCGAGTGCGACCACGAAAGAGTCTAATCCATTATGGAAAAGGGTCTAAGCTTGCTCCTCGTTTCATTGGGCCATTTGAGATCCTAGAGAGAATTGGTCCTATGGCGTATCGACTCACCTTACCACCTAGTTTGTCAGGTATACATGATGTTTTTCATGTATCAGTTCTTAGACCATATCATCCCGACATTTCTCATATACTTGATTGGAATGTGTTACAGGTAGAGGACGGGCAACTGGCTTTAGAGCCCGTGGCCATTCTACAGTGCCGGACGCTCGGTCTCATGGATCGAGACATTGATCAGGTGAGCGTCCAATGGGATCCTAGTCATGAGGCTTCTGCTACATGGGAGGATGCGAAACGCATGAGGGAACTTTATCCCTATCTAGTCGCAGGCTTTCAGGAGCAAGCCCGATCCTAGGGGGGGAGGATGTATTACCCCTCCATTTATGCTTATGTTTTTTGTTAGCATGTTTTCATACTGTTAGAATTTGGTACTTTGTTTTGGATATTTTGATCGCTGATTTTGAGTGACAGTGGATTTACTTTGTGATATGATGATACACTATATGGTGATAATTGATTTTGACATGCTTTGTGATAGCGTAGATATTTCCTTTAGATGTTATTGCTATATATATGTTTATGATGGACTAACTTTTATTTAATTTGTCAGTCTGATGTCATGTGTATTGGTGTGGAGAATGGAGTTACATCACTCACCTGCGAGTGCCCTCTGATTTCCATGATTTTCTCTGCACGGTGTGTTTGTACAATGGATTATATATATATGCATGTTATTTCTTGATTGTAGGATTGTAGGTACATGACACCGACTCCACCTAGTTACTCAGGTCTGAGCGTGTCAAGACTCAATGGAAATGTTGATTGGGAGGTAGTAACATGGTTCATCCTAGTCTAGTCTTTAAACCAATCATAGTACATCGTCAGTTTTAGTTTGGAGTCTTAGGTGGTCTTATTTGTCCCTAATTGGATCAATTGCTTGAAAGAAAATTTTTGTCAATTTAATAATTGTTCATTATTCTTTAATATACTATTTATTTAAATTAATTTTTAAATCTTAAAGAAATAAGTTTTACATTTTATTTAATTAATTAATTAGTTTGTTTGGTTAAGTAATTTGATCATTGCAATTAAATTATTTAATTAAATTAAAGTTACTTTTATTATGTGAATAGATTTAAATTTCAAATTGGTTGATATGTGGAAGTGGTATTTTAGTTGATAAATAAATTAAATAAAAAAAAAGGGAAATTTGTATTTTGAAACTTAAAAATTTTAAATTCTTTTAAAAAGGCATTTAAATTTTGATAAGGAAAAAATGAATGATTGCCGCGAGGTTGTTGAAAGATATTTGTTTTTTCTTGACATGTGTGCCAGTTGAATTTATTGCCTTTTTGGGTGGAGGATTTTCTCGGAGGTTATCTGGGGATTTGGTAAAAACAGAGGATTGCCTTTTCTTCATGGGAAATGAAAAAAATAGTCTGCTGTTAAAATTGCTCTTGAGAAGAATTTGTGATTTCCTGTGAATTGTTGTATATTTCTGGAAGATCTCTTTGGTTTGGTATTAGCTTCTTTGTGAATTTGGGTTTTCTGGAGAAGCTTTGGAGGATTGCACGCAACAGGCAACAGAGGCTCTCTCTTCTACAGGCAATTTCCAAGCTACAGGAAAATAGGTACTTTCCTTTGTATTTAAATTGTTTTCCTTAGAAAAGATTGTTTGAGGAAATATTTGATTTAAGAAAGTTGTATTTCTTCTTGGATATTTTTGTAAATTGATTCTGTTAAAATTTGATTTCCTCTCTATGAAAATTATGAAAACAAAGTATTATAGAGAAATCAAAGAATAAACAGAGATTTATTTTAACAATAGAAAATCTATAGAAGAAATTGACAGAATCTTAGAAGGGTTTTATGTTAAAATCATCTGTTAAAATTTGTGATTAATTTGGGGTTTTGTAATAATTTATTAATTTGGGAATAAATTACTCAGACTTGAAGGTTTTCCAATTTCCTGTTGAAAATTCTGTTAAAAATTATTGCCCAATTACAGTATTATATTGCTATTTAAATTATATATGTGTATTCATCTATGTATATATATATATATATTTGTGTTAAATATGTATATACACATATGCAAATACATATATAATAATTTTATTTTAAATTACAGAGAATTTTATGAATAAAATCGTCGTACGTGATTCTGACTTCGCCAGAAATTTCAAAGGAAATTTTAAATGTTAAATTCTTTTTTGAAACTATTAATGGAAGCGTTGGGGGCTTAACCCTCACAGCCGACCCCCATAAGGGAGCGGCAGTGAGGGCAGTGCCCTACGCTACCTTCACGGGCAGTGCCAGCGCTGCCCACACAGCCGCGCCCATGGAGGGTTCGGTTGCGTGAAGGCAGTCGGCCCTGCCTTAGGGTAAGTTAAACTTTGTATTTTATTTTTTTTAATTTTATTTTATAATATTTAACTTAAAATAAAATATGAATATATATATTTTATGAATATAATATATATTATATTTAATATATGTTATATTTATAAATACATATATATATATATATATTATAAAATTTCTCATTATGTAATTATACTAAAATAGTTATTCAAATATATTGAATTGAGTGGTATTAAATTTGAATGCATAATTTAGTGTTGTGAGTTTATATAAATTTCATTATAATATATGTTTATGAAATTGAGATAATTATAGATTTTATTTTCATATTAAATGGAAGATAAATTATGTATCAGTTGATTAATTTCATACTTCAAGTTCTTGATTGCCTGGATTTAGTAAATCCAAATGATAGACGTGAATTTGCTTTAAGTTGCTTTTAAATTCTTATTGGGCAAATGGGGATTTTTATGTGATTTCAAGTCTTCCAATTGTAGTCTCTTCAAGGGAGTTAAATTTTACAATGTTTTCATATATTTGAATAAACTAGGGTAGTACACTTGGTTTTGTATGGTTAATAGACACCTGATTTTTATGAACAGGTTGTGATGTCCATTGTGGTATATCTGGTATTATATGTTGATTTTTGTGCACTCTGTCTACCCTAGTTAGAGAATTTAGAATTCCTTATGTTATTTGTAGGGGAGTGGCTCTGTGTGAGGGTCGGCACACAAAGTGGTGCTAGGGTAACTTACAAAGAGTTAGTAAGTCAGTGATAACTAAACAACACAGTAGTTAGATTAAAATCTTTAATAAGATTCTTATGCCTCGCTTATGGACTCTAGAGCTAGTTCAGTCTTGAGTATAAGATGAGAAGGCCTAGAATGGTAAATCAATATCTTGTTACTTTAAAAGATATTCAATTTCGCAATAGTTTGCAATGGGATCGGGTTTTGTAAGAGGTTACCACGGTAACCCAAGTTGGGGGCCGGAACCTAGGAAGAAACACCAAGGTAACCTTTGCAAAATTGTGATGACACTCCACCTAAAATAACAGTTTACCTTGTGTATTTAGCACATTTTATTGTCTTAATTATGGAAGCAATGTAACCATCAGTGAGTTATGTACTTGTGTCTAGGTGAATAGGTTATGTCTAGGTAACCATATTACTATCTCCTAGCACGGGGGGTGTACCTATGGGTACCACATGGTTGGGTGGAACGTGCACCTTACTCCGTTGGGTCCCCAGTTTATGATCATGGCAATGAGAGCTTCATGGATGGAGAGCTCGTACTTGGATATAAATGTACTTTCTATATTGCATTATTGGAAATCTTGTATTTGAAACATCCCTCAATTGTTTATGAGGTGAACATTTGTAAAATGTAATTGTAATTTATTATTTGACCTACCTCATCTGAAGAATGAGTATTGTAATATCTTTTCAAATGCAAAGTAAGAATCATATTTATACTTTATACTATCATGAATGAAATTCAAATGTTTTGCAATGTTTACTTTTTAAGTTCATGTTAATTAAATATATGCAATGCTAAATACTAAAGTCGTCTATGGAACCTCAAGTAGTGTGACATCGCGTAACTTAATGAATGTATGCAACTAATTAAGTTAATATTATTACTTTAAAAAAAATTATTACACTTACATAGACAATTGCAACATTCCTTAGGTTATAAGACGGGGCATTACACTATGGGAAGGGGACGGCCCTACTTCTAGTCATATTGATTAAATTTGTGCTAAAAAGGAGGGTGAAAGGTTGCTTATAGAAAGGGTAGATTTTCTCCCTATGGTAATATTAAAATGAAATCAAATGAAGCTAATACCATTTTACATCCTTACAATAATCTATAACAAAAGAACATGGTAAAAAGAAAGCACCTTTTTTGTTAGGGCTTCAACAAAAAAATATTAGGGAAGGGGGTACCAATAAAGTGTCTAAGGTAGGGAGAAAAATGACCAGGAAAAGGTGAAGTTGATAGTAGAAACATTGGTAGAATATAGTGTTATTAAGACATTAGATAATCACTTTTGTAATCCCTAAAAATAATTGTGATGTATTAAAATTCTATTGTAAATGCAAGAAGATGAGTCCATGAAACGTGGAAGTTTTTACTTAGACAAAAACCAGAATCGGCTTCAAGAAAACAAGATCCCATTTTTAATAAAAGGGATCTCATTTAGGTCGGGGTCCCAAGCCGAAAATGGGATCTTGTTTTCTAAATAATGGGATCCCATTTCTTAAATAATGGGATCCCATTTCTTAAATAATGGGATCTCGTTTTCATTTTAAAACAAACTATTAAAAAATGGGATCTCATTTTTAAGAAACGAGGCCCATTTTAAAACGGGTCGTTAAAAAACGGATCCCGTTTTTAATGGCCCATTTCATAAAAAATATATATTTAATATACTTTTAAGAAATGAAATCATGTTTTGTAGAACGGGATCCCATTTTGTAGAATGGGATCCCGTTTTCAAAATGGGATCTCATTTCATTTAAGTATAAAAAATTTATATTTTTATGAAATGGGATGGTCTTGTTTTAGAATAGTATCCCATTTTTAAAAATTTTAATTTTTGGTCGGGTTTTTGCTTTATTTATTGGTTCAAGAAAAGGCTTGGGGACACAAACCTAGGCCCTGGACCTAGTTTGACCTACAAGTTGAAGGTCATGGCAATGTCATAAGAAAATAGTGACTTTGAGCATATGTCTGAAGACTTTTTTTGCAGAATTTTTTGAGGAAATTAAAACCAATTATAGATGAGACAGTGTAGATTTCAAATATGTAATTTTTTTTACAGTTGGATTATTTTTTTATATTTTTCAATTAATTTATGATGAAATAGGTCCATAAACTTGAATTATCGGGGGTTTTTAGTATTTTAAAAACTTTTTATTAACATAATTTTTTGAAAAACAATTGTACGAAAGCATACTTTAGACAATTCTTTTCAATTTTTAAAAAAATCAAAAAATGATAAGTTTTGGTCATCTTATGTGTGATGTACACGACAATTTTTCAAAACACCAAATATGGCCAATAAAAAATTAACAAAAAAATATTCAATAAAAACTTACAAAAAAATATGTAAAGTGTGCTTCAGTGAGTTATGAATCTTTTCCCAAAAGGATTTAGAAAAATTTGATTATTTAGGTCAAAATATGGATGATGTACACGTGCATGGTATGGTAAAAAATAGGTGACTTTTAAACAATGGTTTTTAGAAATTCCTATTGAAAATCAATTTGTATCATCTGGGTATTGAAATAAATTACATATTTGGAAACTCGACTTCGAGTACTACATTTCATGATTAGTGACTTTTTTCAAGATTCCATCTCTAAGTGCTTCAAATTTTAAGGTCAAATGTGTCAAAATTTGAAAATCAGGGAAAACACTTCCACTAAATGGTCAAAAAGTGGACTCAACTTCTTGCACACATCCTCTAGGGATTTGATTAGCACCCCTCAACAAAAGGCTACTCAAGATCTTTTTCGATAAAATAGGCCAAATTTAATCTTTATTAAGGAGATAAATATTTTAGTAGATGATATGATTAGAATTCCTTACAATATTTATGGAGGGGATAACAGCTTCACCCTCGATAGGATACTTTCCTCACCATCTCACCAACCAGTCAAATGCTAAAGGGCTATGATTCCATGGGCCAACTTTCTTTGCATCGAGTTCGGTTCACTAGAATTTCTTGAGTTCAGTTCGCTGGAGTATCCAACCAGGGGTTTAGGCATTCCCTCCTCTAATCTATATTACGTAGATGAGTGATCACAGAGCTAAGTGTGTATTGGTGCCCAAGGTACTACTAGCGTGGTGACTTTCTTATGGGAACCTTATAAGCTCACTCCTTGATAGTTACTGAGTAGAAATTCAATTTTAGTGGTGGCTTCATGTATTAATTTTGGAGAGAATCTTATTCAAAAATGCTTATGTGCCTATTAATTTTCTAGGTAAGGTTCTAATTTGGACCCATATTAGATCTATTCATTCTTTAGTTCCTATCTTCCCTTAGATTTTCTGGTAGGTGATTTTACTATTACAACTAGTATAAATGATAAAATTGGAATTATTATTTATCTTGGCCTATATTATATCTTGTTTAGTGAAAATGTGTATATTCTTAATTTGATGGATGTGATGTTAAGAAATAGAATCTTAACTAGAATAATAGAAGGTGTGGAAATGATTCTATCTTTGAAAGACTTGACAATTTTTTAGTATATGACTATTGGGTTGGTAAATTTTGGATTTCATATTCTAAATTTTTTGTGGAAAGGGTTTGATCATTGAACTATTACAGTCTCTTACTTGTTGATCTTGTTCCTAAAAGTCCATCTTTTAAGTTCTAGCATGAGTTTTTAGGATTTTGATTTGAAAAAGATAATGGAGGGATGGTGGATTGAAAGGAATCCCACCTTTGGAATATCCATGTACTCCTTAAATTCAGGCTTCATTTTTTCAAGTTTAATATAAAGAAGTGGAATAGATCCTCTTTTGGAAATAGTTTTAAAAATAAAACTCAACTTTAGAATAAGTTAGATAGAATCACCTTTTAAATTAACCTAATAAAATGACCAAATAAATTCTACGAGAAGAGTTTATTTTTTCTAAGGAATAATCTAAATGGGAGCTTTTAGAGGATTTCTTCTCGAAATAGAAATCTTGGATTGATTTGATTTAGAAAAGAGATAATAACACTTCATTTTTTAATAATTTTATGAAGAAGCATCTAGAAGTAATATTGTTATAACTTATCTTATTTAAACCTATGGAGAAAAAGTAACCTCCTTTCATGCTATTTCCAAGGGATTTAAGTGGTAATTTTCCTCTCTATTTATAGAGCATGAACAACAAGCTAAGGTAGAGAAGAGACTAATTCTAGACTACATTTCACCATTATTTTAAAATGATATGAACAAAATTCTATTAGACCTCATCTTAATTGAGGGGTTTGAGATCGTTGTTTTCCAAATGAAGAAAGGAAAGTCTCTTGGCCCTAATGATTTTTCTACATGGTTTTTTAAGAATTTTGGGAAATTCTCAAAGATAAATTGCTAGAGGTTGTTAAGAAGTCATATAATAGTAAGTAGTATGCTCAAAGAAAATTATTTTAATTTTATTTATTTGATTCCTCAAAACTAATGGGCCACCTCTTTATATTTTTTATCCCATATCTCTATGTAATGTTACTATTGAACACTTAGAATACTGAGAGGGGGGGTTAATCAAATTTTTTTTAATCCATTCAAACATTTAAACATCTAATCCACTTAGCATATTCAATTTTTATGAATGAAATAAAGCATGAAACATCCAACAACATCACATAACACATGAACACCTAAAAAACCCAAAATGGAAAAAACCATGGTGAGGATTAGCTCACAATATATTATAATCAGTTATAGTATATTTATAGAAGTTCTCACTATAGGTGGACTCACTATCCAATCCAAACATCGAAAATGGTCTAGCTTATATATCCGCTAAAAGCATAACATCAATTAGCTCAACCTAATTAAATTTATCATACAAAGTATACAATATATGACTTGTCAGCTCAAATCCTTCCACACATGTCTTGCACAAAGATTCAATCCTTGAAACAATTTGAAATAGGTCTGCATGGACCTATAATAGCTCCCACATAACTCCACAATACTTACTTAACCTTCACATACCTTTACACCTATTAGGTCGTCGTCGTAAAAGACCTAATACAAAAATTATTCAGCTATATACCCATATTCAGACATTTGTACCTCAAAAAATCATGCCAATTGGAATTCACACTCATCTAACACCTAAGATGAAGCAAACATTAAAGGACATCAAGGTAGAGTACAATGAGCCTATCTTGATGCTTTGTGACAATTAAAGTGCCATTAATATCTCAAAGAATCCATTGATGCACTCCTAAACCAATCATATATCAATCAAGTATCACTTCATTAGAGAAAAGGTTGCAGATAAGGAATTCTTCATGGGGTATGCTCCTACCAAGGAACAAGTGGTTGATATATTTACAAAGCCTCTTCCTTTAGAACAGTTTGAATACTTGAGACAGAAGCTAGGAGTACTTTATCCCACCACATATCACTAAAAATTAGTGATAGGGCATATATCCAGGGGTAGCTTCCTTTATCATTTATTTTACCTTGGTTAAGTATAATGTGATCAAGTCAAATCAAATATTGTTTTATAAGTTTCTAACAACTTGTTGGTTCCAACAAATGTCAAATTTCATCATTTCCTCAAGGGGAGTGTACCCTTTTCCATTGATGTCAAAGGGGGAGATATGTGAAGCATGTTGAACAAAGAAGAGATATTTTTCATAGGGGGATTTGTTATGTTGTTGTGTGAATAGTCAGTTTGGTATAGAGCTCCAATGTTACATCTTGTATGAGCGCTTCAATTTTTTCCATCAATGCCAAAGGGGGAGATTGTTGGCATATAGTTGTCATTGATGTAAAAAGTGAAAATCATGCAAGGGAGATTGTTGTCATAATGATAGAGGATGAGTGTGAGTGTAGTGGATCTGATGGAAAATTAGATGGCAGATTTGAATTAGGTTTCTCGAGAGCTTTCTAGAAAGATATTGTGTAGGTCGTGATGCCAATGGAGATGTCAGCATTCATTTTTTCATGCTCTCGATATAGGGTTTATCAATTAAACCCTACATGTGCAAGAGTTTACAGTCACAACATTTAAATAGTTTCTATTATGTCGGTGACTTGGTTTTATAGGTTATAGGTCACATAAGTAACAACTTATGTCATTCATTCTATGATGTGAGCGGCCCCATTGCCTGGGTTGCTGGTGTCTACATGCCTCATCAGTGAGACATTTGTGCTTCAACGGGACAGTTTCTTTGGTCCCCTCAATAGTCCATTGAGTGCCAGAAGACAAGAAAAATTTGGCTATCATATCTTGGGTGGAATTTTTCTAAGTTTTTCTAACTTACTGCTTCAAGGCTTTTGACTAAGTATAACTCTAGCAATGTTTTTGGCATGTGGTCTAACTCAGGCAGTGTTTCACTATGTTTCGCTAACTCCTCGCCCTGTAGTGTCGATGGTGTTTTGTCTAGTTTGATGAACTTATGAAGATCACGCTTTAAGGTTGGCAGTTTTTCAGGAACATGTCTAACTTACATCTCAGCAAAGGAAGGTGACATCAAAAGTGCATACGCGACAACAACCCCCACACTCTACTATAATTTTGGTGGGGCCCAATCAAGACCCATGAGGTCAGCGTGGAACGATGTAGATTATCCCTTGTTGATCAAATGATGCTTGCTAAAGAGTCTAATGGGATCAGATGGTGGAATATGATGTATGCACATCAATGAACAGAAGTGATTGAATGTAGAAGATTTGATGGTTCCCACAATGAGTCTGGTGGGACCTGATACGCTGATAGATTGTGATGGAGATAAATAGGTGGCGAAGATGGATTACTTGATATGATAATTTACATCGTTGTTGTGAATTAGGTGGTGATGATGGCGAATGGCACTAGCCTGCTAACCCCACAAGGTTTGTGTGGGCCTGATTTCAAGGTTGCAGGATGAGCGAATTTTGGATGTGTGTGTTGGTGGACCCCATGTATGGCGAAAGGTATATGAATGTGATCAAAAGTGGAGATCAAAAGGTAGAATATCCATCAATTAAGATTGTAGGATTTCAAGAAGGTCAATCTGAGGGTCATGATTTAAGGTTATTGCAATGCACTGTGTGATTCTGATGGTTATGTGATACACGATGAAGATTTAAACAACTGTTTATCAGATGGTTGTGTTTTAAATTTGTGATAGTGAATGGAAAGCATAGGATCATGGTGCAAAGATAATATATCAATGACCAGAATTCAAAGATAGAAATCTGAAATGGCTATGACAGTGTGAATAAGGGTTTCGACTAGTAACCGACATGGCAATGAGAATTAAATGTTCTATCTATTTCAAAAACAATTGTAATGAAATGTGATGCATAGGGAAGCAGTTCAAATGATGGAAAAGACAAGAATCAAGATCAAATTGAATGAACAGAGGGATGTATTGAATGCATAATCATATTTTAGGGTTCAAAAAACAAAATGAGAAAAATTCTCTATAACCAAATTTAATGCTAGATGGCTTGATGCAAGATATGGAGATATCTAGTAACCCTATCAGATGTCTTAATTATGATCTAGACAGATGTGTGTGTGGCTTGAGGTAAGGGAATCTTTCTAGTGAATTTTGCAAGTGAAGGAAACCATAGAAAAAGATTTGAGAAGATTTGAATGGTGGTGTGAATCTCTAGGTAGAGATTGCAGATCAGTTGAGAGAAGAAAAAGAAAACAATCACAAAATTTTCTAAGTGTGGTAATCTACAAGAATTGAAGTAGAGACAAAGAGTTATTTGTGCAGAAAGTGAATGCGCATTGTTTGTAACCTAGACACAACATAGACTATCATCTAGGTTTTGTATTCAGGGGAGTGTTGTTGAGAGTTTAGCTTTAGCAGTAGTAGTGTAAGTTGTAAGGTTTGCAACAATTCATTGAATGTAATGGTAAATTTTTAGGTTGAGTAGAACTTAATTGTATGCACATATGAACTTGTAATTTTTTTGAGGTTGTAGCCTCATTTAACTGAGTTGTATCTCAAACTAGGTGATTGTATTCT
Source organism: Sequoia sempervirens (assembly GCA_007258455.2). Lineage (NCBI taxonomy): Eukaryota > Viridiplantae > Streptophyta > Pinopsida > Cupressales > Cupressaceae > Sequoia > Sequoia sempervirens. Next base: position 134,741,945 of record VDFB02105785.1, on the reverse strand, counting down.
CCTTGGAGTTGTATCTCCTAAAATAGGGTGTAGTAGTATACTTGAAGTTGTCGCTTCTAAATTATGGAGTTGAAGCTTCCTTGAGTTGCAGCCGTAAACTTTGTAACAGAGATTTCATTTATGATGCTAGACTTGAGCGGTAGACTCAAGCAACTTTTGTCACCATGGTTTTTCCTATCTTGGGTTTTCCATGTATATCTAGTGTTATGTGTTGATCTCTCTCGTGCTTGTGGTTACTATATATGTTCATGTTTCAATCTACACATCTAAGTTTAAGGTTGAATCTCCAAAATATTTTAAGGACTAAAAGTTTTAATATATACCGATTCACTCCCCTCTTAGTAGCTCATTGTGTTTTAACAATCTTAGGTTCACCATTTCTTGTTCAAGCCTTGTAGATTCCTCAAATTTTATTTTCACCATTGCATTCAAAAATTCCTCAACTCTTTTCTTTTCTTCAACTTGCACCTTCAAATTGGTGATAGTTTCATTTACTTGACTCAATTATTGATTTAATTTCTTATTCCTTTCTCTGAGCTTCTTGATTTTCTTTCTCAATTTTTTGATGCATTCATTTACTTCTTTGACATTTTCTTTTAGATCTATTTTTTCTCCTTTAGTCCTTTCCAGATCTTCAAGGGAAACTTTGAGTTCTCCATCTTTGTCAAGCATGCAATCTTCTTTTGTAATTCCAATAGTAGGAATATCTTCTAGAGGAGTAGGTAGTTTTCTAATAGCCATGTGTTCAACCCCCAAGACCTTCCTCAAGTGATTAAGCTCCTTCCAAGGAACCAAGCTCTAATACCAATTATTGAACATGCAAAATACTGAAAGGTGGGTTGAATCAATATTCTTTTAAACCATTCAAACATTTAAACATCTAATCCACTTAGCATATTCAATTGCAGTAAGTGAAAGAAAGCATGAAACATCCAACAATATCACATAACATATAAACACCAAGATTTTTACGTGGAAAATCTAAAATGGGAAAAACCATAGTGAGGATTAGCTCATAATATATTATAACCGATTATAGCATATTTACAGAAGTGCTCACTATAGGTTAATTCACTATCCAAGTGGACTCACTATCCACTGAGAGAAAGAGATAGAAGAAATTTTGTGGCTCATAACCTAGATTGAACTGTTACAATTGCATCTATCATATGCATGAGAGATAGTTCCAATGAAGCTCAATAAAATAACTTTACACACTTCATCTGATTTTGATCTAACACTCTAATTTACTTTGCATTCACATCACTCTAATATTTTCTCAATATTCACAACTTAAATTCACAGTGTATTTTCTCAAATTCACGTCATTCACATCACTTGCATGTTTTTTTCATCAAAATATTGAAAATGATCTAGCTTGTATATCTATTTCAAGCATAACATTAATAAGGTTGGCCCAATTAGATGTATCATAAAAAATATACAATATATGAATTGTTGGGTCAAATCCTTCCACACACACCTTGCACCAAGATTCAATCCTTGAAACAATTTGAAATAGGTCAGAATGGACCTATAATATCTCCCACATAACTTCAAAATACTTACTTAACCTTTGCATACTTTCACACCTATTAGATCGACATCGTAGAAGACCTAATACAAAAATTCTTCAACTGTATACCCATATTCAAATATGGATACCTCAAAACATCATACTAACTAGAATTCACACTCATCTGAAACCTATCAAAATCCCCTCAAATCCACAAAGTTAAAATCCTATCCATGGAGAATTACAAACTCTTCTACTCATATACACTCTACATGAAATGACTGTAACTAATGTTGTCAATCAGATTGCACCCGAATGCTTGAATAGTTAAATTCAGGAATCTATTAAAACATTGGAACTAATTCCAGGCTGTGGGTATCCTATAAGGAATTAGACCTCCAAATTCTAGGCTGGTTCCTATTTAATTTTCTGGATAATAACTGAGTGATTTGCTGGAAAAGGAAGAAAGACTAAATCTAAATTCTAAACTATGAAACTTAACTATGGTGATGCACTGAAGAATTCAATATGTAGACTTAACTCACAGAATGATTACTCACTATTTTCATTCGCACAACTAGATCTAAAAGCTTAAACACATGAATGTTTTAAATAGAGGCTTTTAAAGAAACAATCGTAGAAGGAAAATATGATTCCCACAACTAGACCGTTCGATTATTGATTAACACAGTGTTTATTATTTGATAAGGCTGACCATACTTTTGCTAGGCTCATTGATTTAAAATTCATGGCCACGGGGAAGGACATAATGATTTACAAAAATGATTTTTCCAAAGCTAAAAGATAGTCAAAAAGATAACCATTGACCCATGAAGAAAAAAGAAATAAGGAGCCCTAAAAATCATTATGTTTTTTTGACTTCGGAGAAGCTTCATGAAGAAGTAGTCGACTGCCATGGAGTAGGGTTTTCTGGGAAGTTCCTTCATGCTGAAGCTCAAAATTTCACCATATTTTGATATTTTTGAAGTTTCTCAACAGAAAAAATGTGTGGTAACTTTGATCCTTCCCTAGAAATGACAATTTCTTACCATTTTGAATCAACTCTTGGCTTATATAGTCGTGACCATGCATATCATCTAATATATTCTTTTTCATTTCTTTGTTCTGGGCACCATGAGAACTCTTGAGAGGCCACGACTTGCACCAGTGAATATGTGCCAAGAAAGAATTTCTGGAAACATTGTCCTATGGCAATGCTGGTAAGTTTGATCTTTCTCCTTTTTGTATATATTTTTAGGCTGCATATCTCTATACGGATATTCATTATTTATCTGATCTTTGTATCTCTTGCTTTAATGGCTAAAAATCTCATTCATTTGAATAGCTGCCATATCTCTATATTTTGCTTCTTAAAAACCCTGTACATTGAAGCCATGGCTACCATGTTTCTTCAACTGGGTATTTGTGAAGTATTTTCTCTTTGTACCTTTAGAACAAACCCTCACATGGATGACAATAACACTGCTCTTTTATTTTTCTGATATTCTGAGCTCCTTGTAAATGTATAGAACATTTGTGATAACCATGAAAAATGCATCTGCAATTACTGGCATATTGTAGGTTCAATGAAATTTTCCCTTGTACTAATCGTTGACATTCTCTTGAGAATAATGAAAAAGAGGAAAATAATCACCTCTTTTGATGTCTCCATAAAGGGTGAATACCTGTAATTGTTTCTTGATGCTCTCCTTTGCATCTTGCCATTATGCACTACTTGCTGTCATACACTCATAACCTTGAATATTAACATGGCTGCAACCTCATATATTTGTAGTGACTGATTTGAACTTTTGATAAATTTTGGTTTACATAATGTAATATTATAACAAGGATTGTAAGTGTTTGTGCCTTCACTGTAACTGTGCTTCAATGTATGACTCTTTGAAAAAAGATGAAAGCTTTTGTGTATCCTATTTTTTTTTTTTTAAGATCACTACTTCTTCACTTATCATTTAAGGCAGTCTTTTAGAAGTTGTTGCTCATTCTCCCTGAATGTAGATCTGTACTTTAAGTTGGATGCATAACAAACTCCATTTTCTTTTTCAAGATAACTCAAATCTCTGTCAGACTTGTATTATGCAATATATTACTCACTGAAAAATACAAGATCTTTTGATAACCATTCCTTCCACCATCAAAGTACTTTTTCTACATGACTATCATGATCATTGTATTGATTGTTTCTAAATGTTAAATTGCTGCTCCATTGATGTTTTGATATTGAGGCCATTACATTAACGTAAATATATAGGGTGAGTCTCCATTTGATCTAGCTAATATTATTGGCATTTGAAACACGTATGCACATCTACTTTTATCAGTTTAGTATCAACATTCTTACTCTTGCTAGATCTAGCTCCTCCATTCATTTTTCATTAATCTTTTGCTGATGCTTATAATGCACACCTGTAGCATACATTCTAAAACTTCAAATCATGTTCCTATAACCTTGTTAACTCCTTTTTGAAATAAGAGCAGATGTGGACTTTCTTTGTATAATGATGTTGTTATGGATTACTTTGTTCTGTCTCTTGAATGTCTGAATGGACTATGCTACTCTAATATTGAAAGAAACAATTTAATTGCTTATTGCCTTGTTCTCCCTTCAGCATAAGGGCTCAATGCCTCATCACAATGTAAATATGACTGAAAGACAGAACCAAAACAAAGGATATGTAATCAATGCTCTCTTGATATAGTTTTTTTAATTGTTCCTTCAATGATGAGCAAAAGATAATTGCTTAATCTGTCTTCACCAGCTGAATTAGACTTCTTGATAATAGTCCTAGATTATGACTGTTTCTTTGATGCTTTAATAACTCTCATACATGATGTGAATGAGAGGTGTCCTTTTGATATGTGGGGCTCTACCCTTGTGGGAGCCCGTTTTACTCCACATATCTGATGAAAATAATCATGAACATGATGAACCTATTCCTACACACTGAAACAAACATGTTAGCAAAATAAAAGAAGTTGAAAGCTTCCATTGAGTTATATTTTTCTTGATTGTTAGCCTTTCATCTGGTGAATGCTTGTTTTGATGCAAATTACATTCTTGTTGGTAGCATAGATGTAAGGCAGAATGCAATTCATCATTGCTTAGAGTATAACTCTAACGCCATTCCTTTATAATTTTATAGGTTCATGGACCGAGGAAACGAGGCTACAATAGCTTGGAGATGTGACGACTAAAGACATTAAGCGAAAGTGATTCATCATTACAGGCAATGATGAATTTCTCCTCTTCTTTGTGTTTACGTTATTTTTAGTAGTGCAGTTTGTCTTGAATTGTGTATTCATCATTTGATTTTCAGAATCAAATTTAGTTACTCTCGCGGCTTCTGCGAGATTCAGTGTTTTTACAAAATGAATAAAAGGCATTATTATGCAAATTTTCAATTTTCTTTTTCAAATGCTTGCATAATAAAACTATGATTCAGATGTAAAATGATCTCTATGATGATCAATGAATACTTGAATCAGCAAAACATCAAAAATTATTTACCTATCAATGATGAATTTCATTTAGCTCTACCTGTTTGAGCTCGAAGTGAAAAATAGGTAACAAATTGGCGACCTTTGCAGAGTGTTTTCCTACTAAACACAATAGACCAATATATAACTTATCCATTGGGCATGGAGTCCATGTTTTGTGTTGTTTTAACTTAGAAAATTGTAACTCAACTTCAAAACACGTAAACTGAAAGAAACTACTGCAATTTTGTTAAAGACATAATCTGAAAAACCAGGTGCAACAACTGCACTTATTGAAAACATGACAAAACTGAAATGAAACCTACCAGCAGGCACTTATTGAAAGCACAACTAAAACTAAAACTACTCTATCCTACACTACCCAGCAATGGTAGCGATCAGACATAACCGTTCACTGGTTGTGAGAAAAAACTGCCCTTTCTCACCAACATAGGATGTGATTCCTACTTGCAAATTGTCCAAAAGTGATGAAGGAAAAGTAAATGTTGGGTACATAGATTAAACACCTCTTCAATCATGAAAACCACCTCCTTTTCTATGTTACACAAAAGTTGCATGCAACTATTTTGAATATTTTGAGCGACTTGCATTAATTCCTTTTGATGCTCAATCTCATGCTCCCAAACAAGTAATTCAAATGGTAACTCCTCTTGATTTCCTGCCAGGTGTGCCAAGTGTCTGATAGGACACCCCCTTGTCGAGACACTGAACTTGTAACTTTCATCCCCTTGTTGATCTTTGAAGACTTCATCTTTTCCTTGAAAAGATGTTGATTGGAGGTAATATGTTGTTTGTTCGTTGGCTGCTACAGTCTGATCTTCTTGAAAAAAAATTCCATTATTGTTTATAGGAGGATCAACTATTCTTTCTTTCAGCTCTATAATGAAAAAAGAGTCCTCATTCTTAGCATCATGTATAATAGTCTCTAAAAAGAAACCATTAATGTTTTTGATGGTTGGATATTCTTGACTAGGGAGCTGATATCCCTGTTGGATTACTAAAAACAAGTCCTCAAACTGTTCTTCCTCATGTTCTTCGTTTACGATAAAATACAACTCCTCAACAAAGTGGGGCAGCTCATCAAATAAGTTCATAGGCTGCAAGGCATTATCTTCTACAACTTTTTCAATAGTCTCACTAACTTGAATGGACTAATCACATGCTTCTCTTTCATATGATACTAGCTTATCATCTAAGTTAGAACAAAAAGCTTCTATGATGCCTAAAAATATGTTCTCATCTAATTCATAATTTTGCATTAAAACCAGATGAGTTTTATCATTTAATTGCTCCATACCAAGCATAGATGCTATCATGCATGTGAGATCCTCATTTTCATCAACAAATTGAGGAAGTTCATCACATAAGTCAGCAATACCCTCTGGCTGTTCCAAATCAACTGGTAAAATAGGTGCATGTATGCTCCCTTCAGTGTGCTCAATAAAACTAGGTAATTGGTTAAATAAAGAAATTGAATCCTCCTCCTCAAGTAATTCCTTTTCTAGTGAAACTTGGGCATCCTCTGTTTGCAAGTGAAGATCTTCAAATGGTAATTCCTGCATTCTCCTTTCAGCCATCTTATAAATAGCATCAGAAAATTTTTCAAATGAATCAAAATCTAAGGGGTTCAGCAATGAATTCAATTCAACATCATCTTCACATGTGCTATTGTTGTTTTGAGCTAGGAACATAGTGCAAACAACAACAACTTCCCACTCCTCTTTTTCATTCCTCCAACTTGGAACCTTGATTGAGTTAGACTCTATAGTTTCTTCCTCTTTCTGATCTTGAACTAATAGATAAGGAAAATCCTTACTAAGGTTTGGCATTTTATAGGCAGGATGCTTTGTCCAAGAAGGCTGCCATAATTGTTCAGTAATTTGATTACTTAGTTCAGGCTCTCGATATGTCTGAAGCTGAGGATTAATGGATTGATTTGATAAATTTTGTTCATTCATGAGCTCCTATAGGAGCTAATCTTTAACATTGGATTGAATATTACCCCTATAACTTGGAATTTCAAGTCTAGACAACTTACTTGGAGATTGTGTAGAAACCTTGAAAACCTCTTTCTCTGTTGGTTGATGCTTTAGGCCTCCATCACTGGTGTTTAGGAAATCAACATTTTAATTTTCTCTTCCTTTGCAGCAAGACCTTCTTCATACTGCCTCCTCTGTATCAGCAAGTCTTTCTCATAGAGATAGGCCTGATAGGCCATCTCTTCTTGTTGTTGATCATACTCTTGCTGCCTCTTGAACTCTTCTATCTATTTTGCAATGTCTAACAATATGTCCTTCATATTATTCATGTTATTCTTCATATCATCCACCTCTTGGAGCTGATTTTGGACATATGAATATTGATCTGAAGGCTGAGTAGGGGTGGGTAGGAGGTAAGCATGTTGATCATGTTGATAGGATATTGTTGCATGGTTGTTTGGGATAAAACCAGTAGCGTGATTGGCCTAATATGGCTGATAGGGTGTTTGGTTGACAAGATTTTCATGAAACGAAGGTGAAAACATGCCTTTTTCATAAAAACCGAACATGTTAAAGCATTTGAAATTTTCAAATCTTCTTTAAATCAAAGTGAATGGGACCTCTTTTGTAAATGTGAACATACCAACACTTCATCTGCTGAAACAAGTGGATTGTGCTCGAAGTCGCCAGGTATAAATTTACCTCTGAAAAGGTGAAAATATGTTGTTGTATATACCAAGACAGCAACTTGTATCATTGAATTTCTTCTCTAAAGTGATCTTTAGAGTCCCACCCGGCATGCCAAAAATTGTTGTCAATCAAATTGCACCTGAATGCTTGAATAGTTAAATTTAGCAATCTGTTGAAACATTGGAACTAATTCCAGAATGTCGGTATCCTATAAGGAATTAGACCTCCAAATTCTAGGTTGGTTCCTATTTAATTTTTCGGTTAATAACTAAGTGATTTGCTAGAAAAGGGAGAAAGACTAAATCTAAATTCTAAACTATGCAACTTAACTATGGTGATGCACTGACGAATTCAATATGCAGACTTAACTCACATAATGATTACTCACTATTTTCATTCACACAACTAGATCTAAAATCTTAAACACTTGAATGTTTTAAATAGAGGCTTTTAAAGAAACAATCATAGAAGGAAAATATGATTCCCACAACTAGACTGTTCGATTATTGATTAGCACAATGTTTATTATTTGATAAGGCTGACCATACTTTTTCTAGGCTCATTTACTTAAAAGTCATGGCCACAGAGAAGGACATAATGATTTACAAAAATGATTTTTTCAAAGCAAAAAGATAGTCAAAAAGATAACCATCGACCCATGAAGAAAAAAGAAATAAGGAGCCCTAAAAATCATTATGTTTTTCTGACATCGGAGAAGCTTCATGAAGAAGCAGTCGACCGCCATGGAGTAGGGTTTTCTGAGAAGTTCCTTGATGTTGGAGCTCAAAATTTCACCATATTTTGTTGTTTCTGAAGTTTCTCAATAGAAAAAATGCGTGGTAACTTTGATCCTTCCCTAGAAATGACAATTTCTTACCATTTTGAATCAAATCTTGGCTTATACATCCATGGCCATGCATATCATCTGATATATTCTATGTCATTTCTTTGTTCTAGGTGACATGAGAACTCTTGAGATGGCATGACTTGCACTAGTGAATATGTGCCAAGAAAGAATTTTTGGAAACATTGTCCTATGGCAGTGCTGGTAAGTTTGATCTTTCTCCTTTTTGTATATATTTTCAAGCCACCATATTTGTATATGGGTATTCATGATTTATCTTCTCTTTGTATCTCTTGCTCTAATGGCTAAAAAGCTCATTCATTTTAATTTCCACCATATCTCTATATTTTTCTTCTTAAAAACCTTGTACATTGAAGCCATGGCTACCATGTTTCTTCAACTAGGTATTTGTGAAGTATTTTGCTATTTGTACCTTTAGAACAAACCCTCACATGGATGACAATAACACTGCTCTTTTATTTTTTCGATATTCTGAGCTCCTTGCAAATGTATAGAACATTTGTGATAACCATGAAAAATGCATCTGCAATTACTGGCATATTGTAGGTTCAATGAAATTTTCCCTTGTACTGATCATTGACGTTCTCTTGAGAATAATGAAAAAGAGGAAAATAATCACCTCTTTTTCTACCTCCATAAAGGGTGAATACCTATAACTGTTTCTTGATGCTTTCCTTTGCATCTTGCCATTATGCACTGCTCGCTGTCATACACTCATAACCTTGAATATTAACATGGTTGCAACCTCATATATTTGTAGTGACTGATTTGAACTTCTGATAAATTTTGGTTTACATAATGTAATATTGTAACAAGGACTGTAAGTGTTTGTGCCTTCACTGTAACTATGCTTCAATGTATGACTCTTTGAAAAAATATAAAAACTTTTGTGTATCCTAATTTTTTTTTACAAGATCACTACTTCACTTATCATTTAAGGCAGTCTTTTAGAAGTTGTTGATCATTCTCCCTGAATGTAGCTATGAAATTTATGTTGGATGCATAACAAACTCCATTTTCTTTTTCAAGATAGCTTGAACCTCTGTCAGACGTGTATTATGCAATATATTACTCACTGAAAAATACAAGATCTTTTGATAACCATTCCTTCCACCATCAAAGTACTTTTTCTACATGACTATCATGATCGCTATATTGATTGTTTCTAAATGTTAAATTGCTGCTCCATTGATGTTTTGATATTGAGGCCATTACATTAACGTAAATATACAGGGTGAGTCTCCATTTGATCTGGCTAATATTATTGGCATTTGAAACACGTATACACATATACTTTTATCAGTTTAGTATCAACATTCTTACTCTTTCCAGATCTAGCTCCTCCATTCATTTTTCATTAATCTTTTGCTGCTACTTATAATGCACACCTGTAGCATACATTCTAAAACTTCAAATCATGTTCCTATAACCTTGTTAACTCCTTTTTGAAATAAGAGCAGATGTGGACTTTCTTTGCATAATGATGTTGTTATGGATTATTTTGTTCTGTCTCTTGAATGTCTAAATGGACTATGCTGCTATGATATTCAAAGAAACAATTTAATTGCTTATTGCCTTGTTCTCCCTTCAGCATAAGGGCTCAATGCCTCATCACAATGTAAATATGACTGAAATACAGAACCAAAACAAAGGATATGTAATCAATGCTCTCTTAATATAGTTTTTTTAATTGTTCCTTGAATGATGAGAAAAAGATAATTGCTTAATCTGTCTTCACTAGATATCATCTAGTGAAGTATTTGCTATTTGTACCTTTAGAAAAAACCCTCACATGGATGACAATAACATTGCTCTTTTATTTTTCTGATATTCTGAGCTCCTTGTAAATGTATAAAACATTTGTGATAACCATGAAAAATGCATCTGCAATTACTGGCATATTGTAGGTTCAATTAAATTTTCCCTTGTACTGATCATTGACGTTCTCTTGAGAATAATGAAAAAGAGGAAAATAATCACCTCTTTTTCTACCTCCATAAAGGGTGAATACTTGTAACTATTTCTTGATGCTCTCCTTTGCATCTTGCCATTATGTACTACTCGCTGTCATACACTCATAACCTTGAATATTAACATTGCTGCAACCTCATTTATTTGTAGTGACTGATTTGAACTTTTGATAAATTTTGGTTCACATAATGTAATATTGTAACAAGGATTGTAAGTGTTTGTGCCTTCACTGTAACTGTGCTTCAATGTATGACTCTTTGAAAAAAGATGAAAGCTTTTGTGTATCTTGTTTTTTTTTTTTAAGATCACTACTTCTTCACATATCATTTAAGGTAGTCTTTTAGAAGTTGTTACTCATTCTCCGTAAATGTAGATCTTAACTTTATGTCAAAGATGCATAACAAACTCCATTTTCTTTTTCAAGATAACTCGAATCTCTATCAGACTTGTATTATGCAATATATTACTCACTAAAAAATACAAGATCTTTTGATAACCATTCCTTCCACCATCAAAGTACTTTTTATACATGACTATCATGATCACTGTATTGATTGTTTCTAAATGTTAAATTGCTGCTCCGTTGATGTTTTGATACTGAGGCCATTAAATTAATGTAAATATATAGGGTGCGTCTCCATTTGATCTGGCTAATATTATTGGCATTTGAAACACGTATGCACATCTACTTTTATCAGTTTAGTATCAGCATTCTTACTCTTGCCAAATCTAGATCCTCCATTCATTTTTCATTAATCTTTTGTCGCTGCTTATAATGCACACCTGTAGCATACATTCTGAAACTTCAAATCATGTTCCTATAACCTTTTTAACTCCTTTTGAAATAAGAGAAGATGTGGACTTGATTTTCATAATGATGTTGTTATGGATTATTTTGTTCTATCTCTTGAATGTCAGAATGGACTATGCTGCTCGGATATTGAAAGAAACAATTTAATTGCTTATTGCCTTGTTCTCCCTTTAGCATAAGGGCTCAATGCCTCATCAAAATGTAAATATGACTAAAAGACAGAACCAAAACAAAGGAAATGTAAGCAATGCTCTCTTAATATAGTTTTTTTAATTGTTCCTTGAATGATGAGCAAAAGATAATTGCTTAATCTGTCTTCACCAATTGAATTAGACTTCTTGATGACAGTCCTAGATTATGACTGTTTCTTTGATGCTTTAATAACTCTCATATATGATTTGAATGAGAGGTTTCCTTTTGATATGTGGGGATCTACCCTTGTGGGAGCCCGTTTTACTCCACATATCTGATGAAAATAATCACAAATATGATGAACTTATTCCTACACACTGAAACAAACATGTTAGAAAAATAAAAGAAGTTGAAAGCTTCCATTGAGTTATATTTTTCTTGATTGTCAGCCTTTCATCTGGTGAATGCTTGTTTTGATGTAAATTGCATTCCTGTTGGTAGCATAGGCATAAGGCATAATGTAATTCATCATTGCTTAGAGTATAACTCTAACACCATTCCTTTATAATTTTGTAGGTTCATGGAGCGAGGAAATGAGGCTCCAATAGCTTTGAGATGTGACGACTAAAGACATCAAGCGAAAGTGATTCATCATTATAGGCAATGATGAATTGCTCCTCTTCTTTGTGTTTACGTGATTTTTAGTAGTGTAGTTTGTCTTGAATTGTGTATTCATCATTTGATTGTTGAATCAAATTCAGTTACTCTCACGGCTTCTGTGAGATTCTGTGTTTTTACAAAATGAATAAAAGGCATTATTATGCAAATTTTCAATTTTCTTTTCAAATGCTTGCACAATAAAACTATGATTCAGATGTAAAATGATCTCTATGATGATCAATGAATACTTAAATTAGAAAAACATCAAAACCTATCAATGATGAATTTCATTTAGCTCTACCTGTTTCAGCTCGAAGTGAAAAATAGGTAACAACTACAAAATCAAATTTCTATCATTCATAGCATTCAAACTAAAAGCCAAAACTAGATGGAATTATCGAATTAGGTGATTCTACCAACCAAAAAAAATATGTTAGAACCACAAAGATAAATGTTAATTCACGAACCAGTGTGGACCCAAAAACTAGATGCTCTGTATGTAGAAACACTAGTATAAACACTTAGTCCTTTTTTCATCATAATTATCTTCATCGGATCAAACCTTCTCACAAAATTGTCTTATGCAAATATCCCAAAACATATTAGAACCAACAAAAATGATCTACACCATGATCTCCATATCAAGATACAATGTTGAAATCAATAACAACATTGCAATGTATAATAGTATACCTTGTACTTATCCCTTATGCTCATGTTGCTAACAACTGCATCAATGACAAACTTTTCATTCCTCCAATAGTTACTTATAGGATTTATAAAATGGCATGAAATATTTTAACGTATTGTTGTGACAACAAAATCTATCCCTTCTATGTCAATTTCTAAATAAAAAACCATCTTCATTAAGTTTGATATCACTTAAAAGAAAAGCAGGATTTAGAAAATGTCATCAAATATTGTAAGGTATTGTTGTGACAACAAAATTTATCCCTTCTATGCCAATTGTCAAATAAAAAACCATCTTCATTAAGTTTGATATATCTAAATCATGTTTTAGCGTCAAATGGTCATTCATTTGAAATATTTTATTTTATCTTAAGCTTTCCTTAGAGTGGGTTAATTGGATTATATCATTTGTGTGACTTAGTCATGTCCATATAAGATTTAGAAATTGAACCTTTTGGTGGCTATCTTTTGTTAGATAGATAACACTTTTAAAATCTATCATGTATCTATCGTGTAGTCTCTTCCAACTTATATGTTTTAAAATTTCTTATCCCAAGAGTTTTCTCAAGGATTTTGATGCACTTTCAAGAAAAATTTTATGGGAAATAAATTTAAAAACTCAAAAAAGGATTCCTATGAGTTGGAACCTAGTTTTTGGATCAAAAACTATTTAGAGGGTTGGGTCATAGGTAGTCAAAGCTGAATTTCCAAACCTTAGAAATTTAATTATATTGGATATGGTTAGAAAATATACATCAACCTTGGGAAATAATTAATATTTCTAACTATTTAGGAGGTGTAGAGAAGGGGGGTTCACTACTCATGAGTCTCTTTATTCTCAAGAGAATTCCAAGGAGTGAACTTCCCTAAACTACCTCAAGGAACAAAGCAAGAGTTTCAAAACCAGAAAGAGTAGGTCACAAAGGTTTTTTGGATAAACTGATTAATTCTTTGTCAAAGGACAACAATGCAAAAAAGGATGAGAGTACAGCGCGTTGTAGTCCTAGGGGTGTGTTGGCATCTCTTACGGATCAAAAATTTAGAATATCATAGAAAATCGCAAAATGACTAATAACGATCTGATTACTAAGAACTTTCAGAATGCAGGAAAGTAATAAAAAGTAATAGAACTGGAATAAGGTAAAGTAAATGATAAAGTTAAAGAGGATAAGAGATAGAATATGCTCACAACAACCCAAGTGATGAAGCCTCCAGCATGTAGATATATTCAACACCTACACACATAAGATTGATGGAAAAAATTTGGAGTTGTTTTAGGGGCTTGTTGCAGTCAAACCCCTATTTTGGTGATCCCACCTCCATGAACAGCTAGATAGATAAATAAAGTGAAAAAATTGATGAGGGACACCACCCAAAAACCTAAAGAAATCACAACAATAGATACCAACACAGAAGATGTGAGACGGAAAAATTACTCACTTTCAATTATTTTCAAAAAATGAAATTATAGATTCAAAGCTTACATGCTACAGCACCATGGGCTTGATTCATTGCAACATATCAACTCTGAAAAAGAAAATCTACTATTTAGAGCCAAAATTTGTACTATCAGGGCCACTTTATACAACCACCACTTAATCCTTTTTATTTTCCCCAATAACCTCCCTAGAATATTCTAGAAATTTCAAATTTCCTCTTTTCTTTTGGTGTCAAAAGTCCCACCATTTGATTTCTAGCCTAGGAAGAAAGTTTTAATGAAATTCACTTTCTAGAGGACCAACTTCCTCAGGCCATAACTTTTGATCCAAGTGTCTGATTTTATATTATTGCATATCGTTGGAAATCTCTCGATGAGCTCTACAACACGCAAACCCATCATAGGTTAGTTCAACCACATTTTGAGCTATTTCAGGGCCTCTAATGTTTTATATTTGAATTTCAAGATGCATTGGAGAAATTTCTCGAAACAGAAACTTTAATTTCTCCCAAAATGTGTAGGGTATTGAGGTGATTCTTTCACAAACAGAAATTTTTTTCAGATATACTCCTTGGGGTAAATTTTTAGGTCCATACGATCCCATTCAGGATGACTTACTAAAAATAGTAAGTGTGTGATTTTTACTATTTTTGATGCCTGACAATCTTACACCCCTTAAGTGCCATCATGGGACTTAAAACAACTAAATAAAGTAAAGAAAACAACTATTTTGGGTGATGCAACATTTCCCTACACCGTTGGATGCTCCTGCATTAGACACCAAGGGTAATTTGAAAAGTGACCCTATCACTTCCTAGGAGTTAGATGGAAACCAAGATGGTTAACCTCAGCCTTAGAAAACCATGATGAATCTTCAACAGACCTTCCTCTCCATTTCACCAAGTACTTTGCATATTGTTTGTTTCTTATGCTTCTACCCACATGACTATCCAATATTTCTTCTATCTCTTCCTTCTCTGAAGTAGGTGCTTGAATTTTCAACCATTCATTTATCAACCTCCCCCATATATCACCTTCATGATACTCTGCCAAATCAGAAATGTTGAACATAGGAGAAATTTGTATTCCACTAGGGAACTCTACCTCATAAGCATTTCCTGAATCACACTTCTTCAGGATCTTGCATGGTCCAAACTTCTTCATCTTTAACTTGTTGCATGTACCAACTAGAAACATTTCCTTTCACAAATGAACCATGACTTCATCTCCTACTTGGAACTCCTTATACCTCCTTTTATAATCTTCATGAGACTTATATTGTGAATTCATCTTCTTGATACATTTCTTCACCTCATCATGCAAACTCTTTAGGTGCTCAACAAAATCTTCAGCCTCAACACTACTCTTCTCCTCCTTATCCAACCTTCTCAATTTAGAAGAAGTTCTTGGACTACTCCCATACACAATATGGAATGGTGATTTACCAATGCTCCTGTTGACAAAATTATTATAAGAAAATTCTACTTGTGGTATAATCAAATCCCATCCCTTAGAATTATCTCCTATTCACCACCTCTGTTTGTCCACTAGCCTGTGGATGGTGTGGAAAACTGAAATTCAAATATGCCTTCAAATTTTTCCATAATCTCCTCTAGAAATAACCAAAAAATTTGGTATCTTAACTATACTCTTTGGTAGATCATGTAGCCTCACCACCCCTTTCAAAAACAACTCTACAACATGAACGACATCACTGATCTTATAACACAGAATGAAATGTGTCATCTTTAAAAATCTATCCACCACCAGAAATATGGAATCATGCCATCTTTGTGTCCTTGGCAAGCCAAGAACAAAATTCATGCTAATATCCTCACATGGCCTCTGAAGTACAGGTAATGGTTGATACAATCCAGTATTATGACTTATTCCTTTCGCCATCTGACATACTCTGCAACTTTGTACAAACTTCTTCACATCTTTTTGTAACTGTGGCTAATAATAATTCTCACTAACAAGATCAATGGTCTTATCTCAACCAAAATTTCTAGCCAACCCTCAACTATGCTTCTCCTTGATTAGTTTTTGTCTCATATAACTCCTTGGAATGCACAATTGGCTTCCTATAAACATCCCATCTTGGATTAAGAAATCCAACCATCTCATCCTATCCAATGTAATAGGTTCCAAACAAGCCTTCCAAGCTTCTACAAAGTCTGGATCTACTAGATACAAACTCTTGAGTTCATTGAACCCAACAACCTCTATATTCATCTCTATCAACAAATTGTTCCTTCTACTTAAGGCATCTGCAACTCTGTTTGACCTTCCACTCTTGTGCTTCAAAACAAAAGTATAACTCTACAAAAACTTAACCCATTTTAAGTGCCTTTGATTCAACTTTCCTTGACTATTGAGCTACTACAAAGCCTGGTGATCAGTATATAAAACAAATTCTTTTGGCAACAAATAGTCTCTCCATTTCTTCAAAGCTTGAACTATAGCATAAAACTCTTGATCATAGACAAAATATTTCTTCTTCTCGTCATTTAACTTCTCACTATTATTGGCAATAGGTTTACCTTCTTCACTCAAAACAACTCCTCTAATAGTGCCACTAGCATAAAAATCTACCTGAAAGACCTTATTGATATCTGGAAGTGCCAAAATAGGTTTTTCTATAACTTTCTTCTTCAATATATCAAAACTTTTGGCTGCTCCTGAAGTCCACTTAAACTCTTTTCTATCCCCTCTCATTACTTTAGTTAGAGGTGCAAAAATACTACTGAAACTCTTAATAAACATTCTGTAAAAACTTGCTAGACCATGAAATGATCTTACCTCTGTAACACTCCTTAGGGTAGTCCATTCAATGATAGATCTCACCTTCTCTGAATCCATTTTAAGACCCTCTACTAAGACAAAAAATCCCAGATACACCAACTCCCTTTTTACAAAACTACATTTCTTCAAATTAATTAATAGCTTCTCCTCCCTTAGCTTCTCAAAAATTTTCTGGATATGCATCAGGTTCTACTCCAATGTCTTACTGAAAATTAAAATATCATCCAAATAAACTATAAGAATTTTTCCTAAAAATTCTTTTAATACCTCATGAATAAGCCACATAAATGTGCTCAGTGCATTGGTTATCCCAAAAGGCATGAATAACCACTTATACAAGCCCTCCTTGGTTTTAAAGGCTATATTCCATTCATCTCCTTCTCTAATATGGATTTGGTGATATTCGCTCTTCAAATCTATCTTCGTGAAGTACTCAGCCCCACTCAAACAATCCATAATGTCATCCATCCTTGGCAAGGGAAATCTATACTTGATGGTGATCTTGTTGATTGCTCTAGAATCTATACACATCTGCCATTCCCCATCCTTCTTTGGTGCTAGTATTTCAGGTACTACACATGGAATCAAATTCTCTCAAATCAATCCCTTCCACAACAACTCTTGCACTTGTCTATTCAACTCTTCACTCTCTGTTGGAGTCATACGATGAGCTGCCTCATTTAGCAAACTGGCTCTAGAAATTAGGTCCATCTGATGACTAATATTTCTTACTGTTTGTTTACTGAAAATTAGAAAGTCAACTCTAGGGATCAATGCAAAACATATATGCTCATGCTTCATACCTTCTAGGAACTTTCTTCCATCAACCAAACAAATTATTTCATTACTGGACACCTTTTCCTCTACCTCTTTCAAGGGCTTCAACTTATGGAAAACTCCATCCTTTGTCAAAGACTAGGTGTTGGCATGTCCATCATGTATTGATTGTTGATCAAAATTCCACAGTCTACCTAACAACATATGACAAACATCCATAGGCATAATATCACACAATACCTCATCATGGTAATTTCCAATATTGAACTTTACCGGATATTGTACATTTACCAAGGCTTTATGGTCCTTCTATAACCAAGAAATTTGGTATGGGTTCGGATGCCTTCTTCTCTCCAACTACAACTTACTAACCATTTCTTCTGAAAAAAGGTTATTAGTACTGCCTCCATCAATAACAACATTGAAAACTTTACCTTCACAATTACATCTAGTGTGAAACAAATTCTTCCTTTGAGTTGGCTCCTTCTCATTCAACAAGGCTCTTCTAGTAACAAGAACCTCTCCTCTTTATGCATCCTTAGAATGTGAAGACTCAACTTCTTCATCAACATGTACAACTTGCGCATTACCCTCGGTTCTTCTATTTGTCCTTCCTTGATGTTGAGGACACTCATAGGCTCTATGTCCTCCACATTGGAAATAGGTTCCACAAAAGCCTCCTCTTCCCGGTCCTCGTCTAGATCTTCCCCTTCATCTTTGGTCTCCATTATTCTAATCACGAGGATGGTAGGTGATATCTCATTTCTAGTTCTGGCTACTACTAGAGCCTTCACTCTTCTTTTTATCTTCATTTTGACCTCCATATTACCATCCACTAGTCTTTCCTCCACAACCTCCACCTCATTGTTTTTTCTCAAACCTTTTGTTCAATCGTTCTTCAACCTTTAGAGAAAATTGATAACCATCCACAATGGTGGTCATTCTTACCAGTGTCAATTCTTCTTGTATGCTTGGCTTCAACCCATTAATATAACAATCAACTTTCTCTTTATTCACCTCAAAATGTCATGTCTAAATTAGGACCTTGTCAAATTCCTATGCATATTCTTTCACCGTTCTTGTCCCTTGCCTCAAGCTCCATGTCTTCTTGAGCAACTCCAATTCCTAATCAACTGGAACAAATTGTTTCTTCAATTTTGACACCATTTTGTCCCATCTAGAAATTTTATCTTTTCCTTTTCTTCCTATTTCTAATTGGACCTCTTTCCACCATATACTAGCATGACCTTTCAATTTTTTCTTTGCAAACCTCACTCTATGAGGATTTTCAATCTCCTCAAACTAAAAAAATTCCTCCATGTCATTGATCCAATCAATCAATTCTTTAGGATTCATATTTTCAGTAAAAGTTGAAACCTCCATTTTAGGTCTCCTCCCAATGCTTGAGATTGCTCGCAACAATCTTCTTTCTCTAGGATCCATTGGATCCTGCTCTTACTCTTTCATTTCCTCTTCTCTTTCATCTTCACTCTCATCTCTGTCTCTTTGCAATCTCTTCTTCAAACCTCTTGTTTCAAGGTTTCTAATTTCCTTCTAAGGGCTTTGATTTCATCTCTAGGTGGATCTCTTCCTCCACTACCTCGGCCTCTACCTCTGCCATATTGTGCAAGTCTTGGAGGCATCTTGAACTAAACCTACACTCACAGGTATTGCTGCAACTACCTCACATTTGGTACTCTATTACAGGCTTAGGAACTCTTGCTCTGATACCACTTGATGAGGGCCACGCCTCCCATAACCCACATAAATCACAATAGATACCAACACAAAAGATGAGAAACAAAAAAATTATGTACTTTCAATTATTTTTAGAAAATGAAATTATAGATTCAAATCTTACATGCTATAGCCTCATGGGCTTGATTCATTACAACAAAATAAACTTTAAAAAGAAAATCTACTATTCATAACCACAATATGCACTATCAAGGCCACCTTCTACAACCCCCACTTAACCCTTTTTATTTTCCCCAATAACCGCCCTAGAATTTTCTAGAAAGTTCAAATTTCCCCCTTTTTTTTGGCGCCAAAAGTCCCACAGTTTGATTTCTGGCCTAGGAAGAATTTTTTAATGAAATTCACTTTTTAGAAGACCAACTTGGCAAGACCATAACTTTTTATCCAAGTGTCTAATTTTCTATTATTGCATATCAATGGAAAGATCTCGACGAGGTCTACAACACATGAACCCACCGTAGGTTGGTTCGGCCACTTTTTGAGCTGTTTCAGGGAATCTAAAGTTTTATATCTAAATTTGAAGCTGCATTGGAGAAATTTTTTAGGATGGAAACTTTAATTTCTCCCAAATTGTGCAGGTATTGAGGTGATTATTTTGTGACTGGAAATGTTTTTCAGTTATGCTCCTTGGGGTAAATTTTCAGGTCCATACAAGCCCATTTACGCCTACTTACTAAAAAGAGTAAGTTCCTAATTTTTGGTATTTTTCATTCCTGATTGTCTTACACCCCTTAAGTGCCATCTTGGGACTCAAAACAACTAAAGAAAGTGTAGAAAACATTTTCTTTGGGTGATGCAAGATTGCCCTACACCATTGGATGCTCCTGCATGAGACACCAAGGGTAATTTAAAAAGTGACCCTGTCACTTCCTAGGAGTTAGAGGGAAACCAAGATGGTTAACCTCAGCCTCAGACTACCATAATGAATCTTCAATAGGCCTTCCTCTCCATTTCATCAAGTACTCTACATATTGCTTGTTTCTCATGCTTCTACCCACATGACTATCCAAGATTTCTTCTATCTCTTCCTTCTCTGAAGTAGATGCTAGATTTTTTAACTATTCATTTATCGACCCCTCCTCTATATCACCTTCATGATACTTTGTCAAATCAGCAATGTTGAACACAAGAGAAATCTTTATTCCACTAGGAAACTCTACCTCATAAGCATTTCCTAAATCGTGCTTCTTCAGGATCTTGCATGGTCCAATTGAGAGAACCATGTAAGGATTGATTAATTCAAGAGAATAATACATACAAAAGATAGGGAAGCAACCTATGTCGAAGAGAGAAAGAGGTATATACTCAGGATGAAGAAGATTCAATTCATTGATATGGCATACACAATTTAGAAACGTAGAGAGAGATGGCTCCATAGGTACTCAGTGTTGGAATCAAGGAACATTGAGAGGGGGGTGAATCAGTGTTCTACAAAATTTAACTTTATTAACTTGATCTTTAAACCACTTATAGCATTGAACCAAAAGAAAGATGCAAGAACACAAGGCAATCAACCACAACACCATAACACAAGGATTTTTACGTGGAAATCCTATTAGGAGAAAATCCATGGTGGAGGCTAATCCACAATATGAGTATACTCAAAATAAGTGTTTACAAATGGGGAATGCACATGCATTCAAGCACACTGCCTAGAGATCATTTCTCAAATACAAAAGTCTTATTTCCCAAAAGAAGACTCACTATCTTATAGACAACTAGAGTGGATGAACTATGAGATAGCATCTACTAATGCCTGATTATAGTTTTGGTTAAGGACATTGACAACATTATTCACATTCTATCTAATTCTACTCTTGAAAATTTTTCTACTTTAATTTGAATCACCAATCTTTGTTCTGCTCAAGTGAAACTATGCACAATCGATCGATAATCCTTCTAACTTTTGCATCATATTGCAACACATCCCAAAATTATATGAATAATCGATTATATATATCCACAACTAGAGATTAGAACAACTACATGTCAACTTTAACAAAATATGAAATGTGCACAAACTGTCAGCCCAATCCATAAACAATTATCAATGCAAGCCAAACAATGTTAGCCAAAACATAGTAAGGACCCCAAACAACATGTCTTGAACATGAACACCTTAAAAAATTATTCCTTGAAGATCGCAACACGCTATACTCATCTAGTTGGCCTTTCTGCACTATTAGACTGAAAATCAATAAACCGGATCTTCTAACTTGCACACCAATCAATACAAGGCTTTATGATTCAAAGATAAGATAGTTCATACATCAAAAGACCTTCCCTAAGATCCATAACACAAAATGATAATAGGATATTACATATCATTCAATGTACACAACTTTGTCGGATGCCCTATTTTACCTTTGACAGTTAACACATATCTTCAATCTAACTTCTAGTATAAGCAATTACTAAGGTGTAGATGGGATAACTGACTAGGGTTTCCATCAATGACAAAACCAGATAACTTGTGTAGTGTGTCTTTCCAACACTTAGTATTGCAAATATTTGAATAAAAGTACTAAAAGTCTACAAACTTACGGAAAGGTGAAGAAAAGGCTTTGCAGGTGCTCGGTCCTATAGAGTCAAACAAAGAGATCTCGTAGGATGAAAGCACTTTATAGGTCCTCAGACTTCTAAAGGAGGCACCCTTGGTGCTCGATCCTAAGGGAAGCCCAATGTGAAAGGACCCACAGAGTCTAATTGGTCCTCACAAGTGGTCATTCTTGCAAGGCAAGCTTGATGCAAAGAAGTTCTATAGGTTCTCGGTCCTGTAGAGAAAGACTAATCAGAGAAGCATGTGGCTACTACAAGCTACGTTGTAGGAAAATCACAAAAAATATAGGTCTAGTTGGGCTTCCCCCAAGATAGATGCCAAGATATAAGATAGGTCTAGTCAGGCTTCCCCCAAGCTAGACAACAATGAATTCATAAGCATAAAGGGTCTCATTCAAAGGGACACTCCAATTGAAAGATAGAGATAAGAGAGGGGGTCCTTAAGAAGGATGAACATCTTCAGATCAAGTTATCACTACCCCCAACGTACAGGGGAGGGGAACCATGTAAGATACTATAAAAGGGAGGTGTGAGAGCCCCATGAGAAAATACCTAGAATGGACAGGATAGAGGGGTATGTGCAGGATCATCATGGAAAAAACAGGCCCTTAAGTGGCAAAAAAATAAGAAAAATCAGATTTAGGAAACTTGACGTAAAATTTTGAATAAGTTATCTATATTATTTCAAAAATATGTAATAATAGAATCCATAGAAAATTGAATGTAGTTTCTAAACTACTAGGTTTGTTTAAAAAAAAGAAATCTATTTGGTGAAAATTTGAAATTTCAATGCATAGTACTTAAATTTCAGGGAAAAAATAAGAAGTAGGTGCCTGTCTGACCACCCTAACCACAATAAAATGATAATTTTTTATAAGATTCTAGATATAAGTAGAGGAATCATGTCCTGATGTGATGCATATTTTTTTGTAATTTTTTTCCATGTAAATAATTAATTATGAATTTTTTATTACAACTTTTAAAAAATATAAAAAACTTGTATGTCTGACCACCTCAACTTGGTCAAAACTTCATGAAATTCATTTTTTCTTTTTTTAATCCTATAGTATGTGAAGCATGTTGTGGATTCAAAAAATGTGATACCGTTTGAAAGCTATAGATGTTTTTCAATTAGTCTATCAATTAGGACTTTATTCGTAATTTGAATAGAAAATGAATAATAATTACTTATTAAATTCAAAGTAAAGCATAATTTATATTGGTGGAAAGCTGAGAATCTCTTTTAAAAACCTTTTTCATTTCATCAATTTTGGGTTAAAAAAAAGTCGTCAACCACAATACCCATCATATTGCCGCTTATTGGCCCATCATGATCTTGCACATACCCAGAGGTAGGACTCGATATCACTTGTCATGCAAAGTTGATTTAGGTGCATCAAAAAATAGATGAGTGATGACACCAGAATCAAGAAGTTGTATTTTTTCCTTCAATTCCTTACATTCACTAGTGGAATGGCCAGGTGTTCGATGGTATGCACAAAAATAATGTTTTTCTTTATCATGCTTATGAAATTTCTTATGTGTAGGAGGAATAGTATTTCAAGAGGGCTTTTAGAAGCCTCAACAAAATATGCTCTTGCTCAGATAAAGATACAGGAGTAGGAAGCAACACTTTCTCTTATGGAGAAAATGTTGAATTCTTGCAAGAAGAAGACATGAAGATATCAGATAATAGCAGATGAATTAATCCAAGAGAATGAGGTTGAGCAAAAATCATGTCAACATTCAACCATGGTTTCCATTTAGATTGTTCATTTAGGCAACCAATCCCCAAATTATGCTTATGAGGTACACATTATATGGGGACTTGAATGCCTTGTTCATAACGCCCACAATCTTTACACCCATTGCCATATCTAGAAACAAGCCAATATCTAAGACCATAGCGCATTTGTAAAGCTTCAAAAGATGGTTGTTCTATGTAGAGAGCATCATTCCACCAATGGATGTCAAATGCATATACAATTCCACAACCATCTTCCTTATCTGATTCACAAACATTAACCTCCTTAACAAGAGTAAGATTATCCTCCTCAGTAGGGGAATGATCAGTTTCCTAAATAGGATCACAACTTTCCTTCTCAATGGGATTTTGATCATTCTCCTTAACATAGGTGTTTGAGGTTATTGGAAGTTCAAGATGAATGAGATTCACTTTGTATTCTCCAATTAATAATTTAGAGAATTCTAAGGATCCCCAATCATCACCAAGAAATGCATTGGATTCAGAAGAAGAGGTAGAGGGGGAAGACTTCAGAATTTTTGCTTTAGTTTGTTCCTCCTGAGATATATTCACTTTGAGGATAATATTTACAGATGGTACCACCGAGAAACATGTTATTACATCAGAGGCAAGTGATGGAATACAATTCTTAAGAGTGGAAATGACCGAAGCTGGACTAGCAACTATCAATTCACAAAGGTGAACAACTTTAGGGTCAACCTTGATTGTGACCACTTGATTGTTTGCCACACAAACTTCAGAGAATGATGTAAAGTAGAAGTCACAATTCCCATAGCATGAATTGAGGATCTCCCCAAGAGAATATTATAAGGTAACGGACGGCGCATCACATGAACCAAGGTAGGTAAGGTAATGGGGCCTAACCACAAAGACAAGATTATCGTGCCTAAGGCTTGTTGACTAGCATTATCAAATCCACGAATGTATAAAGATGAGGCAGCTAAGGAAGAAGAATCAAATTCAATCTTAGGTAGTAGATCTATACCACAAACATTTATGGTTGAACCAATATCAATGAGGGTACGTCTAATACCAATACTATTAACATTAACTATGATCATTAGAGGGTTTAATCACTTATGTACTTCTAAAGGTGGGAGTTCCTACAAATAGAATGTGATATTCAATGAATCCACATGAATATGAGCCATAAACACATTAACATTTTTCAGCTTAGCAAAGGCTAGTAAGAGGATCTTCTACAAGGCTTCCTGAAGCATACCTTGATAATCTAGAGCAATCTGATGCAAATACCAAAGTGATATCTTAGCTAGAGTAATATGAAGTTGCTCGAAAAGATCATAGTCTCCAAGTTCTTTAGTCACAGGTTTAGGTGCTGAAGGAATACTTGGTAGAGAAGATGGTAGAGAATTAGATTGATTAAAATTTTGTTTATTCCTTCTAGTCTTATAAGTATGGGCTACCACTTCATAAGAGGGAGCCTTAGAAACATCAAGAGAATCACTGTTAAATGGAACACCATTAATAGAAAAAGTACTTTTAGGAGAAGGACTAGTTGGAGTCAAATAAATGACTGGTCTCTTAGGCCTTTGAGGGGAAATAAAGACATAGGTGATATTTATAAATTCCTTATAACTTATAGAGGAATCATTTGAAGAAATATGTTCAACATTCATCCTTGAAGGATATGATGTGAGAGGAGATTCATCATCTCTATAAGAGAGTACATTGGAATAGAGACAATATTCATCATTCACTAATGTATCTCTAGAAGAGAGTGCATTGGAATGAATAGAAGGTAGAGTAATGTTAAGAAAAGTATCAATGATTTCATCTTCTTGCAACAAAATATCTTCTGAAACATGAGGAATTTCATGAGAAGGATCCAAGATATTGAGTGACATGGGTAAATCCAACTCACCATCACATGCATGGAATGGAACATCATTAATGATTTGAATCAAATTAGAAACTAAACTAATAAAATAGAATATTAAATTCATTTTGAAAGTAATAAGTTAAATATAATAAACAATGTATAAATAAGTCGGTCAAAGTTTGATGCATCACTCTGATAGAAAGAAATGGGGTTCACCAAAATGTAGAGAAGGGGGTTTCACTACTCATGGGTCTCTTTATTCTCAAGAGAATCACAAGGAGAGAACTACCCTAAACTACCTCAAGGAATAGACAAATAATTCCAAAACCAAAAAGAGTAGGTCATAGAGGTTTTCTAGATAGACTGACAAATTCTTAGCCAAAGGACGGTAGTGCAAAACAAGGATAGGAGCACGATGCATTGGAGTCCTAGAGGTGTGTTGACATCTCGTACGGACCAAAAATCAAGAATATCATAGAAAATAGCAAAGTGACTACTAATGATTTGATTACTAAGAACTTCCAAAATGTGGCAAAGTAATAGAAAGTAATAGAACTGAAATAAGGTAAAGTAAATGATAAAGTTAAAGAGGATAAGAGATACAAGATGCTCACAACAACCCAAGTGATGAAGGCTCTAGTATGTAGATATCTCCAACACCTACACACATAATATCAAGGGAAAAATGTTGGGGCTATTTAGGGGCTTTCCGCAGTCAAACCCCCATTCCAGTGTTCCCACCTCCATGGATAGCCAGATAGATAGAGAAAGTGAACAAAGTAAGAAAATACGAAGTGATAAAAGAAATTCCCACTCAAGGTGGGGAACCCTTATCACAAGATAGATAGATAGATGAAATAAAAAAATTCTTAGAGAGGGGATGTGAGGAATCCCAAGATGCTCAAAGATACAGGATAAGAAATATATCACCTGCAAGGCTTGAGGGAGCCAAGGAGAGAGATAGAGCTACAAGAGCCAAGACAGTTGTAAAGAGAATTGTAAGAACTTGAGAGCTTGAGGTTGTTGTAACAAGCATGAGAGTTGTGCAAGCAAGACAATATGATAAAAGAGAGTATGTCAAAGAGGGAGACATCAAGAATAAGACAAAATGGATTCAAAGAATAGCTTTTAAAGAGAGAAGAGGAGGGAAAATAAGCTTCTCGATCCATTACAAGGCATCTTGGGCCATTACCACCAAAAAAAGTAGTTGAAAAGTGGCAAGGCATTTGGAAACAACCATTTGAATGTCAAAATTTCACAGGATGCTAGCATGGCATGCAGATGTTTATGTGGTGCACTAGTTTCCAGACATATCACGCTACAAAATAATGAGAATAGAAAAGGCACAAGAGTCGACGCAAAGTTGACACACAAGGGTAGCTACTTAAAAGGGGGTCCCAAGCATCCTGATAGGGAAAATGCTGATGTACGGGTTTAAATGAACCTATGAAAATGCTAAGGGAGTGGACACCAAAGTGGATACAACAAATGTATGTGAAATTGCAAGGGGTGCAATTTTACAAAGTTATAGGAGGAATGTCCAATCAAGAAATTTCATAGATGGAATTGATTGGGAAATCCATTAGGAATATTATTAAAAAGGGGGATTTTCTTATTAATCAAGGGATCTTCTAGATAACTAATAAGGAAAATAATTCTTTGTTTTGGAAAGATTAATAGGAAAGCCATTCCCCCTATTCTTTCTTATTTTCAGTAGCTTCAGCCTTTGAATGATATTTTTTAGGTAGGGTGGTCTAGAGTTGTTGATTTTAAGTGCACTTTTTGGGGAGGTCCATTGTTTTTCATGGAGGGAACCGAAGATTTGGAGTAGAGGGTTTTCTTTATAGGATCAAGGCATTCTACCTTTAATTATTATGAACCAATTGTGTATTTCCTTAGAATATAGGGATTTCCTTGCAAGGGTTCATGATTCTAAAGGACTCTATTTGGTAGCTCTTGGCTATCATTCCTTAAAGAACTAGAAATGAGGGTATAATTATTCTAATAGTTAGAGAATAATTTGTAATACATGTGTTTGGAATAAGTGTAACTTATTATGTGTGTGTTAAGTCAAAACAAGTTCCTCACCTAGAAAAACATTAAAAAATAGGTTTCTTGATGTGACCCTTCCATTTGTGTTCGTTGTGGTAATGAATAATGTAATAATAAAATTTAATTTCAATATCCCTTCTCTATGGAGATATGGAGCTTATGATGGAATATCTACAATGTATATTTTATTCATGCTACCCCCATTCTTGAGTTTTGGGCTTGTATGGGTTATCCCCTAGCATTATCATCCTTCCTTTTTTTCTTGTGTGGGATATTGGTCCTTCTTTTATTCTTTGGAATATTTGGTTGGAGAGAAACTATATAATCTTCCAAGAGCATTGAATTATAGTCATGTTATTATAGTATAAGATTATATGTATGATCAAAGAGACTATTGAGGCTAAATTTTGTATTGATGAACCTCTTACTTCTTATGTATGATTACTAAACCTCTTGGAGTTTCCCCTTTACTTTTCCTCATAGGCTCAACTTGGCCATAGAGATTATTAATTACACTAGGAAGGTGAAAGGCTCAAGTAATTTATCTATCCTAGTGTGAATTTTAAGAACTAATATTGATGGATCTACTCAAGGCAACTTGAGTGCTATTGGGATTGGTAGAGTTGGACATGATAGTAAAGACTTGGTTCATTTCTTGGTTAATATATTTTTTAAATCTAACAATCAAATGGGGGCTTGTTCCATTCTTATGGAATTGGAGAGAGCTTGTGCATTAATATAGAGGAAGGTTATATGTGAAATAGATACTATGATTTTAGTTTATTGAAAAAATAAATAAATCAAGAGTCCTCCTAGAGGTTGTATTTAGTGGCTATGACTATTCTTCATTTTTCCATAAAATATGACTGAATCTCTTTGGTGTTGAATATGACAACTAAAGGGGGGGTGAATTAGTTGCCACTAATTTAATCTTTTGATTCAATCATCAAAACTAATTCTTAACATTGCTTAAATGATTAATCATCAAATGCCAATGCAGAAACTTAAATCCAACTTATAAACATAATAACACTAGATTTATGTGGAAAACCCTATAAGGGAAAAACCACAGTGAGGATTAACTCACACTATAGAGAATATCAAAACTGATTGCAAGAGGCTCACTGCTTGAGAAATAAGGCTCACTACAAAAACAAGGACTCACTACCACAAAGATACAAAGAAGAAAAAAAAGACTTGTTACAGAGAGAAGAAAATTTCAATGCAACAAAGGATTCCACCACAATCATTCATAGACATGCATGAATGATAGAGTTCACCTTCTTCTCACTACATCCAGAAACTCAAGATTTAGGCTTAGCATTGATCTGCCACACACACATCACACACATTCACTGGATAGCATTAATGCCACACCAATCTACTCTTTTTCTTTTTGCTTATGATTCTTTTTCACTCTTGTATATTTTTCACCACTAACTCATCATGTATTTATACCATCTTAAACTTTGAAACATATCCAAAGTTGGCCATCCAAATTCAAATTCAAAATAGGTCAGTGCCAAAACATCCTAGGGTGCAATTAGAATGAGGGCAACCCAAACACACGCTTCATCAACTTTGAAAGTAGTGTTCAACACAAGTTCGGCCAAACCAATGTAAAACACATAGAACCATTAAGCATGAACTTTCTAGATGCCAAAATTATCTTCAATAATATCAAGGAAACTCAACTCTAGAACCGAAAGTCATAAGACTTCATCAAAGACAAATCCAAACCAACAACATTCATCTCAGACCTCAACTAGAAATATAGAAAACCACAGTTCACAACAAGTGAACATAACTCACATTTACAATGAATCATCAACTAAAAATATGGATATAGAATCTTCCAATAACCATGATCAACATATCTAAACCATACAAACATAGGAGAAAATACAGAGTAGAAACTGGAGCAACCACTCAACACTTGCAACATATCTTCATTACAATTTTCTCAATATCCTCGACATAGACAACCAACAACTTGCATCCATGACACTAATGACAATAGGAACCAATTGATAACCAATTGACCAGTTGACATCAATGAAAACACCTTAAATATTTTCATTATTGCAATAATATCCCCCTTTTTTCATTGATGGCTACACATGATGCAAAAAACCATCAAAGATACCATACAATTCTGATTACACTTCTCAAGATTTGTCTTTCAGTTTCTCCCCCATAGTAGATAATATTTTGTATTCTTCCTCTTTTTCTTCACATGCTTCCTCTCCTTTTTCTTTTTTATCTTTTAATATTTTTTCACATGCTTCCTCTCCCCCTTTGACATAAATGGAAAAGGAAAAATATATTTTACATTGATTTCTCCTTTGACATGAAAAATAGAATACTCATAATGAAAATACCTAACACTACCTACTCCCCCTAAGAGGTAGCCACCATGACATCATTCTAGAAGAAATATAGATCCATAGATCAACCAGAAAAATGCATCTCCTTATGCATCTAGCTCAACAAAGGAGGGGAAATGACCCCTAACTTCTCCTAGAGATACTCAAAAGTATCTTTAGGAAGAGCCTTCATGAAAATATCAGCCACCTGATCCTTTGTCAGAACTTACTCAAGCTTTACTTCATTCTCCATGACCTTCTCTCTCAAGAAATGATATCTAATAGATATATGCTTCACCCTCAAGTGTATCATAGGATTTTTTAAAATGTTAATTGCACTTGTATTATCACAGAAAATAGATATAGGATCATCATACATCACTATGATTTTTTTCAATTTTTGTTTCATCATTAGAACTTGTGTACAACAAGATGCAACAATATACTCAGCTTCAACAATAGACAAGGAGACTGAATCTTTCTTTTTGCTCAACCATGGCACTATTCTACATCCAAGAAAGAATGCACCACCACTTGTACTCTTTCTATCATCTACACATCTAGCCAAATCTGCATCTATATAGGCACTTAAAATAAATTCAATATCTTTAGGATACCATAGAGCATAATCCGGAGTACCATTAAAGTATCTAAAAATTATTTTAACAACAACAACATGTGTTTCCTTATGGTCTTCTTGAAATTTAGCTACAAGATAGACAACATGCATAATATTTGGTCTAGTAGCAATCAAATATAATAGTCCACCAATCATAGATCTATACTTGCTTTGATCAGCCTTAGGTGAATCATCATCTTTACCTAATTTGCAACCAGTCACCATAGGAGTACATACCGGTTTGGAACCATCCATCTCAAACTTCTTCAACATCTCTCTCACATACTTCGACTATGAAATGTAAATTTATTTTTCTATTTGATTAATCTATAGCCCAAGAAAGAAATTCATCTCTCCAAACATAAACATTCCAAATTATTTCTACATCTCTTGCACATATTTTCGTTTCCTCCAAAGATAATGTCATCAACATACACAACTACAATCAAGATTTTTTTATTTTCAATCTTAAAATATAGATTACTATGTGTCATACCTTTGTTTAAACCTTGTTGAATCAAGTACCTGTCTAACCTTGCATACTAATCTCTAGGAGCTTGCTTCAATCCATATAAATCTTTCTTCAATATGTACACCATATCTGATTGGTCTGTCAATTGAATTCCTTCTGATTTTTCTATGTAGACTTCTTCTAGCTGACCATTCAAAAATGCTAACTTGACATCCATCTGATAGACCTTAAAATATTTATGAGCAACAAATGCTAGAAACATCCTTATAGCTTCCATTCTTGCTACTGCGAAAAAATTTTCCTGAAAATCTATGTGTTCTACTCATGAGTAACCTTTACACACAAGCCTTTCTTTGTTTCTAACAACTTCTCCATTCTCATTCAACTTATTTTTGAACACCCACTTCGATCCAATGATATTTTTATCTACAGGTCTTGGGAAAAATTCCTATGTTTGATTCTTCTCAATATGCATAAGTTCTTCTTTCATGGCTTCCATCCAATTTTCATCTTTACAAGCTTCACTTATAGTCTTTGGTTCAATCTCAAAAAGTAAACACAGATTCACTTCAGTAGCAACTTTGCTTCTAGTTAATATACCTTTTGTCTTCTCACCAATAATTTGACTTTCTGAATGATTCTTTTGTACATATCTAGGTGTCCTAGGGGACATCACCGAAGCATCTTCATCTCTTTCATTTTGTTCATCCTTCTTCTCTTGCTCATCATTTTCCTATTCTTTGATTTCTTCTATTCTTACACAATCAAGTTCATCAAATATATATCCATCAATGTCAATGAAATTCTTCATTGTCTCATCAACCTTAACATTTGCACTCTCTATGATCTTTCTCAGTCTTTTATTGAAACATGTATGCCTTGATATTAGTAGAATATCCAAGAAAAATTCCTTCATCACTTCTTGCATCAAACTTTCCCAAGGTTTCCTCATCTCTTCTAACATAACATTTGCTTCCAAACACCTTGAAATAGTTAACAGTAGGAATTCTTCCATGCCATAGCTCATAGGGAGTCTTTGTACTATTTTCTCTTGCTTGAACTTGATTAAATACATAAACAAAAGTATGAATAGCTTCTTTCTAGTAAACTTCTTGTAAACCAGACTTAGTAATCATTGATCTAGCATCCTCCTGAACCGTTCTATTTTTCCTTTCAACAACTTGTTGAGGAGTTCTCAGTGCAGATAACTTTCTATTTATTCCATGCACTTCACAAAATATATTAAACTAATGGGAGGTGAATTATCCACCTATGTTAGACCTTAAATATTTTATCTTCAAGTTTACTTCATTTTCAACCATAGCTTTGAATGTCTTGAATCTCTCTAGCGCATTTGATTTCTCTCTAAGAAATGTAACCCATGTATATCTAGAATAATAATCAATTAAAAGAATAAAGTACCTTTCACCAAGTAGACTTCTCACTCTTGTAGGACCATAGAGATCTATATGAACTAAATCCAGTAGTCTGGTAGTGGATTGTTCCTTTGATCTGTAATGATTTATTACTTGCTTTCCAAACTAAAAATTTATGCACATAGCATTAACAATATTTGTAATTCTTGGTAAATCTCTCATGGCCTAAACAACACTAATCCTCTCCATTATTTAATTCTTTTTGCTTATCATTCTTCTTTGCTCTTGTATATTTTTCACCACTAACTCATCCTATATTTATACCATCTTCAACTTTGAAAAATATCCAAAGTCGGCCATCCAAATTCATTTCAAATTAGGTTGATACCAAAAGATCCTAGGGTAGAATTATAATGAGGGTGAACCAAACACACACTTCATAGGTACCCAAGTAGATCCAACACACTTCATCAACTTCAAAAGTAGTGTTCAACACAAGGTTGGCCAAACCAGTATAAAACACATAGGACCATTAAGCATGAACTTTACAAATGTCAAAATTATCTTCAATACAATCGAGGCAACTCAACTCTAGAACAGCAATTCATAAGACTTCATCAAAGAGAAATACAAACCAACAACATTCCTCCTAGACCTCAACCAAAAACACAAAAAATGATAGTTCATAACTGGTCAACATAACTCACATTGTACAATGAATCAATGGCTAAAAATCTAGATATAGCATCTTCCAATAACCATGATCAACATATCTAAACCATACAAACATAGGAGCAAATCTAGAGCAGAAACCAGAACAACCTCTCAACACTTGCAACATATCTTCAATACAATTTTCTCAATATCCTTGACATATACAACCAACAACCTGTATCCATGACACTAATAACAACAACAACCAGTTGATAACCAATTGACCAGTTGACATCAATGACAACACCTTCAATCTTTCCATTCTGGCAACATTTGGTCCATATTCCTAGAGAATGGAATAAGGTGGTTGCTTATCTAGTTAAACACGCTTTTGAAGAGGTGTTTATTGGATTATTCTAGATTGGGGTACTTTGACCCAAGATAAATCTTAATAGATCCTTTATATTATTCATGATGATTAGGTGTAATAAACTAGCCTTGTTAATTATGGGTAATATGAGTCTTGGTTGACGTTTGGGATTTTCTAAGTGCTATATTGGGTGGTATTGTAGGAAACCCCTATGGATTCCTCTCCTATTAATTTTTATGTTGGTTATATCTCTCTATAATTTTCTCTAGTATATTTATATTTAACTATACTTAAATATATTTTTTATTTTTTCTAAGAATAATTGACACAAATTGAAAAATGCTAAAAATACTAATTTTCAACATCTCACTTTAGACTTGAAAATTTTGACCCTTCAAAAATGTCAAACTTTTGACCCATCAACGTTGTTGAGAAAATTTGTCTCAACCTTACAATTACAACAGTTTTATTGTTGATATATGAGTGTGGGGGGTCTAGGGGGTACCCCCTATAGAGTTCTAGGGGATTATCCTCTTGATGGGGGGTTTGAGGACTACAAGCCTCAATAGGGGTTTATGGTCAGCATCCCTCAAAACCACATTCTATGTATATTTTATTATTATAAATATGGACCATTCATCATTAAGATCTAGATCTAATAGTAGTTATTTTAGGGCTTGTCTTACCCTAAAAGGAAACCCTATTTTGTGAGGGCATTGTATTATGACTATGCATTGTGATGTATTTTGAGAGTTTGATAGAATCCATGCTACCTCTGGATCTTTGGTTGGTGGGACTCCAATGAGAAGCTTAATCTACAAGTATCTTAAAATATTCATGATTTTTAAATAATATATTGGGTGTTCTTTGGAGTGTGGGGTTTTCTCCTGAAGGGGTTTTCCCATTACCTTTTCCTCCATTATTTAATTCCTCCTCACCATCAATCTTTTTCCACTCAATCCTATCCCTTGAATCCATCTACATGCATCAAGATCTAAACTTGTCACCATGTGACAAGTATCCTAACCTACCTATCCTACCCCTTTCTCACACATTTGTGATCATATCTCTCACACATGTGAATCCACCCTACCTCTTACAAATGTCATAGAAATGTCACTTTCTCAAGCCACCCTACTTCATATACATGTCATAGACATGTATCTTTCATGTTATTTCTAATTATAGATTAGGGGAGTTTGATGCTCATGAGTCCCTTGATTTCCAAGAGAGTTCTAGGGAATGGATTTCCATAAACTACCTTAGTTTATCTAATGGAAGAAAAAGAGAGATGAAGAAATTGTAAAGAATGAACTGAGCACAAAATATCAGAAATGGTAATAGATAGACATCTTCAAGAATAGAGATAGAATATCACTAAGCTTCCTGTCATAGAAGGAGAAGCTCAAAGAAAAATGATGTAACTGCGAGATCGATACACCAGCATGACATACTAAGGTATCAGAGGTACGTTGATGTCCTGTATTGATAGAGCACTAAACCTATAGAAAGAAATATTAAGAATCTACTAACTATTTCAAATTTGAGGTCTATTTAATCTACTAAGTTGAAAAAAAATGGGAAATGTTGATAAATGACAAGGAAGGTAGAGGACTAACTTACAAAGAATCCTGTGTTGAAACCTTCCTTCACACCCTACATGAGCAACCTACACATAAGGCAAATGAGGAAAAATGTTAGGGTAGTTTCAGGGCTTACTATAATCAAACCCTCATTTTGGTGTTCCCACCTCCATGAACCACTAGAAAGATAGATAGAAATGGATACACAATAAAGTAGACAAAAAGTGATAAAATAAAACCTTGCTCAAGGAGGAGAACCCATATCATGAAGAAAAGATACAATAGATAATCTATTCACAAATAGAAAATAAGTAAGAGAGAATTGCCAATAATTAATTTCCCACTCTTGGCTTGATGAACACATAATTGAGCACTTGCAAGAGAGATTTGAACATTGGAGGGACCCTAGTCCAACAGAGCTTCGCTAAAGAAATAAGATTGAGAGAGTAGAAGAGCAAGGAGAGAGACCTCAAATGAGAGACAAAGAGAGAGAGAAGAGATTGAACATAAGAATGAATCTAAGAATAGAATGAAAGAATGAGTTTTGTGTAGATGCATGGGCAGGAAAATCCGTTACTCTCAAAATTTGACCACAAAGACCTGTGTCATGAGCTAAAGATTCCAAAATCCCCCATTTCAACTAAGAAAATGTAGGGATGCTAGTTGGTCATGTGGATGCCCACACATAGGCATCCACCTCATCATTTTGTGAGAAATGAGGTGGTAGCTTATTTTT
The DNA here is from genome assembly GCA_007258455.2 of Sequoia sempervirens. Taxonomy (NCBI): domain Eukaryota; kingdom Viridiplantae; phylum Streptophyta; class Pinopsida; order Cupressales; family Cupressaceae; genus Sequoia; species Sequoia sempervirens. Next base: position 134,705,942 of record VDFB02105785.1, on the reverse strand, counting down.
GCTTCATCGTTGACCCTTATGAACTTGAAATCACAAAATTCTAACTCATAAGATTCTTGTCATAAATGTGACTAGGCATAATAAATGCAAGGGTCAAATAAGAAAATTTGAAATTTCCATGGGGTGCAATTTTATGACATTAAATTTTTCCCCCACTTTAGTGAGTTGATCTTTAGAAAAATCAACTATAGTAAATAGAAAATAGAACATTTTATAAATTTTCATGCCAAAGAGCATACTATAGAGGCCATAGAGGTCAAGCGGGGAGGTACCAACGATGCCCCCAATAATCAAGCTCAATGAGAAACCATAGTATCTGATGTGAAGGTTCATTATGTAAAACTCAAATTTAGGTTAGCTCAAAAATTAGAAGAAGCTACCAAGATGAGAAGAATGTTCAAGAAAAATTTGGTGGTTTGGAAGAAAAATATGATGAAGTGAGTTTATGCCCCCTCCTAATTTGTCCCCAACTTGGTGGGGTAAAAATAGAAAACACAATGAGACCACAAGGTCCAAGAAAAATTGGCCCCGAGGGGCCTATATATACTTGAGTGGTCTCTGACAAGTGTCATTTTCACTATTCACTATGAGAGTTTTGTTGACTTTTGAGAGAAAAAATAACAAAATACCTCACAAACAAGAGTTGGAGGACCCACGAATCAATTAGCTACAGTGGGTAGTGGCCAAGGGGAAAGCAGTCATTCAACTGAATTTGAAAAAACTCTTTTTGTCACATTTTATAGCAATGTTTAGCAATTTTTTCCAATTTGAGGAGTGCAAGAATCCCACCTATACACTAGGGACCTTCATCTATGTTGGATTCTACCATACACATTGGCATCTAGCCAGCCTCCAATGGTGGACCTCAGACATAGGCATGGTGCGTAGATGTCTATGCAGCACGCCTATATCCCAAAGGTCACACTTACAAAAAATTTCTAGAAAATTTAAAATATTTTAATGTAAAGTGATCTGACTTGAATCTTTTTCTATTTAGTAGGACTACCCCAAGATGAGAGAGCATTAAAGTAGATGGGTGGTATGGTTCATCTGTGACAAGGCATAGCACATGTCCCTAAATGAGAAAGGGAATCTTTGTCATGAGGGCCTATGGTATTCCTACACCATGCCAGAGATGCTCTACCATGATTGCATGTTGATGGCCTTGATGTAGTTGTGGGACTTGACCACCTCCACTTTCCACCTTTTGACAGGTGAGATGACAGTCACCTTGGAGAATGTCTACCAAATTATTGACCTCCCCATTAGTGAACAGTGGCTCTAGGTGATATGCATTCTACTTGAGAGTGATACGATGCATCTAGTATTTTGCAGGGCATATTGAACCTCACAACAGGATAGGCCATGTCTACATACATTGGTTTAAGCAAGGCAATGACAGTTCCCTTGTATGGAGAGTGATGGTGGTGACAATCGTCATGTGGGAGACCATGGATGGACAAGGCTCTCACCTTCATGGGGGCCTCTTCCACACCATCAGAGAGATGGAGGAGCAGCGTACTATCTACATGTAGGGCCATAGTATGGTGGCACACTTGTAGCACGAGCTTGTCAGGTTCCTACATTATGAGTACATGAGCCTCACCATGTGCACATTGTTATAGGTGTGGGAATTTTCTCACATCTTACATCCAGCCATTCGGATATCCACGAGTGAGGTACCATATCATTTTGATGACACACTGGTATGAGCTTGTTCACCAATGGAGATATGGATATTTAAAATTTTGGAGACTTTAGATGGTGGCTATATAGAGGGATGAGCTAGGTTGACGATCGTAGATATCTATGGGACATGTAGCATCATGATTTTTTTATTGGTCACATGGATCATATTATTATTCCTTGCTATTGGATTCAGGTGGCATGATAGTTCAACATTTTGCAAACTATTTCATCAATTATTCCATTGTACACCAAGGAAATGAGGAGCACCACAAGATTGAGCAATCTTCAGTGTCCTACCCTAGTTGAGGTCATCCCTACCAACAGTGAGGAAGGTGATTGAGACCAACCTCTTATGCTACCCGTAGATGATGTGGGAATAGCATGGGGATTCTAGACCTAGTGACAACTGCATGGTCTTGCTCTGATTTTCCTAATGGATGCCCTGAGGGGAGACACTAGTGTTTAGGAGGAGGTAGTTCTAGTGGGAGGAGGAGGAGATAGAGGTGAACACAGTGGTGCAAAGCACCAACAAGTTGAAGAGATGAGTATAGCAACAACGAGGTTGAGGCAATGATGGAGGTTGTCATCCCCTCCACCAGCCATCCCAGTTTTAGCAGTAGTTCCATTAGCTTTTGTCATTCTGGTGATTGCAGTACCAACAACAACATCTAGCATAGGAGGTGTTGGACCCAACATTTCTCCTCCCTTGACCTACACTAGTAGGCTAGGGATCCAAGTACTAGATTTATTTGTGTTATTTCCTTTATAATACTTTTTGTTTTATCTCGTATATACATATGTGTGTACATATTTTGATATATCATGTAGTAATGATGGGCCCACTTTCTCTATGGTTGCACTGGACAAACCGAGCCGGATTGCATTCATCATACAATGCATCTCAGAGACTATCTTCACCATGCTTATCCAGTGGATTTTCCTAGAGGCGTACAGGTTGGCTTCAGCAAGGTGACACCCATCTTTTCAAGTTGGTTGCACATCTCAGGATAACATATGAGGAGGCACAAGTGGAGGTCATTTAGAGGACTGCTAATGTCATGAGCCTCACTAGATAGAGGGGTTAACTGTCAAGGGAACTAGAGGCTATGCTCTCCAAGAGAGACAAGGTGAGGACAAGAGTTGAGAGTGTTAAGGAGGTAGGTGATGCTCTTCAAAGTTGACTCAATGACCTTGTGGTGTAGCTATCACATGTGATCTTGACAAGAAATCCAAAGTTGCAAGAGGCCCTAAGGAGAGAAGAGATATAGATAGCCTTGTTGTAGGAAGAGATCAGGGGCATGTAGACAGGCATGTGAGCCTTGTGATCACACAAATCTTGCTCCATTTCCACTATCCAACCTTGACCATGCTCAACACTAGGATCGAAGTGCTCAGGGAGCCTCATGCATGATCATTAGATGCCCATTTTGATATGCACCATTTTTATATCAATGACACATGTTTTGTATAACATTTTTGATGTATAGATATTGATAGATATACAACCACCACTATTTTTTTAGGATAGTGGTGTGATACATGTACATGATTTACATGTAATATATATGTACATGAGATTTTGATTTTGACATCATTTTGTTTGTTTTTTTGTATGCATGCTTTTACTTTCATGTATGATTATGTGATTGATGTTATGCTTGTGGATGTATTTTTGGATTACATTCTATCATGATTTAATAAACACACATGGATGTTTGTTAATTAAATGCAATGATGATCTAATCTCCTAACATAATAAAATACATCTATGTATGGAATTTCTAAATAATTAACACACATGCATAGATACCCAACATAATAAAAAACATGTATGTTAATTGAGTGTGCCAATCTTTACCATGTTTTTTTACTATTTTATGAAGAATGAGCTAAATATTTTTAGATGCTTTGGCTTAGCCATTAGATTGAGGATATTATGATGTAGAGAATCTATGTTTAATATGAAACTTCTCCAAAAATTACTTCACCTATTTTTTTTCTTAAATGGTGTACCATTGTCGAAAACAAGGGTAGATGGCAATCTAAAGTGAGCAATGATATTATTTAGAAAAATGCTATAAATGGACTCAGCATTCATGGATTGAAGCAAGATAGCTTCAACCCATTTCACAAAGTAATCTATAGTGGTGATGATAATGACATGTCCTTTAGAAGAAGATGATATTTTGCTAAAAATATCCAATGCCCACTTTGTGAATGGCCATAGAGAGGTCTAGTTTTGGAGCTCTTGAGTAGGAGTGTGAATGAGATGATTACGTTGTTGACATTGCAGACATTTATTGACAAAGGAAAAGGAATCTTGTTCCATTATTTTCTAAAAGTATCCCATTGAATCAATTTTTGCACTAAGGATTTACCACCAAAATGTCCACCCCCAGAGCCTGAATGGGCCTCCTTAAGGGCAAGGGATATTTCTATTGGAAATTAGAATGCTAAATACTATACACACAAAAATAATACTTTATTCCAATTCAATTTTCTTCAATACAAATTAAATATTTATAGGACTTGTATATCCTATATTATACGAAACATCATATAACAACTCCCTTGGATAATTGTGTGACTAAAAAATAAACAAACTCCTAAATATATGAGTTTGTTAAAACAACTCATAATACAAACAAACAATCACTATAATATAATATTAAGTTGTTTCTCAACAACTTAATATTAACTTACATAAATATATTTTATCAAACATACTAATCATGAAACCCATGTGAACACTAATTCTTAACACCCCCCTTAGTGTGAACATGGAGAAAGAACATCACAAAAGTTGGAAATAGAATCATATGCCTATGCATACTTTAGGTCTTTATACTGCTATCTGGATCTTTTTGTACATGACCACCTACATATGAGAAATTTTCTCCCTTTCACTTCCATTGAATGCATCACCAGCTAACCATACTTCCAAGAAGTCCAATAGTTAGAGGATCTCTGTAGCTAGTGCACTCTCTTATACAAATATTTACAATATCAATGATGTCCATATTCTCCTCCTTTCAAACTTTAACACTTTCAACTATAGTAAGACTAACTCTTTGACTCATGATCTTCATTCAAATGAAAGTAACCTCTCATAAACCTTTCATGGTTTTCACACAGGTTCACCACAAACTTGAACATGAATAGGAACTCGCTCATTTGTTCACCTTACATGGTTTTCTAGATTACATTTAACCTTTTCAAGATCCATGAACTACACTACACTAGTACTTTTGTTTATTACAATACTTTACATGAGTAGGGTACATAATAAAATAGCATACATGAATAGAATTAGCCTTTGTTTTTTATCATGTCACTCAATCTCCAACAACAAAAAACTATCACTGCCACACAATAGAAAATAAAATGCCACCAAAGCTGATAAGTGGCCTTGTCGTTGGTGACTGGTGAGAGAACACTAAGTGTCCTCCAACCTCCTATGCCTCTATCCTCCATTTTGACTCCTTGGTCCTTCCTAGCCAAATGTAGCATTAGAATCTCCAAAAACACTATTAGATATAGCATCAAATCCATGTGCACATGAATAAGAGGATGTAGCCATAAGAATGCACCCTTTTTACTAAAATAAATCTTTGTTAACTCAAAATAAATTCTCTAGTATAGTGCTACTTAGTCTAAAAATAAAATATGTCTTTTATATCACCACCTCTTGTATTACATTTCTTGGATTTAAGTAGCAAAAGATTTGAACAAACCCAAAATGAATTTAATCAACACTATCAACTAACTCTCCTTTTGATTCAGTGAAGCTTTACACTATCCATTCAAGAGAATGCCATCTCTACCCATGCTAGAAAATTCTCCTCCAATAATATTCAAAGGGTATAAGAAAGATAAATGCTTTGATATCTCCTAGAAAAATAATTTTTTCTTCATTCCATCTACACAAGCACAAGTTGAGAATGCTTTGATACCATATTAGAAATTAGAATGCTAAATACTATACACACAAAAATAATACTTTATTCTAATTCAATTTTCTTCAATACACATTACATATTTATAGGACTTGTATATCCTATATCATAGGAAACCTCATCTAACATCTCCCTTAGATAATTACATGACTAACAAATAAACAAACTCCTAAATATATGAGTTTTTAAAACAAATCATAATACAAACAAACAATCACTATAATATAATATTAACTTGTTTCTCAACAACTTAATATTAACTTACATAAATCTATTTTATCAAACATACTAATCATAACGCACATGTGAACACTAATTCTTAACACCCTCCTTAGTGTGAACATGCTAAGAAAGAACATCATAGAATTTGGAAACAAAATAGCATGCCTATACATACTTTAGGTTTGCATACTACTATCTAGATCTTGTTGTACTTGATCACCTACATATGATAACTTTTCCCGCTTTCACTTCCAGTGAACTCATCACTAGCTGACCACACTTCCAAGAAGTCCCACAATTAGAGGATCTTTGTAGCTAGTTGCTCTCTTATATAAAAATTTACAATATCGATGATGTCCATATACTCCTTTCAAACTTTAACAATTTCAACTACAATAAGCCCAACTCTTATAACTCATGATCTTGATTCAAATGATAGTAACCTCTCATCAAACTTTCATGGTTTTCACACAGGTTTATCACAAACTTGAACATAAATAGGAACTCACTCATCTCTTCACCTTATATGGATTTATGTATTACCACTAACCTTTTCAAGATCCATGAACTAAATTACAGTGCTAGTGATTTTGTTTATTATAATATTTTACACTAAGAGGGTACATAAGAAAATAACACACATGAATAGAAATAGCCATTTTTGTTGATCTTTCCACTCAATCTCCAACAACATAGAAAACTATCACTACCACACAATAGAAAATAAAATGACACCAAAGCTTATAAGCAGCCTCGTCATTGGTGACTAATGAAAGGACATTGAGTTTCCTCCAACCTCTTATGCCTACATCCTCCATTTTTGACTCCTTATTCCTTCCTAGACAAATCTATAATTAGAATCTCCAAAAACACTATTAGATATAGCATCAAATCCATGTGCACATGAATAAGATGTAGTTGTTGGAAGAATGAAGAAGAATCCCTCTGGTGTGTTTTCATTGATGCCAACATTGGTTGTTCACAGTTTTGTCTAATTTGGTAAATAGTGTTTGCGTTATCCAAATCCAGTAATTTGGTCTGAAATTTCTCATTTTAGAAGATCGGCCTATGTGGTTTTAGTATGTTATTTAGGACTGTTAAATTCATATATGAACAATTTTTCAGGGATTTTGGTTGAATGGGTTAAAAGATACAAGTAATAGAAGTTTGACATACAATCTTCTGCTGATAACTATGCCAAGTGGTATGAGTAAATTGGTCTACATTCCTTCGGTATTTTGATCCAGCCTTTATGAATTTGGGAGATGATTTATAGGTGTCAACTCTACATGTATTCCAAAGGTTGCATGCTCATATGATCATATGGTTGATGGATGTTAGTCAGTTTGGTATGTTAAATACATCGAATAATGAGAGGAGGGTGAATTAGTATTCTGCTAACATAATTAATTACTAACCATCCAATTATCAATCCAAATATAGCTGCAAAAGTAAACCAAAACATAAAAGGAATCATAACGCATTAACACTAGGATTTTTACATGGAAAACTCAAAAAGGGGGAAAACCACGGTAAGGATTAGCACACACTATATTATAACTGGTTACAAGATATTACAGGGCTCATTGCCAAGACTCGCTATCCTTGAAAGGCTCACAGCCAAAAGTGAATACAAAATGGCTTGTCACCAAGATATAAAAAGTATGGCTCACAGCCAAATGATGAACTAAGTACACCTTCAAAGTGCAGAGATCGGTTCTTATTAAGATCTGGAATACCAAAAATTATTCTCTAGGCATAGGCATACAACAACTATCAAAAACCTTTCACTACAACACTTGTTACATCAATGTATACCACACCATTCCTTCAACTATATCTATGTATCCTTTTTTCTTCATCATACACACATATATATAGCTTCATCTTTATACACCAATTAGGTAGCCTAATTGAATGCATAATTCAAAAAATATTTGTCGGCTTAAATCAAACGTCCTTTTAGTGCACAAGACAAACTATAATGGAAACTAATTAGATCAATCTAGACCTAATAAGGAACACTTTAAACATTTATAAGATAAGTTTTTCATAACCTTGTCGGCCAAAAGAATGTCAAACTTTTGTCACTTAGATAACTCAACCAGATCAACCAAAATTGCTAAAAGCTCATTTGTAGTTGTAACTAACACTCATGAGCAACATATCAAAAACTCATAGAATTTCATTTTACTGAGAGGATTTTTGGATCAAAATACTAGATCAGTATAGACACATAGTTTTCTTAGCCAGTTACAAATCAGTTTTGGCATCAATGACAACAAACCTAGAGGTCACCTTCTTCATTCTTCTAAAAATCTCCCCCTTGGTCATTGATGGAAACATGTGCCAAAAATAATGAGACTTGCTTCAAAAAAAAAATTGTGCAATACTAATGTGCTCAACTCCCCTATCATATGTACAGGAACACCAAACACAAAAGAATCATAACATAGCATTCTTTATACAAACTCTTCTCTTCTTCTCCCCCTTTGACATCAAGGATAAAGGACTAGGAAAAGATAAAATACTTCAAATCAGGAACTGGGGGCACCCTATAACTCCTTGAGAATCGCTTCCCAAGCCGGCTTTCCATCATCTCAGACTCCTTTTTCCTTGGAAAGAGTTTTGTGCAAATATGCTAATTCCACCAGGCATTCTTCTCCTTCTTCTGGAGTGGATGAAACAATGTTCATCTTCTCAAATTTTTCTGCTTCCATCAAGAATTTGATATAGATACATGTCTGGACATAACCAAGTCTCCAAGTTGGGCATACCAACTCATAGCATCTTCTTTCTTCCTCTACAAGATAAAAAAATTGCTATGAAGATCTACAATAGAAACCCGTCCAACATAGTTTTTATCATCTACAACCTTATAATCTTTGGAGGAATTTGCAATTTGAGACTCAATCAAGTTCATTAAGTCCTTGATACCTCGAGTGGCTTCAGGCCACTTCATGCAATAGAAAATTAGCAGTTGGGTTTCCTCATCACATTCTCTTCCTTCAAAGTTTGCAAAGCCCTATCATGTGTACTTGTACACTTGTCTTGCAAAAACAGTAGTCTTTTCTCTAGTAGACTTAACTCCACTTATTTTGCAATTTGTATCTTGAGGTTAGATGTGTACTCTTTGACTAAATCAACTATAAGCTTTAAATTTTCAATTGGAGCTCATGAGTTATCTGTTGTAACACTGGGGGATGTCTCTTGTAAGGCTTTAATATCTTCATTAATCAATTCATTTCCCTTTTAATATGACTTAGTAGCTTCCTATGTGACAAAGTCAAGAAAAGTGCCACTTAGCTTTATTTTTTCACCTGGTGTATTCTTAGTCAAGTCCACATAACCTAGATGTGAAGGCATTTTAACTAGTTGGGGTGGAAGCACAGGTTGAAGTATAGTTTTCCTTGAAAGAAGACCTTTAAGGGTACTTTTGAATGATTCTTCAGATTTCTTTGACAACACAGAACCTATGAGAATTTCTCCTTTTCTCTTCTCAGTCAGAGTGGCTTTCTTGTCTTCCTCTTTGTTCTTTTCTTCTTCCTTTTCTTCTTCTTCTTCTTTTTCTTTTTCTTTTTCTTCTCTAGATCAATTTCCAGTGGATTTTTCTATGTTTTCTTTCTCCCTTATATCCTCATCATCCTTGTCATTATTATTCTCTTTGTCCTTACTCCCTTCACTTTCATCTATGTTTTTCTCATCCCTATTTTTTGTAGATTCTTGATGTTCTTTTTGCTTATCACTAGAATGATCTTTATTTTGATCATTAGACCTTTTGTCGGTTGTCTCTTTTGTATCAGTCTGAGGGGCTGGGGTCTCCAAAACACCAAGTTTCTTATCAACATTTTCCAAAATTGGATTATCCATCACATCTGCAATACTAACATGCTTCTATTCTTGAGTTGTGTGGGACAAAGAACTATTTCTTGCCCCATAACTCCTTGCTAATTATCTGATTACATCCTGAGTTTCTTGCCTTACTTTTTCCATATAGTATTCCTCCTTAATCATTAGCATATAACCCTCAATTTGACTCTAAACAATGTAGAATATTATTTTAGCGGATTGAAAACTTTTATTTCTGAAAAAGTGGAACTAATGAATTTTAGGGCTTCATTTCTCATTTTTTCTTCAACATTTATAGCCTCTTTCCTTCTAAGTACTAATTCTTTCCACACATTTTCAGTAACTTTGGATTGTATGGTCTCCATACTTACATTACAAATAACTATATACTGAATAAATGCATTTATGATGGTTTCCTTCCCTTCGTTATTAACTTCATCAAACAACTTAGCAATTGGCATAAGGTAATTTTCAATCATATTATTAACTAAGGCTCCTAGATTTAAAGATGGTTGATCACTTACCAAAGAAGAGTTAGGTATGTTCTCCAAAGGATCAAATGAGCCTTCTTCATTCTTCTCATTATGCACATTAATACTGTAAGTATCCTCCTCTTCTTCTGTCTCCTCATCTATAGAGATTTCAACTCTCGTTTTAGCTTCTTCTTTGGAGATACTGCTCTTTTTACTTCTTTTCAACTGATGCTCTTATCTATTCCAAGATCAATTTCTTGCTGAATAGAATCACTCAAATTTCTTTTCCTATCAACCTTTTGTTTCACTCTTCTTCTTCTTGAAGTAGTAGATGGTGCAGCAAGAGGTATGTCCTTTTTCTTAGATGCCCTAGTACTAGGACCAATAGGGGCAGAAAAATAAATAGATGCAAGGGAACTTTGTTCTTTCTTCTTCCCATTCTCAATATTAATAGCACTAGAGGTGGCAATACTAGAGATAGGTGTTGGTGTAGCACCAGAAGATAATCTTCCTAATTTCCTAAGTCCGGAAGGTTTTTCAACAGATTTAGCTTTTCTTTCATCAAGGGTCTCCTTTAACTATTCTATATCATCCTTAGAAAAAAATTATCCGGGTATGTGTAGGATCATGATGGGCCAAAAAAGTGGCAATATGATGGGTATGTGGCTGACGACTATTTTTTTACCCAAAATTGATGAAATGAAAAGGATTTTTAAAGGATATTCTCAAATTTCCACCAATATAAATTATGCTTCACTTTGAATTTAATAAGTAATTATTATTCATTTTCTATTCAAATTACGACTAGAGTCCCGATTGATAGGCTGATTGAAAATATCTATAGCTTTCAAATGGTATCACATTTTTGAATCCAAAACATGTGTCACATTCTTTGCTTCACATAATATAGGATTAAAAAAAGAAAAATTCAATTTCATGAAGTTTTGACCAAGTTAAGGTAGGACATACGAGTTTTATATTTTTAAAAGTTGTAATAAAAAATTCATAATTAATTATTTACTTGGAAAAAATTACAAAAATATGCATTGCATCAGGGCATGAGTCCTCTATATATCTAAATAATTATAAAAGAATATTATCATTTTATTGTGGTTAGGTATTGGTGGATACCTACTTATTTTTTCCCGAAATTTAAAACGCATTGAAATTTCAAATTTTCACCAAATAGATTTTTTAAAAAAACCTAGTAGTTTAGAAACTACATTAAATTTTTTACGAATTGTATTATTACATATTTTTGAAATAATATAGATAACTTATTCAAATTTTTATGTCATGTTTCCTAACTCTGATTTTTTTGATTTTTTTGCCACTTAAGGGCCTGTTTTTTCCATGATGATCCTGCACATACCCATCCTTGGAAGAAAGCTTCAAATTTCTTTCTTCTTTTAGATGTGGTAGCCTCTAAATGAACTTCAGTAGATTTCTCCTTATATGTTCCATGCCTAGGTAGAGAAATAAAATAACAAACAAACAATTAAAGTGCCAAATTTAAAGACATGCTTCTTTTCGTTAGGCATATTTAGGTTCTCCATAAGTTGCAGCCTAAGCAACTTGCATAAGTCAAAATCCTTTCCATTCTCCACCATTTTATATGCAGTGTGAATTGTCATAGTAGATACTAAATTTAATCGGTTAGTGAAATAGATTTTGTGTCCAATCATGATGGCAACATACATGACAGCAAGGTCTACAATAGACTTTGTAGTTAAAGCTCTTCCATCAAATGTAGCGCCAGTCAGTCCTATGACTACATCAATTTCGCTCGAGTTTCCTCCTTGTTGATAACCCCTAGTTCATTTTCCCACACAAATTTTCTATGAACCCTATTGAGCGCCATTCTAACAAACTTTATCTCACTCTCACTAGAAAAGTTTTGAAACCAGTTCCAAATGTTCAACTTCATCCAAACTAGGTTTTCATATTCTAGATTAAGCAATAGATCATCTCCCATGAACTCATTTTGCCATAAATATTTAAGCTCCTAGTGATTGAATTCTTCTAGATTCCCATGAATATATGTTCTTGTATCTTTAGTTGGTAGCACATGGCTTTGAATGTGTGAGAACGCACCCATGGGATAATTTTCATACGCCTTCCATGAATATCTTCTAAATCTGGGTTGGGGTCTCTCAAAGATTTCCACAATAGTAGGAGTGGCCATCCTCCTCAAACAACTTGAATATGCTTAACAGAAAGTTTGTTCAACTTAGAATCCATAGAATTCAGATAACAAACAATACCTTTTCTACTTGTCAATAATTAGGGTTTTGATGTGCAATGCTCTGAATCACCTTCAACTCACTTACTGCTTCTTCCCAATTGCATAATTTTTTTTTTCCTTAACTTAGTTTCTTTCTTTATTACTTGTGAATTTTTCCCTAATTTGCATTTATTTCCTTTCAACTTTTAAAGTTGATAAACATTTTATGAAACATACTGTAAACCAGAAAAGGTTCTACAATTCTCCAAATCTACCTATTTTTTTTTAAGATTTCTCTAGTGCCTTCCAAATGATGATCCACATCACATATCCTTGTGTCACTACTTGACACCACATATATCGAGGGATTTTTAGATTTCTCTATAACTGCTCCCATTGAAACCATTATTGGGTTCAATTTTTGGAAGAGGTATTTGCACCAGATGCAGATATAGATGTATTTGACTCATCCTTTTCCTCAGGTTCTTCCTTTTTCCTCCAAATCTTTTCCATTTATTTTCTTAATTTAGTAGGATCCACTTTTTTCATAGACTTTTTCTTTGAGATATGTCCTATTTTGTTGTAAGTGTAGCACACAACATATATTTGATCAACATGATTTGCATTCATCCTTGATCTACACTAATTAGCCTTATGTTTGAAGATATTGCATGTGTAACAGTAGCCTTGAAAATAATGAATCATTCTACTGGCATTAAATATGTTCACCATTATCTGGCTTCTACATTCGATAGCTCTATGTCCAAGCTTATTACAAGCAAAAAATTGCCCAGCAAAGAGTCCAACATTCTAACTCATTCTATTATGGTTCATTCTACTTCTACATTATGTTACTCTGACTAAATTTATTTCATGATAAACAAAAACCATTAAAAGATGGGTACCTTTGAGCATTAGGTTGTCAAATAGGGATCCTTCCAGTATTGCTCCTTTATTTCTTGATTTAATGAATATTGCCTTGAAAATTCCTTTGATTGTCCACTTTGTTGGAAATTAGTTTTGCTTTTGAGCTTTTTCCTTCTTCAAGTCCTAGACTGCTTTTATCCTTAGAAGGTTTCTGAGATGCAATCAACTCATCAAGCTTTGTAGAGCTTGTTTTGAATTTGTCTTCATAGCTTTCACATTTTCCAGATCAAATCTTAGGGTTACTACTTCTTGTTCAAGATTTGTACATTCATCAATTTTATTTTGAATCTCAAATTTTTGACATTCATCAATTCGTTTATTTTCTTCTACTTGCACCTTTAGTCCAACAATGTATTCATTAGCCTTTTTCAACTGATCACTGAATTCTTTATGCCTTTCCTTGAATTTTTTTATCTACTCTCTTAACATTCTAATGAATTCATTTGCTTCCTTTAAGTTTCCTTTTAGGGTTTCCTTCTCATCTTCACTTTTTTCTAATTCTTTAAGGGAAGCATTGATTTCCTTAGATGCATAGTTTTCTTCTAGAGGAACAAGACAACTTTTGTTAGCCATGTATTCAAATTTTGGGACCTTCCTCAAGTTATGAAACTTCTTTAGAGGAACCAAGCTCTGATACCAATTGTTCAATACACTGAATATTAAGAGGTGGGGTGGATCAGTATTCTACTAACATAATTAATTACTAACCATCCAATTATCAATCCACATCTAGCTGCAAAAGTAAACCAAAACATAGAAGGAATCATACCACATTGACACCAGTATTTTTACATCGAAAACCCAAAAAAGGAAAAACCATGGTGAGGATTAGCTCACAATATATTGTAACCAGTTACAAGAAATTATAGGGCTCACTACCAAGACTCACTATCCTTGAAAGGTTCACAACCTAAAGTGAATACAAAATTTCTTGTCACCAAGATACAAAAAGTATGACTCACTGCCAAATGATGAACTAAGTACACCTTCAAAGTGTAGAGATTAGTTCCAGTGAAGCTCTGGAATACTAAAAATTCTTCTCCGATCATAGGCATACAACAACTATCAAAAACCATATTCTATAACACTTGACGCATCACTGTATACCATACCATTCCTTCATCTATATCCGCATATCCTTTTTTCTTCATCATGCACACATATATATATAGCTTCATCTATATACATCAATTAGGTCAGCCTAATTGAATGCATAATTCAAAAATATTTTTTGGATTAAATCAAAAGTCCTTTTGGCACACAAGAAAAATTATAATGGACACTAATTAGGTCAGCCCAAACCTAATAAGGAACACTTTAAACATTTATAAGATAAGCAGTTCATAACCCTTTTGGCCAAAAGAATTTCAAACTTTTGTCACTTAGATAACCCAAGTGGATGAGCCAAGATTATTGAAAGCTCTTTTGTAGCTATAACTGACACTCATGAGAAACATATCAAAAACTAATAGAACTTCCTTTTACTAAGAGGATTTTTGGATCAAATTACTAGATCAGTATAGACACATAGTTTACATAGCCAGTTACCAATCAGTGTTGGCATTAATGACAACAAACCTAGAGGTCACCTTCTTCATTATTCCAACATGCTCTATTTTTGTGATCAAGTCTTCTTCTAGCTGACTCTATACTTGAATAAGTGGTATGAATATTAATATGCTTTTGCAGATGTCAAAGACATCTATCTTAAGTCTGAGCTAACATAATTTATGCCTTGCACGTTTTGGTTTGAGCATGAAAAGGATCTTGGTTTCAACATTTGAGCCAGCAAGCTATTTTTGAATTAAGTAAATGCACATCCAATTAGGCCAACCTAATTTATGTATGTAGATGTAATAGCATACATATGAAACATTTTTCTACTGAGGATGTGTGAGATGTGACAAGAGGAGATGTGTGATAGTTTGATATTATGCGAGCTTATATGTATCAGTTTTGTATCAAGGTAGTGTATGTTGTAAAGCTACAAACCAGTGAAAGATTTTGTATTTCAAAGCTTAATTAGAACTAAATTCAGCACATGAAAGGTGTATTCTATCAGTTCACTTTTTGGCAGTGAGCCACACTCCATTTTCTAATAATTTTAGACTATGATCCTTTCAAGGATAGTGTGTCCTAGTGTTGTGCCACTGTAATGTCTTATAACCATTTATAATATACTATGAGCTAATCCTCACCATGGTTTTTCCCTTTTAGGGTTTTCCACGTAAAAATCCTGATGCTTATGTGTCATGTGGTGTTATGATTTATTTCATGTATTTATTTACAGTTGCAATTAGATATGTTTTAATTATTGGATGGTTAATAGCTAAATGGTTTAATAGAATAATTATTCACCCCCCTCTTAGTATTCTGGGTCTTCAACAATTGGTATCAAAGATTGGTTCCTTTAGAAAATCCTAACGGCTTGAGGAAGATCTTGGAGTTTGAACACATGGTTGAAAAAATATGTCCTATTCCTCCAAAAGAAATCTTTGCAACTGAATGCATAGAGAATGACTACATAATTGGAAAATAAGAACTTAATGCTTCTCTTGAAGATCTGGATAGAGTCGAAAGTGAGAAAGAAATTCTAAAGAAAAACCTAAAAGAAGAAAATGAATGCATCAAAAAATTAAAAGAGAAAATCAATAAGATTAAAGAAAGGCATAGAGAAGTCAGTGATAAGTTGAAGAAAGCAAATTAGGATATCACTAGACTAAAAGAGCAAGTGGAAGAAAAGAAGAGAATTGAGGACTGTTAGAAAGCTAAAATTCAGAGCAAGATTGATGAATGCATCAAGCTTAAACATGAAGTGGTAACCTTATGATCAATTCTGGAGAAAGCAAGAGCCATGAGGACAAATTCAAAACAAGTTCTATAAGGTTGGATGAATGAATTGCTAGACAAAAACCTTCTAAGGACAAAAGTGGTTTGGGGCTTGAAGAAGGACAAATTTCAAAAGAAAATCAATCCACTAACAAGGTTGACAATCAAAGGAAGACTCAAGGCAATGATAGACATATCAAGAATCAAAGAAGCAATACCAGAAGGACTCCTATCAGAAAATCTAGTGCTCAAAGGTACTCATCTTTCAATAGAATTTTTTTTTCATGTAATAAATTTGGTCATAGTGCAATAGAATGTAGAAGTAGAATGAATCAAAATGTTGGATTCTTTTCTAGACAATTCTTTGCATGCAAGAAATTTGGACATAGAGTTGCTAAGTGCAGAAGTTAGATGATGATGAATAGATTCAACACTAGTAGAATGATTCAATATTTTCATGGTTATTGCTACAGATGTAATGTGTTTGGTCATAAGGCTAACCAGTACATATCAAGGATAAATTCAAATTAGTTTGGTCAAAAAAATGTTGTGTGCTATACCTATAACAAACTAGGACATATTTCAAGATTCTGTAGAAGTAAACATGAGAGGAAATATAATCTAGAACAAAGGAATAAACCTATGAATAAATTTGATACTACTGAATTAAAGAAGTAAATGTAGAATATTTGGAAGAATGAAGAATCTAAGAACAAGGATGAATCTATCACATTTGTACCTCCATTTGGTATAGATAATTCTTCTAAAAACTAAATCCAATATTGGGTTTAGGAGGAGCAATTATAGAGAGATCTAATAAACCCCTAATATATGAGGTGTCAAGCAATGACACAAACATATGTGGTATAAAATGACATTCTATAGATTTTGAAAAAAAAATTAGCAAAAAATATGCAAATTTGAAGATTTGTAAAGCATTTTAGGGTTTACAGTGTATTCATGAGGTGTTTATCAACTTTTTGGGGATTGAATGAATTAAATGTGAAATTAGGGCAGATCGATAAGGTATAAAGTGAGAATCTAAGTTGTGTTAAATCACTTTTATGAATTTGGAAGAAAGTAGAGTGAGTTGAAGGAGATTTGATCATGATTCAAAGTATTTGGCATCAAACCCTAGTTTTCATTAAAGCATGAAAAAGGAATTTATAACTAGCTATACTTTGTGGGTTTGCATTAGAAATAATTTCCATAAGCATCTATAAAATAATTGAGGGAGAAATGGCCACACCAATCATGGTTGAGAATTCTAAGAGACCTAGATTGAAATTCAAAAGGTTTTCATGGAAGGTTTTTGACATTGACCCTATCAGCGTGTTTTCACAAATTCCAAATAATGTCTTTCCCATTGAGGACACTCGAACCTACATTCATGGGAAATTGTAATAATTTTATCATCAAGTACTCAAGAATCAATGGCTAAAAGAGTTAACTAGAGATAATTTCTTAGTGAAGCCAGATTATGAAAATAGTGTATGAAAGAAGCTAGATGTGTGGAACGGGTTACTCAATTTTTGTAGTGTAATGGATGCAATGTCTATGAGGATAGCACTTAGTAGAGTGCACAATAAAGTTGTATGGAAAAATGTGCCTAGATTAATTTCTAAAGATGTGATCAAAGTTGTGACTGGTCTTTGTGACAATGGACCTGTACCGATGCTAAAGGGTATGAAAAATGATGTGGTTATGAAATTAACTAGTGCCATATGTGATGGGAGACCATTGAAAACCAAACCTATTACGAACCCTACAGTGAGGTACACAGCAATCATGATAGGCTAGAATATCTATTTCACCAACAAAGGAAATTTGGTGTCTACAACTATAATTTATGTTGCACATGACATGGTGGTGAATGGAAGAGACTATGATTTGTATGAGTTGCTTCGATAGCAACTTATGGAGAACTTGAGCTAGACAAAGTCAAAGAAATATCCATTCAAGTTTGGAACATTGATAGCCTTCTTGTTACTTTACTTTCTAAGAGAGCTACCAAGAAGGAAAAACATTATATGGAATTCTAGTAGATAGGTGGCACATCAAATATTTGATTATTTGCATAACATTGGGGATTTCAAGGCATGGGGTGATGCTCTAACTACATTTTTTGCAGTCTTTCAAAATAACATGCATGAAATAATTAGAATTTCAAAGAGTTGGGTAGCTAAATATGAAAATGATATAAATTTCCTAGTATCCTCTAATGAGTGTATTATAGAGACAATATAACCTAGAACCCTATGGATAGAGCCTCTAGCATATTAAAATTGATGAGAAAATGGTTGAGGGTCTCATTGAAATATTACTAAACATCCCTAAGGATCTCTCTCAGCCTCGGCATGGTACATATGAAAAGAAGTCAACTAAAGTGTTTTTGGAATCTTCAACACCTCAAAGAGCTAAAAGGGTAAATGAAAATGTTGAGGAATATTTTTCATTGCATACACTTTCAAAGGATGATGATGATAGGTTAAGAGAAGTAGCAGCAGAGAAGAGGGCCAAAGCAGTTGAAGTGCCCTTCGGACCTAGAAGATCAAGATCATCTTCCACTACTACCTTTGCATTTCCAACAACATCCGACACTACAGTAGTAAAAGAGAAGAAGATGGAACAAAGTACTCCAGCAATAGTTAATGTATCTACCTCCTCTTGACCCAGCACCTAGACTACTAAAAGAAAGAATGTACCCCCTATTGCACCCTCTTCTACCTCTAGGAAAAGAATAAAACAAAAGGACAGAAAAAAAAAAGGAACATGAGTGATGTGGTACAAGAGGAAATTGACCTTGTCTTGCAAGAAGTTCATTTGAAAAGGAATAGAAGAAGCAGTGCTTCCACCAGCAATGAAGGTACTTCACAAGAGGCTAGATCAGAAATCAAGGTGGCCAAAGGTGATGTTGTAGATACTTCTAAAGAAGATAAGATAGAGAAGGAAAAGAATTCTTTCACAATACATGTGCATGAGAAGAAGGGTGAAGAAAGCATATCAAAGCCTAAGGAGGAAAAGCTCCAATCTCCTCCGATATGTGACCACCCACCTATGAAGCTAGAACCTTTGGTAAATAATATTATAGAATCTAATGATTTTCTAGCTATTGCTAAATTGTTTGATGAGGCTAATGAAAAGGATAAGGAAATAATTGTAAATACTTTTATTCAATATATGATTATCTTTGATGAGAGCATGGAGGATATGAAGAAAAAGGTAACTGACAATGTTTGGGAAGCCTTGCTACAAAGAAGGCATGAAGTTGTGAATGTTGAAGATAAGATTAAAAATAATTCCATGAATAATTTTGGATCCTCCTTATCTGAGGTTGATCAAGCTACTTCGCTAGAAGAGTATACTAAAAGGTTCGGAGTCAAACAAAGAATCACTATTCACATGGCAAGGGAAAAGGATAGCTCAGAAAAGCTAAGGAAAGACACTTTTGATACAATAAGGGAAATGGAAAAGAGAATTGGGATGAGTTTTCTTTCTTCATCTCATATAGCTCATGTGTAGGATCTAGCTAAAGAAAAAGGTATTGATACAAAAGAAATGCTCCCTTCTACAACCAATTTACCCATTTTCAGAGAAGTAAAGGACCATTCTATTGAAGAGATACCACTTTGAATAAGGTTGATGATATACATGCTTCTTCAGATACATTTTCTCCTCCAAAAGACACAAAGGATACAACCAAAGAACATACTAAAGATCGGTATCATAATGATACCAATGATAATCTAGAAGAACACCATGAGATTACTGGAAATGGGGTTGAAGAAGATAAAAATGAAGGAGAAGAAAGTAAAGATGAAAATATTAATGATGGAAAAGATGATGAGGAAAAGGAGGAAGAAAATAAAGAAAAACCATTAGAAAATTCCTCAAAAGAGGAAGAAGAGGAAAAGAAAGAAGAAAATAAGGAAGAAATAGTGGTTGGAAGAAGTGAAGAAGAATCTCTTTAAAAGACTATTAAGCTATCAAAGACATCTGAAAGTACTCTTAAGGGTCTTTTCTCAAGAAAAATTAGGATTTAGTCTATGATTCCAATTTAGTTGATTCAACTCCCATTGCATCCAGGCTATGTGGGTCTAAGTTAGGTCTCACTGATTCAAAGGATAGAGATTAACGGTACCTTTCTTGACTCTAGTAAAAAGGAAATTATTGAAACCCATCAAAAAGGGACTGAACTAATAAATGATACCATCAAGGCTTTGTAGCATATAGCTCCAGGTGCCATAATTGATGACTCCTTAGCTCCTACTGAGAACTTAAATTTCTTGGTTGATCCACTGAAAGAATATACCTCTAGCCTAAAAGAGTAGGCTAAAAAATAGGTAGAGTCAAGACTTTTGGAGAAAAGGTTACTGGTACTGTAGGATAAATGTGCAACCATAGAAAGCAAGGTAATGCAGTATTTAAAAGAAGTAAAATAATGTGAAGAGGAAGCTCAAATACTATTTGTTTATTGCATGTGGTGGCCAGATGCCACTCAAGGTATCAAAGATCTAATGGACTCAATAGAGTCACAACTTGCTAATGCCTCTGAGGCCTACAAAGTTGCAGATGTTGGAGACTATGCTTCTTGGACTTCCATTTCAAACCTACAAAATAAATTTCACATTACAAAGGAAAAAAGAGGATGCAATAAGGCAATTTGGACAACTTTAAGCTCTAGTGAAGTCCAAACACATTCCAATATCAAGTGCCTTGGCAGATGCAAAGAAACTTGAAAAGATGAATCTTAATCCATCCACTCTGGAAGAAGGAGAAGAGTGCTTGATAGAGTTGGAATCATTGCATAAAGAAATTGTTAGAGTGAAGGGGATCCTGGATGATGGAAAACCTACTTGGGAAGCTATTCTCAAGGAATTAGAAGGTGCCCCCAATTCCAGTTAAATGTTCCTTACATTTTCTTTCTTTCATTTCAGTTTCTTTTCTTTTTGCAAGTTTATCACTGGCACACCCTTTGTCCTTGATGTCAAAGGTGGAAAATTTTTGGATTTGGAGAAGTTTTGGGAGAATTTTTGAATTTTTGGTACAGTAAGGGGGAGAAGTTTTGAATTTTTGGGAGTTGTGGAGAAATTTTGGTGTACACTTGAAAGGGGGAGTTTGTACAATTTGTGTTCATAATTTTGGAGATCCATTTTTGGCACATGTTGCCATCAATGGAAAAGGGTGATATTGTTGGAAATGAAGAATAATCCCTCTAATGTGTTGTCATTGATGCCAACATTGGTTGTTGACAGTTTTTTCTAATTCGATAAATAGTGTTTATGGTACCTTGATCTGGTAATTTGGTCCAGGATTGCTCATTTTAGAAGATCAGCCTATGCGGTTTTAGTATGTTATTCAAGACTATTAAATCCATCTATGAACAATTTTTTAGTGATTTTGGTTGAATGGGATGAAAGATACAAGTAACAGAAATATGGCATACAGTCTTTTGCTTATAACTGTGCAAAGTGGTATGAGTAAATTGGTCCACATTCCTCTGATATTTTGATCCAATTTTTATGAATTTGGGAGATGATTTACAAGTGTTGGCTCTACATGTATTCCATATTTTGCATGCTCATATGATCATATGGTTGATTGATGTTAATCAGTTTGTTCTATTTTTGTAATCAAGTATTCTTTTGCCCAACTCTATACATGAATAAGTGGTATGAAGATTAAATATGATTTTGTAGATGTCAAAGAAATTTCTTAGATCTGATCTAACCTAATTTATGCCTTTCACATTTTGGTTTTAGCATGAAAGGAGCTTTGTTTCAATATTTGAGCCAATAATCTATTTTTGAATTAATTATATGTACATCCAATTACGTCAACCTAATTGATGTATGCAGATGTAATAGCATATATATATGAAAAAATTTTGTATTGAGGATGTGCAAGATCTGATAAGAGATGTGTGATAGTGTGATATTATGTGAGCTTGTATGTATAAGTTATGTATCAAGGCAATGTATGTTATTAAGCTATAAACTAGTGCAAGATTTTATATTTCAGAGCTTAATTGGATCTGAATTTAGCACATGAAAGGTGTATTCTATCAATTCATTTTTTTACAGTGAGCCACACTCCATTTTGTAATCATTTTAGGCTATGTTCTTTTCAAGGATAGTGTGTCCGGGCACATTCTTATAACTGATTTTAATATATTGTGAGCTAATCCTCACCGTGGTTTTTCCCCTTTTGGGTTTTCCGCATAAAAATCATGGTGTTTATGTGTCATGTGGTGTTATGATTTCTTGCATGTATTTATTTATAGTTTTAGTAAGATATGTTTTAATTATTGGATGGTTAACAACTAAATGGTTTAATCAAATATTCATTCTCCCCCCCTCTTAGTATTTTGGGTGTTCAACAGTAACCATAAGAATGCACCCTTTTTACAAAAATAAATCCTTGTTAACTCTAAGAGAAATTCTCTAGTATAGTGCTACTTCGAGTAAAAATAAAATATTTCTCTTATATCACCAACTCTTGTATTACACTTCTTGGATTTAAGTAACAAAATATTTGAATAAATCCAAAATAAATTTAATTAACACTATCAACTGACCCTCTTTTTTATTTAGTAGAGTTTTTATTCCATCCATTCAAGAGAATGCTATCTTTACCCATGCTAGATAATTCTCCTCCAATAATATTCAAATGGTATAAGAAAGATAAATGCTCTTATATCTCCAACCAAAATAATTGCTTCTTCATTCCATCTACATAGCCACAAGGTGAGAATGCTCTAATACCATATTGGAAATTGTAAGGAAGCTAAGGTGGGGGAATAACTTCCTACACTAATCTTGAGAGTGTTGAAATAATGGATGTTGAATCATCCAATGAAGTTGTGCACACTTCAAAGGATCTTTCCAAGAGAAATTTAACCACACAGAAAGTGTTGCAACTAAGGGCATGCAAATAGAGATTGCTATTGATCTACAATATGAGATTATTACAAATGTACAAATTCCTTGAATATATAGGCATGAATGAGATGCAAGATGCAAGATGATGTTGCCATGTGACTTGATCTAACAACATGTGACAACATGTGAACCTTACCTAGGAAATGATAAAAGATTGAGATAAGTTCTAGAAGGACAACTCATCTTCTAGAAGGAATCGTATCCCCTACAAACATGGAAGGGGTAATTACCCCATTATTTATGATTTATCTAATAATGCAACCTAGGACTTAATTAATTAAATGCAAGACCTAAGTTAACTTATGCTAGTGCAATAATTAATTAATTACACTAATAGAGAGAAGAATAATGCAAAACTTTTATAGATCTTTAACAGTTACAAAAACTTAAACAAAAATAAACATAAATATCATGCATACTACAACATAGTGATTTACATGGGGAAAACCCTTTCGGGAGAAAAATCCCACACTCCAAAAGTCACCCAATATATTATTCAATAAATAAAAAAGATTACAATATACTTGTAGAGAAATCTTCTCAAGAGTATCACCACCAGAGATCAAGAGACAACATGACTGCTATTAGACTCTTAGAAAACATCACCATCTCTCTACCACAACCATAATACAATGCCCTCATAAAATATAGTTACATTCTATGGCAAGATAGGTCAACAAAATATCTGCCATTAGATCTAAAACGTAATAATGAATGGTCCAAATTTACAATATATCATTATTTAATATGTCGGCCATTTTAGGAATTTCTTGAAAAAATTTAACATATTCACATTTTTCTCTTTTCTACCATTGTATACACCTATCAGTGTAACTATGAAATATATATATAAATATATATACATTGTATCAACAATAAAGTGTATATAATTGTAAGGATGAAACACATTTTCCCAACAAATCTCCCACTTGTTGAACACCTTGCAAGAGCAACGTGAGGGTGTAAACATTGTCTCTCTAATTGCTAGAGGGTGAAAGGCCTATAGCCTCTAAACACCATCTGAACTACTTTGTGCTCATAGACTTAGTTAAATAATTGACAACATTCATCAAAGTCTCTACCTTAACTAGCTTCACCTTGCCATCTTCAACCATATCTCTAACAAAATGATATTATATATCAATGTGCTTAGTCTTGGCATGAAATTTCAAGTTCCTGGCTAGACATATCTCACTTTGTCTATCACAATAAATTATCATTGCACCTTTTTTTATTCCAATATCTTAATACAATCTCTTAAGCCAAATGGCTTCTTTACAAGAATGAGTAGCTTCCATATACTCAGTGTCAGTAGTGGAAAAATCAACCACATCCTATTGCTTATTCATCTAACTAATCACACCATCAAATAAAGTAAACACATAAGCATTGGTGGATTTTCTACTATCAACATCACTTGACTAGTCTGAATCCACATAACCATGAATATCAAGGGAAATTTCATCTTTAGTCATATTGCTATGATAACATAAGAAATAATCTAAGGTACCCCACAAATATTTGAAGACCTTTTTAACTGCATCCCAATGAACTCTACTAGGATTAGACATGTATCTGGAAAGAACTCCCACTACTTGGGCAATGTCTGGTCTTGAACAAACCATAGCATACATCAAAATTCCAACTACACTTTGGTAAGGCAATCTACTCATGTCTTCCATCCCTGATGGAGATGTTGGAAAATCTAAAATAGACAGCTTTGTTCCAACTCAAATAGGAACACACAATGTTCTACAATCCTACATATTAAACCTCTATAAAATTGAGTTGACATACTTACTTTGGCCAAGCCATAGCTTTCTGTTCACTCTATCTCTTTTAATTTCCATCACAAGAATTTATTTAGCTACACCAAGATCTTTCATTTCAAATTTAGCAACAAGTTGAGATTTCCATTCTAAAACCATACCTTTCCCTCTACCAATAAATAGAATATCATCAACATATAATGCAATAAATAGGAAACAGTCACCATTAGTTTTATAATAAACATAATGATCTGATTTAGAACCATCAAATCCCAAACTCAACACATATGTATCAAATTTTTGGTACCACATCCTAGGACTCTTTTCAAAGATTTCTTCAAGTTGCAAACCAACATACTTTTACCTTTCACCACGTAGTTCTCTAACTGTGCCATATAAATATCCTCCTCCAAATCATCATGAACGAAAGCAATTTTCACATCCATTTGCTCAACCTATAAATTATAAGTAGCAGCAATAGCAAGAAAAAATCTAATGGATTTCATTTTTACAACAGGGGAGAATATCTCACCATAATCAACACCCTCAACTTGAGAGTAACCCTTCGCAACCAGCCTTGCTTTGTACTTCTCAATACCTCCATTTGAACCAATATTTTTCTTGAAAACCCATTTGCAACCAACAGGTTTTCATCCTTCAGGAAATGGTACAAGATCCCATGTATCATTCTTTTTCAAAGCTTTCATTTCTTCATCCATAGAAATCTTCCAGGATTCTGCATCATTCATACCTAGTGCCTCTTCTATAGATCTCGGTTCATCTATGTTAGTATTCAAAGAAAAATTACATCTCCAATCATTGGGTGAATACCTTTCAAGTGGTTCTCTATGCCTTTTGGACCTACAAACAAGATGAGGAGGTTCTTCCTCCTCGAAGATCCAAAGCTAGATGAGCTCTACTCAACTTCTTGTCTATCCTTGGGCCTCGATTAAACTTTCTTAGGTGTAGAAGGAAATTGAATCACATCTTCTTGTTTACTTTGTTCTGGCTGCAATGTAACAAAAGAAGGCTTAGTTTCTCTAAAAATATCACTTCTACTAAATATTACCTTTTGTGCAACAGGATCCCAAAGCTTGTATCCTTTCACACCATAACTATATCTGATGTAGATACATTTGACAACGTTGTTCTCCAATTTTTTTTGCTTCTCCTTTGGTACATGTGCATATGCCTCGCTACCAAAAACTCTAAGATGTCTTAATAAAGGCTTGTGACTCGACCATGCCTCTATAGGTGCATTGTCAATAAGAGTTGATGTAGGAGACCTGTTAATCAAGTAACATGCAATGGCAACAACTTCAACCCAAAACCTTTGTTCTAGGCCAGCACCACTCAACATACTCCTAGCCTTCTCCATCAGTGTCATGTCTATTCTTTCTGCAACTCCATTCTGTTATGGAGAATATGGAGTTTTATTTTGTAATGAATACCACAATCTTTACAGAATCTATCAAAATAACTAGAGAAAAATTCACTTCCATTATCAGTCCTCAAACATTTTATTTTATTTCTATTCTACAACTCAACCATTGCTTTAAATTCTTTAAATCGAATAAAAAATTTAGATTTACTCTTTAAAAAATATACCTATCCCTCTACTATAGTCATCAATAAATGAAACATAATAAGTAGATTTACTAATTGAAGGAACATCTATAGGACCAAACACATCAAAATGAATAAGATCCAATACAACACAAGATTTATGAGAACTCAAGTAAAATTGAACGCAGTTTTGTTTTCCATAAATGTAATGTTCACATAAATCAAATTCAAGATTACAATCAGACAAACCTTCAACAAGGTTTTTTATTTTTCAAGGTCCTTAGACCCTTTTCTCCAATGTGGCCTACTGCCATAACATATTTTTCTCTATAGGTAACTTTTTCTTAGAAGAAAGAGCACCCTTGGGTACCCAAAAGCCATGACCATTTGTTGAAGGTGAAACCCTCACTTCTTCCATAGACTTGCTTTTCATATAAGTACTATTGCACTCAATAGTGCATGCATCAAGCTTATACAATGTGCCATATCTGACACCTCTTGCAATCACCATAGCACCTCTAACCATCTTGTATCCTGCATTAGAAAATACCACCTGTACACCCACATCTATTAGTTTCCTCACAAATAAAAAATTACGTGCTAATCAAGGGATATGCAACACACCATTAATCTTTTTTATTCTACCATCAAGGAACCTAATTTTAACTTTACCATGGCCAACAATGTCTAAATGAGAATCATCACTCAAGTACACCTTACCACCATCAAATTCTTCATATTTAGAAACCAATCTCTATTAAAGGTCATATGAAAAGATGCACCTAAGTCAATTAACCATGCATCATTACCTACATGAGTTGCCGAAGTTGCAATGAATGTGTCACCATCTTCCTTCTCAAACTCAAAATCATAATCAAATTTCTTATTTTTCTTCTTCTTTTCTTCTTTGTAGTCCTTATGAACATGTCCAGGCTTACCGTAGTTCTAGCAAATAACTTTGGACTTTCCAAGAGATTTAGATCTACCCTTGGACTTGGATTTGTCACACTTCTCATTCTTCTTGACTTTTTCCTAAGGTCTTCCATGAACATGTAGTGCCTCCTTGGTAGTGATGGATACCTTCCTCCTCATCTCTTTAGAAAGAAAAGAACCCACCACATCTTTATTCTTCAAAATAATAGTACTCGCAATAGCCATAACAAGAGAATCCCACGAATCATGCAAATAACAAAGCAAGATCTGAAATTTCTCCTCATCCATTTTGACACCAACTAATGCCAATTGAGCCACCATCATATTGATTACTTCTAGGTGGTTTGTGATTTGTCCACCCTCTTCCATTTTCAAGGAATACTTCTTCCTCGAGAAAATATTGTCCACTAAATATTTGGCTTGATACATCTCACCAAGCTTATTCCATAGTTTCTATGCAAAGGTCTCTTTATGGACATTGATTAAAACAAAGTCTACCAAGCACATTTTAATTAGACCCTTGGCTTTATGATCCATAATATCATATTGAGTAGCTTGAGTAGGATTTGTAGGCCTTGAAACATTCTCATCAATAACATCCCACAGATCTTGATCTATCAATAGATCCTCCATCTTTAGCTTCCACATCTCAAATTTATTTCTAGAAAATTTCTCCACCTCTATTCTCCCTGATGAACTTGCCATCTAAAAAATCCTACAACAAGATCACAAAGTGTCTTCTACACAGGATCCCACTCAAATCTAGATTATTTCAAGAAACCCAACAACCCACAACTGAAACCAAAGGTGATCAGGCTCTAATACCACTTGTAAGGAAGCTAAGGTAGTAGAAAAACTTCCTACACTAATCTTGAGAGGAGAATAATGCAAAACTTTTACAGATCTTTAACAGTTACAGAAACTTAAATAGAAATAAATACAAATATCATGCATACCACAACATAGTGATTTACATCAGGAAAACCCTTTCAGGAGAAAAACCCCACACTCCAAAATCCTCCCAATATATTATTCAGTAAAACAAAGATTACAATATACTTGCAGAGCAAGCTTCTCACAGGAGTATCACCACCAGAGATCAAGAGACAACACGATCACTATCATACTCTCAAAAAACATCACCATCTCTCTACCACAACTATAATACAACACCCACATAAAATATAATTACATTATAGGGCAAGGCAGGCCAACAAAATATATTCCATTAGATCTAAAACATAATAATGAATGGTCCAGATTTACAATATATTATTATTTAATGCATGTCGACCATTTTAGGAGTTTCTTGGAAAAGTTAACATGCTCACATCTTTCTATTTTCTACCATTGTATACACCTATTGGTGTAACTAGGAAATATATATAAATATATATGCATCCTATCAACAATAAATTGTATATAATTGCAAGGCTGAGACACATTTTCCCAACGTAAATCATAAAGCTAAATACTATACACACAAAAATAATACTTTATTCCAATTCAATTTTCTTCAATACACATTACATATTTATAAGACTTGTATATCCTATATTATAGGAAACTTCATATAAAAACTCCTTTAGATAATTACATGACTAACAAATAAACAAACTCCTAAATATATGAGTTGTTAAAATAGCTCATAATACAAACAAACAATCACTATAATATAAGCCAAATCTCAATATTGAGACAACTTACTTTGCTTAGCTTGATATGTCCCCATAATTTGATTTATGATAAGTTCAAAGTCACCATGTATGCAAATATTTTTTTATGTTCATAGTGATCATGAAATGCAAGCCAACAATAAGGGCTCCATACTCGATGATGTTATTGGTACACTAAAATTCTAATTGAAAGGATCTAGAGGAACTGGATTTCCCTCATATGAGATTAAGACTACACCCACTCTAAAGTCAATTTGACATATAGATCCATCGAAGTAGATTTCCCATATAGACTCATGATCAATTACAAAAAGGTCTTCATCCGGAAATAAATCTAGACTAGGGAAGGAGTGAGAAGAGGGAGTATCTACCAATTGATCAGAAATAGCTTGACCCTTAATTGATTTTTGAGTTATAAAATTTATTTCAAACTTAGAAAGCAGCAATATCCATTTTTCAAACCTTTTAGTAAGATTAGTTCTAGTGAAGAGGTGCTTCAAAATATCACTCTTTACAATGACATGAGTTTTAGCATGAAGGAGATAATGTCTAACTTCTACGTTGCAAAGATGAGAGTGAGACCAAGGAAAAATTTAGTGGCAAATCTTCACCAATTGGAAAATTCTAGAAATCGGCCAAGTCGAAATTGGCGAATTCATGTAAACCAATAGGGTGTCCAAATCACCCAGATTTTACAAATTATCAGTCCAATGTATGTCCATTCGCCAACAATTTATTTTATGAGGCATATTTAAGCAAAAAAATTGCCATAACAAACTATGATTTTCAAATGGACTAACTAATATTTTCACCTAGAATCCCAGAAGCATGTAATAAAACACCTACATATTCACCAATACTATTAAAACAACATTGTATTCGGACCCATTTCGCTAATTAAAATTTACAAAAAAATTGCTTGTGAAGACCCATTTCGCCAATTAAAATTTATAAATAGTTGCTTATGAGGACCTATTTCACCAATAACATTAAAAAATAATTACATTTGAGGACACATTTTGCCTTGAAATACAACATATCGTTGTATAAGCACATGGGAATTCACCAAATTTTTAATATACCATTTAAAAATCCCGTGAAATTTTCCAAATATGGATTGATATAAATACAATCAAAATTGTCATTTATTCTTACACATTTTGTTCAGTTTTGAGGTTCTACTTCTCGATTTGGAAGTTAGCAAAAGCCAAAAACGTAGACTTAAAGGTGAGTGATCATTTCTTCATAGTGTTATTAGTTATAATAATAAGTTTTTTTTATCTCTTTTTCATTCTTGATTTAGCCTTAAAGATGATATTGAGTAGGGAATGGGATCTATATTCTCTGTCCTTCTTAAACAAGAAGACATTTTTTCCAATTGGCAATTTTTATTCAAAGTGAGAGATCAATATGTCAAGTGAATCAAGCAGCAAAGATAAGGCTCATGTCACTCCTCAAGGTGGTGAAGAGACTCCTGCCACTCCTCAAGGTGGTGAAGAGACTGGGAGGCCATCAAAATGCCTAAAAATTAGATGTGCCATACAGTCTTACTTTGGAATTTCCAAAGCTTATGATCCATCAAGTCAAGATGGAGCTACATCATCAACTCTTTCACCAAATATTGGTATCATTCACAATACCTTACCACCACCGGAAGGTCAAGTTGAGATTGTCATTGAGTTAAATCAAAATGTATCAAATGAGGATGGCAATACTATAGAAGATGTTCCAAGAGATACCCTGGGCCTAGTTATCTAGAATGAGATAATTGACTTGGATGAGGATGATGATGTTGGTAGCAAGAAAAGAAGAAGCAAATCAAAAATGGGGCATGAGTGGGAAACGACAAGGAATTTTCAACTTGCTTGGTTGTCAAAGTACCCATTCATGGTACCAATGGGGATTGACAATGCAAACAATATTGAAAAGGAAACATTGGCCAAATGTACAATTTGTAGTTGGAAATGTGGAAGAGCCAAGATGTTGTAGCTAAAGATTAACACTATAGAAAATCATATCGGTAAAGTTTATGAAAAAAAAATAATAGACAGAAAGGAGCAATCAGTCGTATGATGGAAATCAAAGGAAGAATGTCTTCATGTTAGGTATGTCGTGGATTATGAAGAGCATGAAAAAAGAATGTCGAACATTGTTGCATGTAAAGGTACACTTGAGGCTCAATTTGGAAAAGCAATGGAAGTAGCAAATATGTCAAAAACTATTCAGATGAGTGTTATTTTTCATATTTTTTCCTAAGGGCATCCTATGACAGACTACCTAGAATATTCTGGTTTATTATCTTTTTTTAATGTTCCTCACTATCCCTTCTCACATTGGTCAATAAACGCTGGATGGGAATGGGAAAACTGTCTTGCTGCAGTTGAAAAGGAAGATTTAAAGGAGAAAGTAAAAGAGTTAAATTTCATTGCAATATCTTTAGATGAAGTTACTGTGGTAGAAAATACTTCTTGGGTCTGTATGCATTTGTATACTATAGAACGACATGTTCGCCAAGCTCATCTTCTTTGTGTTCATAAAATGAAGGATAGTTCAACATCACAAAATATAATTGAACTAGTCAAGAAATATTTGAAGGAAATTGCAGGTATGGATGAGTTGACAATTGCCAAAAAGTTGGTGTGTCTAGGAGCTGATGGAGCTACATTGATGCAAGGTCAAAGGACTGGTGTTTGCACAAAGTTACAAACTACTTGTGCACCATACATGTTTGGCATTCACTGCATGGACCATAGAATGAATTTAGCATTCAAAATTGTAAGCAAGTTTCCTACAATATCAAAAGCTGAAAATCTAGTCCATGAGATCCACACATACTTATGCCGAAGTCCCAAATGTTTTGCAGAATTTCCAAATTTTGTTGAGGGAATAACACCAGGAAACAAGCTTCTCAAGGATGTTGATACCATATGGATCTCCCTGCATGGACCAGCGTAACGAGTTCTTTCATAATATCAATCCTTGATTGGAGTGATGTACAAGCATCACAGCACAGTAGACAAAGCTCCTGACCTCTTACATAGGTTAAGCAATAGAGAGACACTCTTGACTTTAGCTAGTCTTCTCCCCATGCTAGATGAGATGAAAAATCTTGTAAAGAAATCCCAAGAAAAAACTATATATATTAATGAATATTCCAATCTATGTAAACATTCATGCTTGGCCCTCGATCATCTATATCTAGATCTAACACAAGATGGCCCAAATTATTTCATGTGGCAGAAAATTACTGATTTGAATAATCCTAATAATTATTTACAATTTAATGCAAGCGGGCACTTATGTATCTGTGTACATGGATATGAGATACCAATGTAACATTGTAAGACAATCAGGCACTCTAGCAGAGAAGTAGCTATTAAGGAGGAAAATTTTAAAGACATTGTTAAATATGTTGGTGATAATTTGAAGGAAATTGCAAAATCTCTTTCCTTAGAGAAACGTGAAAGATTCCCTCGACATGAAATACTTGAAGCCATGGGTATTGTGTATCCTCAATTTTGGGCAAACTGAGAGAACCCAAAATATTTTCATGATCAAGTAAAAATCTTGATCGAACAATTTTTTAAAGTGTAACATACGATGAGCAGAAAATAGAAGGAATTTTAAATGAAGCTAAGCTTAGAAAACAATCTAGGAGTTTTGAAATAGCTATGAGGGACTAGTATAAATCCATGGGCAAGTAGAAGGCCTTTGAACCAAGATCAATAAAAAAGGTTTGGACAAACTTAGGTCAAAGTGAAATATTGCATGGTTTGATTTAAGAATATTTCAAACAATGATATTGGGGTTGGTGGAGGATGAGAGATTTCTTAGCACATAGGAGTTTTTGAAATCAAAGATAAGAAACAAATTAGACAAGAATTTGGAAAATTGCTTGATGTTGAAAGGAACTGCGTATAATGTCTTTAATTTTCCTTTTGAAAGGCCACTCACAATCTGGAGGTCCATATGTGAAAGAAGAAGAACCGGGTTGTGCAACACTCCAATTCCAAACACTGGTACTGGTGGTAGTGGCAGTGGCAGTGGGACTAGGACAAATGACATTGACAATGACACAAATCACACAATGAATGTTGAATTTGAGACACAGGCCAAAGAAAATGAAGAGCAGACTCAGAATCAAATTCAAGACAACTCTTTTACTTTATCTGATGATGAATGTTAGTTTGAGGACCTTGACTCCATTTGGGAAATGGAGGAGAATTAGCAACTTTTAGGTATTTATAATTATCAATTTCCATTTTTCCATACTGTAATTGAAGATATTTAATATTGTATTCAATGAAATTGTGAATAATTGCACTTCATGATATTTTTTATTTTTGATTGATAATAATATTTTTTGCTTTATTGATAAAAAAAAGTCATATTACATCATTTTCTAAACTTTTCTAAATAACCATCTATCCTCCAAATATTCAACTACTTTACCCCAATTTCTCAAAAATTATAGTTTATCTATAGTGACTTCACTGTCAGCCCTTAACAGCTACATCAAAATCAAAATTTCACTCAAAATTACATTTATCGCCTTTTTGAATACCTACTAACTACCCTGCAAACCAAAAAACATCTTCCCTTCATTGCCCACAATTTTAGCAAACCCCAAAAAAACCCCAAAAACTAACTACAGATAGCCAAAAACTCACAATGCCTGATAGATGATTAAATTATTGTAAAGCTCTAGATGAGATACTCACCATAGATTCCATGGTGGAACTATTCTTCTTCCTCTTCCTTTGCAGTCACTACTCATTCTTCTCCAAACACTCCACTTCAACCTTTGTCTTCACGATTACCACCTCAACCTCTATTACTTCCACAATCAATTTCAAAGCTTCCCACCCACATGCTCCTCCCTCTCTTCATTTGGCTTTATGTTTTCCTTCTAGCCATTTCACAAAGGGTACACATTTCTTTGTTTCTTCTTCCTCGTCATTGTCAATTCCCTCATTGATATCCATTCCTACACCTGGAGTCACCCATTCCAACAATGATTCCATGTCCTCAAGATAATCCTCATGCACCAGTGTCTTCATCACCTTTTTCACAACTTCAATCAACTCTCCCAAATCTAAACCCCAAGCCATAATCGGCGAATATATGTCCATGTTCGTTTTGTATCTGTGCTTGAGGTCACCAAATCATTTTCCCAGAATTAGTTGCATTTCCTGCACTAATCGCTCATCACTGTATAGGAAACAACCCATCAGTCTCTTCGCCGATGCTCCTCCATGAAAAGGTGAGAGTTGTTTCCTCATTGTAAGTGTGAAACCATCCTCCATCACCACTGCAACTACTGAGCCACCACCTCCTATTCATCGTTTTCACACCAATTATTCACCACAGAAGAGAAGCATCGAGAAAGTATTTCCTCCAAAGATTAATAACTTAATTCACATTCCTTGCCATAAATAATAGGCGTACAATCGACGTTGCCACCCTACTCCACACACTTCTCTCATTCACTTCGATTATTAGAAGGCATTCAACTACTCCTTCATTTATTATATTATAATTGAACTTTATTTTATATTGCACTTCATGAATCATATTCCAAATTCCAAACTATTGTTGATGATATTTTATGTTGTCTTCCACGAAATTGTGATATTTTATATTTTATATTGTATTCCATGGTATTGAATTTGATATGTGATTTGCATCATTTTTAAAGACCAATACTTATCACACTACTTATAAATTCCTATTGCATTGCCATTCACACAATCTTTGATAAATAACTTAAAGGAATATTATTAATCCATTCCTTGAATAGAAGCTAATAGTTCAGCATCCATAACTTATAAGTTATAAGCTAAAAGAAGCTAACAGTTCAACATAAATAACTTATAAAGACATCCACACAACTTAAACAATAAAAGCTTAAACCAAAAAGAAAAGAAATTCAGGCTACTTTTAACCAAAAAGCAAAGAAAGGTGTAGCTTTTAACCAGAAAGCTTTGAAAGGCATGCCAGTATGAAATATCAAGCTATAAACTAAAGCACAAATACTTGAATCACTTCAAAACTAATAAATTTATTTAACTGAACTCGACCATTGCCATAAGCATTAATTCAAAGATAAACATCTGATAGTAATGCAATCTATTAAACATCCAGAACAAGTTTTCTCTAATGAGGAAAATTAAAGTAGCTTTTCCCAAAATATCCTAATTGCATTGGCCAAACCCATAATGCAGATAATTGAACATCAACACATTACTCAAATTTGAATTTGAGCTTTTAAATTGATTATCACATGAAGGAAAACATAGAGGCATTGGCAATGCAAAATCTTGCTGAAAGATAACTCTACACAAAGCTAAGTTGGAACTTGGAAACTCATATTATCAAAAATCAAATCACAACATCATCTTTTCTAGCAACTTCCACTCTTCAGGTGGTGGAATTTTCATTTGTTCTAACTGATGTTGTTTGACTTGAAGATTTGTTAACAATTCATGATTCAAATTGGAACCTGTCTTGAATTCTTCAATCAATTTTGCATTCAGGGTTAGCAATGGTTTGATGGAATCCAAATAGTTCACCACATTTGGGTTCTAAGGAAACTGGTCCAAATCAATCTTCCTTGCATCCTCCATCTTCTTTCTGAAAGCATTCTTTCCAACAAATCACTCATTTGTGCCAAAAGCCTTTGGCAAACCAGGCTCTATGAAGTTCCTTACCTTTTCATCCACCTCCTTCATCTTGTTTGTAGCCAAATGCAAATATTCCTTTGTTTCACGCATTCTCAAACACTTTTCAATGATAGATGAAAATGTCATTGATGTCTAGCAAGCTGATTAGTAATCCCTTTTGATTTCAAAACATTGTCACTGGCTTTGTAGACTGTTTGTTGAATTTGATTTGTTGATTTCTCTAATGCCATCACATTTTTGTTGTCCATTAAACATTTGTTGATCTTATTATGATGTTTCCTGATAGCATCAATCAATTGAAACATGTCACACAAATGATCAATTCCCTACATTATTTCATCCTAGATCTTTTGTTTCATATGCCTCATTGTTTCTCTACAAAATGCGGATAACTTATTTTGACAAGACTTAATTTCATTTTTTTCTTCCATCATCTCTGCCTCCAATCTTTCATTTCTTTTTCTCTCCTCCAATTTTTGTTCTCACTGTGCATTTCCATTTGCAATTCTCAGTCTTAATTTTTCTGAAGTGGATTTTTCCTCATCATATTTCTTGTTGCTCTCATCTAGCCTTTGCTTCAGTTCATTCACTGTAGTCTCATTTTTCTTATCCTCTTTGCTTGTTGATGTAGAGGAAAAAAAAATTATTCTTTTTTCTAATTCATTGCTCTTGTTGTCTACTACTTTCCTCTTTGCTTTCTCATTTGCTAGGTATGCCTATAACTTTTCAATTTGAGTCTACAACCTTTTTTTCTCTCTATCTTGCTTTAGCAATGATGTATACACCAATTCATTGTTCTTCTTTGATACATTAATTTTTCTAGTATTTCTAAGTCCAAAAAAATCTAATTGAATATTATTTAGCTGGAATTCAAATGGAGTCATCTGATTTGTTGGTTTGTTTTGAATTGTGGGAACAAGAATTGTGTACTCCATGATTTATTTACTTGTGTCAAATGTGGGTAATACCATGGTTGTTGCAAGCTCTAAAGTTATATCAGATGCACTCTCCATCAGTTGCTTCTTTTCTTTTTTATTCAATTCTGATTTCTTTTTAAACTCTTCAATGTAATCAAAACCTAGGGATGCAGGAACAATGGAATGCTTGAATGGTGAAGGAATATGAGTACTTGTAGTTGCTAATTATGTCACAGCCAAGCTAACTAGCATTGGGGGAGTACCTGTAAATAACTCCTTTGTGGTGGACCCACTGGTAGTGTGACTTAGACCTATCAAAATCCTTTGCCTCTTTTGTATGCCTTGATCACCTGGTGTTTTTGTGGTATATTGTTGTTTTCCTCTTGTGTGTAATTTGTTGTTGTAGCACATGTTGACCACTACTATTACTACTACCCATACCATCACCACCAAAGGCAGTGCCAGTTGCACTAAGCCCTCCACCATTGGCATGTCCTAGTTGTGATTGTGTCTGACCATGAGGATGAGGATTTGAAGCTCTAAAAAATTGACCTGTACGCCCTAGGTCTACTTTCTCACCTCCAACCCCAAGGCCAAATTTATCAACTAGTTTTCTATGCTCTACTTCTATTACCATCCAAGCACCTTGTCTTTGGGACCCCAAAGGACCACCTTCATAACCCATTTTTTCAACTATGGCTGCTCCTATAGTAAATGCTTCTTTTGTGGCCTCATTTAAACCAAGTTTGAAATTGACATGGCTTTCTTCTTCCCTATCATCATTAGATTCATTGTCACTTTTTATATCTTCTCATTCATCTGTATGCTCTATATTCCACAATTTTCTAAACTCGCGATCTTCGTTATCTCCATACTCTACAAGAGCTCTTAGATCACCTAGCTCCTTCC
This sequence comes from Sequoia sempervirens, assembly GCA_007258455.2. Lineage (NCBI taxonomy): Eukaryota > Viridiplantae > Streptophyta > Pinopsida > Cupressales > Cupressaceae > Sequoia > Sequoia sempervirens. The sequence continues at coordinate 134,668,379 of VDFB02105785.1, read as the reverse complement.
TCATAGACCAAAAGGCAGTAATTTTTTATCGTGAGTAATTTTTTTCTGTAACTTCCTTCTCTAGAGAATATGACATTTTTACTCTACTAGATGGTTTATGACTTCTTTCATAAAAAAATTTATACCTCCTAATTGTCTTTCGATGCAATACCATAACTTCTGCTAACAATTGTTCAAAAGAAATACCATTCTCAGCAACACTTTTCTCCATTGCTATTTTGACCTCATCCCAAGAATCCTTGTTTCTCAAGTTTTCAAGCAAGCATTTACTTTGATGTTGAATTCTACTTCCAGCATTCTTATTGAGCACAATCATTGATTTAATGGTGTCACATGGATCATATTACCAATGACAAATAGCATCAAAATAAATAAAAAATCAAAAGATCATGTGCCACACTAAATGCTTTTCTCTTGAATGTGATCCCTCCACATGAAAAAGGTAAAGAAGGAAATAAGGTCTTTTTCCCCTAACTAGTAAACTGTAGTTCATCAGTACTCTACATCTGCTTTACATATTCCAAAGCAAAAACCCTTTTTGTCACATGTATTGGAAGTTTGTATGGTTGTACTTCTAATCCATAAAATCATAGCACATCATATTTTTCCATTAAGTACCAATCAGCCAATTGTATTTCTTTTCCTAATTGAATGCAGTTTCTACATGACATAGTAAATCTAGGCATTGGAGTATTTGTAATTGCTTGATGCAATGGAGCCAAAAATTATTCTACAAAATGACTATAGTTCTTTTGAGAATCATGCATCCTTATCACAGTGGTCCATTCATATACTGGAGCCATTTTCTTTTCCTCAACATTACTATAGGGTTGAATCTGAAGCTTGTTGGTCTGAAACATTCCTCTAAATTTGAATAGAAAAAGATAGCACAAGTAGCTTGTGAACCTAAATGTCTTGGTGGAACCTACTTTAATCATTAAAAAAAATTTATGCATGGATTCTACAATGTCCCCAATAAAATTATATTTGACATGTGAAACATGATAATGGATATTATATACCATTTCAAGGAGGCTTGCACCCACTTCCAAATTGTTATCCAGTCTGAGGAAAAATGCTAGCATGGAAATAGTATCCTGAGCCCATGGTTTAAAAATATCCAAATCATAAGGAGGCTTATGATCAACTTTCAATTTTTTTCTATCCTAAACTATTCTATTTAAGAAAGAATTCTTCTCCTTTTCATCCACTACTTCATAATCACTAGCAAGCTTTTCTAGGTCAATGTGGACATTTCCAAATTCTTCAGTTGTAAACCCCAAGGCCAACACTTTTCCAAGTTCTTTTGCATTAATGGATAACAATTTTTCTTTTCTATCTTTATTAAAAATTCCTCTTTTGTTATCATCATAATTTAGGTCACAAACCATGATAAATTTTGGGCAAGGGAAAACCTCATGTAACATCATGTGCCCTAATCCACTTACCCATGGTGCACTGATACTATTAACTTGCATTTTCTTTGAAGCCTTATTCTAAGATTAAAATATAATTTTTTGGGTACACCTACCATAGGTTTCAGGATCATAAATATCATGGTATTCATCAATGAAACCTGGGGTTTTAAGCAATTTTGCATAATGTATTTTTTATCTGACATTGCTCTAGAGGTATTGGTGGTAGACATGCTGATACAATCAACAATGTAAAATTTGTGAATTCTCTATTAGTCCTTAATTTTTCTTAATTCTTAAGCCTCTTAACCCTAAACCTAAACTTCAAAGTTTGACAAAATAAGATTTTAAGAAACATCAAACGATGAAACATAGCCACAAGAATTCTTTAACTTACCCAGATTTTGAATTTTGATTCTTGAAGTTGAAACTAGGTTACTGGAATGGTTTTGCTGGAAGTAGAACCATGGAACCTAGAATAGGATGGTGTACTGCAATGAGCAAACTAAAGACTAAAATCTCCCTATGTGTTAACCCTCTAACTTCAAAATAAAATCACTTAGCAATAGGAAGTGTTGTTTTTTTTAATATTAAAGTGAATGACACCGAAACATCTACGTGTTACTTCTAGACTACACAATACATAATTAGTACATGGCTCTAGGCTAATAGCATTTAAAACAAGCCATTTATGATTTACTCTTGCATTGACAACAAATTCTAAACTATTGATCTTTGTTAATCTAACAATTATAGGGTGATTTTGGAGGTTTAAGTTTGCAAGCCTAGTGCTTTATGCATTTCATTCTAGAAAGCAACTACAACCATACATCAAATGTTCATTGAACGGTTGAGTAATTTATCATATAAATAATAAACATGTGTTTTAAATTTGCTTTAAACTTTAATGCACTAGGATTGACATCAAGGCCAAGGGGTTGGAAACTTAATAATAGTGCAACCATTAATAACACTTAACTTGCAAAGGAATTAATAAAATGAAATACAATGTCACATTAATAGCACGGCCATTTATTTTATTACAACTAAATTACAATGTGACATTATTACATAGTACAAATACAAATGTAAGTGCAAGCGCCAAGCTTCTGCTGGATCGCTAATGAAAACTTAAATGTGATACATGTTTCTCTGAAAATAAATGGCACTTGCAGGGTCAACCATGAGCTTTGAAAATAAACACATGGGACTTGTCAGGTCAGCCATGGGCTCTGAAAATAAATGCAAGGGGAAAGGGGGGCCAATCCAACTAGGGAAATGGGAGTTGTGAAGATACAAAATGTACTTAGCCCCTTTCAGAACTAGACTCATGCAGAAGATGAGGGGTTGTAAAATTGCTCCCATGCAAAAGATGAGCATTTAAAATAAATGCATGGGGATTGCCTAGTAGGCCATGGTGTCTAAAAATAAATGCAAGGGGATTTCCTGGGCAACCATGCAGAAGATGAGGGGTAGTAAAATTGCTCTCATCTTCTACTTGTAGCTTCCATGCACTAGGATAGCACTTATCTCCATCAGAGCTCATCATCCTGGTGCAAAACTTGTCTAAGAAGTCAGGTGAACGAAATCAACTTCTTTCCAATTCCACCCATTCTGAACTTGAAGGAAATTGGTCTTTTACTCTGTAACTACATAACTGGAGGCAAGAGAATTTAGAGTATCCCCAATAATACTGCATCATCTTCTTCCTAAATCCTTATTAAGTTATTAACCCTACAAAATGAAAACCCTTATGACAATTCAATGAATGATTTCAGTTGTGGTCACTATCCTTATTTATGGGCCAAAAGTACCACTACCATCTTGGTCCCTTGTACACCTCACAGGTGTCACATGTGAGGTTGGGTATAGTGACTACTACTAGTCATAATTACGATTTCCGCAAACCAAGAATCCAACTTAATCAGTTTGTGTAACTTAAGCCTAACATTTACAATTTAAATTTTTAATTTGATTGACATTTAGACTCTGACAGCCTGGCTACATGCAAATTGTACCTCAAACTAACAAGATGTCAATTGTCAAAATCACTGGATTATTGACATCATCATCTACGATTCTATAGTACATCATGCATTTTTCAATATAAAGCTATCCAATCAATCACTTTGGCTATGTGTATGGCATTAATCTGCACCACTGCCTGCAATACTACAGCCAAATTGAGAATTTCAATAGAATAAATGAAATGTGGAGTACTTCAATGCATTGAAAAGAGAGAATTAAATGTCTCATTTTACCTTAATCATTATCAATGTCCACTAATAAGTCACAATAATTTCACTCACCTATGATCAAAACTATATGTTGATAATTACTATTAGTTTTAAAAGCCACATTTAACATTTTTATATTGATCAAAGCAAAAGGGATTTACAAGAATGGAGCCATGAAAAGCATTTTAATTTAAGTAGCAATTGCTAAAAACTAAAGTACATAGTACATAACCAGTGTGGCCAAAAATCCACTAACCATGACAAAAAAACTAGTCACAAAGTACATATTACAAGAACTATTATGTTGTACAATAAAATATAGACATGTGACAGGTCACACAATTCATTACTAATTTTTTTTGTAACATTAGTTGAGGCCATCAACTAGTTGTTTGAGTAGAATGTGAATTGAATTTAACAAACTAACAATAAAGAAGAAAAGTGAATCACCCAAAACCTTCCTCCAAAACTCTAGACTCTTTAATGATTCAATTTTTGTATCACATAGCAGACCCCATTTCATATTAACCAAGGCAAGAGCCTGCACTGTAGAAGCATGCAATTCCACTTTCAAATTTGTAATGCTTTAGTGCCAACTCCAATGAAGAAATAGAGTAAATGAAAGGTTGCAAATAACATATTGCCAACGTCTTCACCAAATATTTATCAAGCAAAATGTCCATGCAATTGGACAAGAAAGTTGAAGCTACCTCAAAATATAGAGCATGAGGGTTGTTCTAATGCCATTCCCTACCCACGATTATTCTTATAGCATCCTCAACCTACACACAAGGAATTGTAAAAACCATAACCAAATTTCTTTTGTCATATGCATCATCCCTTCTTTTCTCCCAAAAACATTTGGGTAGCATGACACGCCATGAAGACTCCATAATATCTCAATTAAATTGAGAATAGAGAAGAAATAAATCAAAGCCAAATATATTATAAATGATATGAAGAACATCAAGTTGGTGAAGTATATATAGAAGTTAGCATGAACATAATGATTATGATGTCACACTTATCATTTTTAAATTCACCACTATCATTGATGTGGCAATTAACATTTATTTCAACACTTGAATCCTTAAAATCAAGTGCTTAAAATGTATGTCCGCGACAGCTGACAAGATGGTTGCATAGTTCACATGCAAATAAAGTTATTTTTAAAATGGAGACATCACTAGGTTGACAAGACTCAACCCTTAGGATTAAAGAGTTAAGATTTAAGGATTTTTCATAAAATATTTTGGTCTAACTTAGGCAATATTAAATGGTAAACAAGAGCATGATGACCAATAGACCTAAATGATTCATAAAATATCAACCATTGATTTCTAAAAATCTAACGATTCTACTGTTATTCTAGAGGTTTCAATTCACAAGTCTAGTGCTTCAAGGATTTACTTCCAGAATGCAACTATAGCCGTCCATTGAAAATTCATCGAGTGGTCCCTCTTTTAAAACAAACTTTATGCATGTGCATAATTTAAAATGGGGACATCGCTAGGTTGATGAGACTCGGCCCTTAGGATTAAAGACTTAAGATTTAAGGCTTTGTCATAAAATAGTTTGGTCTGACTTAGGCAATATTAAACAATAAACAAGAGCATGATGACTAACAGACCTAAATAATTAATTAAATCTCAACCATTGGTTTCTGAAAATCTAACGATTCTACTGTTATTCTGGAGGTTTCAATTCGCAAGTCTAGTACTTCAAGGATTTACTTCTGGAATGCAACTATAGTCATCCATCAAAAATTCATCGAACGGTCCTTCTTTTAAAACAAACTTTATGCACATGCATAATTTAAAACATGGACATCGCTAGGTTGACGAGACTCGACCCTCGGGATTAAAGAGATAAGATTTAAGGCTTTGTCATAAAATATTTTGGTCTGAATTAGGAAATATTAAATGGTAAACAAGAGCACGATGACCAAAAAACCTAAATAATTAATAAAATCTCAACCATTGATTTATGAAAATCTAATGGTTCTAGTGTTATTCCGGAGGTTTCAATTCAAAAATCTAGTGCTTCAAATATTTACTTCTAGAATGCAACTACAGTCGTCCATCAAAAATTCATTGAACGATCGTGGTTATATTGATTCACCAATGATTTTTCTTATGCATTTGAAAATAGGTTTAATTTTCCAATGGAAATTTTTTCTAGGTTTGAAAATTGATTTTAATCGCAAATGAAAATATTTTATCAGTTTAAAAAAAATTGCAATTTGCTAGGATTTTCCACAGAATTCTACTGATTAGAAAAGATTCGCCAATTCAGATTTTTTTCCCGAGAAATGAAAAAATTTGCCACTAAAATTAATATTTTTATCAGGAAGTGTACAAGGTTCGCCAGGATTTTACACCTTCACCGAGGGGGGGGTTTCTTAAAGTTTTCCTTGAGTGAGACACTATCTCTCCATGGAAGAGTATCGAGTTTCATAATCAACAAGAAAATGACTAATATAATAGACTACTCTTTTTTTACCTTCATCATCATACTAAGCCAACAAAGCTGCCAAGGCATAAGGTGATGCAGTGAGATAAAGTAGAAAGGGCATATCCTACATAGTTGGCATTAAGATAGGAGGATTTACCAAATAACTTTTGATTGATTCAAAATCCCTTTTAAACTCATCATCCCATAGGAAGCGAACATCTTTCTTCAAAAAACCTATGAAGGGAAGGGTATGATTAGCCAGTTGAGATATAAACCTATGAATTGCTTGAATCTTCCCCTACAAGCTATGTAGTTGAGAGATATTTCTAGCTGGAGGCATGTTAACAATTGCATCAATCTTATTCGTGTCAACCTCAATTTCATGATGAGAGACTATAAATCCTAAAAAATTTCTTGTTCCTACGTTGAAGACGCACTTAAGAGGATTTAGCCTCATCTTATAGAGTTGAAGCCTTTCAAAAATAAGATGGAAATTCTCTACATGATCTAGATGAGTTATGGACTTTTCCAAGATATCATCAATGTGGTCTTCTAAGATTTTTTGAATAAAATAATGAAATATTACGGCAATTTCCTATTGGTAAGTCACACCTACATTCTTAAACTCAAACAACATGACCACATAGTAGAAGGTCCCCCAAGGGGTAGTGAATAATATCTTATATTGATCTTCTGGGTTAATATGAATCTGATTGTAGCCTGAGAATCCATCCATGAAGGACAAAAAGGCACAGCCTATAGTTGAATCTACAATCATGTCAATATTAGGAAATGAAAAATCATCCTTTAGAGAAGCCTTATTGAGATCACGAACATCAATACAAACATGAATACGGCCATCAATTTTACTAACAGCAATGATATTTGATATCCAAGGTGAATAGTCGATTGAATGGATAAATCCTACTTTCAAAAGCTTCTCTATTTTAGTCTTAACCAATAATGCGACCTTAGGATTCATCTTCTAGATCTTTTGCTTAACAGGATCAACATCGAGACATAGGACAATATTGTGAACCACTACAAACTCATCAATACTAGGCATGTCCTCATATTTCTAGGAAAAAATATTAGGATAAGAATATAATAGATTAGAGTGTTACTTAGCTTCTTCTAAAGAAAAGTAGTTTCTAATTTTAATCACCTTTTCAGAAGATTTGGAATTCATGGAAACTTCAATAGTATCTTCATCGTTGACCCCTATGAAGTTGAAATTGCAAAATTTTGACTCATAAGACCTTGTCATAAATGCAACTAGGTGCAATAAATGCAAGGTTCAAATGTGAAATTTCCATGGGGTGTAATTTTATGACATTACACCAATGTGTGCTCACACATGTTTGAGCACACCTTGATCTTACACATCCTTTCCTCTTGTGAAACTTGTCACAAGGCTAAGCCTCCATCATCTCATTTAATCTTGACCCTACATTTAGTCAATGCATAAGCCGCTCATTTCATCCATCAAAAGTCTATAAATTGAGGTATTTGCTCTGATTTTGTATAAATCCACATTCATCATACCCTTATGCTGAAAAAATCATGAGAAATCACATCTAAGTCTTCAATATATCAACATACCACATTCAATAATTTTGAGTTTTGCATGTATTTGATTTGATTTAGGTTTATATTTAATGCATATTTCATTTATATCATTTGCATGCAATACATTTTAGTGAACCTAATGTGAATCCTTACTTTAAATGCTTTTCCTTGTGAGTTTTGGTGAGTTTAATCTTGCAGGTGAAGGGTTTTCTAAGTGGGTCTTAAAAATAAACTTTTTATAGGAGTCCTAAATCACAAAAATAACTTCACGGTTGCGCTCAGGAATGTCAAAAGATGAATTTTGATATAAAATTTGCTATATTTTTCTTACTGTAATTTTTTGGGAATTTTAAGGCCCCCAGGACCCACTATACAACAAATTTGAAGGTATACACAATGAGTATATATTGCATAATAGTGATATAAAAATTATATATACATAAAAAAAATTGCATCATTTTGAGAGGTATACACGAGGGTTTGCAACATTTTTACCATACAAATACATACACACAAAATCTAGGGTTTTTATATCAAAGTATATATGGTGAGTATATTGCATATTGTTATTAAATAAATCGGTTTTTTATTATGCATACTCTTTGTGTATACATCGACATGCAGTTTAATAAATATATACATAGATAGATTAATTTTTTCATGCCATTTTGTGAGTAAATACTCACATAGGCCTGTGGCTTGTTTACTCACATAGATAGCGTAAGCTTTTAAAAGAATCTAATGTGCCTTAGGGGAGAGGGGGCCATAATGGAGCACCCTAACTTCGTGTTTCTCAAAATCTTATATGAAAATTTCAAATCACTCCCAATTTTGTACAATAATTTATTTGGCAACTCACATGCTTCTATATTTCATTTTAGGGTCATATCATCAAATATGATGCCACATCAGCATGTTTTTGTTGAGGTATCCAAAAAGGGCCAAAAAAAAGTGAGACCAATAGTGGTGCACTAAGTCATGTTTTATTGGTGCACTGATGTGGCATCACATGATTTGTCAATTTGTGTATTTTATGGATAAAAAGTGTTTTGCAATTGGATATTAAGGTGTTCCACTATGGGGCCCACTAAGGACTTCTTCTATCCCTACTATTGGACCCCTCTCCTCTATTTTAGTGCTTAAACTTTCAATGCTTTATGTCAACTTAAAAAATTTAGTGCTTAACTTTAAGTTTTAAAATTTTATGAATATCTTTTATATTTTTTTGGAAATTTATTCAAAATTTTAATTTTTTTAATTTTATTTTTGAGAGGCATTTAGCCCTTGATCATATGGGTGACTAGGGTCTCCACTAAAAAAGCACTTAGCAGCCTCTCACCATCCTCTAGTCACATAGGGGCTGATTTTTGGCACATGGGGGCTTAAACCTAGCCCCTCTACTTCTATACACCTCATAAAGGAGTAGTTTCACAAAAATGGGCATAACTTTTTCCTCATATATCAAATTTTCAAAATTTAAAAGGAATAGGAAATCTAGTTTGGAGATCTTCACTATGGTGCAAGTGAATTTTTCATAATTTGTTTCAGAAATCAGGTGCACTCAGTCAAATTCAACCTTTTAAAGTTACTTCAAATTCTCATAACGTCTTTATACGAAATCATTTTTTCAATAATTTTTTTTATTTTTAACAAAAAATCATAAGCAATCCATTTTTGTAGTCTATTTTTACTTGACACAACTCTATTTGGTGTGTTTCCTCATAATTGAAATTGGACTTAATATTTACCTCTCACATTTGGATTTGGTTTAAAATAAACAAGTTTCTTTTAATCCCCAAGACTCGCATATGTTCTCCCCTTGCACCTTTGTGTGATCTTGAGGATCAGAAATAAGTGATCTTTTTTTATTTTTTAGGTTTCTTACCTAGGGATTTCATCACCCTAGGGGACAACCTCAACTCCCATGTTTTGGCGGAGTATAAAGAGTGGGGAGTGAATCGAAAGACATGCCTCTTAGAAGTAGAATATTATCAATCTGGGCTAAGCCTATAAGAAATTTGTACCTTGGAGAATTGAAGGCAGAGAGTGGGTTATCCTTTAATCTTGGCTGTTTGGAAATATTTGCTTTCATCTATGGATTAGGCCTCACATACCCTTGTGGTATATAGAGGATACCCCTAGTTGAGCTTGTGAAGCCTAGTTGAGGTCATTCAGCCATATTTTCTTGTGGTGCATTTTGCCTACAAGGATTGATAATCCCACTTGAATTAGGCTTGTTCATGTGTCTTATGTGCTTGAATGTTTAGATTGCCTTCCCAACTTGAAGCCAAAATCGGACTCTTATCCAAATTGAGCCCTAGGAATTTATATCTTTGCATTATTTTTTTATTTATTTGCATTATTAATCATAAAATACAAAAAAAATGAAAACTCAAAAAATTGAAAAAATCAAAAACCCAAAAATATCAAAACACTTCAAAAATAAAATAAGTCTAGGTACCCTCCAATTCAAGCTATCCACATCATATCCAAGTCAAACCAATCATCCCATCCTATTCATCCTAATCATTCCATCATAATAATCCCCTTCCATCATTATCATCCCTTCTCATTCTAATCATCTGTTGTCATCCTACTTATTCTCATTCTTATCCTAATAATTCCTTGTCACCTTAATCATCCCATCTTAGTCATCCATAATCCCTATCATTATCATCCCTAATCATATCACACTAATCATTCTTATCATCCTCATCACTTCCTCTAAGTAATCATCCATTACATCCTAATCACCCCTTCTAGTCATAACCATCCATTTCCATCATAATCATCCATCTTCATCCTATTCATTCCTTTTCATCCTAATCATCTCTTTTAATCCTAATCATACATATTCTTCCTAATAATTCCTTTTCATCTTAATCATTCCTTGTCATTCTAATCATCCCCTGATCTTTCTAATAATCCATCGTGTCCTAATCATCCCCAATCATCTAATCCACCCCATCTCAATATATATACATTACATCCCTAATCCATCATTTAGGATCTTAATCTTAATTAATTTTTCTAATCCAATTGAGCTTAATCATTATACTAATAATCCTCGAATAATCTACATCAAATTCATCATTTTTAATCTAATTTCATCATTAATCTTGGTCCCAATATCCTTTATCCATCATTCTTAATCCACACCCTCCATTATCATCCTTCATACAAATCCTTCATCATCATCTTAATCCAATCCTATTATCCAAACAATCCCATTCTAATCAAGTCCTAATCTAATGCACCTACCCCTCATCCAAATCTAATCATCCATTATCCATCCATGTATCTCAACCATACATCCAATCCCCAATCATTAATAAAAAACCATCATTTAAATATCAAAATTTGGTTAAGGGATTAATCTCCTTCATACCTCATATCTTTTCATCATCATCAAAACCCTTCACCCAAGGATCCTATCCTTAATCCACTATCATCCATTTCAAATCCAATATCCCAATCAAAAATTAAGATCTTAAGTTGATTTCATCTTTAATCCAAACTTTCTTAAGAACATTGGTCTATCTTAAGTATAGTTATCAAATCCAATCAATTCCTACTTAATAACTTTTCCTATCTTAAGTAGAAATCAAATATAATCAACTCTTAGCTAAGAAAGTTAGTCTATCTTAAGTATAGAGAATCATAATTAATCAAATCAAATCATATTAGGTCCTTAAAATTTGATCCCCAAATCTAATCCCATCCTCCTTCTTCAGCCCTAGATCATATTCTTCCAATCCCCAATCCACTTTTAATCCATCATCTTAATTTCCACCCTCATCCAAAATCAATCACAAAAATTCCTCTTCCAATCAATCCCCACCATTTCTAGCCATATAATCTACCCTTATCCAACCTAATATTTTATAATCCACCCTCGTACATTCCGACCCAACAAGCCCAAAAATCACAATCAAGATCAACCCCAATTATATTGATGATGGTGATGAAGATAGCCTTGTTGACCAAATTCAGTATGATCCATGTGATGATAATGTGACTCTTTTGGACCAAGATGGGCTCTCCCCATCCACCGCATCCTCATATATCCAATACTTTACCCACCCGTTCTACAATCACCAAGATTTCACCAATTTTGCACTCACCTATACTTCAATAATGACAAAGAATCCATGCTTAGATACCTCCTTACTATTGGTGAAAAAATTCCATCATCCCTAACTCCACCAAATTCTAATCCATCTCCTATTACCCATGCTACACCTTCCTTTGACATGGGAAACCAAACCCCCATCCAAAGTTCCCCTCAAGTCCCATCCACATCATTCTCATCCACCATTAGTAATTTTATCCTCACTTACCACTTCAATAATGACAAAGATGTCATTCTTGGGTACTTATTTATTTTCCATCATCCACACCTCCACTAAATCCTAATCTGTCTCATATTCCTCATCTTATCCCTCCCTTTGACAAGGGAACCCAAACCACCATCCAAATTTTATCTCAAATCCCATAAACATCCTTACAATTCACATCACCCCAATCCTATAAAATCACTCCATCCCATTCCTTCCATGATTCCCCCCAAGGACTATTTTTAAAGGAGCCTAATCACCCAAGCATCAATAAATTTGTGCAATATTCCCATGTCATACATCCACCTTAATCTACCATCCCTCCACCCACCCAAATTGAAGAATCTGTCCAACCTTCTTCCCCTATCACACCATCCACACAAATTGAAACATTCCAAGAACTTGATCTAAAGCATGCCCATATGTACCCTAGCTTAAATTAAGATCATGTCCTTGAACAAAAAATCTTAGATCAAACATCACCATCCGCCCCATCCAAAAAAAATTGTGCCCATGATAATCCTATGTTTGATCATGATATATTTGATAATCCAATATTTTACCATGATATTATTTTTATTGAAGACATCCAAGATGATCCCCCTTCATCATATGATCCCCTTCCATCTCATGGTCCATCTCCAAATCAAGAACAACATATCCCTTCCATCCCATCCAATGATCTCCCTTTCCATCTCAAGAGCAAGATATCCCTTCATCCCTCTATCATGGTCCCCTCTCTCCCACTTCATCTAATGACATCCTTCCATGCCAAGATCAAGGTACCTCTTCCACTCTATTGTATGATCCCTCTCTAAATAAAAATCAAAGTACACCTTCAACCCCATCTAATGATCCTCTCCCCTCTCATTATCAAGACACCCCTCCCACTCCGTGTCATGATCCCCTTCCATCTCATAACCAATAGCACACTATACCATCCACTCCATCCCATGATCCTACCCCATGTAAAGATCAAAGCATCCCTTTATCTCCATATGATCCTAATCCTCCACAAGATCCTATCACCCCTATCCAAGCTACCCGTGAACTTCATACTTATCAAATGGGTTCCTCCACTTTCATGGACAAGTTGACTTACTCTAAGAGCCTATCATTCCTTCCATGTCATATCCCCCTAAATATGGTCTCGCATCTTGCTTCCAAAACAAAAAGAATCCCATTGGAAAAAAGGATTTTTCAAAATATGCATTGTCAAGGAAAAAGGTTAGGCCTCCACGATCAAGGCATATTAGAACCCATTCAAATCTAAGAAAATCCTAACTTTCATGGCCTTGGCTATCAAGCTCAAGTTTTTGGTACATATTCTACCCATCCAAAATCCCAAATTCCTCCATATAAATCTAAATATCCACATTCCCCATCCTCTAAATCCATCTTGGGCCCTTATGTTCCAAATAACAAGCCTTCATCCCTTCCATCTATTTTGGGTCCCTATGTCCCAAAACCACTTCCTTCATCCCTTCCATCTAGATCTTGGGTCCTTATATCCCTCCACCCATTAATCCCCATCACTCCTCTTCCAAAATCCCTTTATCTTCTTTATCCATCACCTCATACCCCTAATCAAGATTAGCAAAGGCACACATCCTTGAAATTCCTCCAACATCTTACCTATATTCAACCATCCATAAGACCTCCATATCATTCCTCTCCATCCATAGATACCATTTATATTGAAATCAATTTGGATGCCAAACATCAAATTCATAAAGCTAAAAATCCACATACGTACAAGGATCATCATTACCCCACCAAAATATATACCTAAACAAAGAAAAATTCATTCCAAAAGCAACACAAAAATTCCAAAAGGCCACAAAATCCTATCAACAAAAAATAAAAAACCATTTGGATTCCCAAATTACTCATAGAAGAAATGCTTGCCAAAGAAAAATCTAAATTGGCATCTAAATTTGTTTATCCAAAAGCTTCATCCAATCCTAACTCCACCCCATCTAATAATATTTAATCTTTAAAAATCAATTTTGGGCCTTTATGTCCCAAAATATGCATCCAATCCTCCATCTAAATTTCCAAATTTAAAATCCACTTCTCTTCCACAACTCCACCACCCTTCAAGGTGTGTGCCAATGTTGATCTTTCCAACATTTTCATCCACTCATCCACAAGTCTTCCATCAACCCATACATTATCCAACACCTATTTTCAATCCTTCCACCCCTCTCATCCAATCCTTTCCATAAATCTACATCCCTCTTCATTGACCCATCCATTTCATCCCCCTTACAATCATTCTACTGGCATCTATGAACATGCTTCATCTTTCCATGGTCCACTATATCAAATTTTCAAGGGATACCATCCATGGAACTAGAAACTTGAGTCCTTCCTCCATCTCCATATCATACATCCACTATATTCTAAATCCAAATCCACTAATCCTTATCCTTCTTCATCCTTACTATTCCAACAATATCCCAAAAATTGAAAAAAAACTATAAAAAAATAGTAAAGAGAAATAATTTGTCCAATGATGAAAATCACTTTTTGTGGTGCCTTGGGCAAGTACCATGATGAAAATCTAGAAAATAAATTTCATGTGCAATCCCCCATCCTCTTACACTCTACACTTGGGGGAAAGCTTCATCCATACCACATCTTATCCACATCCTCTACTATATCTCATCCACTTATCCATCATCCTATCTAAACCCATCCTCCCTTTTCCCTCCTTTGAACGTGACAAGGCTAAGGATCTTCATAATCAATATGTATCCAATCCTATCCATATTATCCATCCCATATCCATAATTCTATCCAAATTCATCCTCCCTTACCATCGTTGATCTTGATGAAGAGCCTAGGGGTAAAATATCCATGCATTCATATCTTATCCACTTGATCTTGATCATCCTATTCATATCCTTCATCCCATATCCCTCATCCCACCTCCATCCATATTATTTCCATTCATCCTCTCTTGTCACACTTGAACTTGATAGAGAGATAGGGGGAAAATATCTATGCATACTTTAGAAAATGAACACCTTATTTCCTCTATCTTTTCATATCCTTTATGCACTATCCTTCCATCTCATACATCACTTATCATCTTCTATCCTTCATTGCACTACCTATAGTGTGGCGAATCTTGTTCCTTTACAACATAGTCCTTGGAGCTCCATCCTTCTATCCCCTATCCACCATCCTCTTATCTCCCATCATCATCCATCATCCAAATCCCTCTCTCCTATCCATGGAATTCCTCCATCCTTTCATCCTTTACCATGCCTTGGTTTTCCCTTGTCATTATTTCATATATCCTAACCATCATATCCTCCTAATAATCTTATTGTACTATCCTATCCAATCCATTTATCCTCTATCACCCATCCAAAAAATTCCTCTATCCTCCCATCCTTTTCCCAAGGCTTGGTTCTCCCTTGTCATTGGATCCCATCTATTCCTCTATCCTAATAATTTTATCCTCCATCAAAAAAAAATTTAGCCAATCCATTTATCTAACATCTATCCTTCCAATCCAACCATCCCCATCCAATCCACCTAATGCAATCAATCCTAATCTATGCAATCCAATCTTGCAATCTAGCTCATCATCCATAAGCAATCCATGATCTTAATCCAAATCAGCTGAAATCAATTGATTCACTATCCAAATATCATCATAGGGATGTATCCTTCCTAATTCATGTGTTGTTCTTATTGTTAACAACATAATCCTTGGGGTACGCATTATTCTTATCATTAACTTTTGTATCCTTATCATCATCAATCAATCAATCCATCAATCAGTTTTTTCAGCTTGACTTGGAGCATAGTCCTCATTTTATTTTGGTTTGATGTGCATGATTGCTTATCTCATGTACATGTTTTATCAATCTTTTCATTCATCATGGCCTTTGCACTCTATTGCCATAGTGGCATCATGGTCTTCCATATCATGGTGTTATAAGGCATATGTTTGCACTTGACCTTTTTGAT
Organism: Sequoia sempervirens; assembly: GCA_007258455.2. Classification (NCBI taxonomy): domain Eukaryota; kingdom Viridiplantae; phylum Streptophyta; class Pinopsida; order Cupressales; family Cupressaceae; genus Sequoia; species Sequoia sempervirens. The sequence continues at coordinate 134,652,380 of VDFB02105785.1, read as the reverse complement.
CATGTACTTGACACATTTCCATCTTGGTTCTTTATACATTGTTGCATAATATCAAGTACAATATCAAATCTAGGTTGCTCATATCATTGTAGCATGATGATCATCTATCCTCCCTCTTCATCAATCATCTTCCTCCATCCTTGTCTAGTTCCTCCTTTCATCTTTCATCCTCTAGTCCTCTCATCCATTTTGAGAGCACACCCGTGTTCTCCTATCCCTTTCCTACCCACTATGTTTTATTTTTCTTTGAAATGATGTTACTTCTCTTAGTTGCAACATCATCTCAAAGAGGGGAAAAATGTAGACACCTGAAATGTGTCCTAACCCAGCCACACTTAACTTTACCTATCTTAATATTTAATTAATTAAATATTTATTATTTATTTAATTAATTTACCCATCACCTTTATCCCAAATTGTCCTAGCCAATTAATTAAATAAATATTCATTATTTATTTAATTAGTTTATCCATCACCTTTAATTAAATAAATTTTATATTAATTTAATTAATTCTATCCTTATCCCAAAATCTTCCAACTAAATTAATTCTCATTATCTTTTCCTCCATTATTTAATTCCACCTCACCATTAATCTTTGTCCACTCAATCTTAGCCCCTGAATCCATCTACATGGATCAAGATCTAAACTTTTCACCATGTGACAAGTGTCTTAACCTACCTATCCTACCCCTTGCTCACACATGTGTAAGCATATCTCTCACACATGTGAAACCACCCTACCTCTTACACATGTCACTTTCCCAAGCCAGCCTACCTCTTACATATGTCATAGACATCTCTCTTTCATGTTCTTTCCAATGTGTGCTCACACATGTGTGAGAACACCTTGATCTTACACATCCTTTCCTCTTGTGATACTTGTCACAAGGCTAAGTCTTCATCATCTCATTCAATCATGACCCTCCATTTAGTCCATGCATCTAAGCCATTGATTTCACCCATCAAAGTCTATAAATTGAGACATTTTCTCTCATTTTGTATAAACAAAACATTCATCATACCCTTATGCTATAAAAATCATGAACAACCACATTGAAGTCTTCAATCTATCAACATACTACATTCAATCATTTTGAGGTTTGCATGTATTTTGTTTGATTTGGACTATATTTAATGCATATTTCATTTATATCATTTGGATGCAATACATATAGAATGGATGATCAAAACACAAACATTTGATAACATAATGTAATTGAACATTGTCAAAATTGAAGGTTTCCCAAAATACACCTTTTATACAATATTATATAAATTATCCTTATAATACTTTATTTATCCATTTACAAATTACTTCTAAAAATATTATAATTCACAAAAAAAAGGAAAATTCTTTAAATATTTTTAAATGCCCTTAACTTGAAAAAAATCCACTACATATATCTCCCTTCCACGGATTAATTTTTATAAGAAAAATTAAATATCTTAAGCTCTTTACATACACATTTTTTTTGCTTAATGTAAATCACTTCAATTCCTTTCTTTTTAATTAATCCTCTTTTTAAAATAGAAAAGAATCAACTAGATGGGAGTAGGGCACATTTTTCATTTTTTTGATGTCTCATTAACATATTAATTAGTTGATAGGCTATTTATTGTGGGCACAACCCATTGATTTTTTCTGACACCTAAAAACATTTCGTCGAAAAAGAATTTCAGCAGCTGACAAATGGAAATCGTGTGGCAACAAGATTAGTGGAGGTTTCTAATCCTTATCTATGCAACAAATCACTGAAAATCTTAGCAAAACCACAACCAACATTATGTTGTTGTATCCTTATCTCCGAATCAAATCAAACTTGAGATCTACTTTCATTTACTATGAATAGATTAAAGCAACAACTGAAGGGAGATGGGTTGAAATGTTTTTTCAGATGGTCGTAGAAGCCATTGTTGTGTTGAGGCAAACCATCGGTTTGAGGCCACTAGCCATCTCCAAGTTCATACAAGACAAGTACTAGTTTCCTGATGATTCAAGGAAAATTTATACCAGTAGCTGAGAAGCTTGGAAAAGAAGGGAAAGTTTGTTCAAAGGAGTAGATCCTTCAAGTTGGTGGAAAATAATTTCGAAGAGGGGGGCAGCTCAAGAAAGCTACTCTAAATGGGAAGGAGAGGAGGAAAATTATGGTCATTACAACAACAAAAATGAAAGATACACAGGTTAACGGTTCGATTCTTATTGCAAAGGAGGAAACAAAGAGTAAAGTTGCTCTGAAAGAGGAGAGAAATGAAATAACTGGGATTGAAGCACCATTAGTTTGGGACAATAATGTTGCCCTTACCCTCAAGAAGGAAATACCAACTTCCCTTACAATATGCTATGGTAGGGGTTCATAAATTTTTCCTGCAAACTCCACCCATTTTTTCTCATCGACATCATTTACAGCATGACACAATTTGTTCATAATATTGAGGTAAATCACTTGCCATAGTTTCAATGAATTTGCAGGAAAATCTAGGTTACAGGGTCAACAAATCTAAATGAGTTGGCAAGCAATCAGCCATGGTTGTCGGCATCAAGACAATGAGCCATGGTTGTTGGTAGACAATGAGTCATGGTTTGGTAAGTGGTGTTATAACCATGTTTAGTTTTGAAAGTGTTTTCCTTCTTAGCAATTTTTATTAAGAGAAAACGAACCACTGAAGTTTACTGAAGCAATTAGCATCTTTTAAAGAAAACCTACAAAATTTATGTATTAAACAACCAACATTTTACAAAGTGCCAAAGATAGTTAAGTTGTGATGTTGTGAGAGAAAGAGCTCATGTACATTTTTTATGTTTATCTTATTTTCTAGATTAGTATTTGTTGCCTTTGTGTATTTTTATTTAGGTCTATTTGTCTCTATTTTGGAATATCATTTTAAATTTTGGTATGTATTATGCTAACAGGTTTCCTTAAATTTGGATTTAGCACAAGATGTAGCATTTGTCAAAGAACGATTAGGAAAGGAGGTTGTTAAGTTATTTTGATAGAGCAACTTGTCTATTTGTCTATTTATTTATTTATTTGAATTTTTCACCTACAAAATGGCACTTCCTTTGCAAGTTGAGATGGGTGGTGCAAGGGACCCAATCAAAACTTTTATTTTAGAGCCTTTCATTCCTCATGATGAGGAGTATTATCTTTCAATTATTTTAGAACGCCTTGGTTGCACAATAAGTTTTTCTACATACATAGGTATTGAGATTGAAGAAAATTGGGATAAGTTATGTTGAGATCAAGTAAACTTCAGAATTTTTTTAGGCAATATGTCATTACCCTTCCAATTTCATGACTGCAATCCATCAATGAGATGTTTTTCCCTTGGAAACACTCTAAGTAAATAATAATATGTTCAGTTTATGGTTGGTCTCACTGATTAAGGTTCAGATAAATGCTACTTTTGTTTAGTTTGATTTGACAACTTCTTATTAAAAAGAATTCATTTTTTCACAATCTATTTGTACAACATTATAAATTTATTTATATTAAGAATCTCAAACTATTAAACCATTAGGTATTGAATTTAACATGTTCCAACAAAAAAGTCTTTAACATCAGAGCTTTGTACTCCTTTAATTGCAACACTCTCCTTGGAGGTATTATTTTAGCCAGTTTTTGTACTTATGTTGGTTGCATGTACTAAAATCTATTGCATTATGTTTCAATCATATGCTAAAACTTAAACACAATATACAACTACATTTGAAACACATGTTACAAACTTTTCAGATGTGTACAAAATCTTTGCAAGTACCAAACTTGTATGGGGCTTTGTCTTAAGTAGATGGTGTCTTATGTGAGGTTATCAATTCCTCTATTCCTTGACTCTGTCTCAACATTGTGGCTCATCATTTTTGCTCAAGATAGGCATGACATGCTCTGATAAAGAGTTGGAAGCTTAGTCCCTTATTTTCTTGTCAAGCAACTCACCCAAGCTATAGTTCTTAGAAGCCATTCTTTAAAGTTGCTTAAAACTCATTGTCCAGGATTGCCATTTATCACACAGCAGATTAATTCTCCTCCACCAAAGGGCATTGCATGAAGTCATGTACTTTAGTCTTTTTCCATTGCAGCTCTTATTTCACTGATTTGACAATTACTCTCCTAATTTTCAAGCCAATTAGATGCATTGTATTTGTCATTTCCCTTCTTACAGACTTCTTGTGCATTTATGTTGGGATTGTAACATGATGGGTTTGGAATACACATTTCTCTAGGCATTGTTGCGCTATCTAAACTTAAGAAATGCATGAATTCATGCACACTCTCCATTCTAGCTCTAATCATTAATTAGACAGGACTTTTCCAACTCTCATGGAGAGTAGATGCATCATATTTATCATTCCCCCTTTTACAACTTTGTTATGCATTTTCATTGGGAGTGTTATGTGATGGGTATGGAATATCTATTTCTTTAGGCATCTCAAGGCTTTCTTATCTTTCATTGATGATTACCCACAGTTCTAGCATTCCCCACTCTCATAAGATCAAGAGACAGGTACTAGATTTTCAAAGCATAGCAAAAAGTAACATCTAGAATTTACTAACCAAACAAAAAACATAACAAAAATCCTACCAAGATTAAGCATGATGACAAAAAAATCACCAAAACCTTAATGCCTAAGATTCTAAAGGGAAAAGATTTGAGGTCCCATTTTTCATATCAAATATAATGATCATATGACATAGAGTTCCCCTTAAACTCTAGCTTCTTTACACCATTCTTTACTGCAACTTGTAGGCCTTGAATTAGAGATTTTGCTTGTAATGTGAGTCAACGCATACCTTTGCCTATCAATTGAACATTAGAGCCAAGCTAGAGATATGCAAACTAACACACTTGCCCCATCAATGCAAGCAAAAATTTTCAACACCCTTATGAAATTCAAGTCATATGAGACAATCACTAAATGTTATCACGATTTCAATATTATGTATTAGGTGGCGTTTTTGTAGTGGATCAAATTATATAATAATGAATTGACATTTCTGCATACTTTCAAGTCAATCTTCATTGAGTCATGTTATTATGTTCAAATCGAGATGATATGTGCTCAACCAGATAATGAAAGTAACTTTTACAGCTAAGTTTAGATTCAAAGTGTATGCATATACAATCATTGCACTAATGTGTAAGCATGGTGCTTGAAATTTAAACTACAACATGCAACTCAAAGATATTGAGAAAAAAAATGTTGTCAATTGAACTTGTATGTGTTGAGTGTGAACTTTTTCCTTCAAGATTCTTATCAGAATGCTATTCAAAATCATATAAAATACAATCGACGTAACTATTGCACCTTCTTTCGATACAAGTACTAATCTATAAATTATAAGAATCAACCAAATAGATGCTTGACAAATTTTATACCACCTCTACCATATTAGCAATGCCCAAAAATAGTTTTCAATACTGAGAAGAAGTGGGGTTGGATGGGCCACATCAATGCAGAAATAGTAGAGAACACGTTTTACTTTTATAACAGACTGAAAAGTAATTAAAATTTCCTGTCAGAAATGTTGTACGCGGACTCCGTTCTCTGTGGATTGAATCTGCGCCTTACACGTTTACATTTGTACTTCGAAGCTACCGAACGTAATATAATAAGGACCGTTGCAATTTAAATCTGACCCGCGGTTTTGTCGGTGATTAAAGATTATTATAATCTTTAGCTTTTGACTAACTTTCCTTTATTTTGGATTTGGAACCGACATTTTCTAGTGGCCAGATTTTAGTGGAACACATGTTATTTGGCAGGTTTTTGGCATGTAGTTGCTTAAAACATAAGTAAAGCTGTAGAATTTATATTAAAGCAATCTTATAAGCAAGAAAGTCAAGGGGAGGAAATGTTATTTCTATATTTAGAGTGTTGTATTTTGAATTTTAATTAATTAATAAATACGGTCAAAGATATATAATACATTTGGATGGGGATGGATTCTTTTCTTTTTTCCAAAGAAATTTAAAATGAAAGGAAATATTTTAATATCATTAGATTACGATTGTCTTATCATTATCTAATAATTCAATATAGTAAAAACACCATCTATTTGATAGTACTTATAATATATAGCAATCTACGAAATTAAAAATAACTATAAAAGTGTCTCAAATTAATTTATCTATCATATATAACGATTTTTTATTAATTTTGTAAAATCTTTTGTATTTTTAATAAAAAAATTTGTCATAGATTTCAATTTTAAAAGTTAGTTATTTTCTTTTGAGAAATAATTGCCCACAAATCCTTCCTATCTTAGGATTCATGATAGTTGTTTTAACTCTTTTAAGTTTGATAACTTATTTTCTTTGAAAAGGTTGCCCCTTTCACATTAGATGAATCATTTCATATAGTTTTTAGTTGTAATATATTGTGTTTCGCTGGACTAAATTAATAAAAATGTATGCCAATTAGATTCAATACTATAAACAAGTTTAGGATTGTGAGGTAACATTACTATTACTTACATGAATATTTTAAGAGATTTAATTAATTATAATGAATAAAATCTAATATAGGATGACAGATATATTAAAATGAAGGATTGAAATCAAATAATAAAATAATGATACTTAATTTTAAGTTTGATGAAGATTGTGTTGTATTAAATATTGTTAATTAATTCATTGATATCTTATAAAATCAAAGCTTATTAGATGAATGTCTCAAGATTAAGAAAATTATTATATTTTTGTTTTCGTTCAATTTCACAATTATAGAATTTACCTCCACAAGTGTACATCTTAACCTTGTGCATGGATCTAAACCTAGTTCTCAAATCTAAACATTAGCAATATGAATGTTAGGAATATTTTCACCTAAATGTATGTAAGTTGTATCTAAAGGGTATGATATCGATAAACACATTTTAAGATTTTTCTAAATAAGGATTATTCTCCTTTGGCCAAACCCCTATCATAAAGTCAATAGTATAAAATATTGATTAAAGATAATAAGTAGTCATGCAATATTCTTAGAGTGTTGATACAATACATTGATGCCATGCTCTTGTGATATACAACATGGCAACATAGATTTTCTAATGATTTATAAATGTGTGTCATATATTCATAATTAACTAGGGTATATCATTCTAGATACAAATATAGCATGCAAATTTAAATATTTTATTCTCTAGTCAACTCATAATAACTAGTTATAAAGCATGGAGGAAACCATCATTTCACAAATTGTGAAAGTGGCCTAATGTAATTTTAATTTCCATATTTGACCCATTATAGTAAATAGATCAAATAAGGAGCAAGATTGGTCCTTGGGACCATGTAAACATGAATCAAGTTATGTTCATATTATTTATCAAGTTTCACATAATAATACACCATATACACATTAGTCATGTTGCATTGGAGACAACCTTGTTAAAATGGGCCCAAAACCAAATGGAAAAGTGTAAGGCATGTATTTTTCACCATTACATTTTTCCGTCACTTTGATTTGCATGTCAATATGAAACAAGCAATCAACATGTGAAGGTAGGTTTTTTAGGGACTCATAAAAAGGACATGGATATGGTTGTTGACTGTGTACTCTCATTATAATGAGATCTAAGTTATGTTAAAACTTGCAAACAAAAAATAAGTTTTCCCATAAAGTAACATATTTCAAGCATTTAAAAATGGGCATAAAGACAAATACTAAAACTATCCATGAACAAGACATTAAAAAAAATATTTGATTCCATTTGTTAAAAAAATAATGACTTTGTCTGAAAATAAAATAATAAAAGGATCTTGCCTACATGTAGAATAATATGACTCTTTCTAAATACAAAAGGATAACTATCTAGAAAATAAAGTATACATCATTTGTATAAGCCAATCATTGCACTCATACTCATCAAAGAGTGTCAATGATATATTTAATAACTCGCCTCTAATTGGTTGCATACAAAGGATGCAACAAGTTAGTGCAGAGGAGAAGAAGATACGACAATGCTAAACTCTATAATCATATGTGTTGAACACTCGAAATACTGAGAGGGGGGCATGAATCAGTATTCTTTGAAACCACTTAACCATTTAAACATTCATTTCAAGCATTACAATTAATTTGCGATAAGAAAGGAAAGCATGAAAGCAACCATCAAAACCACATAGCACATGAACACTAGATTTTTATGTGGAAAACCCAAAGATGGAAAAACCACGATGAGGATTAGCTCACAATATATTGTAACCAATTATAAGATATTACAAAAAGGCTCACTACCAAGTGGACTCACTGTACTAATGGACTCACTGCCCATATAATGAATGAAAGATAGAAGAAAAGAGGTGGCTCATTGCCAAGATTTGAACTGCTACAAATGCATCTACAATATGTAGGAAAACAATTTCACTAAAGCTTAAAACACTAAATCAACACACTTCATATTACTTTGCTCTAACACTCTACTCTACTTTGCATTCGCATTCTCTGTTTGGGAATTTGCGCACACCTTAGTCATGCTTTTCAACACCAAAAATGATCTTCTACTTATACCCATTACATTCACAATAACCTACAACATCAATTAGGTTGAACAAACTAGATGTACCATTCAAAATAGTAACTTTTCAGTTGAAGATCAAACATACATACTTCACGCCTTAATTCAAAATTTGTAATGCATCAAATAATTCAGAATGGATCTGTAATTTCTCCCACATAATGGATCAATACTTATTTAAAATCTGCATATCCTCAAACAAAGTAGGTCGGCACTGTTGGTGACCTGACATCAAAATTCACAGACTAATCATCCTCAAATTGACACGCGAACCTCCAAACAACATGCCACTTGGAATACACACCCTTTTGACACCTATAAACACTCCCACAAATCTGCAAGACCAGATGTTCTTCCTTGATGAGATGCAAACTAATTAAAACATACACTCTATAGTGGGAACACTGTAATTAGAAGACCTAATACTCTATTGCACATAACTTATGCGCCAAAGGGAAAAAAATATGAAAATTTGGATTTAGACTCTCCTTAAATCTAAAGAATTATCTTAGAACTGCAAAGAAAGATGCTTTAGGACGAATCAATGTGGATCCAAAAACTGATGCATTTTACATAGAAAACTATATTCTGACACTTAGCCAAATAACTAACATGTTTTGTACTGGAGAAAAACAATTACATCTCTATATTAGATTGTCATCAAATCAAACCCATATATGCACTAGACCAATTGCACATCAATCTTCGCATCACATCACAATGTTGGCATCAATGACAACACTATATCTACACACTATGTACATCTCATGCTCATGTTGCCAACAAGCATATCAATGACAAACTCCTTAAACTTCCAACAATCTCCCCCTTTTTCATTGATGGGAACATGCAAATTATTCTCAAATCTTCTCCCCCTTTGACATCAAGGGAAAAGGGTGTGTGTACATATACAGCTATTATTTTTTCAAATGATTTTACATTAGCAACCAACTCTTCATTAGATTACATATTTACTCCCCCTAACTCATATATACATGTATACATGAGAGTACAAATATCCAAAAAGAAATCTAACCAAAACTAGATCAAAAATTTGCACTAAAAAACCATCTTCTAACTTTCGCATATGTACAATGAAGTTTGAAATGCATAAAAAAGAAAGGAAAATTAATTGGAAGAAGATGGAACATTTGTATATAGCACCTGCAATTTTGTAAGGTGTGCTTGCCAGACCTTCTTGTCATCTTCCTAGTGATTCTTTGTCAGCCCAAGCATGCGGTTCATAGCCTCAAACTCCATGAGGAGTTCTTCATCTTCATTTGGAGTGTTAGGTACTGGATTTAACTTCATTACCTTCTTTGCATCAATTAGAGCACTGGAAGTAGGTGTGAAATTTTCATTCACCATGTCTCTAAGTTGTCCAAACTACACTATGATCTTTTCTCTTTGCTCCTATAGTTGGAAAAAGTATTCATGTAGGTTTTCAATAACTTCTTTGGTGGATCCATCTACATCATTCACTGGGTCATAGGCACTAGATGCCTTATCAACCTAGGACTCAATGGAGTCCATCTAATTCTTACTATTTTTGGTTGAACTAGGCCACTTCATGCAAAATTGAAATAATACCTTGGCCTCATCTTGACATAAGTCTGCATTTCCTTAAGATTGTTCTGAAAATTAAATCCATCAACCTCTTGTCATTCATCTTCTTACTTACTTCCTCTAGTCTTCCCTCAATTCCACTCGAATATTCTTTAAAAGAATCAATCAAAAGCTTCAAATTTTGTACACTAAATAATGAGTTATCAATACTTACACCAAGTACACTCTCCTGCAGCACTTTCACTACTTCATCTATTAACTTTGTGCTCTTTTGACGTTTCTACAAAAAAAAATTCCTATCAGAGGCGTGAAATGCATCACCCAACTGTAATTTTTGCAAGGGATATATTTTCTCCATGTCTACTTGGCCTTGCTACATTAGTATTTGTAGTATTTGGGCAGAAACAATAGGTTAGAATTGGAGTTGCATGCTTAACAAGTCCTTTAGCAAATCTCGAAAGGTTTTGAAGGACTCTCCAACCATCTTCTTATCAGTATCTTTCCCTTCTAAGGATTTTTCCTTGTCACCAATGCAATCCACTACTTTTTCATCCTTATTTTCAATGTCTGTAGTACTAGATTGAAATTCATTCTTCTTCTCACTAGTAATATACAGTTCATTGTTAATCAAAGGAGGCACATGTTCCATGTTTTGTGCCTCACTGGTCTCTAGGTTTCCTTGTACAACCTCTTTTTCTTTCTTTTTTTTATCCAAAGGAGGGGAAATGTTTCCTATTTGATTATCCTCCTTTTTCAATCCTTCAATATTCTCTTCTACAATAGTATTTTCTCCTACATAAGTTTTTGCTATATTTTCTTCCACATCTAAAAGGGTGTCATTCTACACTTCTTCTTCTACTCTATGCTCATTTTGATCACCACCATGTTGTGCGAATTTTGCTTCATTTAATTCTAAAACATGCATATCATCATGCACTTCCTCTTCTTTGTTCGGGGCCATATCTAATTCCTTTGTCAAGTTGGAAATCTTCCCAATAGTTTCATTCTTTAACCTCTTTATGTCATTTTTTGTCCTTGCTCATCAGTGTATTGACCCTTTATTTTGTCCTAAATTCTGTGTTATATACTTGAGCTAATCTTGCTTTATTCTCATCCAAGAGAGTGACACTAACTTTCTCTATGTAAAATGATTTCAACTTTTCATCTTTGTTCATTACCTCTTCTCTTCTACCATACAATGTATTCCTCAAATCTTTGGGCAATTAGCCTTCAATATCTTTCACATTGACCTTAAAAGTAATTATATATTTAACAATAGTCTCTTCAATTGTAGATTTATGTCATTCATAGATGTATATAAGGAAACAATTTCCTCTAACATTTCATGTTCTACAATGCCATCAAATGATGTGTCTAATTTCATGAGCCTATAAGTTCTTACCAAAGGGGTAGACTTATCTTTCTTCTTCTTCTTTTCTTTCGGGGGGCCTTTTTATCCTTTAGCTTTCTTCTCCCTCACATAGATTTTAAATTTCTTTTTTTCTTTCTCAACTTTTGCTTCACTATTTATGTTCACAATGTCAACCTTGGCTTTCTTTGCACTTGATTATGCTTGTGTTGCATCGGATTTCCTCTTCTTGACCAAAGGTTGTTCTTATACCTCTTCCTCTTCCTCATCTACACTCAAATTCTTCTCCCTTGTGGTCTTGGCCTTCACTCTTCTCTATTGTTTGGCACCTTGCTACTTTGCTAGAGGAGTCTTTTCCTTTATTGGTGCACTCTGTTATTTTTTCAGAGCACTGATTGGATCCTTTCTCTTACTTCCACTAGTAGAGGGAAATTTTCTAGAGGACTTGGGGGCAACTGGAGCTTAGGGGGTAGATGTTCTACTAGATCTTGTACTAGATGTGCCTCCCAGAGAGCCAGACATGCTATTGGCCTTCTCTACTTGCTCCTTTGTGAGGTCCATTACCTCTAGAAACTATGCAATCATCTTCTCAACATATTTCTTTATCTATTTCTCCCTTTTCTGCATGTGCACCTCCATATGTTTCTCCCGATATGTTCCATATCTTTCCTCAGAGGTATCTTTGGGTTTTCTCAACATGCAGTCTACTATACCGGTGATTACTTCCTTTTTTTTTTATTAAGGAACAAACAAGTTTTGAAGGGATCCCGAAACCCTTAACAAGAAGAAAGCGAAGTGATTACTTCCTTTGTTATTTCATATCTCATCTCTGAGATTCAAATAGTCCTAGGCTCAGTGGCATGTATGATTCAACTATCCTTTATCACCAAGAATTTGATGCCATTCTTACACTTCTCTACCATGCTCCAGGGAATCCTCTCTTTGGCTTGCATGTTATTTTGAAAGGTCTTAAAGAATACCCATAAAGTAGTCTCTTATGCATTTGAATCACCCAACCTATGATTCAAGACTGTGTCTCACTTTTTTTCCAAGATGGACATTTACATCAATATTTTTTAACTGAATCTTCATCTTCTAAGACCTATAGCAGCTAAACCATAAATAATTTGAAGATGATGTGAACTAGTGATTTGTGGAAATTTGTGTGTAGATTCTAATTTTTTTTTTTCAATTTTTTTGAAATAAATCATGAATCTTTCAACATCTCCTTTAATAACTAGTTTTAGACAGAAAAAAACATTTTTAGAAAGTAATGTTTGTGTCGTACAACATAACTTTTTTTCTATAAAGGATTAAATTCTAATTTTTGGAATATATATTCTCAACATCAATATCTAGGGAAAGGATATTTTTTCATAATTTTTTGTTGCATGTTTTTTAAATTAATTTTTGAAGTCGCTGTAACTATAATTTGGACATACGTGTGTGTCGTACAACATAAATTTTGTGTATATATTGAAATCCAATTTTTATTTTTTGGGTGAAACAAGGAAATAAATATCTAGGGAATGGATATTTTTTGAAATTTTTTAACAATGGTTTACTATTTTTCCACCTCTGCACAACAAAGAGCTTGGTGTTCAGAGAAGAACCTATGTTTAGTAAAAATTGAAAATTAAATACATGATAAAATGAAAATATATCAAACCTATACTTGTTGGAAAGCTAGTTTCAAGGGATACAATCTTGAAAAATATAATTTTTAAATGATATTATTTAATCCCTCAAAAGATAAAGAAAAAGTGGTTTTTTTCCAACATTTTGATAACTATGAAGGAGACTCCATTGTGGGTATGATTTAATACTATGGGGGTTCTATCCAAGGGGGTTTGATCTAAGGGGGTCTTATCTATCCCTCTTCAATTAAAACCCTTTAGATGGAGCCTCTCAAGACTTAAATCATTAGTTTTTCTAAAAATAGTGATTTTGGGAAAATATCAGCACATCCCAAAAAGTGAGACACAGTATTATGGCAGCACTGCTCATCAAGTGGTCTCTAATATAATGTGACATAGGTCTATCCTTCAACCAAACTGTGTTCCTTATTTTGGGAACCTCATTTAAAAATTAAAATGACAATCAAATTATCAATGCACCAAATTTGAAGGAGTACTTGGAGTCTTTGGTCTTCTATAGGTTTTCTATCAATTGAACTCTCTGCAATTCACACAAATCATAATCTTCACCATCTCATGTGCAATGTTGATGGTAGTTGTAGAAATAAATTTCTTTGTATTTGTAAAATATATCTTATACCCTATTACCATTTTTTCGTATTTCACCGTAGGGTCTCTAATGTCTTTAACTGTCAAGGCTCTCTTGTCATACCTAGCACCTATCAATTTTAGCAGTATTTCATTCTTTACTAATTTGAGCATCAACACCGGTTTGGTTGAGCATAAGTTAGTAACAAAACTAATTTCCTCCTTATTGATTAAATGTGGAATGTCTAGCCATGTGAACCTATCATGAATTATGCTTGGGTATATCTAACCCACTCATGCAATAGAAAGAGATGGAGAAATTGTTCCACACATCGAGCTTCTTCTCTACTAAACATTCAAATTCAATTTTTAGTTCAAATTTGTCTTTGGTTAATTCATTAAACCATACTCCACTCAACTTACAGTGATTGTACTCATCCAATTTGGCATGAATGTATATCTTGACATCTTCAGTATGAACCACACCATATGGAATGTGTAAAAATGGTTCATTTGGATCATCCACTAGGGGTTTATTGTGATACCATTTGAATTTAGGATGGGAAAAATCCACAAACTCTACAACTTGTGGTGTATACATTTTCCAACACTTCAAAACACTTATAAAAACTTAGGGAAAGATAGAAACTATAAATACCTTTTGAACATTGTTGATTAGGGTTTCGTGCATAAATTTTTTTGAAATGCTTTTCTTTTCTCCTTCATAGCTCTTCTCTCTTTAAGTACTTGTTTGAAAATGACTTAGAAAATGTTAAATCACTTATAAACCCCTTTTTAATTAACCAAATTTGCATTAAATGCACTGATTTGGAGTTAGGTGCGAAAAGCTAATTACCCTAACTGTAATGCACTATCACCTTTTGATTGCTCCACAATTTTTTGCACTTCAATATTTTCCATCAATTTTTTCACTAATAGGTCAAGCATATCAACCTACACCACATATCCACATGTTGAATGTATCAACACCTTATCTTTTGCAAGGGATTAATGATTTTCTTTGAAAAATCCCCTTGATCCATAGCTCCTAACTTAGTTTCTGGAGGAAACATCTACACTAGAAGTTGGTACTTGGACTCAATCTTGAATTCACTCTCTTCCTTCTTTCTCCAAATCTTATCCATATCTTTCATCTCTACTGGATCATCCTTTTTCACTAGATCATTATTATTTATCGGATCAACCTGTGCATTCTTACTTCTGCAAAACTTAGCAATATGTCCTAACTTGTTGCATTTGTGGCATTTAACATTTTGAACAAGCCTACTTCCACCCATTCTATAATACACCAAATGTTCATTGAAGTAAATTTCCTAAGTTTTTACTGTGCAAATAAAATAAACTATGTAACAAGCCATTGCAATAAAAAAAATTCCTTTCTTTATTGAAAATATATGAACAAAGATGCTAAACAAGTTACAATAAGGATTTCCATTCCATTACAATATTACAAAAAGTATAATATTTGTAAGAAAGTACAAAACTACATACATAGCTCCTTCGAGCTCCATAGCATAAGATATAGATGGTCTAGGAATCTGCCTTTCAAAACCCTTGTCCTTTGTCATCTATTGAGGAGGAGAAGCATCACTCAAGTGCTTTTCTGCCAACCACTGACTCATATGCGGTCCCCTGCACATCTATCAATGATAGATGGCCCTTCCCTTTGACAAAGGTGTTGGTTGGGTAACCCTGCATGACATACCATTATGATCTTAGTGTTGTGTCCTACATGACTAGGATTTATAACCTACGCTAGGTAGCCCTCATGCATTTAAATGGACACAATGAACTAACAGTGGAGTCTCGGCATTCACACTATCCACAGTGGAGTCTTCAAAAAATCACACTACTTTGGCCAAAGTGTTCTCACTCAGTATAATCGAGTGATGGTCTACCTTTCACCTACACTATGGCAAGCTCATTTTGACTTGAGTCCATTGTATCTATGCTTAGGAAATCCCTCTCCACTGGCAAGCTACTCCCCAGGATAACCTATCTCTTTAACACAACCTAAAGTAACACAACTCAATAAGCAAAGTACAAGTTCCCTCCCTTCACTGGACAACATTCCCAGGAGTAACCTACTATCCATCTAGCATAATTAATTATCTAGTTATAAGTGTTCCTTAGGCTTGTCTATGTTTGATCATATCTAGTATAATAACAATACCTATGATTAACACACTCTTTTACCCATATCTACTATGTCTAGTATAATAATAATACCCATGACAAACAGTCTCTCCTATCATTGAGTACTTACAAACAATGCACAAATAAAGTAAATAGTTTCCACTTTTCTTTCAAAGAAAACAATACTTTCCTCTATGTGCAAGTAACAACAAGACTAGTTTAATCAATCAAGACATAGCTCATTCAAAAATAGAATAAAAAAAAGTAGAATATCCTCATGAATGTGTTTAAGCTTTCCAATTTGATTGGTTGCAGTCACAACACTTAAAGAACAACTATCTCGATATTGATCCTCCAACAAAGTCTCACAACTCTTAACTCTCAAGTTGGAAAATGATTCTTCTCAAAGGATAATAGAATTCTCTCAATACTCAAAGCTCTCCCTCACTATTTTGATAGAATATTGCAAATAGAAAATCATACAAAATGTAGAGACTTTTGCACAATAAATAATGCATAGAAGAAGAATAATGATGTGTCCAAACAAATGAACTCATGGTGCTACTTATACAACAAGTAGATCATACAACCTATAGATTAGGCATGTATAATGACAAAAAATTACATGCACAGCAACACATCTAACTCAACTAAAAGGTGGAAAATAAGAAAGCATAAACTCAGCTCAAACAGCAACAAATTGACTAGGTTTAATGATAGCAAATAGAGACTATTTCAAATCTCCATATGATGGAATTCGACTAGCAACTCAAATCAGACTCCTATAGTTTAAAGGATTCAAAGGGGGTGCCAAGCATTATAATGCTTTCACAAAGGTGGCACAATTTCTTCCCTCACAAAAATAGCCAATAAAAAAAGTGTGTCATCAAACTAAAGTATGACTAAGTCATGTTGAGTATCGATTCACTCATTAAATCGGTTTCGACAAATTCATCAATATGTTTCCATATATTTATAGTTATTTGGTTGATGCAACATATCATGGTAATTCTATTGACTAAGTCCATGGTTCAATAAGGTATCGACTTATTCTCATTATCAACTTGAATGGCTGCCAAGTTTGTAGATTCAAACTCTCTTTTTGTTTGACAACAAGAGCATAAAATGGGGCTCGAGAAATATGGTTGTAACCATCTCAAAGTCTAGATACTAAGTTGTCCTTGATAATCGACTGAAGATCATTGCTTTAGATAGTTGACCTCAAAGGAAATATTATTAAATATATATATATATATAATGTATACATATATATATATATGTATGTATATATATTTGTATACATATATATGTATATGTTAGTATATATTCATATTTATCAATGTCAATAAAGCATGTACATATAATCAATATACAAAGGAATACATCAAAATAGCAATCACATTGTTATATTAATATATCAGTTGTGTATACACACACACACATATATATGCCTCTATGTACATGTATGTGTATGTATACATGTATCGATACATCATATGGGCATGTCCATTTGCTACCATACACGTATATGGATACATATATACATATACATATATGTTATACATTATATATATACACACATTTGATTCTCACACCAAATCATACATAATTACTACGGTATTGATAAGAGACTACAAGCGATATATCTATACATATACATATGCATGTCATTAGTTCCATCAGATAGTTCCATGCGCATAAGAAACTCATGCATGAGTGTGCATAGGTACATCTACCTATGTACCCTTAAGTACACGTTCCTTTGTGCGTATGGTCTATCATCGTCATCCATGTGTGTACATATACACATACCTTGTATGTTTCACATATCAATACAAGCATAGTAACAATTAAAAGAACTCTCAAGCTCTTGAATAGATAAACATCACCTAATAATGTACTCAATAGTAAACTAGACTCTTACTAAAGCAGACATACATAATAGGGATGACTTATCAATTTCCCACTTAATAACCTTGACTCAATTATTCAATTGTGGTGTGTGTAAGATCATATAGGTTATGTTACTGGTTACCCTACAAATACCTTCTCCTAAGTGATACTTCCCCTTTGCCTAGAGGAATTGAACATATACCTACAAACACTAACACATGTACATGACAGTCAATTGTTCACAAAATATGCACTATACACATTACATCTCCAAAGTTAGAATATCAAAACAATACTCATCCAATCACATAAATGCATTCCTTCATATAACATTAAATGAGATGGCATTCATTCATTAAGCAATGATAACAGAGTGCACAGAAAATTTATT
Source organism: Sequoia sempervirens (assembly GCA_007258455.2). Taxonomy (NCBI): domain Eukaryota; kingdom Viridiplantae; phylum Streptophyta; class Pinopsida; order Cupressales; family Cupressaceae; genus Sequoia; species Sequoia sempervirens. The sequence goes on along the minus strand of VDFB02105785.1, from coordinate 134,634,262 downwards.
TATCCACTGAATTCACATTTTATCCTACATAGTAATAGTAAATAGTAATTGCACAATTGGGGTGTAACATACTCCCCCCTTGTGAATCATTGTCCCCGATGATTTTATGTAGCAAAACAAAACAAAACAAACAATCAACATATTTTTCAAGCATTCTCATAAGCATCTAAAACATGAGCAAACTTTTGTTGAACTTCAACATAATATTCCCAAGTGGCTAAGTCTTATGCATACTAATCCCATTGGAATTTGCACTGTGGAACCTCCCTATTATGCAAGCAAAGATTACATGTTCTGAGCACCTTGATGGGATTGAGTGTTACCACTTTTGGGTCCTATACCTGTAAAGTAGTCCAATCAATCACATGATAGTGAACACCTGGAATTTCGAAGTGCAAAACGAGCAGAACAAAACCCCAAAAACATTTTCTAGAAACCCTAGCTAGGACCATTCACCATAGGGAGAATGATTCCTTGGTGAGCTTCAAAAGGTGATTTTTGGTGAAAGGTACACAACATTTTTACCTTTCTAGATCTACCTTTTGATTATTGTTTCAATCAGATTTAATTAGTGTTCTTCATTTTCACTTTGTAGCTTACATTTTGAATGAAATTAGGAAAATAGGTCTTTGGGGTGAACTCCTTTTCCCCCAACCTTATTTTTCGATGTTTCAACCTAAAATCCATTCCATGAAAATATAAATGACACCCAACACAAGGGGTAAACCTACCCAAGACGTTATTAGACTAGGAGATACAAGCCATCAACTAATTGAAAAACAACTGATCAATTTCACATAAAGGAAAGATTCTCAATATAAAACATGGAATAACTTCTAGATTTAGACAAAAAAACCTAATATTACTTCAGTGCACTAGAGGGACTACAATGTATCCCTCTAGTGCCTTTAAATGGCGCTAGTTCCCAAGATTAGCTTTGTCATCCTTCCATAGTATCCAAACAAAAAAATTCAAGCCACTAACTATTTAGTAGGGTTTTTACCTCATGTAATTCATTTGAAGGGCAACAAAATAAGATGGTTAACTAGTTGATGTAATGGGAAGTTGTGACAAGGTGAGCTATTAAGGTAGAATTTTTAGGAATAAAGGCATTGAGGTCCTTGGGGTTATTTTTCTATCCTATATCAAATAATATTTTTCCCTAATGGAGATGTCATACCCTCTCATTGATTATATCAAAATGTAGTGACATCACTATTAATAACTCTCGAATAATATAAGAAGGCATGATTTAGCGAACATTTAACCAGGGAAAGGATCCTATCCTTGATTTTTTCAAATCTTAAATTAAATTCTCCCATAAATTCATAAGGGGATCTTCTAAAATTATAGTCAACTATTCTACCAAGGACAAGTGATCACTCCATTAAATTATTCACAAATATTCTCACTCAACTCATCCCAGCTATGTATAGAATTGGGATAAAAACCTTTGTACTGTTGTAATTCCTTTCCTTTTAAGAACATAGCTAAGAGGTTAACATAACATATATTAGAAATGTCATGTATTTGCTCTATAGAAGTGGTTGTTATTTCACTAGTGAAACATATGGTATACTATTTAGGGTAGCTATTGGCATGTCATCTGTTTAAACTAGGACAATAGAGCTGCCACCATTGAATGTAACAAATAATAGTTATTTTGGGGCAGCTATGTTGGGAATATGAAATAGTGTTTTATTTAACTAAATATTAGGTGTCCTTAGCTGAGGGATCCTACTAAATGGAGGTGTAGATTGGGCTCTAGGGGATGATATTATTAAAATTTTGGCTCTTCTTACTAGAGATAAAGAATGTATAGTTCTTCTTCTTGAAGAAAAATATTATAATTCAAAAAATTGGATGTTACCTCGTGAAGAAGCTCTAGTTTAAATTTTGGGCATGAAAGTTGTAGGATTGATCTAGAACTAGAGTATGTAAAGTGTGCACAGTCACCAAGTGCTTGAAAATTTTCCTCTAATTATTGCAATTGTTAAGACCAACACCAATATTCTTTTACTAAATGACATGAATCTCATCAAATAGGTCCCACTAAGAAATTCCAAAAAAAAATACATTACTTAAATTTATGCACCCCATTGAAATTAGTTTAGCATTTTAGTGAAACAATGGGTATGATCTCAAGGTGTGGGACCTTGCAAATGAGATTAGGCCTCTAGAGAAGGTTGGATTCTTTTCCAAGCCTAGGTATTGTGAGATGGGGTTTCTTAACTTCTAGCCTAGAATAGTGATAGCTAACACCTCTAGACTAATAGGACCTCATCAACAAGAGGATACAAAATAATGGAGAGAGATTGAAATGCAAAGTATAAAATAAATTACTCCCCATATTGGTTGATTCACTTCCCTTGCTCTCCTTCTTCTTCTTATGCAACTTTTCCCTCAGATTTGTTGGAATACTTGTACAAAACTTGCAAATAGTAAGCAAGAAAGTTGGAGAAGATTAGTTGTTAAGGTGAAAATGGAGGAGGAAGGTTGCTTTTATAGACAACCTTTCAAATGGACAACTGAGATTAATCCTCTAGAAAGATTCCAAGATCAATGGTGGAGGATGCATGAGAGGGAGGTTACAAAATGGATGGTTGAGATTAATTCTCTAGAAGGATTCCAAGATCAATGGTCCAGAATTGATGCACCAACAATATGCTATTTTTGGAGGAATCGTGATAGGTATGACGACTGACGGCTATGACAAGGGTTAATGACAGGGCATCTTTGACCAGGTGGTTCATAAATAATTTATTTGAAAATGGAGGAAAGGGACAAGTGGCAAATAAATTATTTATTCAAATTATTTATTTGGAGAAAATGAAAAGAGGAGCATTTAATTAAATGGGGAGATAAAAATTAGACATTAAATAATTAATTTGATTAATTATTTAATAGGGGAAGATGACAAGGGATAGTTAAATAGATGAAAGGTGATAAATGAGTAATTAAATAAATAATATAATTTATTTAACTATTGAAGAAGAGGGGGAATTAGTGACATGATTAATTTATTTTAATTGATCAAGATAGAAAAGAAATGAGAAAGGTGAATTAATTAAATAATTAAAAATTATTTATTCAATAGAGGAATATGATTGAACATAATTTAATAATTAAAATTATTCAATTATTGAAGGACGATGACCAAGAAAAATGGTGCTCACAGACTTAGGACATTTTTTAGTGTCTACATTTTGCCCCTCTTTGACATAATTCAATTCATCGTGTTGTGTCAAAGAAATTTAATTCTGAAATATGCCCAGTCAAAGCAAGGTGGCAAAAGATGACTAAGAGGTTTGTGGTATGCCCCCTTGAGAGGATAGGCGAGTTCAAACAACACGAATGTTCTCTCGAAATGGATGACAAGACTAGAGGATGAAGGATAGAAGAAATGTTAGCATGGAAGGGGATAGATGTTAGCGTGAAAGAGAAAGGAGGATGAAGATGGAAAGTTAGATAGGAAATGATAAGGGAACCAACTTTCATGCTTACATTTTTATATTTATCATCATTGGGCGTCAAAATATCACAAATGGTCCACAAACACCATGGTATGACATAGACCAAGGTGTGCAAGGTGACCATTTGGGAAAGACAAGTAGTCAAAAAGACAAGGAATGCCCCAGCTCATAATACTAAGGACCCAATTGTCCCAGTATTTTTTCCAAGACAAACCACAAATAGAAAAAAAAGAAAAGAGGCCATGATCCATCATCGTCCCTCTAAATCCGTTGATAGGACATCCTCAAGGAGACTAGTAAGATGACCCAAAATCAATCGAAAAGATAAGACAATTTCAGACCAATAAAGTGTTTGCCAAGTGTTTGCCAGTGATGATGAGATTGTTTGATTGATCAATTAGGTTAACCAAGATCATCGAGTTAATTGATAGGTTGACAAGAATTGATTGATAAGTTGACAGAGGTTGAAAAATTGATTTGATCAATAGGTTGACAAAGATTTTTTGACAAGTTGAAAAAAGTTGACAAATTGATTGAATTGATTGTACCTAGTTTCAGGAAGGACATATCTTGGTTAAGGAAAGATTGATTGACCATGTTGAAAATATTGATTGTGACAAAGATTGATCATTTGTTTGACAAAGATTGATGAAAATGACCAAGTCATGTGACGATACCCAGTTGTAGGAAGGACACATCTTGTTTTGGGGCAACATACAAATCTAATAAGGTTGACTAAGTGATAAGAGTTGACAAGGCACCTAACTGTAGGAAAGACATATCCTACTTAAGGTGAATGACCAAATTGACAAAGTCTAACCTCAGGAAGGACACATCCTGATATAAGACCAAATGAGACTAATGACCTAATTCCCCATTCTAATTGAATGACCAATTTGATTGATTGATGATAAGATGATTGATTGATGAAAGATTTTGTTGGTTATGTTTGTTTGTTGTTTTGTGATTGGTTTGAATAATGATTGTTTTCAGACCAAGGAGTTGACCAGACTCAACAAACCCTAAGGGACTTGACCTAGGGGGCCTCGGGAGCTCATCGATAGATGGCATTACCTACGCAACAATGCGCAGAGACCTTGTAGTTTGACACAACTTGAATTTGTCTTATTCAATAAAAGACTAAGTCATGATTTTATTTGGACAAACCTAAAAGAACTGACCTAATGTCTTGGGGGTCCATTTAAGATGAGCCTTGCCTACGTAGAAAACGAACAGAGGCAACGTAGTTTGACCACTCTAACACAAACTAACTCAAACTCAGACTCAGACTCAGACTCAGACTCAAACTCTATTTTTGGTATTTTGATGTTTTTCGATTTTTTTGGATTTTGATGTTTTCTAATTTTTTTGGGATTTTGATGTTTTCTGATTTTTTGGGATTTTGATGTTTTCTAATTTTTTTGAATTTTGATGTATTCTATTTTTTTTGGATTTCAATGTTTTATGATGTTGATAGTATTTCTGATAAAGAGGTAGGTCAAGGAATTGCCCCCAGTCAAGTGCGAGACTAATTTATTATGCACAAAGGGGATTGATGGATGGTCAAGAAAGCAAATGATGCTAAATGTTGATGGTTCCCAAGCTATAGGAAGGATGACGAAGCTTTATTATGGATGAATGATACTTTTTTATGAATGAAAACCATAAGGATCATGACAAATGCATGTGAAAGATACCCACAATCAACTAGACAGGCATGCACAAGGATCCAAGGACAAACATGATCTTGCCCCTAGTCAAGTTGAAAACCAATTGATAGGTGATGATGATGACAACATTGTTTGATATGGGAAGGACACATCTCGAAACAACATGAGTATTGGGAAAGACATATCTCAATGATGATAATGTAACTAAAGGATCAAGGTCTACAACAAGGCTAGGAACAAAGCCAAGGAATGTTTTGCATGATGCGCTAGGTTGCATAGCAAGATTGTATGGATTAGGCTTGTTGCATTTGGAATGAATAACCTTAGGACAAGATGGGATTATGGAGGGAACTTGGATAAGCATATTAGAATCCTTAAATTAATGACAAGGGAAACCAAGTCCAACTATAGGTATGGAAAGATAATGGATTGATTTTGGAAAAGAATAGGAGACATGAGGATTATTGGTTGAAAGAATTAGCATATGATCTCCAAGGACTACATTGCATAGGAATAATTTTTTTTCTCTGAGATATGGGTTTGGATAAATTCTATGAAGGCGATGCCATGATATTTCATAGATAGTGTATGGCCACAGGATAGACATGTCAAGAATTTTCCCAAAGCATGATTTATGTTTGTGCCCAACTTCTTATCAAGATCAAGGTAGGTGGGAAAATGGATGGAAACAATATGGGTTGGATGGATTGATGGAAATATCATGAGAAAGGCATGGGAGATGAGACAACTTTCCCCCAAGTGTAACGGTTCACATAGATAATTGCTCTTACACATGATGCCTGTTTGCCAGGTTTTCATCATGGTACTTATCCAAAGAGTCATAAAAACGGTTTTTGCTATTGGACGAATTTTTTCTCTTTACTATTTTTTTCTTTTTTCTTTTTTTTCTTTTTCTTTTTCTTTTTCTTTTCCTTTTTTTCTTTTTTCTTTTTTTCTTTTTGATTTTTTTGATGCCACACAAGACGCCTATTTGCCAGGTTTTCATCAAGGTGACAATTTTTTTAAAATTTTATATCGACTTGATGTTCTGGATGATTGTTGATTGTTCTAAATCCTTTGATGGTGTTGATGTAGATACATGTGTCATGATATGCCAATAGTGACCTTTATGGAGTAGTTCTCTTGTTAGGATCATAACACTTGCATTCAATTGATCAATGTCATTGTGATCCTCTCTGATATTAGGTTTGGCCTTATCAAAATATGCACATCATGATAGAGTTCCAATTGAGTCCTTATGATATAGAGTTGTTGCCAAGATGTGATGAATTTGTGATGTGGGATTTTTAGACTTTAGGTGAGATGTAGGATTATGATGAATGATGGTAGGTGTGGATGGACTATTTGGTGCTTTGGATGTAGCAATTTTTATTTTCCAAACTTGGGATGGTGGATGGATTATGGAATTTTGATTGGGATAGTGTCTAGAACCAACACTTTTATATGCCCTGCTTGATGACCATTTAGAAGGAGGTGGACATTTTTTATATGTGAGAGACCTCTTTTCTTGTGGCTCCACATTTTGATTGGATATTGGAACTGAAATTTTTTCTTTACTTGATCCATTTTTCTTTGGGATCCACTTTAGCTTTATTTTTCCACTTGGATTTTTTCATTCAATGGCCTTTGATATTTGATTTTGGACTTTAGACTTGTAATAATTTTATTTTTGTTGGTTCTAATTGATGGGATTAATAATCTTGGAATGATGGTTTATGGTGTGGATGGAAGGGGTGTTGGAACAACCTTATGAAAAGGATTACTAATGGACCTCATTTTGATGTTTGTATTGGATAAATTTGTCCCCAAAATCATCGAGGTATCACTAGCATAATTTTATTTTCTGATTGAAGAATAACCAAGACCTTGATGTCTAATATTTTCATAAAACTGTATTGGTTCTCGAATTCCTTGCTCATGTAGACCCAGTCCTTTTCCTTGATACTGCATGCTCTGAAATATTCTATTTGCGATGGGGTATTTTTTACTTTGAAAACAAGATGCTAACCCATCATTGTGTATGTGAAAATTGCTACATGGAATCTTCTCCTCTATGAGAAAGCCTAATTTGATAAAAGTGATGATCCTAGTTGATAGGATATTTTGGCTTTATCATTCATCATACTTGTTTCTTCTTGATCATTTGGGATATCGATTTGATCCATGGTAGCTTTTGTATCTTCTTCTTTGATTTGATCAATAGTAGCTTCTTTATGCTCTTCTTTGACTTGATCAATAGTAGATTCTTTATGTTCTTCTTGATCTATAATAGCCTTTTTTTGTTCTTTGAATTGATCAATAGTAGCTCCTTTATGCTCTCCTTTGATGTTATTTGTATCATTTGTTTGATTATTTATATGTCCAAAGGAGGAAAGTGTCTCATCTTGGGAAATGGATGTGTTTGGTACTTGTATAGGATTGACTTCAAATGTTTGATCATGAATGGCATAAAGGTCGATGAGTGGATCATTTTGGACTTCATGTTCAAGGGTAGGATCTTGGTCAAAAATAGGTTTGTCTTGGATTATATGATTGGGAATGGGATCTTGATCAAGAATAGGTGCATTTTGGATGTCATGACTATCTAGAAGGTGGATGAACTTAAGAATGGGATCATGGGATGGACTACTTTGATCTTGACATGAAGGTGAAGCTATGATGTCATGCTTTGGACTTTTCTTTTGACATGTATCCCAAGATGTAGGCAATGCGATATGATTTTGGAGACCATGACCAAATGTAGCTTGGGATGGATTAGTGGATGATGGACTAGGATAGGATGTGGAGACTTGGAATGGCTTGAGGGATGATGGACTAGGATAGGACGTAGAGGCTTGGAATGGACTAGTGGAAGGTTGTTTTCCCTTGTCAAAGTTAGGATAGGGATGACTAATGGGCGTTTGTTGTGGATCAATGGCATGGATTGTGCTAAGGGACTCTTGATAGTGAGGGTAGATGGATGGAGGACTAGACCTTATGGATTGTCGGTAAGAAGGGTATGTGAGTGGTTGGTATTGATGATTGAGGATTGATTGGTATTCATCTTGACTACGAAGAAGATCAAGGTAAAGCGAAGACATGGTCATGAATTTGGATTAGGATGGATAAGGAAAAATTAGTGAGGATCATATAAAACTTGTGACCTTTGGATAACAATGCAAGGTGCTAATGCAAAATGGATATGAAACTAAACTTTTTTTTTTGAATTTAAGGATATAAGGATGCAAAGTGCCAATGTACCTAAGACCAAGATTATGGAATGGTGGGATGATAATGAACCTATGACCAAAAGATATGATATGCAAGAATGATGATGACCAAAGGATAATCTTTTTCTTTTTGTGATTTTTGGGATATATAGGGATGCAAAATGACAATGCAAGGATGATGATGATCTTAAGACCAAAGGATATGGAATGCAAATGAAGCTAAATGCCAAATGATGCAAGATGGTATGGGACTAATCTATGTTTTTGAATTTTTAGATTTTAGGATATAAAAATGCAAGGATGCTGATAATTAAAGGATGACAATGTCCAAAGGATGGGGGATAATGAAAGCTAAAAGATACTAAAGATTGATTGATGTTCAAGGTGAATGATAAGGTGACTAGATGATGCTAATTGAAGATCAAGGTGATAATGCAACTAAGGTTAAAATGAAATTAACCTATGTTTTTTTTTTTTTTGGAGTATAAGGATGAAAATATAATGAAACTAATGGATGCAAAAGGATATTGATAATGATGTGATGCTAAGGCTAAGGTAAGTGAGCTATTTTTTTGTGTTTTTGCATTTTTGGGATAAGGGTGCAAAGTGCAATCTAAGGAATGTGTGTCTAAATGAGGGTAATGTAATGCAAAGGACTCCTAAAATTTTAAACAAAGGATGGCACTCAAGCTAATGTGAACTCAAGGAAACAAATTCCAAATGTCATTGATCATAAGAGGACAACCAAGACCAAGACACAAGATGAAGACTCAACTTGACAAAGTGACAATGACAAGAAAATGACAAGGAAAATGGTCAATGACAAATATAATGAGTAACCAAATTTTTTTGAAAGCTCAAAGGTCTCCCTATGTTCAAAATCTAAAGGTTTAAATGCAACCTAAAAGTCAATGTCTAATTTGTGTAATGCAAAGGATTGAGGAATGCAACCTATAATGCAATGTATTTCTAATGGGAATGCCTAAAATGAATTGGTAAATCTTACAAGTCTCTGGTTTAGAAGTCAAGATGACTATTATGATGAATTGGTTTAGTTTTGTACAAGGATTTTATGAAATTGTGGTAATTAGGCAATTGTGGCTTTGTATCTGGTAGTTGTTGTTTTTCATAATGTTGTTTTGATAGTTTTGATGTTTTTGAAATGGTTTTGATCTGAATTTTTTACTATTTATGATGAGATATGACTAGCAAACAAAATAGACAGTATCAAGCAATTTGTTTAGGAATGGTTTGATGTGAAAATGTTTGATTTTTAAAGAAGACAAACACAATCCTAAGGTTGGAAAAGACAATATTCGTTGAATTCCCACTTGGATTTCTCTAGCCACAATGATAAACTCCCTCGAGAGGTCTCCCAACCCTTAGAACAAGGGTTTCTCATATCATAAAGATGTTGGAGGAGAACTATCATGTATGGTCATGTTGATTGTGAACTTTCCTCACAGCCACAAATTTATATAGCGGTTCGGAAGGACTTGGCTTTAGCATGTTACCGCTTGGGTCATTCCCTTAGGGTGAGTACTTTTTCCCACTAAGGCAAGCCCTCTAATGGGTAAACACAAAATCGGATGGGTTTGGATTTCTGATCATCGAGTTTGCACAAGGTGAGAGCATAATACCTACCACCCTCAAACATTAAGACATGGTGTTCTTTACCCTCTAATTAAATCTTTGTGAGAAAGACAATCATTCATTTTAAGTACCAAATGAAATATTTTCTAATCTAAAACAAACAAAGTGGTTTCAAAATTTAATTCTTGGAAATTCGAACTTGCAAAACCACTTGTTAGTAGTCTCAAAAGAAGGATCTTGGGCCAACAAAAAAGCTGCACAAACTTCAAGTTAGCACCAAAAAGGAGGTTAGCACAAAACCAAAACTAGAATCTAATAACTAAACTAAAAATGAAAACAATAATTTTAACTAAACTAAAACTCAAGTAAATCTAAAAAATTAAAGGACTCTATTTTTTTGTTGCTCCAAGAAGCAATTTTGGGAGTCCCAACCTAAAGCCACACGATGCAAACAGAAAATCAGTAAACCAAAAAGAAAAAAACTTGAATGAAAACAAAAAAATAAACTAGTGATAACTTTCTCAAAACTAAACAAAATTTTAAAATGTAAAAATCTATGGAAAGCTAAGACATGGACCTTCAAAACCCAATTTTTTTTTCCAAAATCCTACACAACAAAAGTGCTATAAACAAAAGAAAATTTGGGGGTCTTAACAACTAAATCTTAAAAAGGTGCAAGCACTAAAACGGCCATAACTTTCTCAAAACATATCAAAATTTTAAACCATTTGAAGTTCTGGAAAGTTAAAAGTGAGGCCTAAAAAACCTAGATAATCATTTTTTTAGATTTCATGCACCCATTTTTCCATGCTAAAAATAAGATGACGGTATTTTGTGTGAATTCTTGGCTGTAACCTGCAAAACAACAAAAACAAACAGATTTCTCTATAAAATTGTAAGATTCACGTCGGGTTCACCAATGTGAGATGGGGTTTATTAACTTCTAGCCTAGAATAGTGACAACTAACACCTCTAGACTAATAAGACCTCATCAACAAGAGACTACAAAATAATGGACAGAGATTGAAATGCAAAGCACAAAATAAATTACTCCCCATATTGGTTGATTCACTTCCCTTTCTCTCCTTCTTCTTATGCAACTTTTCTCTCATATTTGTTGGAATAGTTGTGCAAAACCTGCAAATAGTAAGCAAAAAAGTTGGAGAAGATTAGCTGTTAAGGTGAAAATGGAGGAGGAAGGTTTCTTTTATAGACAACCATTCAAATGGACGGCTGAGATTAATCCTCTAGAAGGATTCCAAGGTCAATGGTGGAGGATGCATGAGAGGGAGGTAACAAAATGGATGGTTGAGATTAATTCTCTAGAAGGATTCGAAGATCAATGGTCCATAATCGATGCACCAAGAATATGCTATTCTTGGAGGAATCATGATAGGTATGATGTCAGAATATGCTATTCTTGGAGGAATCATGATAGGTATGATGTCTGACGGCTATGACAGTAATGAAGGCTATGACAGGGGCTAATGATAGGGCATCTTTGACCAAGTGGTGCATAAATAATTTATTCAAAAATTGATGAAAATGAAGGAAAGGGACAAGTGGAAAATAAATTATTTATTCAAATTATTTATTTGGAGAAAATGAAAAGAGGAGCATTTAATTAAAGTCATTAATTTAATTAAATGGGGAGATAGAAATTAGACATTAAATAATTAATTTGATTAATTATTTAATAGGGGAAGATGACAAGGGATAGTTAAATAATTTTGATAATTATTTAACTATAGAAGAATTAAAAGACCATGAATAGATAAATAATTAATGGTAATTATTTAACTATAGATGAAAGTGATAAAGGAGTAATTAAATAAATAATATAATTTATTTAACTATTGAAGAAGAGGGAGAATTAGAGATGTGATTAATTTATTTTAATTGATCAAGATAGAAAAGAAATGAGAAAGGTGAATTAATTAAATAATTAAAAATTATTTATTCAATAGAGGAATATGATCGAACATAATTGAATAATTAAAATTATTCAATTATTGAAGGACAACGACAAGGAAAAATGGTGCTCGCAGACTTAGGACATTTTTCAGTGTCTATAGGTACAAAGTGTTAGTCCATCTCAACATTGAATCAAACTAAAACCCTAGCCCTCCTTTACTTATTTTCATAAAGATAAAAGGGAGAAGAAGAAGTGTAGAAAGGGAAAATATGATGCACCAATATTTAGAAGCAAAGAATCAATAGAAGTTTTCTACAGTTTTATATAGATATCTTGTTTATAGAATCCTACAACATGAGTGAAGGTAAGGAGTTAACAAACACTAAGAGGGAAATAAAACCCTTAGCCCCTACAACCATGTTTTACACAACCTAGATATGTAGAAAATAGTAAAAATTCATCCAAGCATGAAGATAATATATTATACATCATTCCAAAGAGGGAAAAGATGTGAGTATGAGAAATATTTATTGAATTTGGGGCTTAAAGCCAACTTACAGTTGTATAAAATGCAAAATGCATATATTCTACTAGATAAATTGAGGGAAAATTCCATAAAAGGAGCACAAAGTTCTTTTTATCCTTCATAAGAGGTGTAGGGGAGAGAGAGTGTGTCTTGTAGGGCATAAAACCCTATTCGTGACCTTGCTAATGATATGTAAACATGTTTCTATAAAATATTGAGCTACATACATGATAAAATATTCTTGAAACCACAACAATGCTTCAACATTCAAGATCCATGAATATGAGTACAAAAACACCCATAAAATCCATGAAAAAATGATAACTAGGGATTACTCTTTGGTAAAAAAAAGGGTATGATATAAATAAATGAGGTGTGGGCAATGATTTCCTCCTTCAATGTATGAAATATGTGATAAAAATATTACAAGGCCTCCATGAATCAATACCTAGTAGTTATAGGAGTTGTTGAGCATTAATGGAATTTTTTTATCAAAGTAAGAGACCCCATCAGATGGTGGGAGTCAGGTGGAACCAAGAACTTGGAATTGAGAAGTTCATAATCCAAGCTCTAGTTGGGTCCTCCCTGTTCCAAATGGAACCTAGAACTTTCAATTGGAAGATTGTAATGGTGGGTATCAAGCCTATTAATGATCACCCATTGTTTTTGCTAAGGAAGGTTGCAATTGGAACCTAGGAAGAGAACCTATTGATGATCAATCATAATTAATTCATATGTCCACCATGATCACTCATGCATCATTAAGTTTCTTATGGAATTTAAGTATTCTATTTCACCTTGGTGTTGGGAGTGTTACCTCTTGATCCCAAATTGATTATTTTTGCCACTAGACCCCCACTTGGTTTTAGAAATTAAGAGATGAAAATTATTGAGATCAATAGATGAAAAATGAGTTAATTATGAGGTGTGAAAATTTATTAAACAAAACCATGTGATGTGTGATAAGTTAGTGTATTAAAATTGGAGATATATTTATTTATGATATGATTAAATAATACCATATGGTGTGATATAAATCATTGCATTAAAACTAGAGATACGTTGAATTATTAATTGTACTTTATTTTTAATGTAATGTCTAGAGATGGGTTCTTTGTAAATTGTATTTATTTGTTAGTGTGACATATGTGCATATGAATCCATGTGATAAATAAAAATACTATATTATTGGAAAAAATATTCTCTATGGGAGATTAGAAAGTATGTGATCCTTACATATTGTGTGACTTGTAAAATTCTTTATATGCATATTGCTTTATGTATCATTTATGTTATGGGAAATATAGACTCATATTATGACTCTGATGATGGAATTCCTTGTTTGGTTATAATATTGGGGAGGGAATATCTTAATATCTATTCTTATTTCGTATAGTGTTATATATGGGTCCAGTTACTCAAGATTTTAGGAGGGAATGTCGTAGGGGAACGATAAGGGAAATTCTTATGGTTTACACTATTTTTAGTTACAAATTGAAGAGGGAATGTTCTGGTAATAATTATCTAGATTAAATGCCTAATTTTATATCTTTGGCCAAAGCATTATGGTCCTAACCCATTATAGTTAGATGGGTTGTGCACGATACCTTATGTGGTGTTTTTCCATTATAGCTAGAATGGTTCACACATATTGGTTTGCTTTTAAATGTTTTCTTCATAATTGATATATATCTTGTATTATAATTATAGTTACAAAGAACTAGTTTTTGATATTTCTACTATGCTTTGGATGATTGTATATATATTGTTGACTATTCTTATTTCCTTATAGTGTCGATGATATGCACATGAGATTTCTAAATTAATAGATGTAATAAAAGTAATTTCTTTAATTCTAAGAAATATGTGAAATCTAAATACGACTTCTCTATTGATTTAATAATTTTACACATATACTTTCTTATTATATTATGCACTATATTAATAATTTATGCATGCGTACAAGAAAAAATATATTAAAAACTTATGGTTAATTTTTTAGCTTATTAGTGACTGATTAGGTTGGGATCTTACATGTCTTCCATTTAAGTAATATGGAAGATGAGTTCACATCAACTCACCTACAAGTAACATGTGTTTTATAACATTTAGAGAATATAAATGGTCAACTTCAAACATTTAGAAATACATATTTTCCATTACTTGGTACGGAGAAATGGAGATTTTATGTCCAATGTTTCATTTTACCATTGTGATGGTTGATATATTGCCTTCTAAGTTAGAAACCATAACAAATTTTGAATCAAATAATTTTCTAAAACCAATGGATTGAGGTCACTTTTCAATCCTAAAAATAGAAATATGTCAAACCTTTTTAGGATTGGAAAACATGTCAAGCCTTGTCAAGAAAATAGTATATAGTTTACTTCTAAAAAATAATTGATACATGGTGTTTGTGTTTGAAATTATGGATAAATACATTGTTTAATTCTAGGTTTATTACATTCCTATTTAAAATTGTATTTGTGTTGTTATGTGCAATGATTAACCATATTTCATGTTCCAAGACCATTTAGTATGGTTGTGATAGGTGGCCATGAGATTGAACCCCAACACAATGGTATTAGAAAACACTCCTTACTAAATGGTCTTTCCTACAAAGATACTAGTGGGAAAATGATAGAGAGAAAATTATAAATATCTTGCTTTGGAAAAAAATATAAATATATTAATAATATGGGATGAGATTCATTATTTTCCCTCTCACTTTGTACATTAGGTAAGCCTCAAACTCTCTCATGCTAATAATATTGACAAATATTGTTTGTTGTTTGATTCTCTCATTCCACACAATCATTCTGATGCTATATCATCTATATGTAAACCTTCATTTCTTCTATTATTTATCTTATTTTCATTCCTTTTACAACTATTTTCCCTTGTATTCCCACTAATATCTCTAGTTATTCTACTGCCTCCAATTTTCTTCCTTTAATTTTTTGTTTATAAAGCAAATAAAAAAAAAATCAATTGAAAATTATTTAAGGAAAAAATAGCTTTAAAAAAATGTTAAGATTATATAGTGAGATTTTAATTGTTTTGAAAGGCTTCAAAAGTATATAAACAAAACAAAATAGGAAGATGAGGTATATGAAGGTATAATTTAAACTATTATTTGAAAAGGAAAATAAAACTAGTATCAATGTCATTCATTCAGTTTGTCTAAGAAGAATATAGTTGGAAAAAGAAGCCAAATTGTTGGAATTTTTTGTTAACCTATATAATCCAACACATTTTTTGCACAAGTAAGGTGGAGGGGCATAGAAAAATCACCTTTTTAATATCATCTAGATCTAATATTTGATCATATTATTAATAAATACAATTGTGTAAGAAAGGTGATTTGGGTTTTCCTCCTATGTGGTGAACCCATTTCATGATGGATGGAGAGGGGAGGACATGGGTGGAGGGGAAAGGGAGAGAGGGTGACTATGGGGGAGGGGGGTGATGGGTTGGAGCAGAGTTGTAGAGAGAGAGAGAAAGGCTTTGCAATTTTATTCACATGCTATATCAAATTCATGAGTGGATGATTGAAAAATTGGTTTTAGTAAATTTTATTTTTAAAATTTTAGACAAATAAATGTTTATACTTAAGCTAAAACAAATGAATATAACATATTTGTGTCTTAAAAGGTAAATTTCTTCTTAAGTGTGGTTTTCATTGTCCATAGGAATATTTTTCTTATTGCCTTCATTTCTATCTATTATTGCCCATATCATTAGAAGAGAATTATCTCTTATAAGGGTTCCTTGAGTATTAAAGATAACTTGACATAACAAAAACAATTTTCCCAAAAAATACCTAATGCAATAAAGAGAATTTTAGAAAAATGTCCAGGTAAAAGGTAAAAGTAAATATAAAAATAGAGTTTATTAAGATATAGTAAACTATGTAAATGGAAAAGTAAAGTTTTGCATTTTGATCAAAAAATAAATGGTCAAGTGATGTAATTGTACCCAATTCATAGATAAAAGACACTTACACCAATTAATGACACATATTAGAATCAACATCCAACTGTCAATATTACTTTATAAAATCTCCAAGCAAGATTGTTTCAATGGTAGTCCTTTCAATCTTGTTCATTCAACCACAACCATAGATGTACTTCTTTAAGTGTTTTTGAGTATCTAGATAAATGGTAAAAGTTTAAATATAAAAGTATAATTTGTTAAAATATAGTGAAAGTATAAATGGAAAAGTAAAGTTTATATTTTGATTGAAAAAACAAATGATCAAGTAATGTTACCCAAATTCAAAGAGAAAAAACACTTACACCAATTAATGACACATATTAGAATCAACATCCAACAACCAAGATTACTTTATAAAATCTCCAATCAAGATTGTTTCAATGGTAGTCCTTTCAATCTTGTTCATTCAAGCACAGCCATAGATGTACTTCTCTAAGTGCTTTTGAGTATCTAGATAAATGATAAAAGTAAATATAAACATTTAGTTTGTTAAAATATAGTGAAAAGTGTAAATGGAGAAGTAAAGTTTGCATTTTGATTAAAAAATTAAATGGTCAAGTGATGTTACCCAAATTCAAAGAGAAAATACACTTACACCAATTAATGGCACATATTATCTAATCAACATCCAATAGCCAATATTACTTTATAAAATCTCCAAGCAAGATTGCTGCAATTAATGGATCTTGTTCATTCAAACACAACCATAGATGTACTTCTTTGAGTGCTTTTCAGTATTTATAAACATAATCATGAGAATATATAATTAGGGGATGTAAAGATAAGCTCAAAATGGTCCTCTAACATAAAGCAACAAACAAGATCCACAAATATTAAAGATTTAAATTTACACCGCATAGAATCAACAAGCCCGTCTATTACACCTATAATCATATATCTTATAATTCAATTGTCAAATTTAAATAGAAGTTGAAGAATCTTGTCAATAAATAACGTATAACAACTCTTTTAAAATTATCTATAAAAACAAAAATATCCATATCTATATAATTCAATTGTTTCCATCAATTAATAAAACAAAACAAAAAATAATTCCATTCAAACCTTTAAAGAATCTTATATATCTAATATTTTCCTATAACTCTAGGACAAAAATGATAACATGCATGTGTGGATGGCCATGATTCTTTTATAAGTTAAATCAATTGTTGTAGCATCCAATAAAATTATTGCATCCACAACGTTCTATTTGTTTCATTCCCGAAAGCTTGTGGAAAGTAGTTCTTTTAGCATCATTTCAAAGCAATGGAAAATGGATTCATTCTCCAAAAACAACAACACTGTGATGGAAATTGTTTCATTCTCTGAAAATAACAAGACAGTGATGGAAATGGATTCATTCTCTGCAAAAAAAAGACAACACTTTATTCTACACATGCCAGAATAATAAAAAAAATTAATCTAAATTTCCTCAGCTTACAGGATAAAAAGAAAAAACAATAATTTGAGAATCACCCAAATATTTTTTCCTACGTTAGGGTTCCTCCCTAAGATTTTTGGAAGCAAACAAATATAAAACAGACCCAGAATAGACAGCTGAAAACTCAGATGGTGGAGCAGATGTTTATGATAAAGAACAGCTTAGCAGATTGATCTTCACAGGCAACAATAGCTGATGGTTCTCATGAACAAGCTGCAAATTCTAACCTTATATGTAGAAAATACAAGTGATCTGCAGTGGCTTTCTTAGATTTTCTGTCACTTTGAAGGTTTTACTTGTGATCATGCTTTGCATTTTTCTATCTTGAAGGCTCTAGTGTCTTAGATTCTGTAATTTTGTTTTGACAGTTGTGTTGTTGTAGTATTTGTAATCTGCATTGATCTATAAAGAAAAAGAAAAAATCATAGAACAGAAGTTACTGTGTTTATTAGTTTTAAATTCATATTTAGAATGCAACTTATAGCTTGGCTGTAGGTAGATGTGTTGTAAATTGCAAAACTTAATGAAAAGTTTTGGATTCAAATCACAAGTATTTTAATAAGTATTATATTATTTCTGTAATCATTTAGTTTTGAGATTATGTTTTTGATAAAAGGAAAACCAGATTTTGAAGGGATCCGGAACCCATAAACAAAAAGAGCAAGGCTGCAGAAAAAGACAGCAAGCAACCAGCAAAAAAGATCAGCACCACAACAAGACCAATCAAGATTTGCACTTTACACTTTTCTTGTGGGAGCAAAGAATCATGTCGAAAGAGGGCTTAGAGGATTTAAATTTTTTTCCTTTAACTGTGATCCACCCTTCTTCCACTTGCGCTGCGTTACCATCCCAAACCAGCGCGCAACTTTCATGAGTATGAAAGCCAACAGCTAAAGATTTAGGAGATACATCTTGATTCCTTTGTGCAAATAAAGACTTCACAGAAGAATCGCCAGAAAGGGAAGCCGACGCACAATCACCTGAAGTGGCAGACTTAGACTCAATAGGGGAGGCCCATGCATCCCCGCCAGTTGAGACGATAGGAGGAGGCGTCCCAAGACCCAGTGGTTCAGAGGCAACCACATCTGAAAAACTCTTATTCTGATCAACTTTCTTCTCAACCGTATAATGTTGTTGAGAGGCACCTTTCCACCAAGTAGTTGTCTTGGTTTTTTTCTCAAATCCACAATGTGCAGCCACATGTCTAGTATTGAAGCATCGTCTACACCGGAAGGGAATCCCTTCATAATCCAAAGATTGGACCCAAGAGCCTTTAGAAGATTTAAGGACTTCAGCAGGCAACCCTTTTGAAACATTTATTTCAACTAGAATGCGAGCATAGGTGGAATGAAGAATGTCAGAAGATTCATCATCCACCATCAAGAAATCACCAAGGGCATCACCCACTTCCTCCAGAAGAGAGTCATGCCAAAGGTGAAGGGGGAGATTGGGCAATCTAACCCAAATCGGGAATTTATTAAAAAATTTAGAAACAGGGTCGAAATCGGAATAAGGTTTGATCATCAACATATATTTGTCTTCCCAGCTAAAATAATTTTCACACAAGATTACTTTTCTGTCCTGAACATTGTCAAATTTAGCAGCAAAAAATCCCTCAGCGAAGGGATAAATGTTAACTTTACCCGAAATTAAAGGCTCCCATTCACTAGAAATACGGTATATGATTAAAAGAGATATACGATATAGAGGGGGAAAAAGTGTAGAGTACATTTCAAAAAATATAAAATAAAAAGTCAAATATAATAATGGAAAACATGAATCAAAGATGAGATGTAAAGGTTTTAAATAGCATTTGTAACATTGAAGGCTGTAAAAATGTATGAGGGCATGAAAATGTGGAGGTTGATGCCGCTCAGATCTATAATATGAACTTGAGAAAGTTGGCCAAGAGGTATCTTCCTATTGATGGGAGAGGTTTGGAAATAGGAAGTGATCAATCTACTATGAGCTCCTCTAGTAGACATACCTCTAAATGTCATTAAGGAAGGCCAAAAGTTTCTCATAAGAAAAGCGAAAACACCTATGGTCCTTATAAGCCATGAGCCCTGAGAAAGAACCAAATGAATCTTTGAAGAGACAAAAAAATATCCTTTGATCTCATAATAAGAACATTTGATGACAAAATGTTCATTTGTCACTTGTTCTAAGGACAATATCCAAAAAAATATGATCTTCAAGAAGAATATGGTGGTTTGTCTCAATGCAAAGGTAGTGGGAATGAGCTCCATATTATGCAAGAGGAACCCTTAGATTGCAAGGTAGTTGGACTTTAGTATATCCCTAGGAAGAGATGCATTTGTCACTAAACTCAACATGTAGATTTGAGTAGCAATATCATTTTAAAGAGAGTGGCTCTTTAGGTGCAATCTATGTGGACTAGAGGTATACATTATGAATCTCAATAGAAAAACTGTAAAAGGCCACCCAAAATAATAATAATTTAATTAAAAAATATTTTGAGTTAAATAGCATGCACATAAATTCCATAACTTTTGTTTTAATTTCCTTTTTTAAAACATATATCAATAAACATATAGATTCTCATTTCATATTAAATATTCCAACATTACATCATTTCATAGATCACCATGATTCAAGTTTGCAATTAAGATACAATCTAGATTAAAAATATTGTCCTAGCAATCTAGACCAATATACATCAATATACAATTTTTTATTTTTTATTACAAATGGGTTTATCATTAGTAACTAATCATCAGTCATCTCATCCAAGTGAAAGAAATAAGGTTATCAATCTATTGGAGGGAAAGCATCATTTGAGAACTTTACCTTCAACCACAAACTAGGTAGTCCCCACTCATCTTTACATTTGAAGCAATCCATCCCTTCAACATGGGTGATAGATAGGGATGTTTGTAGGAGAACCAAGTGCAAATATAAAAATGTACACTCATCACATAATTTCAATCATGTAGTCCCTAGATACCCTCTACCTAACATAGTTTCTAACTAACATGGACCCTATGGTAAAGTGAATTGATGATATATATAGCTAGAACATCAATTTGGTCAAAGCATTCAATTATTAATCATATAAATGTAGGTCATTTGTTCATAACACTACTAGATCTCTTGCTTGACTCTTATGATTAATGAACTAATGAAAAACATGGCATAGACCAAAATATAAATTTAGCTTCAGATACTAAACTCCCAGTAATTCCTACCCTAAGTGTGTCCTACTAGTTTTCTACTATATTAGATAGATGATCATAAGTATTCATCAACGTATATAAACTATCGAGTTCCTATCTCTTTGTATACCCTACCCTAGGATGGTCCAATTTTTCTTCAATATATAATATGATCATTAATACAAATGTATATATTAGTCATACTTCTCCAATCTCTCATATGATACTCTCCCTCGACACATTGAAGGCAAGGAATTCTATCCTACATCCACCTTAGTTTAAAAATAGAATCAACAAGCCCGTCTATTTCACCTATAGTCATATATCTTATAATTCAATTGTCAAATTTAAATCGAAGTTGAAGAATATTATCAATAAATAATGTATAACAACTCTTTTAAAATTATCCATAAAAAACAAAAATATCCATATCTATATAATTCAATTGTTTCCATCAATTAATTAAAAAAAAAAGAAGAAATCCCATAAAATAAATGTCAAACCTTTAAAGAATCTTATATATCTAAAATTTTCCTATAAGGCACTCTGCGGATGGCTATAATTATTTTATAAGTTAAATCAATTGTTGTAGCATCCGATAAAACTATTCACTCGCTTCCACAACGTTCTATTTGTTTCATTCCCGAAAGCTTGTGGAAAGTAATTCTTTTAACATCATTTCATAGCAATGGAAAATGGATTCATTCTCCAAAAAGAACAACACTGTGATGGAGATTGTTTCATTCCCTGAAAATAACAAGACAATGATGGAATGGATTCATTCTCTGCAAAAAAAGACAATACTTTATTCTACACATCCCAGAATAATATTTTTTTCTAATCAAAATTTCCTCAGATTAGAGGATAAAAAGAAAAGCCAATAATTTGAGAATCACCCAAATGTTTTTTCCTATGTTTGGGTTCCTCCCTAGTAATTTTTGGAAGCAAATAAATCTAAAACAGACCCAGAATGGATCATGAGTATAAAAGTATCTTGAACAATGGCTACTGCTGGACAGATTGATCTTCAGAGGCAACAATGGCTGACGGCTCTTATATGTAGAAAATGCAAGTGATCTGCAGTGGCTGTCTTAGCTTTGCTGTCACTTGTGATCATGCTTTGCATTTTCCTATCCTGAAGGCTCTGGTGTCTTAGATTATGTAATTTTGTCTCTTCTATAGCTGTAGTATTTGTGTTCTAGATAGTCAATTTGCAGCTCTTATTGCTACATTTTGTAAACTTGTAATCTGCTTTGATCTATAAAGAAAAAAAATATCTAAAACAGAAGTTACTGTGTATATTAGTTTTAAATTCATATTTAAAATGCAAATTATAGCTTGGATGTTGGTAGATGTGTTGTAAATTCATTAAGTTACTGTGTATATTAGTTTTAAATTCATATTTAAAATGCAACTTATAGCTTGGATGTTGGTAGATGTGTTGTAAATTCCAAAACTTAATGAAAGGTTTTAGATTCAAATCAAAAGTATTTTAAAAATAATTATATTGTTTTTGTAATCATTTAATTTTGAGATTATGTTAATTTAGTTTTAAGTATTAATATTTGCAGAAGATTAAAATTGGTTTATATAATTAAAAGAGATATAAGGTATAGAGGAAAAAATGTGTAGAGTATATTTCAAAAAATACAAAATAAAAAGTGACAAATATAATAATGGAAAGTATGAATCATAGATGAGACATGAAGGTTTTAGATAGCATTTGTGGAAGGCTGTAAAAATGTGTGGGTATGAAGATGTGGAGGCCAATAGGTTTGTGATGCTTCCCAAATCTATAATATGAACTTGGAAAAGTTAGCCAAGAAGTCTCTTCCTATTGAAGGGAGAGGTTTGGAAATAGGGAGTAATCAATCTAGTATGAGCCCTTCTAGTAGGAATGCCTCTAAAACACCTATGGTCCTTATAAGCCATTAGGTCCTAGAAAGAACCAAGTGAATCTTTGAAGAGAGAAAAAATGCCCTTTGGTCTCATAATAAGGAGAGCATTTGATGATAAAATGTTCCTTTGTCTCTTGTGTTAAGGACCATATCCAAAAAATATGATGTTCAAGAAGAATATGGCGATTTGTCTCAATGTGAAGGTAGTGGGAACAAGCTCTATATTGTGCAAGAGGGACCCTTAGATTGTGAGGTAGTTGGAGTTTAGTATCCCTAGGAAGAGATGCATCCATCACTGAACTAGAGATGTAGATTCGAGTACCAATAGAATTTTAAAGAGTGACTCTTTAGGTGCAATCTATGTGGACTAGATGTATGCATTGTAAATCTCAATAGAAATAATGCAACAAGCCACCTAAAATAATAATAATTTAATTAAAAAATCATTCAAATTCAATAGCATTCACATAAATGCCTTGACTTTTCTTTTGACTTCACTCAATCTATCTTTTTAAACTGCCCCCACAATCAGTTGAGTTAAATCCTAATCATTGATCAAATCTCCACCATCTATCAAATCTTTCAAAAATCTATACATTCCTCATTCCATTCATTCATCAATCACAAATCTCTCAAAAAAATAACACTTATCAATTTTATTACTAAAAATTATTAATGGTATGCTATTGAGTTAAACATTCTTATTATTTAGAAAATAATTTTAATATGCTCAATTTGAGGTTTGCAGTTAAGTTTGAAAATAGGATTTTTAGTTTCTCTTTTAATTATTATTTTAATATTTCATTTTTTTTTCAATTGCATACACAAACGTACATCAATCACTATCATCAAGGCCTATCATTCACACCAACCATGAAGGCTACTGTCAACTAGAGATCCATACAAGTATAATATATTTCATAATTTCTTAAACACTTCACCTAATATTTATTGTTATTCAATAAGAATAAATAATTCCAATTAGCATAGTTCTACAAATATCAAGAATGACTGCATTCTCCACAATCTACTCTCTTATACAATACATTAGAGGTTCATAATATAAATGATAGAGAGGAACATTACATGATACATGATAAGTAATGAAAACATTCTAGTATATCCATCACAATTACAATAATAAATCCAAAGTGAAATAATTATCAATATTAACATTAAGCTAAAATGAGCTTAACTTCAACAATAAGACAAAATGAGCTTAACTTCAACAATAAGACAAAATGAGCTTAACTTCAACAATAAATCAAGCATGACCAAAATGTTACAAGACAAATAGATGTCAAAACTTTGTCACTAGACTATACATAAATAAGGTAATAAATCAATGCTAACCTTTTTAGGAATTTAAAGAATTCATCAATAATCAAAAGAAGAATCAAATTTTAAAAATTAAACTTTACATGCACTACATGACTAATTCTAACCACAAGTAAGGGAGTAGAAAGTTACACTCCACCTAGATTTTTCAAACTCCAAAGTCTTGTTGGTATGCTAGTATCTTTGTCTTAACCTATGTAGATCATCATTACCACATGGATTTATACTGTAAGAGTTGAATATTAGCTCAATACCCAAGACCACCTACAAAAACAATGAAAACCTTCTACAAGAGAGTATGCAAGAATATGAGCTTGCTTGATATTAAGACTTATCAAAATGATGATGAGGTATGAAGTATATTACATATGTGTACATTGACCTTCCTTATATAGGCAAGGTGAGGAATAGGATTGAACATGATTGTGACATCTATCTTAATCCTATGACATGTGACAACAAACTAACTACCTAAGAATCATGCAATAAAACTAGATAAGATAAGTTCTAAAAAATCCAACTAAGACTTCTAGAAAGAATCTTATATCCTAAGTAAACTTAACATGTGAATAGGTCCCCTAATTACCTAGTGAGATAAATTACTAGGTACAAGACAATAATTCACACCAACATATACTTCAATAATGGGATCTGAGATGTGCCAAAATTGCATAAAGATGATGACTTGAGGAAAGAATCTCTTAGGATTGTTTGCATTTTTCTATGGGGGATTTTTCTATCTCCTTTTTCAACAATATGATCAAAGGATTTTTGACATTTTTTATCATTCAAAATTCTTGTTATTCTTCTTTTTTAAGAGTTCCTCTATTAGACTGAAATTGTAACATGATTTTTAATGAACTTGCAATGATAATTGATATACCCTTGAAATGTTTTAGTCTCTATCTATCTTGTTCTTTGGGAATCCAAGTTCAATATTATGGAAATTTTAATAGGATCAACCATCATTGCCTCTATGTAAATTATATGCCATAATAAATTACCAAATGGAGTGGAAAATATTCACTTGGTCAAATTTAGCACAATACATACTTAGGCTACAAAACCTTTCAAAAATTAACCCATTTCCTAGGCATGATCCTTCTATTGGGTTTTGTGAAGCCCAAATTAGCAAGTTTCTCTCACAATTCAAAACAATTTCTTTCTTTGTAATGACCTCTATTGGCATGTGTTCGCCAATTTAGAAGTTGACTGTTTCAAATGGATTTTTCCAATTATTGGAGAGGAGACTGATTTATAAATATAGCTGCTAGTTGAATATGTAATTCAATTTGAGAATTTGAGAATTAATAAGAGATAATCCCTGAATGTGGACGTAGCCATTTATTAATGGTGAACCACGATAAATCTTGTGTTCTTGTTCTGTAATATTTTAATCTTTTAATTTCTACAATTTATTTTCATTTAATTTTACAATTATAATCAACAACTGGTGTCAGAGCTCGGTGGAGAAATTTGGTGCAAAAAATTGGTGAAGAATTTTTGGAGCCATGGAAGATGCAAACAAATGGAAGATTGAAAAATTTGCATGTCAAAATTTTAGTCTGTGGAAGTTGCAAATGGAGTTTTTGTTCATCAAGAGAGATCTTTCGAATTCATTGGCTAGAAAAGACAAAGGGAAAGGTTCTTTATCTTATGAAGATTGGGAGAAGTTGGACAAAAAGGCAAGAGCTACAATTTTCCTTTCGCTGTCCAGTAATTTTTTATTTAATGTCTCTGTTGAGAAGACAACACAGGAGTTGTGGGACAAACTCTCTTCAATGTATGAGATGGCATCGGCTTCCAATAAGGTATTCATTATGAAAAAGTTGTATAATTTAAAAATGCGAGGGATTATGTCAAATCATTTAAATGAATTTAATACATTAGTCACCCAATTGATTTATGTGGGCATTAATTTGGATGATGAGATCAAAGCTATTTTATTATTGTGTTATTTACCAAATAGTTGGGAAGGTGTGGTGATGGAAGTGAGCACTTCGGTGGCTACCAAAAGCAAATTGAAATTTGATGATGTTGCAGCCACTCTTCTAAGCAAAGATATGTGGAGAAAAAATCAAGAACCCTCGTCCAATGAGGCATTAACTATTGCAAGTACTAGTAATAGAGGTAGAAGTAAAGAAAGAGGAAAAAATAATAATAGATCAAAATCTGCACATAGATCACAGTTAAGAGGAAGGACTAGTGCCTGTTGGTTTTGTGGCAAGTCGGGCCACACAAAGAAAAATTGTTGGAATTATAAGAAGGCACAGGATAAAGTCAGTAATAATGAAACAAACACTGTAGCTGAAAAAGATGATGGTGTTTTGGTCTTGGCTACTGGAGACACGACTGCAGACTCTTGGGTACTTGATTCCAGGGCTTCTTTCCATGCTACTTCATGCTGGCAAGCTTTTACAAATTTCAAAGAAGGTGCATTCGGTAAGGTTTTTCTTGGTGATAATAAGGAATGCGAAATAGTTGGTAAGGGTGATATAATTTTGAATTTGAAAAATGGGAATCAATGGCTTTTAAAGGATCTAAGACATGTTCCTTTGTTGAAAAGAAATTTAATTTATGTAAGTCAGCTTATTGCTTCTGGGTGTAATGTTAAATTTTTGAGCTAGACAATTGGAGAGTAACCAAGGGAGTTTTAGTGCTTGAAAATGGAAAGAAGTTGGGTAATCTTTACATTTTAAAATGTCATGGTGAAGTGGGAGCTGCCTTGATAGTGATGGACAAAAATTCTAAAATTTGGCATAAGAGGCTCGGGCACATGGGCAAGAAAGGGTTTGGAGTAATGCTTCAACAAGATCAACTTCCCAGCTTAAAATGGTGGATTTGAAGCTCTACGAGCATTGCCTTTATGGAAAACAAAGTTGGGCCAGCTTCTTGAGGACATGCCATGATCAGAAAACCACTCCTTTGGAACTTGTGCATTCAAACATTTTCAATCCCACTGAGGTAACCTCTTTCAAAGCTACAAATTCCTTTGTTTCTTTCCTTTATGATTACACTCAAAAAGTTTGGATTTACATGTTAAATAAAAAATCAATTTTTTTTTCAAAATTTAAAATTTTTAAGGCTCTTGTTGAAAACCAGATAGGGAATAAAATTAAATGTCTTAAAACTATTAATGGGGGAGATTTTTTCTCCTCAGAGTTTGACAATTTTTGTGCAAACAACAACATTTGTAGAATAAAGGTGGTCCCATTCCCCCCTCAAGAAAATGGTGTAGCTAAGAGGTTGAATTGAACGATTCTAGAGAGAGCTCGTTATATGCTCTCCAATGTCGACTTAGGAAAAGATTTTTGGGCAGAGGCGTGTAACACCACGGTATATTTAATCAACTATGCTTCGTCATCTCGTTTGGATTTTGATATTCTAGAGGAGAGATGGCTTGGAAAAAAAATTCTATATCACCATTTGCGAGTGTTTGGCTTGAGATATTTGTGCATATTATGAAGGAGCAGCAAACAAAGCTTGATTTCAAATCAAAGAGGTGTATTTTTCTAGGCTATGGAGAAGATCAATTTCGTTTCAAGCTATGGGATCCCATCGCCAAAAATATTGTTCGCAGTCGGGTTGTTGTCTTCAATGAGAAAAAAATCCCAGGTTTGCAGCCTCAGGACACATCTTCTAATGAATATTTTGATGTTGATTTATTTGATAATGGTCATTTCAAGTAAACTTTTGTTACATTCTCCCAGCCTTAGTAATTTATTCAAATAGTATCACCCCTACTTGTTCGCAGCTATCGAATTTAAGTTCTTTGCCTTCAACTTTTGGTTCCCCTATTTATAATATAAAGTAGCCTATGGCACATGGTGTGTTTCTTGTACAAACTCCTATGCTGCCTTCAATTGTTACTGTGCCCTTTTTACCAGTTTCACAGCATCATACAACAAATGTGTTTCCTTTAAATAGTGGTAATGAGCCTTTACTAGATCAAACATTGCCTTCCACTCTATTGGCACAACCTCCAACAAATAAAGTGCAGGCTTTAACTAGTACGCAACCCCTAAATAATAAAGCGTTGCCTTCACATTCTCAAGTGATTCCTTCTCAAATTCATGCACAAAATCCTTTACATACTTCGCTGCCCTGTTAACCACTTAATTCACATCCTTTGATAATTAATTTAGTGCCACCCCCATTTCATACTACACAACCACTATTTGATTATGTGTAGCCTTTTAATGTTGAATCTTTGCCTTCATTAAGCATTCCACAGCCTTCTTCACTTGGTGCGTAGCAAGGCACTTTATTGCCACAAGCATTTTCCATACAGAGGGACAATGTTGGTTGATCTTTGCAGGAATAGGGGAGTGTAAGAAAACAGAGTGTTGAAGGTGATTTCCAGAATAATGAAGAAAATGTGGAGAAACAAGTTAATTTGTAGTCAGAATTAGGTCCTCAATTAAGGAGATCAACCCAGAAGAGAAAACCACCAACAAAATTTGATGATTATGAGTTATTATTATCTGATAATTATGATTATGAATTGTTGCTTTATGGTGAGGTAGAGCTTGCAACATTTAAAAAATCTTGCAAAAATGCAAATTTAGTCAAATGGATGGAGGCAATGAATGAAGAAATGGAGTCTTTGCATGCAAATGACACGTGGGATTTGGTTCCTCTTCCACCAAATCAGAAACCACTAAAGAATAAATGGGTATATCATGTGAAAGAGGAAGATATAGGTCATAAACGTTACAATCCCAAATTGGTTGTGAAAGGTTTTGCTAAAGAAAAAGGTATTGATTTCAATGAGATATTTTCACCAGTTGTGAGAATGAACACCATTTGAGTAGTGTTAGGCTTGGTAGTTGTTTGGGATCTTGAACTTGAGCATTTAGATGTCAAAGCAGCTTTTCTTCATGGAGATATTGAAGAGGAATTATGCATGGAGCAGCCTGAAGGTTTTTCAAAGTCAGGTCAAGAACATTTATATTGCAGATTGAAGCAGAGGTTGCATGGTCTCAAGCAAACCCCGAGGTAGTGGTATTTAAAATTTGATAGCTTCATGACTCAGATTTCATTCATTGTGAATTAGACCTGTGTGTTTATTACAAGAAGCTTCCAAATGGTGAGTTTGTTATTCTATTACTTTATGTTGATATATGTTGGTTGTTGGCAATAGTGTGAGGATAGTTCGTGAGTTGAAACAACATTTATTTCAAATATTTTCCATGAAGGATTTAGGGGCAGCAAAGAGGATTCCTGAGATGAATATAATCCAAGATAGAAATAAGAGAGAACTTAGATTATCTCAAGAAAAATATATTCTTAAAATCTTAGATAGATTTAATATGAAGAATGCCAAATCCATTAGTATTCCTTTGGTTGATTATTTTCAGTTATCCTCAGCTATGTGTCCTAAAACAAAAGAGTAAAAAGAACACATGAAGATTGTTCCATATTCATCAACAGTTGACAGTTTAATGTATGCCATGACTTGTACTCATTCGAATATTGCTCATGTAGTGGGAGTTGTGAGCAGATTTATGAGTAATCCAGGTAAACCACATTGGCAAGCAGTACAATGGATATTCATGTATTTGAAAGGTACTTCTAATTGTGTTTTATTTTTTGGTGGTAAGGACATTCACCTACGAGGTTATGTAGATTCAGATATGGCTGGAGATTTGGATAAAAAATGTTCTACTACTAGTTATGTGTTCACTTTTGTCAAGGAAGCAATCAGTTGGGTTTCTCGGTTGCAACAGGTAGTTGCACTTTCTTCTACGGAGGCAAAATATATTGCTCTCTATGAAGGAGCAAAGGAAATGATATGGTTGCAGCGGTTGTTAGGTGATTTATGGTTTAAGCAATCAGTTTTTACTCTCTTTTGTGATAGCAATAGTGTTATTCACTTGTCCAAGAATTCAACCTTTCACAGTTAGACAAAGCATATAGAGCGGTGATATCATTTCATTCGCCATTGTATTGAAGAGGGTAAGTTGTAGGTGGAGAAAATTGACATGAAGTTGAATCCAATTGACATGTTGACCAAGGTAGTACCTAGGGAGAAGTTCGAATTCTATAGAGCTTCTCTCAGACTTGTTCGGCTCTGACAATAAATTTGCAATTGAGGGATATCTATGAGAAGCAATTTGGTCTTCAAGTGGGAGATTGTTGGGTTTTGTGAAGCCCAAATTAGCAAGTTTCTCTCACAATTCGAAACAATTTCTTTCTTTGTAATAATCTCTATTGGCATGTGTTCGCCAATTTAGAATTTGTTTGTTTCGAATGGATTTTTCCAATTATTGAAGTGGAGACTAATTTATAAATGCAGTTGCTAGCTAAATATGT
Organism: Sequoia sempervirens; assembly: GCA_007258455.2. Lineage (NCBI taxonomy): Eukaryota > Viridiplantae > Streptophyta > Pinopsida > Cupressales > Cupressaceae > Sequoia > Sequoia sempervirens. The sequence goes on along the minus strand of VDFB02105785.1, from coordinate 134,603,691 downwards.
AATTCAATTTGAGAACTTGAGAATTAATAAGAGATAATCCCCGAGTGTGGACATAGCCATTTATTAATGGTGAACCACAATAAATCTTGTGTTCTTGTTCTGTGATATTTTAATCTTTTAATCTCTACAATTTCTTTTCATTTGATTATGCAATTATAATCAACACCTTCAACAACTTTTATAGTATCTAGTCATTGAAATATGCCTCTAAAATTTAATGGATAAAATATTTGAATACATTTACCACAATTTGACTAAATATTGCTCATGCATCCTTCAAATTGAATGGAATTATCATATACATGAATAATCCCACTTAATATAAAAATAGTCTTAGATTGATCTTCCTCCTTTATCTTTACCTAATGGTCACCAAAAAACTAATTAGTGAATGATTATTACTTCTCTATCTTGACCACAATTTCTAGTTCCTCTTCTATGAAAGGAGTTGGAAATGGGTATTTCCAATTGTATATAGGCCTTTTACTTCTTTTTCATTCACCGCGATATCATCCTTGGTGAATATTTCTTCTCTATATACCCCTTCCATTTCTTTGTTGAATGGAATATTATTCCATTCTATTGTAGTATCAATTTCTTTTTCTTAGCATCAAAATACCATTATTAACCACGAACCATCTAGAATAATATTAAATGTGTTATTTAGGATCCTTTGAGCATGTTTATGACCACAAATTCTACTCTTATTTTTATCACCATAAAATTCACTTCTACATCTCTACATTTACCCAAGGGAGATTCAAGAGTTCCCTCCTCAAGAACTATATCATAGGGCATCTCATATAGTTTTGGCTCTCCAAGCACCTCCCAAACTTTCTTTGGCATAATATTAATATTTGTACCCAAATTTAATAATGCATTTCCTTCCAACCTTCCATTAATTTTCACATCTAATAGTATTGGCTATTTTTTCCATTTGCTTTTTATTTTTACCCCATTCTTGACTTGAGGTCTTCTCCTTTTCTCTACATTCTATTTATTCCAATATTTAGATTTTTTTCTAACTTTCTCCAACAAATTTTCATCTACCAAGATGGTCAAATCTTTTAATCTTTGTATTTTTCTCCTAAGAAACGAGCCTTCTTGTCCTCTTGTTTTTGCATCCTCTTAATCAATTATCTTGACTTCCTTACTACCAATCCATGTTCCCTCTTATTTGGGTAACTCTTTTTTTCCTCTTTAATTTCCTTAAATTATTCTTGTACTTGCCTCTTTTTGTTAGTGTCAACCATCCCCCAAGTGATTGCTACTATTATATTTTTCTTTTTCTTTAACTCTTTAATGGCCTTCTTCCTAATTTTTTCCTTTTTTTCATTATATTCTTTCTCTAACCTTTCTTCTTCCATCATTTAAGATTATCTAGTCTCTTATGTATTCTCCACATTTTTTTCTTGCACTATCTAGTATTTTATCCTTCTCCTATAGGTATCTTAATTAATGTGTTTGCATTACATGATACATATGGGCCTAACAATTCCTCTCTTTGTTCTTGGCCTTGATTCATTCTAATAAAAATGTACAATTTTAGGACAAGTGAAAGCATCATGTGTACTATCACCACAAAACCTACATATGTTCTTCTCCTTTCTACTTCTCCACTCATTGGTTTAATATTCTAGTTTTCCATAGTTATAGCATGTCAATCTTTGACTCCATCATCCTCACCAGTAATTTTTTAGTAGTGAATATTCACCAAGTGGCTAATAATTGAAATTGGGGATTCAAATTTTGGTTAATAGTACAAGTTGTAAGGTGACCTGAATTGCCACATTTTTATAAAATTTTATTTTAGTCTTGGTTAAATCACTTGAATATTTTTTTTATTAAACTTCTAAGCTCAAAATTTTTTCACAATATTCAATACCTAACTGGATGAGATTCACCTAAATTTGATAAGTTATAGTAGAAAATGAGATGAATTCACCAATTAACTTTAAGAAATCCATTGAGCTTCAATTTCCATTAAGGTTGAAGTTGTATAT
>VDFB02105785.1:134171789-134601588 GCA_007258455.2 Sequoia sempervirens | reverse complement strand
AAAATCAATGCACTTTTTCTATGCAAATCCTTCTACAACTAACTTGGCTTTAAATCTATTCTTACCTCCATCTTCCTCTTTTAGCCTACAAACCCATTCATTTGGAAAATCCTTTTTACCTGCAAGCAACTTGCATAATTCTCAAGTCTATTTTTTCAACAAGAAGTCCATTTCTTCTTCCATTGCATGCTCCCACTAAAACTTTGTTTCCACCTACATAGCTTCATCATACCCTTCAATTTCACCAACATCTATTAACAAAATAGAATACAAAGAGGGAGAAAACTTTTTAGGAGGTCTACTTAGCCATGTTGACCATCTAACATTCACTGGAGTTTGTGGTATTTATTGTTGTTGTTGCAGAGCATGAGTAACCATTGGGACATTACTATTTGGAGTATCATCCAGCACCTCAAAATCCTTTTCTTTCTTCTCATGCTACTACAACTGATCTTTGTACAACAACTTGTCATTGAATGCAACATCCCTACTTCTCACAATTTTTATATTTTTAAAATCCCAAAGCCTATAAAAAAAATCATCAATGCCATACCAACGAAGATACACTTTTTTTATTTTGCATCCAACTTGGTTCTATTTTTAGAATTTATATGTGCAAATGCTTCACATCCGAAGGTTTTGAGAAAAGAATAAATCACCTTCTTACCTATCCATGCTTCCTCAGGAATACCACAACCCAAAGGAATTGAAGGACCTCTATTAATTAAATATACAGCGGTATTGACAACCTCTACCCACATGTTTAAAGGCATCCCAACATGCAATCTCATGCTCCTTACATGCTCCATTATTGTCCTATTCAAGTGCTCAGACACATGTTCTTGTGGAGTCCCTAGAACCGTTTTTTCCCTACGAATTCCATTAAAGGAACAATAATCCTCAAATTATTTTTTGCAATACTCATTACCATTATCAAATCTAAGAAATTTTGATCTTTTACCTATCTCATTCTCAACCAAGCTTCTCCATTTCTTAAATGTTTCAATTACATCATATTTTTGTTTAAGAAAATAAGTCCAAACCTTCCCAATTGCATCATCTATGAATGTAAAATAATACCGAGAGCCACTAAGAGAAGATACTTGAGCCAGTCCCCATACATCCGTATGCACAAGCTCCAACTTTTCATCTTTCTTTTGCTTCCCATCCTTGAGAAAACTAACTCTCTTTTGTTTTCCATACACACAACTTTCACATAAATCCATATTAATGCATTTCAAACCTGGTAAAAATTTCTTAGAATGAAGTAACTTCATACCCTTTTTCACTCATATGCCCAAGTATGTTATGTCACACTATTATCTCAAAACCTACAACAACTATTTTAGTCTCTTTTTGTGAACCCGCAACAACTGTTCCTAAACCTATTTTTGTTTTCTCTACAACAACAAAAGTAGAAGGAACAATATGACCTATAAAAAGATGTAAGGTTCTTACTTTCACACCTTTTGCTACTACTAAGGCACCTTTTGAAACCTTCCAATTTTTATTATTAAAAGTAACTGTGCAACCTTCATCACCTAGTTGCCCCACTGAAATTAAATTTCTACTTAGCCTTGGAATGTGCCTTACCTCTTGTAGTAGCCAATGATTTCCATTCTACAACTTAATGTTAATTCTTCCCTTTCCAAAAATTTCATAGGGTTCGTTTTCTCCCAAATAAACCAACCCAAAATTCCCTTCGACATAATCAAGAAAATAACTTTTATGGGGTGTAGCATGAAATGAGGCCCCTGAATCTAAAACCCATGAATCATCAGCATTATCAAGGGAAAGAATCAAAGCATCCTCATCAGATTTGTTACTTACCACATTTTCCTCTTTAATTCCTTCCTTTTTGTCTCCTTTATTTTTAAAGGACCAATAATCTTTCTTTAAATGACCTGCCTTACCACAGTACCAACAATCCTTCTTGTCTCTAGATTGGGACCTTTTGTCTTTTGATTTTCCTCGTGACTTCCCACAACTTCTAGAATTGTTTCCTCACTCCTTTTTTTTTCCCTTGCTTTCTGCATTCAAAACACTGCTTGTTGTGGATGTTCCACCTGAGCTTTTCCTACAAATTTCCTCACTCAAAATAACACCAACAACATCATCAAATTTAAATGTATTTGAAACATAAACAGAATTGCTAACAACCATTACCAAGTTGTTCCAGCTTTTAGGAAAATAACACAAAATAAAAAGAGCCCTAACTTCTTCATCAAAGTTTACATTTATAGAAGTTAATTGATTGGTAACCATATTAAACACATTTAAATGATCAACAACTGACCCACCTTCTACCATTTTCATATTAAATAAATGCTTCATAAGAAATACCTTATTCGAAGCAGAAGGATTTTCATATAACTTCGTCAAGGTTCCCATCAACTCTTGAGTTGTCTTTATTGTTGTAATATTGAGTGCCACCGATTGTGCCAGGCAAAAATGAATGGTTCCCAGTGCCTTTATGTCTAGAAGATTCCATTCCTCATCACTCATTGTTGTTAGTTTCTTGGATATTCCTTTTGACGACCTCCATAAATCCTTCTAATAGAGGTAATCCTCCATCTACATCGTCCATAACTAATAGTTCTTCCAATTGAATTTATCTACCTTCAGTTTACCCTCGTCTGCCATTGCTCCCACTTAACCATGAGACTCCCACTCAACCGTGAGACTTTCCTGCAGATGATAATCAAACACAGCCTAGCTCTGATACCACTTGTTAGGAATTGTTGGTAGAAAATATCAATTAAATGCAAATAAAGATTAAATAGAGGAATGAAAAACACAAAAATAATAACAATGAGAGACAATATTTAATGTGGTTCACCCAAACTTGGGCTACATCCACCAACAAAGAGTCCAATATTATTATCCAGTAAATAGAACCGATTACAACCAATAATCCTTATAGCTCAATACCACTGCAAATGCTATAATACAATATCAATGGAAACCCTAACCCTTAGCCTTTTATCAAGAATTATGTTGATTATAAAATAGGGCTTTTATGTCATCCAATAGAAATAATTAACTCCCAACACCTTTATAAAATAATAAAAATTGTGAGAGGTTTTGGGGGCACTTGCCCTCAACCTTACCTTATATCGTGACAGAGAGCGTGCCAAGGGTGTTGCCCCTGGACCCCACAAGGGGCACTACCCCTTGAGCCCATCTTGAGGGGAAATCACATTGATAAAAGTGGGGAAAATTTAACCTCCGAGTTTGATTAGGCTCCATATACCAACAAGTATTGGGGAACACTTTCCAAGGACTTAGGAGATGCATGAAATATGTTTAGGATTGCAATTAAACAGAATCTTATTCCCAACATTATGGACTATGAAAATTAGATGTCTTTAATAAGGGTATTAGGACTAGGTGTACAATTGTTGTATGTGACTACAACAGAAAAGAGCTTGTAGACTTGCAAAATATCACAAATCAAGGGCAATCAAACCATTAAAATTCTCTTTGATCACAACATGGATTCACTAAATGAATTGTAAATGCTAAAACAAAATAGATAACCATTATTCCTTAGCAAAAATCATAGTTGATAACTTTTAGGCTTGGGATTGAGCATAGTCACTAGGTGAAAATGGGAAGGATTAAAAAAGAATAAGGTTAAGATTACACCAATATCTTAACCAGAATGGGATGGGGTCCCACTAGGCATGTTAAAAATCATTAAGAGTTCTAAAGTTCTTGTTTATAACCAACACATTGTGCATGTCTAACAATAATAAAAAGACTTGCGGGTTGTCTCCTTGTAATATTTTCAATGAGCTCCCACTTTTCACTTGAAAGAGGAAAAAGGAAAATGGAGAAGAATATGAAAATAAAACCTAATCTATGAAGGCCATAAGCCAAGAGAATGGAGTATTTCCATGACACTAGGGCTTATACACATGAATCAATCACATTGATTGAGACTACCTAAATTAAAATGGAAGGAAGGGATAGGGGAGAACACATCTAGATAAAGTAGACAAGCACGAAAAAAATAGTATCTTAGTCACCAAAGTGAATATAATCAACAATAATAAAAGAAGCAATGAAAAATCACATTTATATTAGCTATAATGAGGTTCAAGAGAAAAAGAGATATAATTGTACCTTAAGGCTAAGAACTACAAAAATGGTAGGGATTTACCTAGAAATATCTACCAATATTTTTTAGCTCATAAAATATCATTATATTTATATCAAGACTTTTCCAAACCCACAATGATATTTTTCAAGCCCAAAATAAGAGTTTGAACTTGCAAGCTGATTAAGGAGATGATGATATCTCTATGAATTTAGCACATTCAAATACTTTTATGGTGGTTAAAGTCTAATGTGTAGGCCATGTGTACATGTTAAACTAAATTTATTGGCCTTGAATGCCTTGGAGAGTAGTTGAGAGATCTTGAGTAGAGTGCAAGGTTACTTATTTTAATGAATTATATCATTATGTGCTATGGAGGTTGTCCTTGGGAAGGTGAACTATATAAGTAATGAATGAATTCATTGCAAATAATGTGACTGATCGTGAATACTAAATAGATTTGTGAGGCAAAACTTTGATTGTGGTAGAATAACAGCAAATTATTGTAGAGGAGCCACAAACTTTAGAAGTGGATAGTATAAGTTTTTCACAAAGAAGAAACATCAAGAGCATGTATTACACTTAGTGGACCATTGGATGAATTACATTATGATAGATCAAATGGTACATGCTAAGTTATGGTAAGAGACTTCTCTATTTTCTTTTAAAGTTCCATAGTTTGATCCACCACTTTTATGAATGTATTTTCAATTAAATCTTGGTTGTAGATTGAAGTGGCAATGTGAAAACTTTAAATCTCCTTAGGGTCATGATAGATGTACTATGGATCTTGGAAAATTGAATTGAATTTTATAAAGTCTCTCTGTAAATGTGTTTTAATCATAATGAGTAAAATATATTAAAACTTTCCAACTCATCTTATATAACCAATGAGGGAATTTTGGATTTGAAACATTAAATTTTGCTTCTAAAGACTCATGAGTCAATAATAAAGCTTTATCAAATGATGTGGATTGGTCCTCATCACAAATTTATTTTACTTTATTATATCACGACTTCATAATAAGGAAATAAAATAATATTTCTCCTAACCTTTGGCGGTAAGCCTCAATGATGACTTGGACTTCATGAACCAATGGTGAGAGGTTTAGATGTTTGAACTTGTACTTTCTTTATAATCTGGACTAATATTTGTTTATTTGATAAAATAAATGGTGTGGGATTAACCTTGGACCTAAAGCCATGTCCTTAGTACTTCTTAGGAAAATATTTAATTCCTAAATATTGAGATAGAAACTTTTGACTATTGGTATAACAATGTTTAGGCCTCAAATTGATGATCTTTATAGAATGTGAGTGTTGGGAGGAATGAAGAAGAATGACTATCTTTATAGTTTTGTGTTGTCATTGATGTCACCATGTTACTCAGGTTGTGATTGCAAGTCTAAGTTAGTGCTTTATCTAGTATTTTGGTCCCGTATCTGAACTGGTATACAAGCTACACCCTCTGGTATTTTAGTCTACAATCCTCTACAATTGATAGTTGTTGCTTGTAGTTTTGGGAAAAAAATTGGATTTTTAAATCATGTATGTTTAGAATCTCTCGTGCTCCAGTGCTTGTAAGGCATATCGACATTATTCTGTTGATTACTTTTTTCAATTAAGTCCATTTCTGGTCAACTTCATGAATAAGTTGTGATTCAAGTTTTTTTATGCAAATATATGTATGACCTATCGTAGGTCTATGCCAACATGATAATGCATTCTACATGTTTTGATTTATTGGTTAGAAAAAACTTGCAAATACATGAAGCTGACAGTTGGCTTTTTTGGTAATCAAGGAAATACATCTAATTAGGCCAACCTAATTGATGCTTGTAGATGGATCGAGTATATATGTTGAATTTTTTTTGAATATTGTGAGATCAATGAGGTAGTTGTGAATGCAAAGGAGAAGAAGTGCGAATATGATGAAGTGTGTCAAGTCAGTTTACTGAGCATCACCAAAATTGTATCAACACTTATTAGGTGCACTCTCATTAGTTCATTTTGGTTGAGAAGTCAATTTTTGTTTTGTAATATTTTTGTAGGAAATGAGCCTCCTTGTAAGCAGTGAGCTTTTGTATCTGGATAGTGAATGCTATTCAGGGTAGTGAGCCCTTGGCAGTGAGCCTTATATATTCAGTTTTGGAACTACTTTATATTGTGAGTTAATCCTCACCATGGTTTTTTCCTCATTGGGTTTTCCATGTAAAATATGGTGTTCTTTGTGTTGATTTTTCTTTTTGTTATTTGCATCTCATGTTCATACTAAATAAAAAAATAGTGTGGTTGTGAAATTGATAAGTGTTGAAGTTTTGAATTTAAATTTTGTGACAACTGATTCACTCCCCCTCTCAATTGTCTTACGCATTTTAATAATTGGTATCAGAGATTTGGTTCCTTGGTGTAGAGCTTAACCACTTCAAGAAGATCCTGAAGGTTGATCAGATGGATGATAAAGAACTCTGGGCTGCACTTGAGGACCTTGATAAAGTTGAAAATGAAAATAGAGATCTAAAAGAAAATCTTGAAGATGCAAATGAATGTGTTTGGAAACTGAAAGAACAATTAAAGAAATTCAAGGAAAGACATGGAGAAGTGAGTGAGTAGCAAAAACAAGAGATCATTGGACTGAAAGTGCTTGTAGAAGAAAAGAATAGAATTGAAGAATGCTTGAATACAATGGTGTAGAACAAATCTGATGAATGCTCTAAACTTGAATAGAAGGTAGTAAACTTGAGAGTAGAACTAGAGAAGGAAAAAATTTGTGAGAAAAATCTCAGATCTAGCTCTGACAAGCTTGAAGAACTTCTTACAGGACATAAACCAAGTAAAGAAAAAGGTGGCTTGGGAAATGAAACAAGTGAAAGTTCAAAGGACAATCAAAGGACTCAAGAAAAAGGGAAGTAGAAAAGAAATTCAAGAAATTTTTCAAAGAGACCACCTGTGAGATAGCCTAATGCACAAAGGTATTCATCTTTCAATGGTATTTTATTTTTCTGTAATAAATATGGTCACAAGGCAACAAAATGTAGGAACATGATGAATTAGTTTCCTAGTTCTTTCTCTATACAATGTTTTTCATGCAAGAAGATTAGACATAAAGATACTGAATGCAAATCATGCAAATTTCAAGTAAGAATGATCAGTCAGGTGATGATGAATAGGTTTAATGGAGGCAAAATGAATCAATCTTTTAATGGATACTACTATACCTACAACATATTTGGACACAAAGCAAATCAATGTAGATCGTGAAGTAATGGAGGTCAAACTAATCAGAAAAGTGTTGTCTACTATAATTGTAACAAACCTGGACATATCTCAATGTTTTGCAAAAGTGAGAAGGGAAAGCAATCTACTCTAGTATAGAAGAATGGAACGATAAAGAAGATCAACAAAGAAGAGATGAAGCAAGAGATGAATAAGATATGGAAGAAGAAAGAAGAAGAACCTGAAACTACTAATGTGTATATGCCCTCATCCGGTACGAACAATTCCTCTAGGAACTAGATCAAGCATGGTCTTAGGGGAGCATTATCAAAAAATTGTAAAAATCCCCTAGATAAAAGGTGTGTCAGAGTTTGGCACAAGGATGTATTGTGAAGAATGAATAAACATAAATTTTGGAAAATAAATTAGAAGAAAACATGTTGGCATGCTAATTTATGGATCGAATTAGGGTTTTCTATGTTGATAAGAATGGTTTTAGCAACTTTTTGATGCCTACCGCATTAAATGTGAATTAGGGAAAGTGGAGTATGTATAAGGTAAAAATTGGTAAGTCTTTTTTATCACTTGATCACTTGAACAGTTTGAAAGGCATCTTGAAGTGATATCAAAGTGATTTGAAGCATTTCTAAAGTAATTTGAAGGAATTATTATAGATTCTTAAGAATTATTTCTCAATTTGCAAAGTGGAAGAAGGGAAAAAGAAGAAGTTTCAACTGAACAATAATGAATTCAAGAAAGAAAAGCACAACAATGGATAGAGGATTAGGTGGAAACATTCCATTGAAGTTGAAAGGAGTTGAATTTGATCATAGAAAGATAAAGGAAATGGAACTAGGGCTGAAGGAAAATGAGTTGCAAAGCTTAAAAACCCTAGGTATGGATTTATGGGCAGAATTTCCTTGGTTTGTTGATAGAGATTTCATCTTATTCTTGTTGAGTCAATTCAAGAATGACAGTATTGTGTTGGAAAAACCCTACTTGATCATGAAGGAAGTGATCAAAGCGATTACTAGTTTTTGTAGGATTGGGGATCTCCTTGGGAAGAAAACAGTGAAATATAAAGATGTGGAGGAACTTACTAGTATTAATAAAGACCCTAGAGTTCTATTGATAAACACTCTTGCAGATTCCACCATAAGGTATATTGCGTACGACATTTCTTATAAAATATATTTCAAAAATCATGAAGGTTCGACTTTGGCTATTGTTGTATATCAAGTGCTCACATGATGGTTAAAGAAAATAGATAGTTTGATCTCTGTAGCCTATTACTTGAAAACCTAATTGAGAATTCCTGAATGTTGTTAGTTGAGGGTTATCCTTTTTGGTTTGGATCTTTGCTTGTGTTCTTGACTTTTTACTTTTTGAACTCACTACTAAGAAGAGAAAATGTTGTGTGGGAATTTGGTATTCCTGTTGGAAAACAAGTTTACAGATACTTGGAATTGTTGGCAGACAATGTAAGTGTGTGTAGAACATATTTCACATCCTTAAAGTTAAATATGTGCTCTAGTATGTCAATACCTAGTCAGTTTGAAGTGGGTTCATTAGTCAATTTGAAGTGGGTTCATCCTCCGATAAGAAAGAGTTGGAAGTTATTATTGGTGAGCCCCCTCCAGAACCTAAAAAGAGAAAAAATATTGTAACAAATGTCTCAAAAGAAAAGAATAATGAAGAAGAATTTTTGTTTGGATTTGACTCCTTTGACCTAAAGGATATACGGATGCTACTAGACAAGGGTGAAATGAAGAAGATATGGTTAAAACCTTTTAGCTGGTTAAGGAAGTTGCTGATGTCCGATTGGATCATCTCTCTGGAATTCTCTCTAATGTAGATAATTGTGAACAACTATGTTTGTATTTTGATCATAGATCCTCCTTTACATAGTTATCTTTGTTGGAAGGTATGAGTGCAAGAATGAATTTGGCTATGCTTGCATGGAAAAGGATTCTTTTGATAATAAGAGAGGTACAAGAAAAGCTTTCATGTAAAAAGTATCATTCTCGTTTGAATGTTTGAAATGGAAGTTGGAATTTATGTGTATATACAAGTTCATCATATACATATGTTTACATCCTACCTTTTGGTCACCCTTTTCTATTGATGTCAAAGGGGGAGAGAGTCATGTGAGCAAGGAGGGAGTTATGCTAAGGTGATAGGAAGAGAGAATGTTGTGTTTTGAAAATTTTGGCACATGTTGCCATCAATGACAAAGGGGGAGATTGTTGGAAGAATGGCTATCTTTATAGTTTTGTGTTGTAATTGATGTCACCATGTTACTCGAGTTGTGATTGCAAGTCTAAGTCGGTGCTTGATCTAGTGTTTTGGTCCAGTCTCTAAACCGATATACAAGCTACACCCTCTGGTATTTTAGTCTGCAATCCTCAACGGTGTATAGTTGTTGCTTGCATTTTTGGGAAACACTTTTTGGATGCTGAAAGCATGTATGTTCATAATCTCTTGTGCTCCAATGCTCATAAGGCATATCAACATTATTTTGTTGATTAATTTTTGCAATCAAGTCTATTTCTAGTCAACTTCATGAATAAGTTGTGATTCAAGTTTTGTTATGCGGATATATGTGTGACCTATTGTAGGTCTATGCCAACACGATAATGCATCCTACACATTTTGATTTATTGTTTAGAAAGAATTTGCAAATACTTGAAGCCGACAGTTGGTATTCTTGGTAAACAGGGAAATGCATCTAATTATGCTAACTTAATTGATGCTTGCAGATGGATCGAGTAGATATGTTGAACAATTTTTGAAGATTGTCAGATTGATGAGGCAATTGTGAACGCAAAGGAGAAGTGTGAATATAATGAAGTGTGTTAAGTCAGTTTACTAAGCATCACCATAACTATATCAACACTTATTAGGTGCACTCTCATCAGTTCATTTTGGTTGTGAAGCCAATTTTTGTAGGCAGTGGGCCTCCTTGTTAGCAGTGAGCCTTTTTATCTAGATAGTAAGTCCTTTTCAGGGCAGTGAGCCTTATATATTCAGTTTTGGAACTACTTTATATTGTGAGTTAATCCTCACTATGGTTTTTCCCTCATTGGGTTTTCCATGTAAAATCTAGTGTTCTTTGTGTTTATTTTGCTTTCTATTATTTGCATTTGATGTTCATACTTAATAATAGAACGGTGTGCTTGTGAAATTGATAAGTGTTAAAGTTTTGAATTTAAATTTGGTGATAACTAATTTACCCCCCCCCTCTCAATTGTCCTGCGCCTTTTAACAATGAGAGAATGCCATGCAACACTACTAAGATCATAATGTGAGACCCATTGAACATAAAGAAGTAGACTAGGCAACTGACACAAACTACTTGAAGATGATCCAATGACTCATGAAGGTTCATAAGTAAATTTATCATTAACATTTGGGAACCCCCATGAACTAACCAAATTTCCATGTTAGCATACATCAACCAATAGTGGGAGCCTTAGGAACCATGAGCATAAAAACAACTCGAACCTCCTATAGAATTTTAGATATAAGAAATCAAATGGCTAATAAAGCTTGAGACCTTAATACACAAAGTACTTCACCTCTTGCAACCTAGAACAAGGCCACCATGAATAAGAACTTAGAGCCCAAATATGGAAAGGGAGACTAATCTTTAATGAAGTTCAAGCAAGGAATCAAAGCACATGAGAATGGAATAAGACCATGAAAATATCTCTGAAATTATATGTTAATATAGAGGGCTAGGATAGACAAAGGGAAAAATGGAGCTTAGCAGGGTGACCTAAAATGGAGCTGTAGTTGAAATATCTTAGATCAATTATTAATATTAGAGCACAAGGACATTAGGGGAAGCTAATAAAAAGAGGGATGAAATGCTGCAAGTAGAAAAGTTTTAAAATGTAATACAAGATATATTACACTATATTAACTTATCTATATTTTTTTAATTATTAGTAAAAATGGGATTTCAAAAAGGGGCCCATCCCTTTCACAAAAGAATAGCCAAAAAATTGCAACAACACAAAAAGATTGTACATAGAAAAAATGGCCATAAAAAAACTAAACTACAACTAAGAACTAGTAGAAAAAAATCAAACAATAGAGAACACCCACACACAATAACACAAACAAAACAAGAGAGAATCAACCACTACTACGTCCCATTTCTTCCTTATGAGTTCTAGATGTTCAACACAATCCACATGCTCAGAGTTCAAAGAAATCAACCCCTTTATTTTCTTACCACAATTTTGAAGCTAGGGCCAAACTAATTAAAATAAGCCGGGCTTTCATATTTTCCCTTAAAGATATTTAAACTCTGCATAGTTTTTAATTATGACGATACTAATACCAACCATAGTTTCCAAGTTGCTTTTAATATAATGGAGCTCTAGCTCCACTGACTTAATCCTTTCTTCCAACTTTTCATAATTGAAGATTTAATGTTAGCTTTGTTAATTCTCAAAAAAAACCATTTCATAATTGAATGGTGGACTAAATCCATCTTCTTTTCACTTCCAAAGTTTTTAAATTTCAAAAATTATTAGTAAATATAATTTAATAGATTGAATAATTGTTAAGACAAAAACATATCTTTTAACTTGAATAATTTTATCTTTTAATTTGTACAAATGCTATCATCCAACCTAACATAGTGGTTTTGTAACATGATTAAGCAAAATGGTAATAGAGTTTTCCCTATTACCTATATTTGATCATTTTTAGTTTTCAACTTTCCATTGAAGGATCATTGCACTTCTGACTAAATTCTAACCAGCTGTTTTTATTTGTTGAAAAATCCATTTTTTATTAACCAACTAAATTAACCACCAACACAAGCTTTCCATCGTCCTAACTTCTACCTTGATATCTAGAGGCCACATTTTATCGTGGCGAGATATAAGTGGAACAGGTGTCATAGTTAGCATGTAAGTATTGTTTCGTATAATGTGTTGGTGTCTCCAAAGGCATACTAGTGTCCTTAATTATGTGAATGCATCTTCTTTACTTGTTGATACCAAGTACTTGCACATGTGGCATCTATCCTTTTTATTTTTGTAGTCAATGTTGAAAGGGAAAAAGGGTGTCCATGGAAACTTTATTTTAGTTTTTTATTCTATCTATTTAATTCTATAGTGGAGCGGGTTTCAATAGTGGGGATAGAAGTAGTCCTCAGTGGGTTCCATAGTGGCATCTTAATATTCAATTGCAAAACACTTTTTATCCATAAAGTATACAAATTGACAAATCATGTGATGCCACATCGACACAACAATAAAACATGACTTAGTGCACCACAATGGGTCTCACTCTTTTTTTTAGCCTTTTTGGATACCTCAACAAAAAGCATGTTGATTTAGCATCATATTTGATGATACGACCCTAAAATTATTATTTTTAAACAAATGAGTTGCCAAATAAAATTGAGACCGATTTGAAATTTCCATCTAGAATTTTGAGAAACATGAAGTTAGGGGTTTCCACTATCGACCCCTCTCCCCTATGTATGATGTCAATTTATAAATTGAATGCATTTATATTATTAATAATTAAGAATAGATAATTTATTCATACTATTGAAAATAATGGGTTGTTTTTAGATAGAATTAATATATAGAAGCAATAGGGAATGTTTACTTAAATGAATTTGAACTTTGACGTTATTGTAATGTCAATTTTGTGACAAGGAATGCATACACCAAAGCTTTATATTTTAGTATATCCAACACCAAGGGCTCTTACATTGATCATGTTTCTCAATATTGGTTTATTACTTAAACCCCCTACTAAGAATGAATGGATCAAGGTAAAAAATAATGAATTCTCACAAGAGAAGATACCCCACTAGATGACTATGAGATCCTCTAAAAATTTGAGGACGATTCACTTGTGCATTACGGTATTTATGCTATGTCTTTAGTGGGGTAATTCATGGTGAGGTAAAGAATTATTATTAAGATTCAAATGACTCATTTGGTTATTTGAGTTTGGAACTTAATGCCTTTTTTTGGGCTTGGGTCCATCACCCAAGTTATTATTAGCAAAAACATATGTGAAATTTAAGTGGGAACTAATTTATAAAATATATAATTGTTATCATTAATTATGGTTGTTGGTGCATGGATATCTAATAAAGAATATGTATTTTTTTAATACTCTTTAATTTTTATTTTTATTTAATTAAAATATTATAGTTGTGGATTTCATTAATCATTCAAAATTTTATAATTTTATGTGGTACGTAAATTATAATAATATTTAATAAAAGCATATTTTTTTCTATTAAATCAATGTTAAAATTAACCTAAGAGGCTTGTTTAACCTTTTCTATATTCTAAACTTATTGAAAAGAATAAATGAAAGGTGCTTTCATTAAATAGAGAATCTAAAATTAGTGTTCTAAAAGTAGGAAAATTATGGTTTTTTTAATAATAAACCGAGTCAAGGCCCATAAGCCATAAAATAAAAAAGAGTTTAAACCCTATATGTTGGTGGCTTGAATCCACTAGATTTATTGTCATAAAAAGCTATTCACATACCAACAATAGATTGATCAATGAGGAATTAAATAATCTGAAAATAATGAATTATCTTCTATTATATTCATATTTACAAATAGACCAACCCACCCATATAACCAAACCTTTAATTGATCTACATAGTTGAAGAGAAATTTAAATTGCAAAAAAAAAGAGAATTGGGGTCAATGAAAATTACATAGAACTCAAGTATTCATAATTAACTTCCTTACACTTAACACATGAATATATGTTACCAATCAGAATGACCTCTACAACATTGTCTGAGTCCTCATCATCATAGTAGTTTAAAAAGGATGGGATAAGATCTATTGGAAGATTAATCTTCATCACTTTGGCTATCCCTTGATTGTCATTTGTAAAAAAAAAATGTCATTACTTTGAAGCATGAAGATGATATAGAAAAATGTCATTACTTTGAAGTATCAAGATGATATAGAAAATAATCAAATAATATTTTTCCCTAATGGAGATGTCATACACATTCGATAGAGTGGTCCCTCTCATTGATTGTATCATAATGTAGTGAATCACTATTAATAGCTCTCAAATAATATAACAATGCATGATTTAGGGAACATTTAACTAGTGCAAGAATCCCATCCTTGATTTTTTGAAATCTTAAATTAAACTCTCCCATAAATTCATAAGGGGATATTCTAAAATTATAGTCAACTATTCTACCAAGGAGAAGTGATCACTCTTGTCTTTAAATTATTCAAAAATATTCTCACTCAACTCATCCTAGTTATGTATATAATTGGGATAAAACCCTCTATACCGTTGTAATGCCTTTTCTTTCTAGGACATAGCTAAGAGGCTAACATAACATATATTAGAAATATCATTTATTTGCTCTATAGGAGTGGTTGTTATTTCACTAGTGAAATATATGGTATATTATTTAGGGTGGCTATTAGCATGTCATCTATTTAAACTAGGACAATGGAGTTGCCACCATTGAATGTAACAAATAATAGTTATTTTGGGGTAGCTCTATTGGGAATATGAAATAGTGTTCTATTTAACTAAATATTACATGTCCTTAGCTGAGGGATCCTACTAAATGGAGGTGTAGATTGGGCTCTAGGAGATTATATTCTTGAATTTTTGTCTTTTCTTACTAAAGATAAAAAAATGTATAGTTTTTCTTGAAGAAAAATATTATAATTCAAAAATTTGGAAGTTATCTCTTGAAGAAGCTCTAGTTTAAATTTTGGGCATGAAAGTTGTAGGATTGATCTAGAACCAGAGTATGTAAAGTGTGCACATTCACCAAGTTCCTAAAAAATTTCTGCTAATTGTTGTAATTGTTAAGACCAACACCAATATTCTTGTAGTAAATAGCATGACTCTCATCAAAAAGGTCCAACTAAGAAATTCAAAAAAAAAAAATGTTACTTAAATTTATGCACCCCATTGAAATTAGTTTAGCATTTTAGTGAAAAAAATGGGAATGATCTCAAGGTGTGGGACCTTGTGAATGATATCAAGCCTCTAGAGAAGGTTGGATTCTTTTCCAAGCCTAGGTATATAGTTTAGGTCCATCTCAACATTGAATCAAACTAAAACCCTAGCCCTACTTTACTAATTTTCATAAATATAAAAGGAGAATAAGAAGTGTAGAAAGGGAAAATTTGATGCACCAATATTTACAAGCAAAGAATCAATATATTTTTTCCAAAGTTTTAAATAGATATCTTGTTTATAGAATCCTACAACATGAATGAAGGTGAGGATTTAACAAACACTAAGAGGGAAATAAAACCCTTATCCCCTTTAACCAAGTTTTACACAACCTAGATATGTAGAAAATAGTAAAAATTCATCCAAGAATGAATATAATATAATATACATCATTCCAAATTTTGATGGCACTCTCCGGTGCAGGTTGTGGGTGCGCTAGGGCATCTGTGCCTTAACCTATTCATCTCTGAAGCTTTTGGCAGCTGTGTGGGAGGGGCGTCTGTGTGGTGCAGGTACGGGCTAGGGGTGGCTCATTTTTTGCTCCCTTTCTTCTATGCGCAGGTGTTGACTCGGGAGTGCTTCGGCGCGAGCATTTGGGGCTTGGTGTAAGCATTGGGCTGTCCAAAGATAGCAATCTCCTTCCCCTAAGGGTTTCTCTTTTGATTGATTTGTTGGCTGGGAGGAGCTCTTGTTGTTTGTTGGTGTTGGGAGGGGTTTATTGTTGTTATTTTCTTTTGCACACAATCTTGTGGTGGTTGTGAGGTAGGCTGGTTTTGGTTTGGGGCTTCTTGGTTGGAGTTTTTAGTGTAGGGTTTGCATGGAAAGAAATCCACCTATTGGTGAGGTGAGGGGGGGTGCTTCTATGATGGAGGTTGGTGATGGGGCTTCAGCTGGAGAGGGTTTGACAAAATCTAGTACCTTTAAATTTTATAAGATAAATGGATGCCTGGAGAGGGCTCATGTACGTCTTGTGTTGGTGATTCAATAGGAGGCAGTAGCTAAAGACCTGAATTACTATAGTAAGCATGTTTTGATTTGTAATTTTATGGGGATGAGGGTTTCTCTTTCTTTCCTGGACACTTGGATCCACAAGACATGGTCTCCAGAGGGTGACTTTGATCTTCTATTGGTTGTGAATAATTTCTTTCTATTTGATTTCTTGTGCATTTCAGATTGAAATAGGGCATTTGAAGGGGTGCCTTATTTTTATAACCAAGTAGGTCTTTTCATAAAACCATGGCATGAAGGCTTTAATTCGGTGGAAGAGTTGCCTTCTAGGGTCCCAGTTTGGGTTCGCCTTCCTTGACTGTTGCTTGAATGTTGGCGAACTGATATATTACAATTGATTACTTTACTGTTGAGTAAGCCTATTGGTCCTTCTCAACATACTTTGGATAAGAGAATATTTTCTTATGTGAGGCTTTGTGTCGAGATTGATCTGAGTCAACCTCTACCTGATTCTATTGATTTCACTGTTAGCTCTAATTCTTGGACTCAACCATTGGATTATGAAATGTTTCCTTTTCGGTGCCAGTTATGTCATGAATACAGACATCTACAGCGGAGGTTTCCTCGGGCTTTTGGTGTAGGAGGTGCAAGTAATGTAGGTAACCAATATAATCTGAGGGTGGAAAAGGGTAAGGATCCCATGCAAGGAATGGCAATGGAAAAAGATGGTTTTAGTCTAGTTAAACCTCACAATCGTGGTCAAGGTCAAAAGAGACCTTTTAAGGATGGGCAGGAAGGGGAGACTTTCAATAGATTTGAGGCTTTGGATGAGTTAGTTCAAGAGGAAGGATTTTTAGCTAGCATGTAGGTGGAGGATGGCTCTAGTTCTAAGGAGTTTTTTGAGGCACATCCTTCGGTAATCACTAGATTGGATTAGCTTGGTGGCCAGGATCCTAAGAGGGTGTCTAGTCTATCTCCTTCCGCTCCAGCTCTAAGTGTGGGGAGTGGGATGATTATTGATTTTGGTGGCTCCTCTGGTGTTGTTAGGGTTTGCTCGGAAGTTCGGGGTACCCCAGACTTAGGTAAGATTAAGTCTTCTTCCTCTATTCTGGGTGTACAACAAAAATCATTTAAGAAAGGGATTCCTGAAAAACCAATTAAGGTTGGTCGCAAAAAGGACCAAGAAAAGGTGAAGCTAGCTAGAGAGACATTAGTTGAGGCTAGTTCAGTGAGGACTATTGATGCTCACTTCTCCCAACCCCAATGATGATAGTTCTTTCTTGGAATGTGAGGGGTATGAATAGCATCCCTCGACAAAAGGCTATTCGAGGTTTGATCCACATTCATTCTCTAGATGTGATTTTCTTGCAGGAAACTAAGTTATTAGTGGATAGTATGTTATGTGTGGCTCCTAAGATTTGGGGTCATGGCCAATGTCAATGTGTGGGTGCTTTTGGTAATTATGGTGCAGTGGCTTGTTTTTGGGATCCTCGGAAGGTTAGTCCAATTTGGTGGATCTCCTGTAAGAGTTTGATTTCTTGTGTTGCTTCTCATTTAGAGTTAGGGGAGAAAGTTTTTTTCTCTAATATATATGCTCCGATTGATTTCCAAGGTAAAGCTCAGCTGTGGGATCATGTTAGATATGTGAGGTCTTTGGATCCTTACCTGCGTTAGGGATTTTAATGCTGTCATAGAGAAGAGAGGAGGTAGTGCTCATTTGGAGCCTTCCTTTAGGCTCTTGCAGGATAATATGGCTCTTTTGAGGTTAGTTGATGTCAAGCCAACTAATGGAGTCTTCACATGGAATAATAGGAGAATTGGAGATGTTATTTCTAAAAGACTTGATAGATTTTTGGTGTCCAGTTTTTGGATGGGGGATAGGTGGATGATTAGCTATAAAATATTAGATCATCGAGGCTTTGACCATTGGCCAATTAAGCTTGTAGTTGATGTGCCTCAATGATGTGCTAGACAAACTTACAAGTTCCAAATCATGTGGCTCCAGGATGAGTCTCTTCATGATATGATTTTTGGCTTATGGCACTGCTATGTACTCATTCTCAAAGAGGTTACAGTACATCAAATACAAGTTGAAAAGATGGAATAGGCAACATTTTGGTAATTTGTTTCATGAGAAATAGAAGGCTCGGGATAACCTAGACTTAATCACCAGGAAGATTCGTGATCAAGGCCTAACAGAAGAGTTGAGTTTGTTAGAGATTGCTGCAACAAAAGAGGTAGAGGAATGGGAGTTAAGAGAAGAAATTTTTTGGAAACAAAAGTCTCGTATTGAATGGCTTCAGGTTGGTGATAGGAATACTTCTTTTTTTCACAACTCAATTAAAGATCAAAGGCAAGGTAATGTTATTTCTTCTCTTGTGTTGTCAGATGGGGAAATTTTGTCCTCTTCTATTTCTATCTTTGCAAAATGTATTCAGTATTTCTCTTCATTATTTTCTGAGAATTTACCTCCAGCTAAG
The DNA here is from genome assembly GCA_007258455.2 of Sequoia sempervirens. Lineage (NCBI taxonomy): Eukaryota > Viridiplantae > Streptophyta > Pinopsida > Cupressales > Cupressaceae > Sequoia > Sequoia sempervirens. Next base: position 134,582,839 of record VDFB02105785.1, on the reverse strand, counting down.
GAGGCTGAAACAAGGATTTTGAACTATATCTCGTAGCTAGTGTCTAATAAAATGAATGAATCGTTGCTTTCTCCTATTACCTTGTTGGAGCTTGAGAATGTTGTGTTCCAAATGAAGAAAGGTAAAGCACCAAGGCCTGATGCATTCCTTGTTGAATTCTTTCAGGAGTTTTGGGAGGTAGTTAAGTTGGACCTCTTAGAGGTTTTTAAGGAATCATTCATGAATAAACAAATGTTGAAGTCTCTAAATGCAACTTTTTTAGCTCTCATTCCAAAGGAGGGGGCTAATTTTTTGGCTCTTTTTCAACCTATTGCATTATGTAATGTTGTTTATAAGATTATTACTAAGTTGATTGCTGAAAGGTTGAAACCTTGGCTTGGTGGGCAACTCTCTGAGGAGTAGGGGGGTTTTGTTGCTGGCAGATAGATCATGGATGGTGTTGTGATTGCAGCTAAGACCATCCATTCTATGGAATCCTCAAAAGAAAAATCTATGTTTATCAAGCTAGACATGGAAAAATTGTATGATCGCATTAAATGGTGCTTTTTGTTTAAGATTCTTAGAGCTTTTGGCTTTGCTAGTGATTGCATTGAATGGGTTAGGAGTTGTGTTACTTCTTCCTCCTTCTTGGTGCTTATCAATGGTGATCCCACTAAGTTGTTTGGTGCTTCTAGAGGCCTCAAACAAGGAGATCCTTTGTCGCCCTACTTATTCATCCTACTTGCAGAAGGATTAGGAAGGCTTATTTGTGCTCAAGTAGCTAGTGGCTTGATTCAGGGTTGGAATTGGGGAAATGATCTTTCCCCTTAGTCTCATCTTCAGTTTGTTGATGATACTACCTTGATGGGTAGGGAAAAGGTTGAGGAGGATTTGAAATGGAGTAGTGTTTTGGACAGCTACTTGGTGACCTCTGGGTAGCACATTAATGAGGGGAAGTCTTTCATCTACTTCTTCCATACTCCTAAGGTTATCCAAAGGAGATTAGTAGGTATTCTTCATTTCCAAATAGGTTCGCTTCCTTTTCTCTATCTTGGAATCCCTCTTTCCATTCATTCTCTCCCTAAAAGTTTTTGGCAAGAGACTCTTGACAAGTTTCGAAGATTGGTTAGCCATTGGACTTGCAAGTGGCTTTCTTCAGCTAGAAGAGTGACTCTTCTAAAGTCTATGATCCAAGCTCTCCCTCTTTATAGGTGCTTTGTTCTTTCTACTCCATCAAGTTTTATTAAATATTTTGAGAGACTATCTTGTCAGTTTCTATGGTTTGGCAACCTTCTTCATAGAAAGTGGAGCTTGGTGAAATGGGATGTTGTCTGTAGGCCAAAGTAGGAGGGGGGTCTTGGTCTACGACGGATTGATTTTAATGGGCAGGCCTTGGCTACTAAGCTGTATTGGTGTTGGTGCTCTCAACAACATATGTGGTGGGCTAAAATTCATACCCTCAAATATTTGGGTGCAGTGGAAAGCATGGAGGTTGTAAGATTCAGTATGGAGAGGAAAGGTTCTATGATCTGGAGTACCCTCAAATGGGGTTCCAAGCTTGTTAAATAGGGAATTTTTTGGATTTGTAATAGGGGTCGGGAAGCTCTCTTCTAGCATGACTCTTGGGTGGCCATCCCCCTATTTTGTCATCTCATCCCCACCTTCAAGACTTGTGCCAGATTTTTTAGGAGGCGGGCTAGTGTCATGTGGTTGACTTCAAATCTCAACAATCTTTGAGTTAGATTATTGTGTCCAAGTGGAAGGACCCTTGGGATTGGCCTCCTAGGGGGTTTTGGAGGATCATCAAGTTCTTGCTAAGATTCTTTTGGATTGCGCCTGCAACTCTCTTCTTGGGAGAGATGTGCTTACTTGGGGTCCTGATTTGCGAGGTAAAATTCTGGTTGCCTCTGGTTATCAGGTTTTGGATAAATAGGTTTTTGGGAGCTCTGAGGTTCCCTATTGGAAGCATGTTTGGAATAAATTTTCTTGTCCTAAGTGTAATTTTTCTCTTGGATCGTTGTCCAAGGTAAGTGTCTTACTTGGGACAATCTTTGGAAGTGGGGGTTCCAGGGCCCTTCAATGTGTGTTTTGTGTGTGGTTAGTATGAAGAATGCCTATTGCATCTCTTTTTTTAGTGTTCCTTTGCTAAAGATATCTGGAATCACTGGTGGAATCTCTAGAGCTTACCATGTTGCCATGTCTCTGCCTTGGATGATTTTTGGAGGAGATAGGGATCATCTCCTGCCAAAACCTCTTTTCTTAAAATTGCTAGGAGCACTGGCCCTAGTTTGATTGTTGGCATGTTTGGTTGGAGCGCAACAGATGAATTTTCTTGGATAAAAAATTGATCTTTGAGCAACTTTGGAGGTGGATTCTTGGGGCTCTGCAGGAGACTTTGTCTACAAAGTGTGATTTATCTGTGGCCGTTGATCCTGGGGATTTGGGTGTTGTTAATTCCCTGGGTCTTGTTGTTGGGGATAGGATAAATTTGGGCATTGTGCATCGTAGGCGTGGGCATGAGAGGGTGGCTCGTGATGGCTTTTGGTTTCCGCCTACTCTAGGGGAGCTAAAAATCAATACGGATGGGTCATCTAGGGGTAATCCTGGGCATGTTGGAGTTGGTGGTATTGGTAGAGACAGCCTGGGTGTGGTGGTGTTTTTCTTTTCTATGTATCATGGTTTGCATACCAATAATCTTATGGAGGCTAGTGTTATTCTTATGGTGATTGAGCGTGTGGTTGGCCTTGGGTGGTGGCAGATTGTTTGTGAGTCTGATTCTCAAGTGGTTATTGATATGTTGCATAAGCAACAGTTGGAGGATGTGAATTGGTAGCTAGCTATGGTTGTCAAGCAGATTATTTCTATGTGCTCTACTATGGAGTCCATTGTTTTTTTCCATATTCCATGGGAGTGGAATAGGGTGGTTGATGGACTGGCTAGATGGGCGACGAAGAGGACTTATTCTTGGTATGTGGATGGTTGGGGAAATCTTCCTAATGACATGGCCCCTGTTCTTGAGGAGTGGGTGGCTGAGGATATGAGGTGCTTCTTGGGTGTGAATTAATCCATGTTTTGTTGGACCCCTTGTGGGTTTTTTCTTTGGACTTTGTATTGTTGTTCTGATTCAATAAATTTTTTACCCTCTTTTTATTAAAAAAATATTATACATCATTCCAAAGAGAGAAAATATGTGAGAATGAGAAATATTTATTGAATTTGAGGCTTAAAGCCAATTTACAGTTGCAAAAAATGCAAAATGCATATATTCTACTAGATAAATTGAGGAAAAACCCCATACAAAGGAGCACAAAGTTCATTTTATCCTTCATAAGAGGTGTAGGGGAGAGAGAGTGTGTCTTGTAGGGAATATATTCCTATTCGTGACCTTCAGAATGATATGTAAACATGTTTCTATAAAATATTGAGCTAGGTACATGATAAAATATTCTTGACATGACAACAATGCTTCAACATTCAAGATCCATGTATATGAGTACAAAAACACCCATAAAATCCACAAAAAAATAATAACCAGGGATTACTCTTTGATAAAAAAGGGGTATGAAATAAATAGATGAGGTGTAGGAAATGATTTCCTCTCTTCAATGTATGAAATATGTGATAAAAATATTGCAAGGCCTCCATGAATCGAGACCTGGTAGTTATAGGAGTTGTTGAGCATTAATGGGATTTTTTGATCAAAGTAAGAGACCCCATCAGATGGTGGGAGTCAGGCGGAACAAAGAACTTGGAATTGAGAAGTTCATAATCCAAGCTCTAGTTGGGTCCCAAGTTCCAAACGAAACCTAGAAATTTCACTTCGAAGATTGTAATGGTGGGCATCAAGCCTATTAATGATCACCTATTATTTTTGCTAAGGTTGCAATTCGAACCTGGGAAGAGAACCTATTGACAATTAATCATAATTAACTCATATGTCCACCATGATCACTCATGCATCAATAAGTTTCTTATGGACTTTAAGTATTTTATTTCACCTTGGTGCTGGGGGTGTTACCTCTTTATCCCAAATTAATTAGTTTTTCCCCTATACCCCCACTCGGTTTTTAGAAATTAAGGGATGAAAATTATTGAGATCAATAGATAAAAAATGAGTTAATTATGAGGTGTGAAAAACTATTAAACCAAACCATGTAATGTGTGATAAGTTAGTGTATTAAAAATGGAGATATACTGATTTATTTATTTATGGTATGATTAATAAGATTAATAATACTATATGATGTGATATAAGTTAGTGCATTAAAATTGGAGATATGATGAATTATTGATTGTACTTTATTTTTAATGTAATTTCTAGAGATGTGTTCTTTGTAAATTGTATTTATTTGTTAGTGTCACATATGTGCATATGAATCCATGTGATAAATATAAATACTATATTATTAGAAAAAATATTCTCTATGGGAGACTAGAAAGTATGTGATCCTTACATATTGTGTGACTTGTAAAATCCTTTATATGCATATTGCTTTATGTATCTGTATAGGAGAGAATTTTCACCCCTTAAGAAAATTCCCCTTTCACATACCCTCACCATAGAAAATCAAATACAAAGGCAGAATTCCACTTCACCCATTCAGAATGCACCCACTTGGCATTTGTCCTATGTGTTGGTGAGAGAATATTTGTTGGGGATGCAAGTGTAGCGTGTGGATGTTTGCACGGTGTGCTGCCATCCCTAATGAATTCCCATGTATGAAGTTGGAAAAGGTGTTACACTCCTCATTGGGGATAAATTGTAACATCCTTCTATCGACCAACCGACCTAAAAATAGAAGATTATTCTCATCCCACCTTCAAAAGCATTCATCATTCATTCATTCCATCCTCTATGCAATTCCATCTCATTTAAATCATTTTCACAAATCCATTGAGCATTATAGTATTTTTTTACTTCATTCACTCCACCTCTGTGTGTGTGGTACTACTTCAGAAGTTGTGGGATTGGAGTCTTACGAGACCTCCCTTCATCACCATTGCGACTGTCGTGACTTTTCCAAGTCCACCTTGCATTGTCCCTTCATTGGCTAGTGAGCCTTTGGGTGGAGGTGGTAACATCTCACTCTTTTTCCTTTGTGGTTTGATAGAATTGCATATTGTCTTTTGTAGTGTTTAGTTCTTTCATTTCTACTTTCTTTATCACATATTCTACTCCTTTGCTTTTCTGGCTATCCATGGAGGTGGAAACACCAACGCGGGGGTTTGATTGAGGTAGACCCCTATATAGCCCCAAAAATTTTCCCCTCTTGATTGTGTGTAGGTGAACATGTGCGTGGAGCTAGCTAGAAAATCAATGCTTTTGTGAGATCATATTTATCACCCTAGCTTTTATTTACTTGCTTTATCATCTATGTCTTTAATTTTTGTACTTCATCATTTTGTTCACTTCGTTAATATCAACTAGCTAGACTGTTAAGTAGGCTTTTGGTTGTTTTCCCACTGTATTTCACACTTTATTGTCGTATAGATGCTAGCATGCTAGAGTGACATCAGCACGCCGTGCTATTGTCCCAGACCCACACTACCATCCTTAGACAAAGAACTATCTGAGGTATAGTTCAGACTCCATAAATTGGCTCATTTAGTCCTAATTGGATTTCTGAGTTTGCAGAGTGAAAAAAGTACTACTTAGTGCTCCTCAATCTCAATCCTCATCCTGAAACATCCCTTTAGACTGAGGTAAGTTAGGACAGTCCTCCCCTCTCGGCTTTCCATGACCTAGAGCCTTGGCGTGGTTGGTCCCCCTCTCTTACATTTTTGGTGAACTCAACCTGAACCGTTTTGGTTCTATTTAGGACTGTTGAAGGGTCCTTTCCTCATGTCTTAGGAGTGTTGTAGGTGTGAGTGTTGTGAGGCATTTTTCTTTACAACGCAACCTGCAACCCCTAGTAGGCATAGTTGGAAGGTTTTGTAAGTGTTATAGAATGAAGCCTTAACTAGGTCATTGTCTTATTTCAAACCTTTGGGGGGGCTTTCTGAGAGTATTGTTTAGTGTACGTGATGGATTCCTTCTTTCATTTGCATATCCCCTCTGCGCAAGCTACGAGTAGTAGTCTAGGTATAACCTTCACCTCATAGGACCTGCTGATGGGTTTTAATAGAGAACCATCTCCTCTTTATATTCCTATGCGAATCAAAAGAAACACTGTAGCAGGTGTTCTTGTTGACCTAACGTATTAGGTGAATATTATAACCGAGGAGATTATGTTAATTAACTTCCTGCACAAATATGGGTATGACGCACCTATGAGCACTATCCATATGCATAACATACTTTTTGTACCTCCCCTTGGTAGCATCACCTTGTTGGTCCTTGTTGGACCTAAATTTGTCAACCTAATTTTTGACATAATCTCAAGGTTCGAACTCTTCAAAGTGAAGCTAGGTATCCCCTAGTTATTAGCTATTAATGTAGTTCCCTCAGTTGTGCATAAATTTTTGAAGTTTATTCATTTGGGTTCAATGCATGTGATCCATCACACCGGTTATAAACCACTGATTGCGTGCGATAGCTATTCCTTAGACCACTTCTAGCCTACAAGCATTGGTCTACTTCTGCCTAGGAAGGACCTCTTGCACTGAACTTATGAGAAATACAAGAAAGGGAGCTTAACACCTAGAGTGAGATACCATCCATCACCTTATGTTGTTTTGTAGAGTACTTGTTTAAAAGATGACAGTGATGCCACATTAGCATGTAGAATGGAAGAAGGGAAACACTCTTGGGGTTCCTCTTCCTCCCCTTCCATTGTTCAACCTACTACTTCCTCTAGCACTAATGTGCGTCATCAGATTATGCTCCATCTTTGTGAGAGAACCTTGTGGTGCCCACTTGACAAAAGCCCAAGCAGCCTACATTCGAACTTCCTGTTCTACCCATGGAGCCTAGGCTCGTTCAATATGGTAAAAGAAAGGTTCCCCACTAGGAATCATCTATGTCTCAACTACTATGGCCTCCCACCACTCCTACTCCTAAAGCAATGAATAGGAAGAGGCATGTCATTGAGGCGCTAGAGCTTACTCCTCCCATTGTTTCTCAACCTCTTCCTCCTACTCCCATTCAAAAGTTTGTCCCTCTACCAAAGATGGCTATGATGGAAACTCCTATGGCTGAGCAGGAACCTTTAGTCCCATCTCAGCACCCAGCCTCTAGCTCAAAGAGTCGCAGAAAATGCCTTGTGCATGAGTGCAAGTGTCGACGAAAGGATCTAGTAGCTAAGTAGGCCACATTATAGAGAAAGGTAGAAGAGTCAACCACCCCTATTTCAAGGCCTCCTGATGCATCCTCCTCTCTCCTCCCTTTTTCTTCCATTCAATCAAATTTAGTTCTACTGTCAGCTCCCACTGTGAGTGTAGGTGCACTTGATCCTAGAAAGGTGTAAATTTTTATCACTCCTTCGATCAAGCAACCTCTTTTGATGTCCCTCCCAGACATCCCACCATTCTCAAAACTTGTGGACATGTTGAATACTTCAATGGTGTATGCCATAGTTTTATCCTCCTCTTTTGTGCCTGTCGCCTCATTTGTGGGGAGTTCACATCCTCCAATGAATGAAGCAAAAAGTGGAAGTTGGCCCTTCCATAATTGGGGGTCGTAAGAGGAGCCCGCCTTATTCAAAGGGTGGTCCTGCACTAGCTTATTATGTCCTAGTGATGGAGCTAGCTCTGGTGTGCCCTGAGTTTGTCACTGCTCCTAAGTCACTTGGTGAGCCAAGCAACAAATCTCAGGCATTGTTTTTTGGACTCAAGCAACACTGAGAGTGGAGGTGAACCAATGTTGTGCAATTTTTGACTTTATTAAATTGATCTCTCAAGTGTATATAACATTCAATCAAAAGAAAGATGCATGAACATGAAACAATAAGCCACAACACCATAACATAAGGATTTTTATGTGGAAACCCTGTTACGGGAAAAACCACGATGGAGGTCAATCCACAATTTGAGTACTCAAATATAAGTGTTTTACAAAATAGGAATGCACTTGCATTCAGGCACACTGCCTAGAGCTCATTGCCTTAAAAAAAATTGGATTATATCAAAAGGTTGAACTGAGTATATAGCATATACAAATGCCTAGTTACAGTTCTGGTTAGGCTCATAGATTAGATTCTGGACCTTCTGTCTGATTCTGCACTTTGCTCTACTCTATCTTAATTCGCTTCACAAAATCCTCTTTTGCATAAGTGAAAATCAGTCAACTTCTCTTATGATATTCACACACACATCAACACATATTGAACACTCATATATATATATAAATGAATTAACCAATCTCATATATATATATATCTGCCACCAAGAATTCAATTGCTATATGTCGGCTTTAATAAAATAGAAAATATTTTCCAACTATTAGCTCAAAACATGAATAATATTTAATGTGCATCCACAAGAGTTGGCCACAACATAGTGAGGACCCAAAAAAAAATCTCCAACACAAAAATACTCCAAACAATTTCATCTTAAACATCTGCAACACCCCACATTTACTTAGTCGGCCTTCATACATTGATGAACAAAAAATTGAATGACCAGATCTCCAATCTCGTACACTAATTGATGCGACAACACAAAACTTGAGAGAAATACATTTCATATACCCAAAGACCTTCCCTGAGATCCACAACCAAAACTAATAACCCGATAATGCAAACCACTTGACAGATCCAACTTCAACCAGATACTGTGTTCTTTACTTTGTCTTTCGGTATGGTTAGATACTAAAGTGTGGACTACAACAATGAATTAGGTTGCCATAAATGACAACACCAGAAGCCATATGCCAACAATCTCCTCCTTTGGCATTGATGGCAACACTTAGTGAAAAATGACTAAGTGGCGAAACCTTCAAAACTTCAAAATGCCATAGTTGACAAAACTCAACAAAACTCCCCTTGAGTTTGATAAGGCATCTTTCACTGCTCTCTCTCCCCCTTTGACATCAATGACAAAAAGATAATAAAATATTTTATTTCTCACCCTCTAAAGTGTAACCAAAAACTTATGCAAAAATTGATTCAAAAATTTGAAGAAATACAACCGCTATTTGAAGATTATTTTGTACTTTTCTTTCATCTCTGAAAGAAACTTCTTTCGTGCTTCTACTACAATCCCGGTGATTATGATCGTGTTGTTGTTTTCAGATGTCAGGTTGATAATCTTGATGAGGGATTCTGAAATGGTGAAGGCTTCTTCTACTATCTCTCCTTTCCTCAATATCTCAATCAACTATTCTAGCCTGCATTCGGTTATGTCCTTCACTTTCCAAAAGGTGTAAACAATATTGTTCCTAGTGTTTTGAACATTTGTATGCTATGTCTACAATTCCTGAATCCTTTTCTTGATTGTACCACCATGATCTTGAGACATGTTAAAATTTTGTCTAATATTGTTCATCTCTGCTTCGATTTGTTCCAACTTTTCTTTGTACTTGCTAATTGCATGAGGCCATCAAAGATAGTAGTTATAAATGTTTTTTTGTGCTTATGCATTGCCTTAGTTGATTCATGTGCCTTTTTAGCTTAGTGAGTGACAATTTGTACTGCTTCTTTAGGTGTAGGATGACTCCTTCCTTGTTTTGAGACTCATACTCCATGATTTCCTTGGCACATTCAATCATCTCTTTTGGAAACTTATTCAACAAAATCTCCAATTTGATATGATTGTGCACAATATGAGCACTTAGTACACTTAAGATCATGTCCTATTCATATGAAGGTCTGATAGACCATATGTTCCCAATTTTTTGTATTCCATCTTCCTCATGAATAAGTTGCATTAGCTCTTCTTTAGTTAAATCACTTTCTCCTTCACTTCCTTCCGTTGTTTCCTTTTCTTGTTCTGGTTCAGATATTTTCAATTCTTTTCCTAGGGTGTCCTCAGTTTCCTTATCATATTCCTCATCTGGTATGTCCACAATCACTTGTTCTTTTCCTTTCCCTTCAACTTTTGGAGTCTTGCACGCTGGTGGGATAAAGACAACACTTACTTTTGCTCTTTTCTTCTTTCTATTCATCTCACTAGAGGAGGAACCAACTTCAAGTGCTCTTTCTGGAATGGAAACACTAATTGACCTAAACTTTCTTAGCAAACCCTTAAAGAAACTTTCATATACTTTATCATAGTTTCCCAAATTGTTAGAGTATATGTAAATCGTCTTGCAAACTGGTTCACTCTCTTCCCATATTACATTTTTGATCAAGGGTAAGAAATTTAGAAAATACATCAAAAGGAATATAACAAGAGTACCAAACCTGAAAGGGTAATCTGTCTCCTTTGTCAATTGCATGTTCTCCATCAATTGATCTTTCAACAATCCACAAAGATCAAAATCCTAATCTTCCATTATCATCTTGTGTGAAATGTAAACAACACCTATTGAAGTTGCACCTTCTTTGTTTCTAAAAAAGACTTTATAAGATATTCCATGTGCAATGTACCTTGTCACTGAATCTTTAATTGTGGATATTATCAATGCCCTTTGATCTCCAATTACTCCAGTTAGGGTTTCAACTTATTTATTTTGGATTGACTTCTTTCTCGGCACATCCCCAACCTTGCATAACCCAGTTACAATTGTAATCACTTCTTTTGAGATATGGTAGGGTTTCTCCAGAGTTAGAATATCATCATTCAATCTATCCAAAATAAACTCAATGATTTATGCATTTTTGAAATAGGGAAATTCACTCAAAATATCCAAGCTTTTGTGCTTTACTTCATTTAGCCATTTCAATTCATCATGTGACAACATGTTTCTTTTAGCTCTAATTTTCTCACTACTATATTCATCTAAGTTTACCATTCCTTTGATTTGTTCCATTTTCCCTTCCGTACAAATGTCTTGAAAATAAGTTCTTCAACCACACACCAAATTAAATTGAAATTTCTAAATACAATAGAAGTAATTGATGGTTTAGGGTTTCGCCAATGAATTCTCTTTCAAAATTATGGAATTCTGGTGCAAAGTGCTCTCCTTCTTCTTCTCTTCAATGCAAAGTGGAAAATGAAGGTTTGAACTTCCTTTTTATAACTTGCACACCTAACTTTTGTTGTAATAAATTCTTTTTCCCTAACTTATCTGGATACCCTATTTTCTCAGTCATCAAACAAAGACTTTTGTGGACCTTCAACTCAGCATAATATCCTTTCCAACTATTCCAACAACATTTGTAGATCAATGTGAAACCACTACAATAATCCACATCCCGGTGTTAATTACCGACAGGGGGTTTGAAATATTTTCTTGACAACTCCCCCTAGGCCAAAGGCCCAAAACTAATTCCCAAAGGAATTACCAGAAGTAGGTTCTCTTGTTGGCTCATTTCTTGCAACAAATGAACTCTTTTGCACCCTTGTATTCTTCATTAGATCTCTTATTTCATCCATAGTCACTTTCCCTTTTCCTTTATCATCTTTCTGCTTATTTCTCCGTTTGTATGCCAGACCTCTTCTATCCATATTTTTGTTTATGCAAAATCTTGTAATGTGACTGTATTTGTTGCAATTGAAACACACAACATTTCCTTGTCTAGACCAGTCATTCCATTGATTTCTTCTCAATCTGCACTGATTAGCAATATGCCCAAATCTTCCACAGGTATAACATTTTACATTCCTAGAGTTGTTTGACATGTTTCTACATTCAATTGACTTATGACCAAACTGGCCAGAGAATGATGGATTACTTGATTTCATTTTACTTCTGCATTGAACAACCATATGACCAAATTTATTACAAACAAAATAGTATCAATTAAACTTTTGAGCATTAGGTTGTCTTATCGGATGCCTTTTTTCTTTGTTCATTTGATTTCCTTGCCTAAAATTCCTTTTTCCAAATCTGAAACTTTCTCCTTTCTCATATCCAAGACCTTGCTTGTCATTTCCATTCTTCTATCCTTGAGTCAGTTCATCAAGCTTAACTGAACTAATCTTGAACTTCTCCTTGTATTCATTTGCAGTAGCAAGTTCATCCCTGAGAATAATAATCTATTTTTCAAGCTCTTCTTCATTGTCTCTATATTATTGCAGTTCAATCTGTAACTAAATGAATTCTTCATTAATTTTGTTACATTCATCAGATCTCTCTTTTAGGGACTAGACAAGTTTTTCCTCATTCTTCTTTCTTTATCCAATCTCCTTTGTCAACTTCATTGCCATAAATTCCATCTCATGTTTTAGGGTAGCATTGTCTCTAGCAAGCTTTTCACATTCTATAGTTATTTCCTTCAAGGTTTGATTCAGGTGAACATCATCCATGCTTTTGCTCTCTTTCTGCTTAATCTAATCACAAAGATCCTTTCTCTTCTCCCTGGACTTAATAATATGATCCTTCAACTTTTGAATGAATTTCTAAGCATCCTTAAGATTTTCTTTCAATTCTCAAACTTTTTCTTTAGACTGATCGAGGTCATCAAGTGCCACCAAAATTTTTTGTTGAAGACTACCAGAGTCAATAACATTCCAAGATCCACCTCAAGTTGTTAAACATATTTCGAGGAACTTAGCTCTGATACCAATTGTTGGACTCAAGCAACACTGAGAGGGGGGGTGAATCAGTGTTGTGCAATTTTTGACTTTATTAAACTAATCTCTCAAGTGTATATAGCATTCAATCAGAAGAAAGATGCATTAACATGAAACAATAAGCCACAACACCATAACACAAGGATTTTTATGTGGAAACCCTGTTAGGGGAAAAACCGTAGTGGAGGTCAATCCACAATTTGAGTACTCAAATATAAGTGTTTTATAAAATAGGAATGCACTTGCATTTAGGAACACTGCCTAGAGCTCAGTACTCAAAATCATGAAGGCTCACTGCCTTACAAAAAATTGGATTACATCAAAAGGTTAAACTGAGTAGATAGCATCTACAAATGCTTGATTACAGGTCTAGTTAGGCTCATAGATCAAATTTTGGACCTTCTATCTGATTCTACACTTCACTCTGTTCTATCTTAATTCGCTTCACAAAATCCTCTTCCGCACAAGTGAAAATCACTCAACTGCTCTTTTGATATTCACACACACATCAACAGATTTTGAACACTCATATATATATATATATAAATTAATTAACTGATCTCATATATATATCCTCCACCAAGAATTCAATCGTTATATGTCAGCTTTAATAAAATAGAAAATATTTTCCAACTGTTGGCTCAAAACATGAATAACATTTAATGTGCATCCACAAGTGTTGGCCATAGCATAGTGAGGACCCAAAACCAAATATTTAACACAAAAATACTCCAAACAATTTCATCTTAAACATCCGCAACACCCCACATTTACTTAGTCGACCTTCATACACTGATGAACAAAAAATCAAACGATCAGATCTCCTAACTCGTACATCGATTGATGCAATAGTACAAAAATTGAGAGTAAGACATTTCATATACCCAAAAACCTTCCTTGAGATCCACAACCAAAACTTATAACCTGATAATGCAAACCACTTAACAAATTCAACTTCAATTGGATACCTTGTTCTTTACTTTGGCTTTCAGTATGGTTAGATACTAAAGTGCGGACCAAATCAATGACTTAGGTTTCCATAAATGACAACACCAAAAGCCATATGACAACATCATCTACCCCATTTGTTGAGGTACCACATGTCACTCCCATGAAGTGCATGTTTAACTCTTTGGACAAGGTCCTAAACTTGTCAATGATTTTTGTGAAGTCGCTGACCATTGCTCCACAAGAGCCTAGTGGAGAAGACCTTGTGAGGCCTTCTTCCTTAGCCCTTATTGCGGGAGGGTCAAAAGTTCCTCCCCTTAATATTCCACCACTGCAACCTCATCCTCCTTCCCCATATAATGATCTAGGTTCGGAAGCAAACAACCTCTTTATCGAAGAGTGTTAGGGGGAGGCACCTTCTTTATCTTTAGATTTGATGTGTTTGTTGTGATGTGTTCCCACATGATTGCATTATGTGTTCCTGGATGAACCTTGTCACCCTTGTAGGTTCTTGGATACAAAAGTGATTATGTGTCATAAAACTTCCTCTATTTGTTCCATCATTCTTCCTCTATTATGTGTTTTGATTTTCAGCAAATTGGGGATGATGCAAAATGTTGGGGACATTTAGGATTTCCTTCCATGCTGACCCAATTTTTAATTTTTACTTTGTCTTCTCATGCATTCTTCACATGATCTGATATAGCAAGGGGCTAATGATAGTTTATTTATATACTATTACTATACTTATATATATCTATGAGAAACTCTGACCCCGAAATATCAAATCACCCCTATGTCTCTTATTTATCATGTTGTTATTCCTCTTTCACTCGTTTTCTTATAATATTTCTCTCTTCCTTGCTTGATTTGTCCCTCATCTGTGTGACAATGTCACTTTCACAATATTTCAATTTTTGAAAAACACATTCATTGCTAAATCTTTTCTTGAAAATCCTTGCAAGAAATATTTTTCAAAAAATCACATTCTCAACTTGGACCCTTAGCAAAATGTGTTTCCTTCATCATGGGTTCACGAAGAAAGAACTTGAAGAACTTTCCTTCAAGGTTGGAGCAGCTTCTCCCATGGGAAAATCTTCGACCTTCCCCTCATGAGGGGGAATTTTCTTCCTATTGAATTCCTTGATGAAGTGAATTTCTTTCAAAAGGATTCCCTGATGATGAATTGATTTGTGAAAAAAACATTCTATCACTTTCAAACAGTGCATCCCTTGAGTAGACCCCTCTCCTTTTGAAGGGTTCCCATGGGACCCTTTTGAAATCCTTTCAGTTTGCTGACGTTTGCATGACTTCTGCTTGTTTTCCTGCATGGCTGCTTTTTGTTTTCTAGCATGTTTTATCTATAGATTAACATGTTGCTTTGCAGGTGTACCTGTGAAGCCACTTTCTAGTATGACTCTATGGAGTCCCCTTTCACTGGTCTTCCTTCATGAGAGAGTACTTGGAGGAATGCCTTCTTACAGGTTTTTGGGCCTGTAAGGTGCTTACATCCTACAATATTTGTCCATCATTGGTCTGAGGGCCTCTGGTGTACTTTGTGCAACTTCATAGTTCCATAGGGCTATGGATTCCTTTTGTTTGAAACTCCTCAAGAGAGAGTACATGTGGATTCCTTTTCCTACCTTTGCACTTTTTAGTTCGCCAGATCATAGTATGCTTCCTCGATGGTTCAGGTATACATCTCTAACTCTTTGATCTACTTTACCAAACACTCATAAATACTCGTGCTTGATAAAGTGGGGGAAAAATGTATAGCAACGAATTTGCACCCCTTAAGAAAATTCCCATTTCACATACCCTCACCTTAGAAAATCAAATCCGAAGGCGGAATCCCACATCACCCATCTAGAATGTACCCACCTTGTGTTTTTCCTATGTGTCAATGAGAGAATATTTGTTATGGATGCAAGCATGGTGCACAAACATCTACATGGTGCACTGTCATCCCTGACGGATTCTCGCATCTTAAGTTGGCAGAGGCGTTACACTCCTCATTGGGGATGAATTATAATGTAATTCTATTGACTAACTGACCCAAAATGATAGATTCTTCTCATCCCACCTTCAAAAAAATTATGCATTCATTCATTCCATCCTCTATGCAATTCCACAACTCAAAAAATCTCACTTCAAGCATTTTCACTGCTCCATTGAGCATTACAACACTTTGTTACTTCATTCATCCACCTTTGTGTGTGTGGTGCTACATCATAAGTTGTGGACTTGCAGTCTTGCGAGACCTCCCTTCATCACCACTGTGGCTGTGGTGACTTTTCCAAGTCCATACCTTGTATTCTCCCTTCATTGGCTAGTGAGCCTTTGGGTGGAGGTGGTAACATCTCACTCTTTTTCCTTTGTGGTTTGATAGAATAGCATATTGTCTTTTGTAGTGTTCAATTCTTTCATTTCTACTTTCTTTATCGCATATTCTACTCCATTGCTTTTATGGCTATCCATGGACATGGAAACACTAAAGCGGGGGTCTGATTGAGGCAAGCCCCTATATAGCTCCAACAATTTTCCCCTCTTTTTTGTGTGTAGGTGAGTGTGTGCATGGAGCTAGCTAGCGAATCAATGCTTTTGTGAGATCATATTTATCACCCTAACTTTTATTTACTTGCTTTATCATCTTTGTCTTTATTTTTTGTACTTCATCATTTTGTTCACTTCATTAAAATCAACTAGCTAGACTGTTAAATAGGCTTCTGGTAGTTTCCCACTATATTTCACACTTTCTGGCCATATAGATGCTAGTGTGCTAGAGAGACGTCAGCGTGTCATGCTATTGTCCAAAACCCGCACTGTCATCCTCGAACACAGAGTTGTCTAAGGTACAGTTCGGACTCCAGAAACTAGCTTTTCTAGCCCCAATTGGCTTTCTAGATCTATAGAGTGACAAAAGTGTTACATAGTGCTCTTCATTCTCAATCCTCATCCTAGAACACCCCTTTAGAGTGAGGTATGTTAGGGTAGCCCTCTGCTCTCAGCTCTTCGTGACCTAGAGCCTTGACATGGTTGGTCCCCCTCTCTTACAGTATCATTTATGTTATGGAAAATATAGACTCATAATATGACTCTAATGATGGAATTCCTTGTTTGGTTATAATATTGGGGAGGGAATATCTTAATATCTATTTTTTTTTTGTATAGTGCCATATATGGGTCCAATTACTCAAGATATTAGGAGGGAATGTAATAGGGGCATGACAAGGGAAATTCTTATGGTTTACACTATTTTTAGTTACAAATTGAAGAGGGAATGTTCTAGTAATAAATTTTCCAAATTAAATGCCCAATTTTATATCTTTGGTCAAAGCATTGTGGTCCTAACCCATTATAGTTAGATGGGTTCTGCATGATACCTTATGTGGTGTTTTTCCATTATAGCTAGAATGGTTCACAGATATTGGTTTTCTTTTAAATGTTTTCTTCATAATTGATATATATCTTGTATTATAATTATGGGTATAAAGAACTAGTTTTTGATATTTCTACTATTCTTTGGATGATTGTATATATATTGTTGACTATTCTTGTTTCCTTATAGTGTTGATGATATGCACATGATATTTCTAAGTTAATAGATGTAATAAAAGTATTTATTTGATTCTAAAAAATATGTGAAATCTAAATATGACTTCTCTATTGATTTAATAATTTTACACATATAGTTTCTTATTATATTATGCCTTATATTGGTAATTTATGCATGTGTACAAGAAAAAATATATTAAAAACTTGTGGTTATTTTTTTTAGCTTATTAGTGACTAGTTAGGTTGGGATCTTACATGTCTTCCATTTAAGTAATATGGAAGATGAGTTCACATAAACTCATGTACAAGTAACATGTGTTGTATACCCTATAGAGAATATAAATGGTCAACTTGAAACATTTATAAATACATATTTTCCATTACTTGGTATGGAGAAATGGAGATCTTATGTCCAATGTTTCATTTTACCATTGTGATGGTTATATATTTCCTTCTAAGTGAGAAACCAAAACGAATTTTGAATTAAATAATTTTCTAAAACTAATGGATTAAGGTCACTTTTAAATCCTAAAAATAGAAATATGTCAAACCTTTTTAGGATTGGAAAACTTGTAAAGCCTTGACAAGAAAATAGTATATAGTTTACTTCTAAAAAATAATTGATATATAGTGTTTGTGTTTGAAATTATGGATAAATATATTGTTTAATTCTAGGTTTATTACATTCCTATTTAAAATTGTATTTGTGTTGTTATGTGCAATGACTAACATATTTCATGTTCAAAGACCATTTAGTATGGTTGTGATAGGTGGCCATGAGATTGAACCCCAACACATTGCTATTAGAAAATGCTCCTTACTAAATGGTCTTTCCTACAAAGATACTAGTGGGAAAATGATAGAGAGAAAATTATAAATATCTTGCTTTGGAAAAAAATATAAATATATTAATAAAATGGGATGAGATTCATTATTTACCCCCACACTTTGTACACTAGGTAAGCCTCAAACTCTCTCATGCTAATAATATTGACAAATATTGTTTGTTGTTTGATTCTCTCATTCCACACTTGATCATTCTGATGCTATATCATCTATATGTAAACCTTCATTTCCTCTATTATTTATCTTATTTTCATTCCTTTTACAATTATTTTCCCTCTTATTCCCACTAATATCTCTTGTTATTCTACTACCTCCAATTTTATTCCTTTAAATTTTTGTTTATAAAGAAATTTAAAAAAAAAAAAAATCAAAGTGGAAATGATTTAAGAAAAAAAAAATAGTTTTAAGAAAATGTTAAGATTATATAGTGAGATTTTGATTGTTTTGAAAGGCCTCAAAAGTATATAAAGAAAACAAAACAAAACAAAATAGGAAGATGGGGTATATGAAGGTATAATTTAAATTATTATTTAAAAAGGAAAAGAAAACTAGTATCAATGTCATTCATCATTTTGTCTAAGAAGAATATAGTTGAAAAAATAAGCTGAATTGTTGGAATTTTTTGTTAACCTATATAATCCAACACTTTTTTTTTTTTGCACAAGTAAGGTGGAGGGGCATAGAAAAATCACCTTTTTAATATCATCTAGATCTAATATTTGATCATATTATTAATAACTAAAATTGTGTAAGAATGGTGATTTGGGTTTTTCTCCTATGTTGTGAACACATTTCATGGATGGATGGAGAGGGGAGAACATGGGTCGAGGGGGAAGGGAGAGAGGGTGACTATGGGGAGGGGCATGATGGGTTGGAGCGTAGTTTTAGAGAGAGAGAAAGGTTTTGCAATTTTATTCACATGCTATATCAAATTCATGAGTGGATGATTGAAAAATTGGTTTTAGTAAATTTTATTTTTAAAATTTTAGACAAATAAATGTTTATACTTAAGCTAAAACAAATGAGTATAACATATTTGTGTCTTAAAAGGTAAATTTCTTCTTAAGTGTGGTTTTCATTGTCCATAGGAAGATTTTTCTTATTTCCTTTCATTTCTATTTATGATTTCCTATATCATTAGAAGAGAATTAACTCTTATAAGGGTTCCTTGAATATTATAGATAACTTGACATAACAAAAACAATTTTCCCAAAAAAAATTCTGATGCAACAGAGAGAATTTTAGAAAAATATCTAGGAAAAAGGTAAAAGTAAATATAAAAGTATAGTTTATTAAAATATAGTAAAATGTGTAAA
Organism: Sequoia sempervirens; assembly: GCA_007258455.2. Lineage (NCBI taxonomy): Eukaryota > Viridiplantae > Streptophyta > Pinopsida > Cupressales > Cupressaceae > Sequoia > Sequoia sempervirens. The sequence continues at coordinate 134,563,640 of VDFB02105785.1, read as the reverse complement.
TGGAAAAGTAAAGTTTTGCATTTTGATTGAAAAATAAATGGTCAAGTGATGTAATTACCCAATTCATACATAAAAGGCACTTACACCAATTAATGACACATATTAGAATCAACATCCAACAACCAAGATTACTTTATAAAATCTCCAAGCAATATTTTTTTAATGGTAGTCCTTTCAATCTTGTTCATTCAAGCACTGTCATAGATGTACTTCTCTAAGTGCTTTTGAGTATCTAGATAAATGGTAAAAGTAAAGTTTATATTTTGATTGAAAAAATAAATGATCAAGTGATGTTACCCAAATTTGTAGAGAAAAGACACTTACACCAATTAATGACACATTATTAGAATCAACATCCAATAGCCAAGATTAATTTATAAAATCTCCAAGGAAGATTGTTTCAATGGTAGTCCTTTCAATCTTGTTCATTCAAGCACAACCATAGATGTACTTCTCTAAGTGCTTTTGAGTATCTAGATAAATGGTAAAAGTAAATATAAAAGTATAGTTTGTTAAAATATAGTGAAGAGTGTAAATGGAAAAAGTAAAGTTTGCATTCTAATTGAAAAAATAAATGGTCAAGTGATGTTACCCAAAATCCAAGAGAAAAGACACTTCAACCGATTAATGACACATATTAGAATCAACATCCAATAGCCAAGATTACTTTATAAAATCTTTGAGCAAGATTGCTCCAATGGTAGACCTTTCAATCTTGTTCATTCAAACACAACCATAGATGTACTTCTCTAAGTTTTTTCGAATACCTATAAACATAATCATGAGAAGATATAATCAGGGTCCATGTATAGATAAGCTCAAAATGATCCTCAAATATTAAAAGATTTAAATTTACACCTCATAGAATCAACAAGCCCGTCTATTACACCAATAGTCATATATCTTATAATTCAATTGTCTTATCAATAAATAAAGTATAACAAACTCTTTTAAAATTATCCATAAAAACAAAAATATCCATATCTATATAATTCAATTGATTCCATCAATTAATAAAACAAAACATAAATAATTCCATAAAGTAAATGTCAAACCTTTAAAGAATCTTATATATGTGTGGATGGCCATAATTCTTTTATAAGTTAAATCAATTTTTGTAGCATCCAATAAAATTATTGCTTCCACAACGTTGTATTTGTTTCATTCCCGAAAGCTTGTGGCAAGTAGTTCTTTTAACATCATTTCAAAGCAATGGAAAATGGATTCATTCTCCAAAAAGAACAACACTGTGATGGCGACTGTTTCATTCCCTGAAAATAACAAGACAATGATGGAAATGGATTCACTCTCTGCAAAAAAACAGACAACACTTCAGTCTACACATGCCAGAATAATAAATTTTTTTAGTCAAAATTTCCTCAGCTTAGAGGATAAAAAGAAAAAACAATAATTTGAGAATCACCCAAATGTTTTTTCCTACGTTTGGGTTCCTCCCTAAGTAAATTTTGGAACCAAACAAATATAAAACACACCCAGAATAGACAGCTGAAAACTCAGCTGGTGGAGCAGATGTTTATGACAAAGAACAAGCTGCAAATTCTAACCTTATATGTAGAAAATGCAAGTGATCTGCAGTGGCTGTCTTAGCTTTTCTGTCACTTTGAAGGTTTTACTTGTGATCATGCTTTGCATTTTTCTATCCTTAAGGCTCTGGTGTTGTTGTCGTGTTTGTGTTCTAGATAGTCAATTTGCAGCTCTTCTTGCTACATTTTTTATACTTGTAATCTACTTTGATTTATAAAGAAAACGAAAAAAATCTAAAACAGAAGATACTGTGTATATTAGTTTTAAATTCATATTTAAAATGCAACTTATAGCTTGGATGTTGGTAGATGTGTTGTAAATTCCAAAACTTAATGAAAGGTTTTGGATTCAAATCACAATTATTTTAAAAATAATTATATTGTTTTTTAATCATTTAATTTTGAGATTATGTTAATTTAGTTTTAAGTATTAATATTTGCAGAAGATTAAAATTGGTTTATTTAATTAAAAGAGATATAAGGTATAGAGGGAATAAATGTGTAGAGTATATTTTAAAAAATAGAAAATAAAAAAGTGACAAATATAATAATGGAAAACATGAATAAAAGATGAGATGTGAATGTTTTAGATAGTGTTTGCAATATTGAAGGGTGTAAAAATGTATGAGGCCATGAAAATGTGGAGGTCACTAGGTTTGTGATGCCTCCCAGATCTACAATATGAACTCAAAAATTTTGGTCAAGAGGTATCTTCCTATTGATGGGAGAGGTTTGGAAATAGGAAGTAATCAATCTATTATGAGCCCCTCTAGTAGGCATGCCTCTAAATGTCAATAAGGAAGGCCAAACATCTCTCATAAGAAGAAAGAAAGCACCTATGGTCCTTATAAGCCATGAGTGCCCAAAAAGAACTAAATGAATCTTTGAAGAGACAAACAAATATCCTTTGATCTCATAATAAAGAGAGCATTTAATGACAAAATGTTCCTTTGTCACTTGTGCTAAGGACCATATCCAAAAAAAAATGATCTTCAAGAAGAATATGGTGGTTTGTCTCAATGTGAAGGTAGTGGGAACAAGCTCCATATTATGCAAGAGGAACCCTTAGATTGCAAGGTAGTTGGAGTTTAGTATATGCCTAGGACTAGATGCATTTGTCACTAAATTCAACATGTAGATCTAAGTAGCAATATCATTTTAAAGAGAGTGGCTCTTTAGGTGCAATCTATGTGGACTAGAGGTATACATTATAAATCTCAATAAAAATACTATAAAAGGCCACCCAAAATAACAATAATTTAATTAAAAACTATTTTGAATTAAATAACAAAATTCTATAACCATTTTTTTAATTTCCTTTTTTAAAACATATATCAATTAACATATAGATTCTCATTTCATATTAAATATTCTAACATTACATCATTTTATAGATCACCGTGATTCAAGTTTGCAATTAAAATACAAACTATATTAAAAATATTGTCCTACCAATCTACCAAGATACATTGAAATATACATTTTTTTTTATTTTTTTATTACCAATGGATTCATCAATAACAAATCATTAATCATCTCATCCAAGTGAAAGTAATAAGGTTATCCATCTATAAGAGGGAAAGTATCATTTGAGAACTTTACCTCCAACCACAAACTAGGTAGTCCCCACTCATCTTTCCATTTGATGAAACCCATCCCTTCAACGTGGGTGATAGATAGGGATGTTTTAAGGAGAACCAAGTGCAAATATAAAAATGTACACACTCGTCGCATGTTTTCAATCATGGAATACCTATGTACCCTCTAGCTAGCATGGTTTCTACTAAGATGGACCCTATGGTAAAGTGAATTGATGATATATATAGCTAGTGTTGGAAAGAGACGTTGTAGTTATACTTTGGTGTTGTCATTGATGGCAACCCTAGTTGGTAATCAGATCCGCATGACATCATTTTCTCCTATCGATAGTTAGAGTGAGGTCAGTCTAAAAGAACATAGCATTTGATAGATTGGTGTTCAATGATACATGTACAAATTTCCAGTTGTTACTTTGTGTTGTGGACCTCATAGGATGTTTGTCAATACATCTAATGTGTTGTCCGGTAATGTTGGTGCCTCATATTGAGTCTTGTGTGAGTTTGGAGATCCAGTTGTTATTTCTCTGTTTATCAATATTTTGGGGCCGAATCAGTCAATAAAATGTGTTGTGGATGTTCAGGAAATGTTTGTTCGAATATTTTTCTGTTTTCTCATTATGTTTTGGGTCCAAGCTAAGGTGTAGCCGACCGTTGTGGATAGGCAATACTTATGATTTGAGCCAACAAGTTGCAAATATTTCTAAGTTTTGTTGGAGCTGACTTATAGCGATCAAATCCTTACTCATGGATATATATATAGATGATCAATTATATCATTTTGGTGTGTGTGTGTGGTGTGTCGATGTGTATTGTGAATACCAAAAGTGTGTTAGACCAATTTTATGCATAGTTTAACTTGTGTATAAAGATTTTGGCTAGCGAGTCAAAGTAGAGTAGAGCAGAAGATCGGTATCAGTCAGAAGGATAGAAGATTGACATCAGAGCCTAACCAGAACTATAATCAAGCATTTGTAGATGTTATTTCATCAGTTCATTCTCTTGGATCTAATCTAAATCTCTGTAAGGCAGTGTGCCTGAATGCAAGTGCATTCCTATTTTGTAATCTTTCTTTTGAGTATACTTAGAACTTATTGTGGATTGGCCATCCACCGTGGTTTTTCCCCTAATAGGGTTTCCACATAAAAATCCTTGTGTTATGGCGTTGTGGTTGTTTGCTTTCTATTTCTGCATATTACTTTTGGTTGAATGTTCTAAGTGGATTAAATATCAGAATAATAAAATTATTTTTTGTAGAACACTGATTCACCCCCCCTCTCATTGTTGCTTATTTCCAACAGCTAGAACATCAATTGGTCAAAGTATTATTAATCATGTAAATGTAAGTCATTTGTTCATAGCACTACTATCTCTTGCCTCTTGTGATTGATGAACTAATGAAAAACATGGTGCAGACCAAAATATAAATTTAGCTTCAATATTACCAAACTCTCGGTATTCCCTACCCTAAGTGGGTCCTACTAGTGTTCTACTATATTAGACAAATTATCGTAAGTATTGATTAACATATATAAATTATCAAGTTCCAATCTCTTTGTTTACCCTACCCTAGGATGGTCCAATTTTTCTTCAATAGATAATATGAACATTAATACAAATGTATATATTAGTCATAATTCTCTAATCTTTCATATGATACTCTCCCTCAACACATTGAAGGAAAGGAATTCTATCCTACATCCACCTTGGACAATATGGCCCAGTAGTTAGTATATTATTAAGATCATCATTGTAAATTAAACAAATTAAGATTCTACAAAGATAAAGAGTATCCATTATCACAAAATCATGTAACATTCAATTATTTATTTTTCACTCACCCTAAACAATTATTTATCCATTAAAAATATATCTAAAATAAGTGATTAAAAGTGGGATGTGATATCCTTCCCCACAAGAAAAAGTCATCATCCCAATGGCTTATTTTATACAAAACATGAAATAAATGCAAGCATTCAAGTATAGAAATCTTAATTTATTTTTAATAAAATTTATCAAGATTTCATAAATAATCTCAAAGATTCATCAAATCTTATCAAGGGAAATTTTATATCCTTCTCCATTAATGATTATTTTATCCTTGTAGGAAGAAAAATATGTTCAATTTTTCATACATAATTACCTCACACGTGACTTCAAAATACATACAAACAATTTCATTGAATACTAATTTTTCATTTCCCAATCATTATCCTTATTGGCCAAGCCATGTCTTCTTTTAGGTTTAATGCCATCCATGATGAAAAATGAGCATCGCATACTACTTGTCATCATCACTAGATAAGTGCTTATATTCTATCAAACTATTTATTTAATGGAAACACCATACTCATTTCAAACTCATATTAGCTTTACTAAACAACATTATGCTCTTAAGTACATAACATTAAGATCCCCCTCCACATAACACATCCCCACACTCATTTCAAAGCCTCTCCACAGGACACATCCCCCTCTTAGGGGCCTGTGGTGAAGAATAAAGATAAAAAAATGCATAGCTCCCACCTTGAAAACTAAGGCCAAAGCCTCCAAGAAGACAAAATTTAGACTTCAGCAAATTGACTTTGACATTGAGATCACCGAGACTAGTACCCCTCACAAGTCAAATAGACTAGTAATCAAGCAATGAAAATTCAACAGATTTAAGGAGGCGTCAGATTCTGACAATGGGGACGGGACTGAGAGTAAGAGTAAGGAGGAAAAGGATATGGGGGAGGAGGCTCTTTTGGTTTTTGCTAGTAGCTCCTCCCATGTTTCTGAAAGTCTTAAAAGGGGTCCTGCCAGCATTAGAATCAAGGAGGTCAAATCTCGGGCCTCAAACATTGTTGAAGGTAAGGATCTCATGGAGGAAGTTTGCAGCAAATAGGATGATGTCTAGGAGGAGGTCGACAACCTTAAAAGCAAAGTTGAGAGTTTGGAGAAAAGACTACAAGATGTTACGTGTTTTGCACTAAAGATTATGCATAGGTCTGCCACTACTTTATGTCTCCTATAGAAGGAAAATTCTACAGATGATGTGGAGGAAGAAGTTGGCAACAAGGAACTTCTTAAGTTCCTCACTGAAGATTGGGCTACCATAACTGTAGTTAAGCCATGCAATGGGAAAAATGATTAGAATTTTGGGGGTTTTAGTTTTTTGATAGTGTTGGCTGAATTGGCCTTTGTTTATGTTTTATTTTGCTAAAAACTTTGTTAATGTTCTTATGTTTCCTTATGACTGGTATGACCATTGGTGGTCTATGGTTAAGACTTTTTTAAATCATGTTTTCATGATGGACATTACTAGTAGGTTTAGTACTCTTGATAGTTTTTGAGATGTTTTTGATATGATCTGCTTAGGGTGATGGTTTTGTTTGTAGACCTGTTGCTACTGTGTTGTTAGTGTTGCTCTGTTGTGGATGGCAAGTGGTGCCTTGTATTAAAGGGACAACACCCTTGTTTTGCTGATTTTTATATCAAAAACATATCATAAAACTTAGCATGTAACTATGCAATAGATAAATGCAAAAGGTAAAATACTTTTCCATTTTTAATAATTCACATTGCTAATTGCCCGCTTCTAGCAAAATAATCATATATAATTTCCATTTCAAATTATATTAAAATGAATCATAATAATAACTCAATTCAACATCATCATTAAATACAAGGTTAGAAAATTATTAAAAATCATTCATAACCAAGTTTATCATAACTTAATTCTTGAGAAACCTTGATCATGATGATTGTAGCTTCAAATGTACCTTTATGTCTTTAGTGACAGTCTTTTTTCTAAACATAACATTATTTTTTTCTTCTAAGTTTAAAACATTAGGAAAAATAGAATTATGACCAAGATAATCATAGTCGGTAGACCAAGTTAACATCCAATATTTAATAAAATCAAGATTACACCCCCTTAATCTTTTCAATAGATCTCATTGGCAAGGTCAAATAAATAGAAATTAACATTTCAGCTCATATTAAATTCAAATTATAGGCATGCTAAAATAATTTCTCTTATTATTAATAATTATTCACTACCATTATCATTGATTATCCATTATTAATAATTATTATCCACCATTAATTATCATTATTCTTCATTATCCATCATTAATTATTCAATTAATTGAATAATTCTTTATTGTTTAATTAATGTGAGTTAGTTATCCATTTTTAATGAATGAATAAATTTCTAATTATCACCTCACAAGTTAACTCAATCATCTAATTAGCAACTGCCTCATTTCATTATCCATTAAATAAATTAAAAAATCTATAATTATCCTCTCATATCTTCTCCATTATTTAACTCATTCTATAAGTTGGCAACTTTCTCATCTAATTACCACTTAATAATTTAATAAATTCATTGTTATCCTTTCATGGGTTCAAAATAAAAATTTCTTATTAATTTTATTTCACTCATCTATCTTTCGAAATCAGTTGAGTTAACTCCTAATCATTGAACAATTCTTCACCATTAATCTTTCAAAAATCTATGAACTACTCATTCCATTTGTTCATTAATCATGAATCTCTAAGAAAAATAACTTTTTCGATTTCATTACTAAAAAATTTTAATGTTATGTTGTTGAGTTGAACATCCACATCATTGAAAAGAAAATCATTTTAATACACTCAATCTAGGGTTTGCAATAAAGTTTGAAAATAGGATTTTAAGTTTTTATTTTAATTATTATTTTAATTTTTTTATAAAATAAAAAGTCCATACACAAATATACATCAATCACTATCAAGGCATGTCATTCACACCAACCATGAAGGCTAATGTCAACTAGAGATCTATACAAGTGTAATATGTTTCACAATTTCCTAAACACTTCACTTAATATTTATTTTTATTCAATAAGAATAAACAATTCCAATTGGCATAGTTCTACAAATATTGAGTATGAGTGTATTCTTCATAATCTATTCCCTAACACAATCCATCAAAGGTTCATCATAGACATGGTACAAAAGAACATTACGTGATATGTGATAAGTAATCGAAATATTATAGTATATATCCACCAAAATTAAAGCAATAAATCCAAAGTGAAATTATTATCTATTTTAACAATAAAAAGAATGAGGTTAACTTTAAGAATGAGAAAAATTGAGCTCAACTTTAACAATAAATCAAGCATGACCAAAAGGTCACAAGATAAATAGATGTCACAAATTTGAGGCTAGACTATTCATAAATAAGATAATAAATCAACACTAACCTTTTTTATCATTAAAAGAATTTATCAATAATCAAAAGAAGCATCAAAATTTAAAAATTAAACTTTGCATACACTACATGATTAATTATAGTCACCAATAAGGGAGTAAAAAGTTACACCACACTTAGATTTTCCAAATTCCAAAATGAGTTGGAGAACATGCTCAAGAAACACAAAGAAGACAAGTCATTTAAGACTATAATCGCATCTCAAATTTAGAGTGTCATTGCACAAATGTCACACAAAAGTAATCATTTATGAACCAAGATTATGCTACGATAAAATTTAACTCACAATTGAAGAATACTTAACAAATTCACTCATGCTTCATGGAGTGATTTACATTCATAATGATATTGGAATTTTCATCTATTAGATGATATTACATGAATGTAATTATAACAACTCAAAAAAAAAAATTGTGGGGACGTAAGTTTTACCAATCATTTCCCTTACACTCTCTCAATTTTCTACTCCATGATATTAAGCACGCCTATAATATACCACCTTAAACCATAAATATTAAAGTCAAACCAAGTCAATAAAAAATAGTGACATAGAAATTCCATAACATTTTTGAAATCTTTTTTCAAAACATAAATCAATAAACATATAGATTCTCATTTCATATTAAAGATGTCAACGTTACATCATTTCATGAATCACCATGATTCGAGTTTGCAATCAAGATACAATCCACATTAGGAATACTATCCTACCGATTTTCCAAGATACATCAATATATAAATTATAGCTTTTGATTACAAATGGGTATCATGAATCAACTTGTTCAAGTGTAAGCAATATGGTTATCTAGCTATAGAATGGAGTGAATTATTTGAGTGATTTACCTCCAACAACAAACCAATAATTACCCAACTCATAGCAACCTAACCCTTTGATGAGAACAAAAGATAAAGACATATGTAGTAGAACCAAATCCAAGGACCAAGTGCAAAAAGGAAAATTTGCACACTCGTCACATGCAGACAATCACACAATCCATAGACACCATCTAGCTAACATGGTTTCTAACTAAGATGGATCTTGTGGTATAGTGAATTGATTATGTATATATCTATATTATCACTCTGGCCAAAGAATTCACTTACCAATTGCATAAATGTGGGTCAACTATCCACAACACTACTATCTCTTGATTGACTCTTCCTTATGATTAGAATGAACTGACGAAAAATAAGATATAGATCAAAATAAAAAATATATCTTTAAATATAAAAATCCTAGCATTGCCTACTCTAAGTGGCCATACTAATCATTTACTATATTAAGAAAATAATCATAAGTATTGATTCACATATAAAAACTATTGAGTTCCAATCTCTCAATATGCCCTACTCTGAGATGGTCTTATTTTCCTTCAATATACAATATGATCATTAATACAATGTATCAATAAACCATTATTATCCAATATCCTAGATGATACCCCCCCCTTGACAGACTAGTGGGGAATAATTCTATCTTCCATGCTCCTTAAATAATACAGTAGTAGTTAGTCCTTTGTTAGGATCATCATTCCAAATCAAACAAATCAAGATTCTATAGAGGTAAAGAATATCCATTTTCACAATATTGTACAACATTAAAATATTAATTTTTCTCATCATAAATAATTATTTAATAATTAAGAATATATCTAAAGTTACTGATTAAAAGTGGGATGTGACAAGTACCTTTGTTTATCTTTCCATTAGAGAAATTAGGAGTACTCATTGAAATTTTTTGTATTGATGATTGTTGTCATTTCATGCCACCCTTAGATGACCCATCATTGATAACTGATCTAAGAGATCCTACATGGGTCATCTTCCACGAATTATCCTTGAAGGGTCCTAAAATTGGCTAAGTCCTAGTGTTTCGAGCTTTCAGGTGATGGCTTCCTCCTTTCCCTCTTACTCCTTTTCAATAAGAAGTATCACCTCCTCCCAACTCCCGACCCCTGAAATACCTCTAAGGCTTTCAGTTATCAAGCCTTCAACCTTCCTTCTATATCCTTTTTCCAACCCCCAAGTCCCAATGGCTTATTGCAAAAAAAATTCAAAGTGTCAAATTGTCAGAAGTTGGGAGTCGGTCTTGTCCCTTAACTCTTACCTTTCTTTGATAAGACATAGTTCTTCTTCCCCCTCCCCCCCGATCTCTAACATTTCCTTCTAAATTTTTGGTTCAAAATATCCATATCTATATAATTCAATTGTTTCCATCAATTAATAAAATAAAAAAGAATAATTCCATAAAGTAAATGTCAAATTTTTAAAGAATCTTACATAACTAGTATTTTCCTATAACTCTAGGAAAAAAATGATAGCATGCACTGTGTGGATGTCCATAATTCTTTTATACATTGTAGTATCCAATAAAATTATTGAGGTGTCCGACAACTTCAACACTTGCTTCCACAACGTTCTATTTATTTCATTCCCGAAAGCTTGTGGAAAGTAGTTTATTTAACATCATTTCAAAGCAATGGAAAATGGATTCATTCACCAAAAAGAACAACACTGTGATGGAAACTATTTCATTGCCTCTACATTAATGAAATCAACCATTATGGCTAGTTCTCTCCCCTTATATGTATGAGTAAATTTCATTACCTTCATATCTAAGTGATTGTTATTATTTTTCATGCATATGTGTCGAGTTATTTCATTTAAAGTTTTTTTTTTTTGAGAATCTTCTTTACTTCCAGCACCTTGTCAAACCCTAACCTCCATGTTTGCCTGTGAAAATGGATCAAATAGAGAAATGTGTGAGTTCATTGATCCCATTTTTTGATGTACTGAGCAATATTGGTCAGGAAGAAATAAATTTTCTATCTTGGTGTACCACCTCCCATTTCTCTTTCATGTATTGCTTCTAACCCTTTTTCCCTATGAGCTATTAGAGTAAGGTAGTGGTAGGATTTCGTGTGCTAGGTTGGACCAACACATTGCACTTAGACCAAAAGATGAATTTGGCCTTCTCTAGAGATTCAACCTCAACTTGCAAGGTCCCACACCTTGAGTTTGTTTCCATGGTGTCATTAGAACGTTGAACTCCATGTTCAGTAGGGTGGAGTTTTATGTGACAACAATGACATAGCACTATCAAGGTTAATGAGGCATAGCAAAGAGGAATTTGTTACATACCAAAAATACTTGTAAGTTCATGAGATACTAGTTCCATAAAGTATCTAAGAGAAATAAAAAGATACATGTATAACAACAAGACTTTTAAGTTCATGAGATACTAGTTTCATAAAGGATCTAAGAGAAAGACAAAGATACCTAAGAAGGCTAGTTTGTGAGGTAGTATTTAGTCTTAACTTGTGTAGATCATTATCTCCACATGGATTAATAATTCAAAAAAATGTGATGAGCTATGCCAAATTGTATAAATATGATGACTTGAGGAACTATTCTCTTATGATTGTTTGCATTTTTTATATGGGGAATTTTGCTATCTACTTTTTATCTACTAGATGATCAAAGGATTTTTTCCTTTTTAACCATTCAAATTTATTGTCATTCTTCTTTCTTAATTTTTTTATATTAAACTATAAGTTATAGCATAATTTCTAATGAACTTGCAACTTTATAATTGGTATACACTAAAATGTTTTAGTCTCTGGCTTGCTCTTTGGGAAGCCAAGTTCAACATTATGGTAAGTTTAAAAGGGTCAACCAAATCATTACCTTTACATAAATTACATGTTTTAATAAATTACCAAATAGAGTGGAAAATATTCACTTGTTCAAATTCAACACAATACTTAGGCTACAAAACCTTTCAAACATTAACCTTAAAAGGCCTAGGCATGATCCTTCAACAACCTTTGCATTGTTTAGTCATTGAAATATACCTCTAATTCAAGGATAAAGTCTTTGAATATAATTACCATAATTTGGCTAAATATTGCATATGCATTCTTCAACTTGAATGGCATTACCATATACACGAAGGATCCAAAATTACTAGAAAAAGTGGTTTTAGATTGATCCTCCTTTATCTTCACTTTATGGTAAAACTCATTAGTTACTGAATATTACTTCTCCATCAACCATAATTTCTAGTACCTCTTCTATGAAAGGATTTGGAAATAGATATTTCCAATTGTATATAGGCCTTTGACTTATTTTCATTCTCCTCATCATAATGCTTGATGAATATTTATTCTTTATATACCCCTTTCATTCCTTTGTTGAATGCAATATTAACTAATTTTCCATTTTATTATAGTATTAATTCTTGTTTATTAACATCAAATATACCATTATTATCCACAAACCATTTTATGTCTAAAATAATATTAAATTTTCCAAAGGATCCTTTGAGCATGCTTATGACCACAAAGTCTACTCTTATTTTTATCCCCATAAAATTCACTTCTACATCTCTAGATTTACCCAAGGGATATTTTGGAGTTCCCTCCACAAGAACTATATCATAAGGCATCTCATGTACTTTCCGACTCTCCAAGCACCTTCCAAACTTTTTTGGCATAATATACCCAAATTTAATTATATGTTTCCTACCAACCTTCCATTAATTTTGGCATCTCATAGTATTTGCTATTTTTTCCTTTTATTAATTTTTTTTACTATATTCTTGACTTGATGTCTTTTCCTTTTCTCTACATTATATTTATTCCCATACTTGGAAATTTTTCTAATCTTTTCCAACAAATTTTCATCTATCAAGTTGGCCAAATATTTCAAACTTTGTATTTTTTCTAGGTAAGAAACAAGCCTTCTTGTCCTCTTGTTTTTGCATCCTCTTAGTCAATTCTTGACTTCCTTACTAAAAATCCATGTTCCCTCTTATCTAGGTAAATCTTTTCTTCCTCTTCAATTTCTTCAAATTCTTCTTGTACTTGCTTATTTTTGTTAGTCTCAATCATCCCCCAGGCGATCGCTACTATTATATTCTTCTTTTTCTTTAACTCCTTAATGGGGCCTCCTTCCTAATTTTTCCCTTTTTCTCATTATATTCTTTCTCTAATATTTCTTCTTCTATCTTTTAAGATTATCTAGTCTCCTATATATTCTCCATATTTTTTTCTTGCACTATCTAGCATTTTATCCTTCTCCTCTAGGTATCTTGATTAATATGTTTATATTGCATGATGCATTTGGGATAGACAATTCCTCTCTTTTCTTTTTACCCTAATTCATTCAAGTAAAAATGTACAACTTTAGGACAAGAGAAAGCATCATGTGTATTATCCCCACAAAACCTACACGTGGTCTTTTTCTCCTTTCCACTTCTACACTCATTGGTTTAATATTCTAATTTTCTATAACTTTATAACATGGCAACCTTTGACTCCATCTTCTTCACCCACCTCTATTGTTATTGTAGTAGCCTCTCCTACCACCTCCTTATGAATAATCATCATGGTAGTTTATATAGGGGTCTCATATTCTATTTGAGGTACCACATGGCATATGTTATTGGCTTGTATTGAATTAAATCTCCTCAATGGTTTCTAGTAGCCACGATCTTGGGTATGGAGGGAACTTTTTCTAATACTTGTGACCTATCCATCCCTCAGTCAATGAAATATGCATCTCTAATTTTATTCTTACAATATAGTTTATGATCTTCATATAAAGGATATTGGACTAATCGCTAGCATCTCCCTTTGGATTCGTGACATGGACTAATCACCTCTTGTGGATATGTTTATCTCTAACATTTGTATCGAGTGTTAATAGGTCGATCTTTTAGCACAATGGAAAATATCTTCCAAAAAATAGTGTTAGAGTTGTGGTCACAAGTTCGAATCCCCTTAGTTGATGTTGAGGGGGGGGGATTATTGGACTAATCACTAGTGCCTCCCTTCTTATTTGGATTATGGAATAACCACCTCATGTTAATCTGTTTATCATGTGGATCATGGACTAACCACCTCAAGTGGATCCGTTAACAAGTCAATCTTTTAACACAATGGAAAATGTGTTCCAATAAAGGAAACATTAGAAAATCATCTATCATGTGCTTGTCACATTAGCATATTCCATAATGTACACTTACCATTCTTCCAGGTGCCTTCTCCAACTTCACTTGGTGTGACAACTATTCCTATGCTCTACATCATCGAACATTGATTTCTTAGATGTCCTTCCTTACTATAATAGGCACACCAAATCTTATTCCTTTTAGAAATAGGAGATATATATCTCTTCTCTCCTTTTTCCAATATTTCCTACTTAATCTTTGATTGCTCTAGCTTCATGCATAGTTTTTCCATTTTATTTTTATTTCATGTTTCTCCCTCTCATCACCATGATTGGGCCTCTATCCTAATATTAATTTCCATTGCCTCTTTATACCCCAAGAACTCTTTTCCATCTAATGTTTCTCTAATGTAAGGGTTAGTCCTTGACTTTTTTAATTTGTAAACTATGGTTCCTCCAATTTTAGACTACATTTTTAAAACTTTGGTCCTAACCTTTCACCATCTCATTTTTCCCTACACCATATCTTGCATTTCACTTAACTCTCTATTGGGCCATTTAGGGAATAATTCTTTTATCAAGAATAAATATTTTAACTCATCCCATGTATTTTCATAGTTAGGACACTTGTTCACATACCTCTTCAATGAATCATTCCTAAGTGTCCCCAATTTGTAACCATGTTCATTGGAGGTGAAATTATTTTTGGTTTAGTTTTTTTGGTTTAAGGTGTATCCATTCTCCTAGTTTTTTCTTTGCTCTTAGATCTACTTTCCTCTTTCTCTCAAGATTCCTCTATCTAATTTCACATATTAGACACTTCACTAAGTTCAAGTAGAAAAGAAAAGCAATGTGTTGTGGATATAGCAAGGTTTGTGCTTGGAGACAACATCAGCATGATTAACTTCAAAAAATAAAACAAAAATAAATTGTTAATTAGATATCGCATTATATTAATTTACACCTATAAAAATTTATCAACTTTCCAACCATATCTTTTAAATGAATTTTTACAATAAATGAATCTATTAAAATGTTCAAACCACCTATTTATATTACCAAAAAAGTTTACCTTTAATAAGATCTTCAAGTACAAACTCCCTGAATTTCTTAATGAGGGGGGCCATCCCCAATAGCTCCACAAATTGCATATCTAATGCCAATCATTCAACCATCAAGTTTAAATCTATGATAACACCAAAAATTTCTCCGAAGACATGAAAACCTAAAAATATATACAACAAATGTTAGAAATTTTTGAAAGAGTCCTACTGTAAGTAGGTGGTAGGTTTTTTTTTGCAATGTAAGTTGAAAGAGCATTATGACTTAAATCTACTAGTCGTTTTGTCGGTGATTAGATTATAAAGCCAAATTACGTTGAAATTAATTGTAAACTTTAACGCTAAATTATTTCCAGTTAGTTTTGGTTTGGAACCGACATTATATGGTGGCCAGATTGTAGTGGAACCCGTGTTGTATTTGGCGGATTGTTATCATGTGCAGGCCTGGAATTTGATGGTCTATTTGACCATTTTTTTCAATTTTAGACTGTATATTACAGCTATAAAATTTATTAGACCGTATAGTTTGACTTGCTATATTTTTATTAAACCGTAAAAAATTATTATAAGAAAAATATAATATAGTATTTTAATTTATAATATATATCATTTTATAATTTTTATTATAAAATGATAAATTAGTTTAGAATAGAATATAACTTTTTTGAATACTTTCTAATATGAATTTAGAAACTTTGACATTTTGATAATGGCTATCATTTTTTTATATTAATATATGTGATTTATAATATTATTATAAAAATATATATTAATTTAAAATCTTTTCAAAATAGAATATAATTATTTTTAACTTTTAATATATTTAACAAGAATTGTTTTTAATATAAACTTAAAAACTTTTGTTAATTGTCAATTAAAACAATGGATTTTTATATTTATTACTAATAATTATCATTATTTTTTGATTTTTCAAGATATTGCATTTATAAAAGATTTTATATAAAAATTAATAAATTAAACAATTTTTTACAAGCATTTAAATGACCAAACCATCATAAAATTTTCATATGACAAGTAGGGGTGACCGTCAAATTCCAGGCCTAATTGTGTGGTGACCTAAAAGTCAAAGAAATGAAGTCAAAGGGGAGGAAACCTTAGATCCATCAATTAGTGTAATTAATTGAAGTTGTTATTTTTCTTGTCTGGAAAGGAATTTGAAAATTTTAATAATTAATGGAGAGGGTCCAATCGTGGGTAGGGTAAATTTGAGTCCCTGGTCCACATCATCAGCATCTAAGTTGGCTTTTTTTTTTGCCACGTTCCTTGCCCGTTGAGCTGGCAATATTTAAGTTTTTTGGGGGGGAAATTCAAGCATGTTTTCCGATGTTTTGGGGGTGCTTTTCAAAAACTACAAAAAAAATCCAAAAAAAGTGATGCACCGATAGTGGGTCACTAAGTCATGTAATATTGGTATGTTGATGTGGCATTACATGATTGGTCAGTTTGTGTATTTTTTGAATTAAAGTGATTGGTAGTTGGATATTAAGAGTAAATTTATTGGCACTTTTATTGCCCAAAAGTGGGCCTTGGACTATCCAAAGTTGGACCCCACGCTAACCAAATCTATACCCACGATACTCCTCACAGGGCTTAGATTAAGATCAAGGTTAAGATTATATAAATATTGTCTAATAATTTAATATATCCAAAAATATTGTTTATAAGGATTGTCTAATTAGTTTTATAAATTAAAAATAAAAAAACATTTTTTATGATGGTTTTTATTATAAATTTTATTTAAAAGTATGTTAGTTTGTTTAGTCTTATCTTCTCAAATATGATAATTAAGTTGTTAATCTGTAGATTATTTTTATACTTGATATAGATATAAGTTGCATCCTCCATAGTATAGTGTCATTTTGTCTTTACCATCCTTTTCTTACAAATAAGCTTGTTTTCATTTCCCACAACTCTTTGACCATTGTCTATATGTTGGTTTCACATCTAAGATTATGTGAGCTAGTAGTTAATCAGGTTGACATTTTTTCCTTCCACTTCATTTTTTCTCCTATATTGACTTTTTCATCATGATCTCTTGTGGGGTTAAAATATTTGATATAATATGTTTTCTTTTGTCCACTTCACTATTTTGATTTTTTTCATATAATTGTTTATCTCTTCATTAGTGTTTACATGATATTACATATTTGTGTTCTAGTTGCTTATCCACTACTTGTTTTATTTCATTGATGTGTTCTTTTTGGTTATTTTTTCCTATATCACCTTTTGAGGCCAACAATAGTTATCCATATTATGCCTCTTTTAGATCACTAATATTCAAGTCATCATCAATGCCTCCAATGAGAAAGTACATATGTGTTAACTAAGAAAATCTCACATAAAACTAAAGTGTTGATTTTGAAGCTACTTATAATTAAATATTTATCAATACAACTTTAATACAAGATTATAAATATTTAAACTATAATAATTATTTGATAAAATGTCTCTATGGCTAATATAGTATACATAAAGGGAAACCAATGACCTTGTGTAAGATATTTTCTTTTGAAATTTTATGGCCTACAAATCCTTACCTCTTGAGATTCAAAACCATTATTTGAACTCTTTTAAGTTTGATAGCTTATTTTCTTTGGTAAAGTTGGTCCTTCTCAATTACATGAATTTTTTCATAGTTTTTAGTTGTAACTTATTGTTTCTTACTAGTTTAAGTTAATAAGAAATGTATGATAGTTAGATTCAACACTATGAACACATTTAGCATTATAACATAACATAACAAACTTCTTAAATATTTTTAGAGTAAATTTAGTAATTATTATGAATAAAAATCTAAGATAGGATTTAATGAGTTAAGATTGATAAATTTATTAGAATAAAGGCTTGGAAATTAAATAGTAAAATAATGGTACTTAGCTTTAGGTTTGATGGAGATCTTGTTGTCTTAAATGTTCTCAAATAATTTATCAATATTTGAGAAAGTCAAGGATTTTCAAATGAATGTCACAGACTAAGAAAGTTGTTATTTAAAAATTTATTTAGATCACTTTTGCAACTATGGAATTGACCTCCACGAGTGGAGATCTTATCCTTGAGCATGGATCTAAACTTGGTTCTCAAATTTGAACTTTGACAATATGAATATCAAGAACCTTTCCGCATCAATGTATATAAATTGTCTAAGGGGGTGTGGTGTCAAAAATAGAATTTAAATGTTCCTAGGTGAGGATTATTCTACTTTGGTCAATTTCCTACCACCAAGTCAATGGACAGACATGTATTCATTCAATATGCTTATAGTGTTAGTGCAATGTTGATGGCGTGCACTTTTGATATCTAAATGTGTGCTAAATATTCATAATGAACTAAGATTTATCCTTTTCAATTTCCTAGCATATAATTTAAAATAGTTTATGTTTTAATTGACTCATAAAGGCTAGATTTAAAGGAGGACAAGCCCAATTTTAATTTTAAATTTAAAATATTATAATTCATTTTCATAATTTGTGGAACCTATGCCAATTTCATAATTTTTTATATTTGACCTCTGATAGTAAATGGATAAAATGATGAACAATATCAATCCCTAGGAATGTGTGAAGATGGAATCAAATTATATGATTCAACTTAAATGTGTGGTAGATATTCATAATGAACTAGGGTTTATCCTTTTCAATATCCTAGCATATAATTTGAAATATTTTATGTTTTGATTGACTCATAATGGCTAGTTGTAAAGGAGGGGGAAAGCCTAATTTTGATGTTAATTTTAAGATCTTATGGATCATTTTCACAAT
Source organism: Sequoia sempervirens (assembly GCA_007258455.2). NCBI lineage: Eukaryota > Viridiplantae > Streptophyta > Pinopsida > Cupressales > Cupressaceae > Sequoia > Sequoia sempervirens. Next base: position 134,544,464 of record VDFB02105785.1, on the reverse strand, counting down.
TTGTGGAACCTATGCCAATTTCACAATTTTTAGATTTGACATGTGATAATAAATGAATAAAATAAGGAGCAATATCAATCCCTAGTAATGTGTGAAGATGGATTCAAGTTATGATATAAATATTTACCAAATTTCATAGAAGAATACACCACTTTACACATTATTCATTGCACTAGACACGCCCATGTTTAAATAGGCCCACAACAAAAAGGAAAAGTGCACAAGGTATGTATTTTTCACCTTTACATTTTTCCCTCACTTCGAATTGTATGTGAACTATTATGAAGATGCATTTCCAAACTAAAACAAAAAATCAACATGAAAATAAATTGTTTAAACATATATTATAAGAAGGATATGGATATGGTATGTGTACTCTCCTCATAATGAGAGCTCCATCTTGAAACTTTCAAAAGTAAAAGAAATGTTTTCTATAACATCTTTCAAGGATTAAAAATAGGCATAAAAACAAATGATAAAACTATCTACGAATAAGAACTAAAAGAAAAATAGTTGATTTCACTACTTAGAGAAATAATGACTATATTTGAAGAAAAAAAAGGATCCTAGGTCTAGATGTAGAATTATAGGACTATATTTTAATGATATATTATATGCCCCTCTCTAATTGATTGCATGTACAAAGGATGCAAGGATTTAGAGGAGAGGAGAAGAACATACAACCATGCTAAACTCAATAATCATTAAGAGCATCAATGTGTTATCATGTGATAAACATGTAATAATCATAGTAAGAGGTAATAACATCAAGAAACCATGTAAGATAAAGAATAAATTTCCCCCAATGAAGGAAAATCATGGAAATATAAATAAACTCAAAATATATTAGGAAATACATGTGTAAGAGCAAGAATAGGTGCGGTGTTAGGAAGATGAAGGAGGCGCACGGCTGGCTGGCGAGAGTTTGGAGCGACTGTAGTTAGCTGGTGCAGGTGCAGGCTACAGGCTATGACCTGTGTGTTTAGCTTGGGGTTGGGATCTGCTGCGTGGTGTAGGGTTGTGGGGTTTTTTTATTTGTCTAGTTGTGGCAGGTGTTGAGTGTGGGGATGGATGGGGACCCCAAGATTTTGGTGGTTGTAGGCGGGAAATCATCTCTGGGTAAGGCTGAGGGTGTGCATGCGAAAGGCACAATGGCCTCTTTTGTGGGTGAGAGCTCTAAGCTCAAGAAAGTGAATGGGTGTCTACCGAGGAGTCTTGATCGTCCTGTTCTGGTTATTTCTCCAGAATCGGTGCATGATGACTTTTCTTATTGGACTCAACATGTTTTGATTTGTAAATTTTTGGGAATCCGTGTCTCCCTCTCGGCTTTGGAGTCTTGGATGCGCCGTACCTGGCAGGTTGAGGGTGATTTTGATATTCTGGTGGCTGGGAATGGCTTTTTCTTGGTTGATTTTTCTTGCAATTTAGATCGAGATCGAGTTTTTGAGGGAGGCCCGTATTTTTTCAATCAAGTGGGCTTATTCATGAAACCCTGGCATGGGGGTTTTAATGCTGCAGAGGATTTACCTTCTCAAGTTCTGGTGTGGGTTCGCCTGCCTTGGTTGCCCTTGGAATTCTGGAGAGAAGACATTTTGCAACGAATTGCTGCTCTGCTGGGGAAGTCGGTTGCCATTGCTCAGACTACTCTGGTTAATAAGGTATATTCTTATGCTCGCATCTGTGTTGAAATTGACCTAAACAATCCCTTGCCAGATTCTTTGGAAATTTGTATTGGCTCGGCTTCATGGATTCAACAGATTGATTATGAGTCCCTCCCCTTTCGATGCCGATTTTGTCATGAATATGGACACCTTCATCGCTAATGCCCTCGGGTCTCTAGATCGGATGGAGCTTCCTCTCCTCCTCCTTCGGGGCCTTCGGTGGATAAGGGAGTTAAAAGTAAGGTGTCTGTGGTGCCTGTGGCTGAAGGAGGGCATGATAAGGATCGTTTCACTCCTGTCAAGCCAAAAGCTAAAGGGAGAGGTCAAAAGCGGCCCTTTAAGGACAAACAAACTGATCAAGGGTTTAATCATTTTGAGGTCTTGGATAACCAGGCCTTGGATGAGGGGATTCCTATTGAGATGGTTCCTGGGGCTATCAATTTGGATACAGGGTTGGAGCAGGCAATTGTTGTTGAGAACCCTTCTCTTCCTTTAGATAAGGAGAATTCTGGGCTTTCAGTTGTTGTTGCTGGTCCACAGGATGATATCATTTTACCTGATTTAGCTAAGGAGGCTTTGTCCTCTGGAAAAGGTAGGGGAGCTTCTTATCTAGGGGTACTACAACGCCCTCTCAAGAAGGGACATTTTGGGCACTCCTCTAAAGTTGGTCGTAAAAAGGATGTAGATAAGATTAAAGCTACTGGGGATTTGTTGGTTGAGTCTGGGTCTGTTAAGACCATTGGTACCCATTTTTCTCAACCTTCCTCATGATTATTCTTTCATGGAATGCAAGGGAGCTGAATAGCACCTCCCGTCAGAAAGCTATTCAGACTATAATTGGGGTTCATTCTCCAGATATTTTTTGTGTTCAGGAGACCAAGCTTCAGGTGGACTTCATGCTTCAGTGTGCCCCTCGTATTTGGTTCTCTGGTCAGTGTCAGTGTATTGGTTCTAAAGGAAGCTCTGGAGGTTTGGCTCTTTTTTGGGATCCTCGTAAGGTTGTTTTTCGTTGGTGGATTTCTAGCCATTCCTCTATCTCGATGGTGGCTTTGGTTGTGGACTCTGGTGAGACTATTTTGGTTAGTAATTTTTATGCTCCAGTTAATTTCCAGGGTAAAGGCTAGCTTTGGGCCCATATCAAGTATGTTAGGTCCTGTGCTCCTTACTTGCCTTGGATCCTAGCTGGTGATTTCAATGTTGTTTTGTGTCTGGAGGAGAAAAGAGGGGGGCTGCCAAGACTGGGTCCTACTTCTGATTTATTCTGGGCTAATGTGGACTCTCTGGCTCTTGTTGATGTTAAACCTTCTAATGGTTTATTTACTTGGAATAATAGGCGAAGTGGGCTAGAGGTGATTTCTGAGCAGTTGGATAGGTTTCTTGTTTCTTGTTATTGGGTTGGGGGTATTCGGGTTTTTGGCTCTGAGATTCTTGACTGGTGTGGATCTGATCATTGGCTAGTTAAGTTTTCAGCTTCTCCTTTCCCTAACCCAAAGAATCCTCCTTTCAAATTTCAGCTTATGTGGTTTCGTGATTCTTCTTTGTATAATCTTATTGAGCAATGGTGGTTGGATGGTGCCCCGGCCTATGGCTCAGCTATGTACTCTTTTGTTAAGAAGCTGCAAAGTGTCAAGTATCATCTTAAGCATTGGAATTGGCTTTGTTTTGGAAATTTTTGGGCCAAGAAAATGGAAGCACAAGAACATCTTGCTGTTGTTACTCACCAGATTAGAGATTTGGGCTTTTCAGAGGCGCTTGGGCAGGCTGAGTCCTAGGCTCTTAAAGTGGTGGAGGAGTGGGAACTTCATGAGGAGATATTCTGGAAACAAAAGGCTCGGGTTGACTGGCTTCAAGAGGGTGATAGGAATACTGCCTTCTTCCATCATTTTGTGCAGGCCCGTCGGAATAAGTGTTATATTTCTTCTCTTGTTAATTCTGATGGCTTATTTCTATCCTCACAACAGGGTTTATCTAGAGAAGCTCGCCAATTCTACTCTCTGTTTACTGAGGATTCTCCCCCTTCTGATTTTGAGGATAATATGATTCTTTCTTGTATTCCTTCTTTGGTCTCTAATGAGTTGAATGCTTCTCTTATGTGCCCGATTACTCTATCTGAAGTGGAGGAGGTTGTTTTTGGGATGAATAAGGGGAAAGCTCCTGGCCCTGATGGGTTCCCTATTGAATTTTTCCAAGAGTTTTGGGAAATTGTGAAATTGGATCTGGTGGAGGTTGTCTGCGAATCTTTTCATAACAAGCAGATACTTCGGGCCTTGAATTCTACTTTTCTTGTTCTCATTCCTAAGAAGGAGGGTTCTGATAGGTTTGATCTCTTCTGACCTATTGCGCTCTATAATGTGGTGTATAAGATTATTACGAAGCTGATTGCAGAACGGCTTAAATCTTGCTTGCCTATTGTTATCTCTGAGGAACAAGGGGGTTTTGTGGCTGGTTGTCAGATTCTTGATGGGGTGGTGATCGCCTCAGAGGTCATTCATTCCATGGCGATCTCTAAGGAAAGATCTATGTTCATTAAGTTGGATATGGCTAAAGCTTATGATAGAGTTAAATGGAGTTTCCTTCAGAAGATTTTGTTGGCCTTTGGGTTTTCTTCTGATTGGGTCAGTTGGACTATGAGTTGTGTGACTTCCTCTTCCTTCTCAGTTATTGTGAATGGGGAACCTTATGAGCTTTTTGGTGTTTCCAGGGGTCTTCGACAGGGGGATCCTCTTTCTCCCTATCTCTTTATTCTTATGGCTGAAGGGCTTGGGAACTTTCTTAAATCTCGGGTCTCTCAGGGTGGGATTCATGGTTGGCAGTGGGGGATGGGTCTGCCTACTCTTTCTCGCCTCCAGTTTGTGGATGACACCTCTCTTGTGGGGCTAGCTCGTCTTCGTGAAGTTGATTCCTTTAGGAAAGCTTTGGACATCTACCTTGCTGCTTCGGGTCAGAAAGTTAATGAGCAGAAGTCTTCTATCTTTTTCTTTAACACTCCTTTGGCCATCCAGAGGAGGATTGCTGCTATTATGAGGTTTCAAATTGGATCTCTCCCCTTTGTCTATATGGGGATCCCTCTTGCTGTTGGGCGTCAACCTAGATCTTCTTGGCAGTTGTTGCTTGATAAGTTGAGGAAGAAGATAACACATTGGACTCATAGGTGGTTGTCTACTACTGCTAGAGTTACCCTCCTTCAGTCTGTTATCCAGGTCCTTCCCATCTACAGATGTTTTGTCCAATCGGCCCCTATGTATTTCCTTCGGGAATTTGATGCTCTCTCTCGGCAATTCCTTTGGAGTGGTAACTTGATGAATTCTAAGTGGAGCCTTGTTAAATGGGATTATGTATGTAGACCTAAGTAGGAGGGTGGTCTTGGTTTACGCTCTTCTATTTTGAGTGGGCAAGTTCTTGCAGCGAAGCTCTACTGGCACTGGTGTACTAATCAACACTAGTTGTGGGCCCGTGTTCTTAACTATAAGTATCTTCATGGAGTTGCTTCTTATGAGGTTCCTCGCTATCCTCTGGAGGGGAGTGGGTCTATGATTTGGTCTACTCTGAAAGTGGGAGCTCAGTTGATTAAGCGGGCGCTTTTTTGGATCTGTCACTCAGGGTCACAGGCTCTATTTTGGTGGGATTCTTGGGATGGTCACCCACCTATTCTTTCTGCTTTTCCTCATCTTCAATCCCTCTGTGATGTTTTTACTACTGCTCGTTGGGACACCGTAGAGCATTACAAGACTACTGAGCAGCATGGCTCTGTCATCTCTTTTCATTGGAAGCACTCTTCTAAGTGGCCTCCTGGGGCTCTAAGGAGGATAGGCGGGAGCTTGCTCAACTTTTGGATTCTCGAGCTTGCAATTCATTGAGGGGACCTAATATTTTAGCTTGGGATGGCGCTGATAAGTCTGGGAAGTATTCTGTGTCTTCTGGCTATAAGCAGTTGGGTCGACAGTTGTTTGGGGCTACGGAGGTTCCTTGGTGGAAGTATGTCTGGTATAAGTTGTCTTGGCCCAAGTGCAATTTCTTCATGTGGTTGGTGGCTCAAAACCGGTGTCTTACTTGGGATAATTTATGCAAGCGGGGTTTCCAAGGTCCCTCTTGTTGTGTGCTGTGTCGGGAGGCTGAGGAGTGTGCTTCTCATCTCTTCTTCCAATGTTCCTATGCTCGAGAGATTTGGCATCGTTGGTGGCAGGTGTGGAATGTGCCTTGTATGCATGTTTCCTCTTTGGCTGAGTTTGTGGATCGGGGGAGTAGGGCCCCTGTTTCCACTCCCTTTCTTCAAGCTGCTTGGGCGACTGGCCCTTCTCTCATTATTTGGAATCTTTGGTTGGAGAGGAATCGGCGGATTTTTCAGGATGTGCTGATGGGAGCCCCTCGCTTGTGGTGGAAAATTTTGCATTTTGTGGGAGAAACGATCGCAGCTAAGTGTGATCTGACTGTTCCAGCTGCTCCTTCTGATGTTGGTTGTTTCAACCACCTTCATCTTCCTCCTCCGCATCGGCAGCTTATGCGCAACAGGTGTAGGCATCCAACTCCGAAGGTGAATAGGGTGGGAAGATGGTCTCCTCCTCCTCAAGGCACCCTAAAAATTAACATGGATGGCTCTTCTCATGGAAACCCTGGTCATGCTGGTATTGGTGGTGTTGGTCGGGATAGTTCTGGGGATGTTCAATTCATTTTCTCTATTTATAAGGGTCTTCATACTAATAATCTTATGGAGGCTCAGGCTATTTTATTGGCTGTGGAGCGTGGCAGCCAGTTGGGGTGGCGCAGGATTATATGTGAATCTAACTCTCAGGTTGTGGTGAACTTGCTAAATAGGTAGAGGTTAGATGATGTCAGTTGGCACCTGGCTTTGATTATTGAACAAATTCTCAATCTTTGTGTTTCTCTGGAGTTTGTTACTTTCACTCATATTCCTAGGGAGTGGAATGGTGTTGCTGATTGTTTGGCTAAATGGGCTTCTGATCATTTTCATGATTGGAATTTGGTTGATCGGGGTCAGTTACCCCCTGATTTGTCTCAACAATTGGACCATTTGGTGGAGCTGGATAAGGCTTTTTAATGACTTTGCTATGTAATTTTCTTGTGGTTTAATAAATTTTTACCCCTCTTTTATGTTAAAAAGAGCAAGAATAGGTGCCCCCAATGTTTCCCTCATATTTAGGAAAAAAAAAACAATATTTGTGTGTAAATAGATTATATAAGGATAAGAAATAAAGTCATATTTGGTGTGAACTTATAGGTGAAAATATAAACATTCCCATACATTTGTGAACATTCAAGCATATGAAATAAAATCACATTTGATGTGAAGTGTAAATAGATAAGCATATACATAAGCATGTGAACATATACTTGCATATGATGTATATAGCAATATGGCCACCTAGAGAGATAGACATAACAATGATAACATTAAGGTGAAGGTTGAGTAGGAGAAAGGTATAAGGGTTAAGGGTATTTGTGATCATGTGAAGCTACCTTCTATAATACTATAAAGTACTCTAAATGGAAACCAACCATAAATACAATAATCTATCATTTGTAATCACATATTAGGGAAAATAGAAGATCATCTCCCATTTGAATATATAAACAATAGAACCTCAAGATTTGTACCCTATAAATAAAATTTAACCAATAATCCACTTCCATTGAAAAAAAACAACTATAGCTTGAACCTTCAATAATTGAAGCATTTTAAACCTATTACAACAAATAACCAAGATTGAAACCATTAATAATTTTGAACCTTATTATAAATTCATAAAATTACCTGAATATTTGAGTATTTTTCAATCAATCATAATAAACCAAGTGCTATGAAAATTCCCAACTAATTGAGTCAAATTTTACCTCTTAATTATTGTTTTACATAAATTTGGATTCTTAGGATAGGCTTAAAGAACAAGATGACCAATCTCACATCTCACTAAATAATGCCCTTATTATATTTTTTCTTCTAACTATTTCAAGCACACCCAAATATTTTCTAATGCATGCACCCTCCTCTCATAAAGTGTCTTATGTTCCTATAATATATTTTTCATAAATGTATTACCATCAATAATTTCACAAAGTGATATAAGGATGGAATTTCTATCTTAAGAGACATAATCGCCTTATTGGCATAGACCAATAAATAAGAAGTTTATGCTACAAGAGTCAAAATGCAAGTATGCTAGACCTATAATGTGGGGAGAGGTTGTTCTTATCAAATATGGTCATATGTATATATCGATTATCTTTGTCAAGATTTTTTGTTTGTTTTTGTTTTTATCCTTTGCTTGGCATATACATTATAGATATAAAGAGAAGAGAATCACTATTGAATCTAAAACATTTAAAAAATATATATATAATTTCATTATGCTTAAAATATATATCATTATCTATAACAACATTGATTAATTTGAATTAAGTTATGGATTTGGAGCACAACACCTAATGAGCAATTGGTAGTGTGGTAGCTAGTAATTGACACAAAAAATAATTAGAAACTAATTATTATTGAATTTAAAAAAAATTCAAAATTAAGATCTCATTCAATTTCTAACTTTATGGAGAAGGCACATGTCTGTCACCACTACTCATTGATTCAAATTCAAGCCATATATACATTGACCAAAAGAAATAAAAAACTTAGTAAACTACTAAACTATGGTTCCCATTAGAAATTGAAAAGTCACCACACCCATGCACTCTTTGGAAGTTGAAATGAACATCCAAATGAAAAAAAATAGCTATAAAATTAAAATTAAAACTAGGTAATTATTTAATTTTGATACCCCAATTTGGAAAGGTAAGGTGAAAATCAAACTTATTGGATGCATTAGAAAGAACTCCAAGAATCTAGTTTTATTTTCTTGGAAAGTCCCCTCCTAAACCATTCAATGTCCATTTTTTCTCCAAAGGCCTCCCAAAATATATATTATAGAGATGTAGAAAATACTAAAAAAATAGATTTTTGATATTTCACAAATTTATTCAAATTCTCATAGATCTTAGTCAAATTAATGGTTGAAGGCAATATGAATCTAAAATGATAATTTTCATAATAAATTTTCATTTATAAAAATTTGGAATAGAATTAAGGGGGATGTCCTCAACCCACTTTATAAAATAATATATAGAAATAATAATTTAAAGATGTTTCTATTTAAAGAAGTTAGGATAATATTACCCACCAAATCTAACCTCCATATGAAAAATAACTTAATATAAGTATGTGAATGGAGATATGATTAAGTGTGTTTTAGAATATTGTGTGTTTGATATGAAGTACATATTTGAAGAAAGCATATGAATGCTTTTATATCTTAGTCCAATAATATCCCATATGTAATCATTTGTGAAACAAGAGTTTGGTTCTCACATGTCCACCAAATATTCCCCCGTGGAATTCTTTGAAGATTATTATATTTTTCATTAGCATATTTGAGTAACAAACCACTATATACATGTTGATAAAGTACACTCATAATAATTAAATATCTAGCAATAGATTTATCAGGCAAGCATTTTTAAAAATATTAGGTAGATATGCCCATGAATCCAAATTAATTTAAATATCATAAAACCTCTCATCTCCTATCAAAGTAACACAAACTCTATAGATTATTATCCCGAATAGCTATCTATCACAATAGATGAATAAGAAATGTGAAATATGGAATAGTTTCATCAAAATTGAGTGATGTCACACTAGCCATAATATTTGCACATATATCATTCTTTCATAAAATAAAATCCGTAGTAAAATGATCAAAGGAACCAAATAATTGTAATGCTAGCTTATGATGTCATGTCAAGCAAGAACCCTTATTTTGATAATCACCTATAATATTTCTAGCCACTAACTACTAATCATCTTGTATGTCAATAGATTTGTCTTTTAGTGAAATAGTTTTAGGAAGTCATACAACTAACTTGCTTCATATTCGACAATATTATTAGAGTGTGGCAAATTGAGCCTAAGTGATAATAGAATCAAATATACTAAATTTGGAATCAAAATTACTCACCCCCATACAAGTCATTTATCAAGAGCTACCAAAGAACATGCTACAAGGGTAAGAAGAATCCATATAAGATATGATCATCAAGAAAGGATGTATTAAAGGGAATATGAACATTACATGGTTTGCATGCTAACTAATATATTCTACTTGATCTTTGAAGGTTTTTTGATAAATAAAACTGAGATCAAATTACACAAGTAAAACAACCCATCAAGAAATTCTACTTGCAAGATTAGGTTTTCATAACATAGATTTCAAATTATTCACTTTAATAATGACTTTCTTCTTTGCATTAAACACAGAATTACTTAATTTTTGTGAAGAGAACACCATATATATAATAAATAAAACTTGGGTGTATTTTATGTCTCATAGTCTAACAATGTATGAATAAAATAATACACAACATGTTCTTTTACTTTTTCATCATTTTGGACTAGTAATGTACCAATAGCCAGCTCCATGACAAAATGTTATAACTAAGTCTCATCACACCTAACAAGAATAAGTATGGGAGGATTAATTGAATATTGATTCATATACTCAAATATAAACTGGCAAGCATGCCATTCCACTTAAATATATTAAAAGGAAAATTATGATTAGCTAACTTGAAATATAATATTTTAAAACTTGTATCTTACTCTAAATACTATGAAGCTACATAATATTATGAGGTAGAGGCATATTGACTATAGTACCTATATTGTGAACATCAACCTCAATACCCCTCACCAACATAATGAATTCTAATAATAATTTTTTGTCCACACTAAATACATATTTCTTAGGGTTAATCCAAACTTGATACTATCTCAATTGATCAAAAATAATCCTCAAGTATTGAAGATAAATAGTTATTTTCTTTGATTTTTTGATAATAACATCTATGCCACCTTCTAAAATACTATGCATTAAGTCATGGAATATGTTTCATATTCTTTTGATGGGTAGCACCAACATTTTTAAGTCCAAAAGGAATAACCAAATAACAAAAAATATCCCATGGTGTAGTAAAATCAATCACATACCAATATCAAGGGGTTTGATAAGAATCTAATTATGCAACCTAAAAATTGATATATAAATGAAATCATTTAATACAATAATGGAGACAACAATCATAATAATATTAAGCAATGGAAAATGATCTTTGGGGAAAGCATTATTTAGACCCTCAAAATTTGTGCAAATATAAATCATCTAATCAAGTTTAGTATATGGTACTATATTAGAAATCCATAGAGAATAACAATAGGTCTAATGGATATGGATTTTTAAAATCTTTCTATCTCACATTTGATGAATAAAGTTGTTTTTGAATTCATCTTTCTAATCTTTTATTTTGTTGGTTTGGTATTTACATCTAGAATAATATTATGCATAATGATATCATTGGAGATGCTCAATATATCTTGGTAGTTTCATGCAAATAAATCATTATAATTATGAAGCAATGTGAAAATGTTAAGATGCTTAAAATTCTAGATAATCATTCAACAATTTTGGCACTACATCTATTTTATCCATCTCAACAACAAATATGTCACCTACAGCAAGAGTTCTTTGATCTTCAATAAAGGACTTAGTAGGTGAGAAATCGAGTAACTTTAGAGAATCACCTATGGAAGGAGAGGTTTCCAAATGATCAATTCACTCAAGATGCATTGATTGTAAATAACCACGGATAATTGTACATGTTAATTGAGATTTCATTTTTTGTTTGTGTTTGATATTGACATTCATATTTTTAATGTAACTCAAACATTTAGTGGCATGTGTTTTATTTTGGGGTAAGAGGCTCTAAATTATCTTGCTTTTTTAAATCCATCTAGTTATCTCAATAACCAAGTTTATGTATTTAATAGAAAAACCTTTACCATATTTATCATGCAGCAATGAGAAGGGATTGCTAACAAATGAACTAAAATTAAATCCATCAATAGAAATCTTGTCATTATTAGGAACATTTTCTTGAGAAGTGTCATGTAATGAAGAAGGTGAAATCATTTCAATTTTATGTTCCTCAACACTTGATGGTGTGAAATCAAGTGAACATGAATCATCCACAAGATAAATGTTAGGTGAAAATAAACAATGGCCACCATTTATTAAAGATAATTATGCAATCAATTTATATGGTGAAACTAAAGTATGTTGGATTGGACTGAGTAACCAAACTAATAAGGATTTTCAAATAGTACCACATATCTATAATTTTTATGGATAAAATTCAAATCTCTATGGTGTTTGAAAGGGATTACCCCCATGACATGAATCCATGAATTCTCTATAATTAGATTATGCCATTAATTGACCTAACCTCATAATAAGGGTTATATGGTATCCACTTGAGATAGGGCCAAGCTAGGAAGTAAAAGGTACAGATGATAACTAAGAAAATCATATAAAATTGTAAATGGAAAATTTAGTTAGGTGTTAACCACGCATGATAATAGCTATGTGGTTGCCACCCCAAACAAGGCTCAACTAGGCTAAAAGTAAAAAGGGTACAAAAAAAAAGGTGGCGATGTCATCAACAATTATATGTGGTAACCATCCAATTAGATATAAGGTTAAGGAAGACCCTAGTTAGTAAAGTTTCAACTACCATTGTGGTGAAAAGAAGCAAGTGAGAGCTAGAGATAAAAAAAAAATATTATCCCCCTTAAATTGATTTGCAAAAAACTAAAAGGATAAAGAGCTAGTCAATTTAAAGTAAAGTAGTTAAACAAAGAAAATATTGTGAAGGATTTTATGAGAGGAAAAAGATGAAACCAAGGGAAGAAGTGGAATGTTTAGATCTCCTACCCCCAAATTATGATAGGAGAAAGGATTACTAGAGGAACCATAAGCATGTCTTGCCCTTATGTGATTAAGGGGAAAATATGATAAGGTGAATAAAAGAAAGGAATATATAGGTCATTCTTGCCAAGAGGCAGGAAAAAAAGAACACAAGGGGAACATATGGGTCATGCTTCTAAGTGTAGATGATAGAAACAAAAAAATGGGAGGACTTAGGTAGGGGGAGGAGTGAATGACATGTAGGATTGAAAATGTATTCTTCGAATGGTTGGGTTGAGGTGGTGTTGAGGGTTAGAAATTGAACAATATTGTTCAAAGGAAGTTGAGAGAAGGAGAATGGTTGTAAAGAAAGTAAGTGAGAAAGGGCAAAACCCACTATGGATACCCTAAGTTGTAAGGACACATAACAAAGAAAGGAAACAAGAGAGTATTGTGTAAGATTATTTTTGAGAGGGACGAGGAGTGAGATTGAGTATAAGATTGTTGGGTTCACTAAAATGTAGATAATAAATATATGCTCAGCTAATTTAATTGTTTATCTACACCTAATCACAATGTAATTTTTGTGTTTATCCAAAGTCTAATCTTTGTTACAATAATAGAGTTACATTTCATTTTAGATTAAAGATAATTAAAATATCACTAGAAAGAGAGTAGGGAGAGCGAAGTCATGTCTATTTCAAAGTTTAAATATTAATAATTTTAGTTTAAATATTCTTTGAAGGAGCGTTACGACTCACCGCTAAATTTTGACCGACAAGTTTTGGTGGTATGAATTCAAATTCATTGAAAATACTTAATCTTATCCATTTCGTACTTATAAAGTAAATTAACTGACTTCAACTGACCGTCTTAATTTCCACCGTGATATCTGGGGCCACATTTTATCGTGGCGAGATATAAGTGGGACACGTGCCACAATTAGCGCGTAAGTAATGTTCTTAGGACATAAGTCAAGTCATAGTATTATTATTATTATTATTATTATTATTATTATTATTATTTTATAGTATTGAACAAGAAAGTGGCCACAAAGTCAGAAGAATCCTATATTGAAATAACAAAATTCCAGGCAGGTGGTTCGGAGGTTGGGTCTTGAAGGGGCAAAGGTCAGGTTTGAAGAATTTTGATATTTCAATATAGGATTCTTTATTTGTTTATTGCAAAGTCTAGCACTATTTGATAATTAGAGTTAGTGGTAAATTATTCTTTTCATGTAACAAACTCTACCTTGCATTAGGTAAACAATACCTTGTAATAGAAAATAGATATAAACTTACATAGAAATGGGGAAGGTATGATTAGTCTTTTAATAAAAGAACAATGAATTAAATGGCTTTTTAAGCAAACTTGTTAATTCTATATGTTATGTCATACATATCAAAGAATTCCATTAGTTGTTCATATATGTAATGAAAGTCTTAGAAGCCCTACTATGACACGCACAAAAGAAAAGACATTTTCAAGTCAAGAAAGCAGAGCTAGAAGAAAACTCTATGTGAATGCCAAATAGTATAAGAAGCAAAACCCAAGTAGGTTAAGCTAACAAAGAGGTTAAAATGGTTAGGAAGCAAAAAAAATGTAGCAATTATACCAAAACCAACCTGCAATACTTAAACAACATAAGATGTGAACACAAAGAGAGAATAATTAAAACCATTAGTAGTTGAACAAGAAAGCCACCTAGAGGTAGCATTTCAACAAGGAGTAGAATCAAAGCAACAATAGGGTAAGAAACACCATGAAACCAACATAGAGGTGGGGATTGATAATTGGGACAACCATGATCTATATAGCCCCATATCAATGTCTCTAATGCAATCTTAAGAGTTGTATGTCAAGGATTTAATGAGATTGAAGGGGAGACTAAATAATCTTGAGGTGAAAGAACAAATGAAAGATAACAATTTTCAAGAGATCATAGAAGCTAGCACAAGATAAGATTCTTAAAGATCAAATAAACAAATTGCATAACACCATGGAAATAAAGTAAGAGAATTTGGCATCAAAGCATGCATTCAGCCAAGACAAGGGTGGAAGCATAGCCCAAGAAATTCAAGAAAGAGATGGTTCACATATCAAAGAGATTCAATTAGCAATAGTGAACATGGAGGTCAAAGAAACTAAATTAATGGAAAATTTGGAAGAGGCCAAGTCATGGGCACAAGTGGTAGAAGAGCCAATAGAGACATAAAGAGAGTTCATGAAGAAGCAAATTAGGTTGCAAATGTGGGAGGGAAAAAATAACATGATAGGGTAGAAAATATAATAATTAAACGAATGAAATAATGTGAGGGAGGAGAAAATACCAACTTATTAGTAAGAGACTTCTTATTAAATAAAATCCAATTGGTAGGGAACTTCCTCCAAGCAATTTTTTTTTGGAAGAATTGTAATGGGAGAAAGGAATATAAATATAAGGTTAACCTTTAAAAATGTAGAAGATATGAGTAAAATCTCAATGAGAAACAAAAGGTTCCTCAAAGGAACCTATTTTTATATAGACAAGGATCTAACCCCAACATAGTTAGAATAAAGAAGCAAGGAATGGGAGACACTTGTGACAACAATAAATGCAAGAAGGCATGGTTATATAGGGAAATCAAAATTTAATGACAACACAATTCATAATAAATAGGAAGACAAGTCCCCTCAATAGCATCTTACAATGGTAAGATGAAATTGTAGAGGCTATCCATAGAGGAGGGGGTCCTAGTTTAGGTCCCATAGCAAAGGTAAAGGACATCATTGTCCTCAATGAAATGAGCATGAGGGCTACAAAGTGCCACAATTTGAAGGTTACAAAAATGTCTTGGTTTGGAATGAGTTAATGGAAAGTGGCAAGGGATATGGGGGACTGACAGTCTTGGTAAGGGAAGCATGGAAAGGAATCATAAAAGTGGAGAAAAAAAGGACCCAAATAACCAATACATATGGATGAGGATAATAAATAAGGAATCTACAATTTATCTTGTAGCATGTTACTTTTCCCCTTATGGCTCTAAAATGTACAAGAAAAAGAACTTAGACAAGGAATATTCGTATGAAGCATTAAAAGAGACATAACAAAGTATTGCATCATAGGTGAGGTCATTTTAATAGGAGCTTTTAATGCAAGAACAAAACGATGAAGATCTATACCTCAATAAGGAAGATGGGTTGAATAACAATTTGCTATGATTAGAGGAAAAAAAGAATCAAAAGCAGGAAAGGGTCTCTCAAGACAAAAAAAAGGAGGTATTTCACAATTTGGGGCTGAATTGTTGGGGATATGTAACCTTCATAATTTCATCAAATGTAATAGCATAAGGACATGATCAAGCTCTGAGAACATCACATGTCAAACTTACAATAGGCAAAGCATGGGGGGCCATCATTTATTCCCAAAGTATTATGTCAAGGTTAATGGAGGTTGAGATAAGAATTTATCCTTTAGAAATGAAATCTAATCACACCCCTACATACATAAAATTTGGAATGCAAAATGTAACGCCCTGTCTTGTAACCTAAAGAATGATTTTTAAAAGTATAAACACTTACTTAACTAATTGAAAACATTCCCTAGGTAACGCGATGACACACTACTTGAAATTCCCATAGATGACAATAGTAATTAACATTGCATATATTTAATTTACATAAACTTAAAAGCATACATTGTATAACATTTAAATTTCATCAATGAAAGCATAATATACATAAAAGATTATTTCTTACATTGCATTTGAAAAAGCATTACAATACTCATTTTCCAAATGAGGTAGGTCAAATAAATGTTTACAATTACATATTACAAATGTTCACCTCATTAACAATTGAGGAGAGATACAAATATACAATTTCCAATGATACAAATAAGGAAGTTCATATATCCACATGCGAGCTCTCCATCCATGAAGTACTCATTTCCACGAACAAGAACTGGGGACCCAACAAAGTAAGGTGCACGTTCCACCCAACCATGTGGTACCCGTAGGTCCACCCCCTGTGTTAGGAGATAGTAGTAAAGTTCCCTAGACATAACCTACAAACCCTAGACACAAGTAAAACCATAGAAACTCTATACAAGTACATACTTACTTATTGGTTACATTGCTTCTAGAATTAGGATAATCAAATATGCTAAGTTCACAAGGTTACTGTTATTTTAGGTGGAGTGTCATCACAATGTTGCATAGGTTACCCTGGTGTTTCTTCCTAGGTTTCGGCCCCCAACTTGGGTTACCCTGGCAACCTCTTACAAAACCCGGCCCCTCATGCAAACTGTTGCGGAATCAAATATCTTTTAAAATAACAAGATCTCGACTTTGCCATTCCAAGCCTTCTCGACTCATTCTCAAGACTGAACTAGCTCTTAAGTCCATGAGTGAGGCATAATTAATCCAGTTAAATATTTTAGAATACCCAATGTGTTGATTTAGTTTTCTTTGATTTACTAACTCTACATGAGTTACCCAGACACCACTTTGTGTGTCGGCCCTCACAAAGAGCCACTCCCCTAAAAATAACACAAGGAATCTAAGTTCACTAAGGTAGGCAAGGTTCACAAAAATCAACATTTAATACCAAACATATCATAACGAACATCAAATCTTTGTTCATAAAACCAGGTCTCTAAACACCATGCAAAACCATGTGCACTACCCTAGTCAACTCAAGGATCGTATTTAAACAATAACAACTCCCACATTAAACAAACTTATCTGGAAGACTTGTACTTCTAATACATTCCCAATTTTCCCAATAAAAGAGAAAATACAATTTAAAGCAAATCAATGATAATAATCATCTAATTTTAGGTTTCACTAAATCCACTCAAATCAATAACTTTAAGCACAGAATTGTTTAACTTAAATATAATTCATCTTCTATTCAATATGAAAATCAAAACTATATATATTACCCAATTCCATATTCATGTATTATAATAAAATTTTGATTTCTCTTTTCGTTATTAAAATAACTATATATGATTTTCATATTCTAATAAACAGTATAATATACATTTAAATAAATAAGAATTCTATTCATTTTAATTGAATATCTATTTAAATATATATATAAATATTCTTTTAACTGATATTAATTTTCAACATAATATTTTAAACAATTAAAAAAAACTTTTATATTTATTTATATATATATATACAATATATATATAACATATATTAATAAAAATATGTATTATATATAATAGTATATATATATTATATTAAAACCTAAAAATCAAAAATAAAAATAAACACAAACTAAATTTATAAACAAAGTTTGTTTCATGGTAGGGGCGGCTGCTTACACAGTCGAACCCCCGCCATGGGAGGGCACGGCTGTGTAGGCAGTGTCGGTGCTGCCTACGAAGGCAACGCTGAGCGCTGCCCTCACAGCCGGCTCCCCTATGGGGGGTCGGTCGTGGGGGTAGCTCCCCCCTACAACCCTCCATACAAAATTTTGATTATTTATTTTGTTCAAAACCCTCCAAAAAAATACGACGATTTTTAAACAATGAAAATCGTATACAGAAATTTGACGAGTTTCCTCTAAGTATTATCTCCAAATAAAATTTTAAATACATATTTGTATATGTATATGTATATATAACATTTATATACATATATATATATATACATACAATTTAATTAATAACAAATATTATAATTAGATAAATACTCAAAGAAAAGGGTTTTCTACATGTAATTGAGAAATCTTCAAATTTGACAAAAAAATTTCTCAGAGATTTCTAATTTTTAAATAACAGAGGATTTTCAATTCAAATTAACAAAATCTTTTCTACATGAAGTGTTTGAAAGATTCATCACATAAATTTTCATTTCCTCAAATTAACCAGTAAGGTCCGTTTACAATTCTACAGAGGTTTCTTCTATTTTTTTTGAATCTTTTCTATTGTTTAATAATAATAATAATAACCCTTAGGGTTGCTCTCTAATTTCACTATAAAAATCTTGTTTTGTAAAAACACACAAAGAGGTAACAAATTTTCTATAGAAATATTTTCCAAATAATTTCACCGAGAAGAACAAAGGCTTCAATGAAAATTTAATTTCCTTAGGCAATCTTTTAAATACACAATTAACAAAGCTTCTACAAAACTATTTCATACACAGACAATATTTTAAAATAAAAAAACAAATTAAATAAATAAATAGTAAGGAACCTGTTTCCTGTAGCTTGAAATTGACTGATGAAGAGAAGCTTTGCCTGCGTGCTACTTCTGAAGCTCTTTTCAAGTCACCTCTTTCCAGAAGATTGCAATCACAGAACAAATATCTATCTGAGGATTTCCTCCAGAAATATTAAGCAAAAATCCAAAGAATATTACAAATTAACACAATTTTATTTTTCAGCAGATATCTGTTCTTTTTTCATTTCCCATGAAGTGATTTCTTGTTTTCCCCAAACCACATAATATCTTCTCCGAGAGAAATCCCAACAAGAATTTTGCCATTAATTTAACTAACACACATGGCAATTTTCAAGAAAATATCTACTAACCACTCACGGATATTTTTTCCCACTATCAACAAGAATTTATTTTATTTAAAGAATTAAAGAATTCAAAATTCAAAATTCAATTTCCTTTTTATTTTAATTCTTATTTAAAATCTCATTTCTCATAAAACATTTAAATTTATATTTAATCTATTCTCACAAATAAAGTAACTTTAATTTAATTAATTAATTAATTTAATTAAACAATTTTAATCTCAATGATTAAATTACTTAACCCAATAAACTAATTTAATTAATTAAATAGAATATAAAACTTTTATCTAAAATTAATTAAAATAAACATTAAATTAAATAGAACATTAATCTAACATTATATTCACAAAAAAAATTAACCTTTCATAACAAATGATCCAATCAGACACAAACGAGACAACCAAAGACACCAGACTTAAACTGGCGACATACTGTGACTGGGTTTGAGACTAGACTAGGAAAAACCTTGTTACTACCTCCCAATCAACATTTATGTTGAGTCTTGACATGCTCAGACCTGAGAAACTAGGTGGAGTCGGTGTCATGTACCTGCAATCCTGCAATCAGACAAATAACATACATATATATAATTCATGTTTCAAACACACCGTGCAGAGAAAATCACATAAATCATAGAGCACTCACGAGCGAGTGATGCAACTCCGTTCTCCACACCAATATACATCACATCAAACTGACAAAATAAATAACAATTTAATCTACCATAAACATACATATAACAGTAACATCTGAAGAAAATACCTATGCTAATATAAAGCATGTCAAAAATAATTACCACCATAATATGTATCATCATATCACAAAATAAATCCACTATCGCTCTAATGTCAACGATCAGTACATCCAAAACAAAGTACTAGGGTTTATCAAAGTGAAAACATACTAACAGAAAACATAAGCAAAATGGAGGGGTACTCTTATGATCAATGAGAATCAAGACAATTTAGAGAAATGCTTAAAAAATAGCTACATGAAATAAAAGATACAAGTAGCTCTAAAAAAACAAGAGAATAATAAGCAATGACAACCTAATTACAATATTCTATAAAGCTCTTGTTGTATGCAAAGGAACTAGGACCAAAAGATATCGAAAATAGTTTTCTAACAAATTCATGGTATGATGAAGAGTGCAAGGTAGCAAAAATAATGATGAAAATATCAAGAAAGGAAAAAGTGAGTAAAAAAGTGTATGATTTAAGTTAGTAAGATCTAAAAAATAATAATACACAAAAGTAAGGAGGAAGGAGCTAAATTCTCTAAGGAACCTCAAAAGGTTTTAGGGAATTGTAAAATCCTAGAACAAATGTTGGGAATAATATCATAGGTGTGCAATGGCTAGATTATACAAAAACATATTATGAAAGAGACCAAAGTAAAGATCCTCCACTAATTAACATTGCGGCCAAACTCTTCTCCAAAAAGGATATAACAGAGGGTGATCCCATAATATTGGTTTACAATTTTTGTCCAAACTGGACATTGAATTGATTTTTTTTAACTAAATCTTCACTTTCAAGCACCTATAACTGCTAAACCATGAGGAATTTAAAGATGATGCAAACTAGTGATTTGTGAAATTTTGTCTGTAGATTCTAAATATATATTTTTTTAAATGTTGGAATCAAATTGCATTTCTTTTTCTATCTCCTTCGAAAACTAGTTTTTAACAGTAAACCCCATTTTTAAAGAGTGGCATGTACTTGCTAACACAACTTTTTTCTATGAAGGATAAAATTCAATTTTTTCTGAATTTAGATTCGTAACTATGATATCTAGTGCATGCAATTGGTTTCATAGTGTTTTATTGAATATTTTTTCTTAATTAAGTTTTGAAGTCAGACTAGTTACAATTCAAACATAAGTTTACTTGCTAACACAACTTCTTTTGTATGCATCGAAATCCAATTATTTTTTTGTTGGATCAAGGACATCAATATCTAGTCCATAGATATTTTCAGAATTTTTTTTTATAATCTGCTATTTTTCCACATGTGCAGAATAAAGAGCTTGATTTTCGATAAAAACCTATGCTTAATTAAACTAAAAAAAATACATAAGAAAACCAAAATATATTAAAATTATATTTGATGGATAGCTCGTTCCTAGGACTACCATCATCCAGTTGGGCTTATGAAGTTTCCTCCATTTTCATCCTCAACCCGAGCTTCAAAAGGAAAATTTTTATAAAAATTTGGTAGAAGAGGGGGAGAAAGGAAAAAAGGGGGGTTTGAGTGAACCCTCCTTCGAGTGAACCCCCATTGACCCTTTAAGTGAAGGGGGGTTCACATGAACCCCACCCCCTATTTTTGAATTTCCCTTTGTTTTCATTAGAAAAAGGTGTCAAAAGGCATGACATCACCAAAACGGGTTTGCTCGAAGGGGGGGTTCAAGCGAACCCCCTTTTTTGGGTTCGCTTGAACTCCCTCCCCCCTCCCTTCAAGTGAACCCATAAAAACCCAAAAAAAATTAATGGGATTGTTTTCGCAATTTTCCTTTGTGAAGGGAATTGTAAACCAGTTTTGTGGGATCACCTCGAAAGGAATTAAAAAAGTTGGTGGTTGGCAAAGCTTGAGGCATAAATGGATTACAAGCTAAATTATTAAAATGGGGCTTGGAAGCTCTAGTTCCACACATCAAAAGGATATTTTATGGGGCCGTTCAATATAGTTCCCCAAAAAATTAGATAACTAGTGTTGTCATCCCTCTCCTCAAAAGTGGGGATGTCAAAACCCTAGCATACTATCATACTATACTGATTATTCCCCTTTGTAAAACTCTTTGGAAGCATGGTGGAGTGTTGAATTGGCCTTTGGGAAAAAAGGAGGGTAAGAGGGAAAAGGATAGATGATTTTCAAGCCAAAGCACTCTATAATTGACCACTACATCACTCTCAAATATTTGATTAATTTTTTTTAGGAAAAATAGGGGAATAGATTTCTTATTATTTTATCAATTGCAAAAGGAATTTTCAATGTTGCTTAGAAGTAAACTTTGGGGGAAAATTAAAGAGTTGGGAATACCAAAAAAATATAGGGTAGCAATCCACAAGCTTTGTCTTCAAGTTCAAACTAAAATTAGGAAAAAAGGTGGTTTATCAAAAAAAAATTGGAGAAATATCATAGTCAAGCATGGGTGTGTGTTGTGCCCCACTTTGTTTGGGCAATACAATGACAAGTTAGAGGAGTGGATAGAAAAAATAGGATTTGGGGGTGTTCACATAGCCACATATGGTAAAGTTAATGATATGATGACCTTATCATAATGACAAAAATGAAAACAAACCCTAAGAGCTCTATAGATATTCTATTAGGACATGGGAATACGCATGAACATTGATAAAACCAAAGTCACAGTTTTTACCCTGAGAAGAAAAATAATTAAGTAAACATTGACTTCAAAGGTGTTACCACCATATTTTTAACATGCTTCATTTAAGTTATTCACCAATCAATGAATGGATCATAGTCTTATGCAGGCAGTATTTTATGTTATCATTCGAACCCAAGCAAAGTTTTATGGAGTTCGTTGAACCCCTCACTTTGCCGCTTGTGCCTATTTTACATCACTTTTCCACTTTTAACTCGGGTGGTGTTTTATGTGCTTTGTCGAACTTTCTTTTGCTACTTCTATGATGATTATTTTTCTGGGCGGTGTTTCATCATGATGTTCGAACTCAAGTGCATATTTGTGAAGTTTTCTAAACTCCCCACTTCACCGCTTATATACGTTTGTTTTCAAATTTTTGAAAGACATTTATGTTAGAAGTGGCGATGTGACAGCTACCACGTGCTATGAGGCAATTTAAGGCATTAAATGTTCATCTACTTCCATATTTTTCCATGAAATCAAGTTTGAGAAGTTAAAGTGTTGGACAAACATTATCATTGACAAAATTTTCTGAGGACGAGTTGGATGAGATGGAAAGTTCAAGCTACAGGTTTCGCCATTAAGGTATTTTCAAAATTGACTCATTTCAGTCTTGTGAATGGTGATCCTAGACCTACACAAATATGAAGAAAAAACATACAATTAGTCCCAAATGCAAGTTAGAAACATCATTCCCCATAGAATTCATTTGAAATGCACAAAACAAGAAATAGAATGAAGAACACAAATAAAAGCTTTCAAATCCTATTTAATGCAAACAAACTCTCAATCCCATGGGGGAATTGGTGCCATTTTGATGTGGAAAATGGGCCTTTCCCAATCCCTTGTAAGCTTGAATGATGATTTGATGAAGATTTGATGCTCCTTGGTGAAATTGCTGCATAACCTAGCTATGAAAATGGGAAAATGGATGAACAATGGATGAGAAAATTCAAAATCTCAAGATAATGACTTTCCATGAAATTGTGGATCCAAAATCCAAATGAAAGCCTCTTCTTTATAGATGAGAAAGATGGAGGATGTGGCAAAATGGATGAATGTGGGACAAAAGACCAACCAATAGCATAAAGTCACTTGTCAACATGTGAGTGGACAAAGGTGGAGCACATTTTGGTCATTGTGCAATTAAATGCAATTAGGTGGAATTTCAAAATGGATGAAATGACAACTTGGAGGAAGGAGAAAATGAAGCTAATGCCACTTGGCTCAAGGAAAAGGACATGTAACAAACTTAAATGCCTTGTTGGATGTACAATCTTTTTGGAGGGAATTTTCAAACTTGGAGAATATTCCATCCTTTAATGCCTTTTTGAAAGTAATTAGAGATTTAATAAATCAATTAAAATGATTTTCATGAGCAAGTTGCAAAAGCTAGAGGATTTGATGGATTAGGATTAGCATTAATCAGGATTTGAATAATTAAGAGGGAGATTAGTTGATTTGACCATTTTGACTTAGATTTTTTGGATTAATTTAAATCAAAATGAGAAGAATATGATTTTAGACTTAATTAAACAAGAATTTGATTTATTTAATTAAAAGGGATGATGTTAGATTAAATCAAATAAAGATTAATTTATTTAATTTAATAGAATGAATTTTAGAGATTAATTAAATAAAATTGATTTATTTAACTAAAAAAGAGACTATAGAAGCTAATTAAAAAAAATTGATTTATTTAATTAAGAGAATGGTGTTAGTAAAATCGGGATCGGTGTATAGGATCAATTGGTACATTTTTTCGTGTTTACATTTTTCCCCTCTTTGAAGCAATGTACCTGCAGTGTTGGTTCAAAGAATAAACTACCACAATCAAGAATTCAAGATTTTTTTATTTTTTCAGATGCTCCGTTGCTGCCCTAGTGAAAGAATTATGCTAGTACACTGCCCCCTCAAGAGATCAGACAAAAATTTGGATTTTTGGGTGATCTCGCGAAAAAGAGAGGACAAGGTGCCCAATGGGTTCAGAAAGGGTCCAGGATACAAAAAACATGCCAAAATGCAAACAAATAATGCAAAAGGACCCATGGTTGGGCGAAAATAGGATCAGAGGTCCAAAACCCTAGCTAGACGGCTAAACAGGGTCAAAAAACCCTAACTTTCAAGCTTAAATAGGCTTCGAGGGGCCACTTCCAATTCATTTGCACATTCAGCCTTTAGAGATTTCCTATCTTTTGAGTTCTGAGCACTATTTGAGATGGTGCAACGCGTGCTTCCATGACACATTTCTAAGTGTGTGTGAGTGTACTAGCGGCTACCAGGCATAGGACCACCAGTATGTGACCCTTACCTGACTTGTTTTTTCATCTTTTGTGTGCATTAATTAGGGTCCATGGTCAACTTGAGTCAAGCGGCACTATTTGGCGCTACTGAAAGTGCTTCATCGGTGTTGTGCAGCCTTAAAGTGTGCCACTTTTATGTCTTGTGTCATGGTGGTCTAGTTTAGAAATCAGGGTTTAGGTGTCAAAGTATACCGCTAGTGCAAACAACGCTACGGCGGTGCAATTAGAAATTTAGGTTTAGGGGCCAAACTAATGTGTGGTAAACTGCGACGTTGCGGCACAGTTTGGAAATTTTAAGTCTCTAGCGGCACAGTTTGGAACTTCCCAAACAGCAAAACCATTGCAAACAATGACACATTTACTGTTTTGGTTGTGCAAATGCTAAACATAATTTCAATTTCTTACGAAACTTGATGCAGTGACTTTACTAATGCAAGAGGACATGGAGCTGGTCCATTCATGAGAGCACAGATCCTCGATTCTAAGCAAATTGACTTAGAATCCTAGTTTGCCTGAGTTACTGTAGGAGCATCTAGGAGTGATTGGGCTCTAGTACATTGCTTATGCCCCAGCCATCTGAACTCACTTAGGGATGATGACAGCATTGGCAAAGAGATGGCACAATGAGACATCCTTGTTTCACTTCCCTATAGGCG
Organism: Sequoia sempervirens; assembly: GCA_007258455.2. Taxonomy (NCBI): domain Eukaryota; kingdom Viridiplantae; phylum Streptophyta; class Pinopsida; order Cupressales; family Cupressaceae; genus Sequoia; species Sequoia sempervirens. The sequence continues at coordinate 134,519,136 of VDFB02105785.1, read as the reverse complement.
AGGCAATAGTGACCCTGGATGATGTGTGGCATATTATTCATTTGTTGATTCACGAAGAGAGGGTCATCTATGATGTGGACGCTGGGACAAATGCTTGTTATGAGGTCATGGGCCTTGATGAGATCATTTTTTCTGAGGGACAAATCAAGTTAGAGTGGTACAGGGCTTCAGTATCGACATTCAGATTGATTGTAGTTTTGATTATCTCAGGGCTTGTGGCACTAGATCGCCGCAGCCGATACTTCAACTCGGGATGGGGTCTTTCCTGGGAGCGGATGCTCTGACAAAGAGAGTGCTTCGCATGGGGCCTAGTGATGTTGGCCTTGCTCTATCATGATTTACATGAGTTTGCATATTGTGATAGTAGGGCTATCAGAGCAGGGGTCACTCTACTACACATTTGGGCCTAGGAGCACATTGCAATGCTCCACCCATGAGTCACACTAGTCAACATGGAGCCAGATGACCCAGTCATTTGGAGACATAGAGATGGACTTACCTTCACACATACAGAGGAAGTAGGCATTCATCACTAGCGGAGATCGATGACCATTTTTACTTGGAGGCCTTGGTTCGGCATGCCCTCCCAGTACAACGACGTTCAGTAGCTCTTCTTTGCTAGGAAAGACCATTTGATGCAAGATAGAGAGCATACTATGATAGATCATTATCTATTGGATCGGGTTGCTCAATATTTTGGAGATGCACAGGACATACCCAATGACCAGTATATGGCCATCTTTGCACGTACTACGAGGGAGACCACATGGGGTCATACGATCCCTGCAGATGAGGTAGTTGACTCTTTTAGACAGCTGGTGGCCAAGCCATGGTCATACGATCAGGGACCAACAGATCTAGGGATGACACAGGCCTACTGAGATTGGTTTCATCTGCTAGTGAGATTGACAGTTCCTAGTGCATTGATACTGCGAAGGAGACCCAGAGGCCAATCAGTAGGGTAGGGGTGGGGGCGAGGAGGCAGAGGAGATAGAGACGAAGACAATGATGATGGCAGAGGCAGAGGAGGAGGTGGACCACCTCCCAACCAACAAGGCCAAAGGGATCAGGCACAGGGTCAGAGGGATGGGGATAGAGACCAGCAGAGAGATGGAGACCAACAGAGAGATTTCTTGAGGGACCATTAGTAGCATCCACCACCACCGCCATCACCACCTCAACTGGACTAGAGAGATGCATTGATCCAGCAGTTACAGGAACAGGTTGCAACTTTGACAATGGACAGGGATTAGGCAAGGGCCAAGCAAGATTAGGCCATTCAATAGAGGAAGGTCGTAGAGCTTCAATTGGCATAGGAGACTAGTCGTCGTTAGTAGCTAGAGGCCACATAGGGCAGGACCATCCTAGCGAGGATGTATCGTGAGGCAGTATAGGAGGCACAATATTATAGGGTACATTATTATCAGGCAGTGCCTCAAGCAGCCTGAGCACTAGAGTTCTCACAACATAAAGGGAAAAGACAGGACCCACCAGGTGAGGGGAGTAGCCATCAGGGCTAGCCTCACATTTTTTTATTAGAGACAACATTCTTTTTGTGATCCACGGGCTCCATTTTTTATAGCCCCGTGGGCATTTGCATTTTATTGTTTGACATATACATTTGATCCTAATTCATGTACCATGATAGTTTTATTATTATTTTGATGATATATGAGATGATATGGTTTGATTCGATGTATGATGTGTTTTATCTTATTTATGCATGATGGATGCATGTATCTTATTTTCTATATGCAATTTTCTATATGTGATGCGATGACTCTATCTTATGTGATGCATGTGTGCTTTTCATTCTATGTGATGTAATGTGATGATTCTATTTTATGTGATGCAATGCGATGTATGCTTCTTTATGATGTGATGCAATGATTTAAGGATGCATTTCCTTTTCAATATCTTTTCTATGCACTTTTTATGATGATGTATGGATGATGTGAATGTTATGATATGCAAATGGTTTAAAATGCTTAGACTAACAGATCTATATGGATGATGATGTTATATGCTATGATCATGAGATGTATGAAATGCTATGACATATTCCCTTTTCTTTTTCAATATCTTTCTCATGTATGATATGGTGATGCATTTATGGATGACATGATGATGAACATGATATGATGCGATGATGTTTTTTGTAATGATGCCTATGTGACGATGCATTTAATGATGATGTCTATGTGATGATGTATATGACATGATATGATGCCTATGTGATGATGCATTTAATGATGATGCAAGTGGATGATATATATGTGATATTATATGATTATGTAATGGATGCAAATGTATGGTTCGTGAGATGCTTAGAATAACCAATCTATATTATGCAATGATGAAATGCAATGCATGTGAGATGATTAGTGTTTCCTATATATCATGATATGATATGTATTATGCTAATGGTTTGTGGATGCAAGATGGATGCATTAGCGATGATTTTGATTAACTGTCATGGTACCATGTTAGCGTGGAGAGAAGGAAGAAGAAATAAGAGAATCCAACAAGTCAAAAGATGATGAAAATGATGATGATGATTTTATTACTAGGAATTGGGACTTTAAAAGGGATATTTACCCTATGTGTGATAACACACATAGGCACGATGCATCAAGGTATAAAGAACCAAGATGGTGTTGCACCTAGTGTGATGGACTTTGACTCAACAATCAGATAGGAGTACTCCTATTCACACTGGACATACAAAATCTTATTCAAAATGCAGTTTGGATATTCCAAACATCTCAAACCAAAACATAGAAAGGAAATCCTTCCTATGTGGTCAACAAGACACCCAAAACACCGTCCCTACACCCAAACAAAGCACACATGACCAAGGTTATATTGCAAGAACATCCAACAAGCACAATAGATAAAAAGATAATGATCATTGCCCCATTCCTTTCTCTCTAAATCCCTTTGTTTGGACATCATCGAGAGGTCATTGGAATGAGCACAATAAAATAAGCCAAAAGACAAAGATAAAGTAAACAAACAAGCTAATTATCTTCAATACCGCTAGCTAAGACTAAACTACGGTGATGCATGATGTTGATGTCCATTGTAGGAAGGATGTATCCTAGGACATGATGTTATCAGATGATTTTGGGATTGATTGGATGATAGGCTATTGATACCAAGAGTTAACTAACTTGTTTACTTACTAACCTAGACTTAAGACCTTGATGCTTAAGTTTTCACTTTTTACCTGCTAGACTTGTTTCCGATTGTTTTACCACAGGTTGAGGGTGACGATTGATTTATTGTGAGTGATGTTTATTGCGAGTGAAAGCGAGGTGGGGATGGATGATTTTTTCAAATATTTGGATGCTTTTGGTGTTTTTCAAATGTTTTGAGGTTGTTTTTGGTATTTTCAAGATGTTTTACAAATGTTTTGATTTTCAAATTTTCCAATGTTTTGGTGTTTTCTAAGATTTTCACCAATAGACTAACCTAAAGACCTATCCTAGGGGCCTCAAGGGCTGATCAATAGATTATCCTTGCCTACATTATACATGCAGAGACCACGTAGTTTGACTGACACAGAATTGATTATTGATGAGATATGAACAAATGGATTGCCAGATTATTATGACAGACTCCTAGAGGACTAACCTAAGTGTCTCAAGGGACGATCAAAGATCAACCTTGCCTACATTCAAAGCTTAGAGACCTGTAGTTCAACAAGACGACTATGTTTTTTACTTTTTGACCTTTTTGACCTGTTTTTGGATTTTGATATGTTTTGAATGTTTTTGGATTTTTTGATTTTATGAATGTTTTTGGATTTTTTATTTTAAGGAAGACTTCAAGAATATACACAGATCTGATCTAATGAGAACATGCCCCCAGCACAACATAATAGACTACTCCAATAAAGGAAAGAAAAACTATCCTTCAGAATCGGCCGAGCAATACTAGGAGGGATCATGACATAAACACAAGACCAAGCTATGGTCCAGACGTGAATGAATGATGGATGGGGATATGGAATGTGATGGGTAATGGAAGCGTGATGGATGGATGATGCAAAATGAGTCGTGAAGATCTTGGTGGATGTAAAGTGCTTATTTACACAAGGCATTTTTTTTCCAGGTTTTCACCAAGGTACTTGCCCAAAACGCCACTGAAGTAGTTTTCACTAGAGGGCGATTTTTCTCTTTACTATTTTCAATACTTTTTCCAATTTTTTTGGATTTTTGTATTTTTGTATTTTTTGTATTTTTGGTTTTATACCTTGAAAACTTAGGCATAAATTTTTTTGTGATGGGAGCTATTCATGGGTTCCTGCAGAGGTTCCCCTTTTGGTTTTGATAGTTGATATGCCCCTAACTTGTAGCTTGCTATGATGATGAAGGGTCCTAACCAATTGGGTTCAAATTTCCCTTTTCCATCTAGATTTGGAACGTTCTTTTGATTCTCCTTTAGCTCAAGTTCTCCAACTTGGAATGTCTGACTCTTGATTTTCTTGTTATAACTCTTCTTGAGTTGGTTTTGGTACACTTGCAAATGGTTTAAGGCATCCATGCACCGCTCATCCAGTAGTTCCAGTTCATTCAGTCGTGATACTCGGTATTCTTCATCTATGATGAGATTCTAAAATGATATTCTTAGGGACAAGAGCTCAATCTCAATAGGGAGTATGGCTTCTGATCTATAGACTAGGGAGAAAGGGGTGGCACCTGTTGGTGTGTGAATTCTTGTTTGATAGGCCTATAGGGTGGGATTCAATTGGAGGTACCTATCAGGATCATCTTCATTGACCGTCTTCTTGAGGATTTTTAAGATAGTCTTATTTGTAGCCTTAGCTTGGTCATTTCCTTGGGGATAGTATGGGGTTGAAAATTAATGTTGGATATTAAACTTGTGACATATGTCGTGAACATCCTAATTCTTGAAAGGTGTCTTGTTATCTGAGATAATGGCTTGAGGGACACCATAATGGAAAAAGTAGTCCAACATGAACTTTGATATATGATTTCCTGTGATGTAAGTCATGGGAATGGATTCTACCCACTTTGTGAAGTACTCAATGGAAATGATGATAAACTTATGTCCATTGGATGAGGTGGGGGTAATTTTTCCAACTAAATCAAGCCCCCATTACGAAAAGGGCCAAGGTGTGAAAATTGGGTGGAGCTCTTGAGCTGGTGCATGGATGAGGTCCCCATGTTGCTGACATTGTAGACACCTTTGAACTTAGTCATGCGATTCCCTTTCCATTGTAGGCCAATAGTACCCAGTCCTCAGTAGTTTCTTGGCCAAGGTCATACCACTCAAGTGTGAACCATATATGTCATTATGTACCTCGATTAAGGCGGTCAATGCCTCCTCAGTGTTTAAGCAACATAACAGGGTTCCTTCAATGCTTCTATGGTAAAGGGTATCTCCTAGGATGACAAAATGGGATGAATTTTTGACAAAAGCTCTCTTGAGGTTCGGGGTTATGTTGGTGGGGAGGACTCCTATCCTCAAGTAAGTGTATATATCATGGTACTAGGGCTCACCGAGACCAACAATTTCACACAAAAATTTAGACTCTAGTACCTCAAATGCAAGCATGAGAAGTTTCTCTATGAGGAATTCTTGCTTTGGGACATTGCGCGGGATCTCTAATAGTGATCCAATTGTAGCCATTGCATCTGCCACTATGTTGTTTTCTCTTGGTAGTTTCTCAAATGTGATATCAATGAAGGACTCCTTGAGACTTTCCACCAATTTGTTATATGGAGTTAACTTATCGTCCTTTGTTTGATACTCATTATTGACTTGGTTGATTATGAGCTATGAATCCTCGTAGACCTTAAGTGCCATTATCTACCATTGCACTGCAATTCTTAGTCCTATGACAAGAGCTTCATATTCTGCAATATTATTTATGCAAGGGAATGATAGCTTGTAAGATTTAGGTATACAATCCCCTTGTGGAGTGATAAAGAAGATCCCTACTCCTGATCCATGTTGTGTGTAGGATCCATCAAAGTACATTTTCTAGTGGTCTTCCACACTAAGGTTGAAGATTGATTCATCGAGGAACTCTAATACAAGTGGGTTTTCTGCATATATTGGTGCTTCTGCCAGCTAATCTACAATTACTTGTCCTTTGATGGCCAAGGGGAAGTTTTGACCTTTCTAACCGAGGCACCTTTTCCAAGTATGGTCACCTTCGGAGGGGTACATTCAAAACCAAGATTTCTTATTCACTTCTTAGTGACAAGGGGTTCAAACAAGCCGTTTTCATTCTGCTCGAGCTTCTTGTTTCTGTCATAGCCCATACCGAGCATCATTTGTAGTCCTTTGCTACTTTCATGCACTAGAAGATCAGGCACGGGGCTTTCATCTTGATATAAGAGACTAGATATGTCTCTTTGATCTACTATTTCCCGACTTAGATCCCCCCAACTTCTAAATTTAGAAGGGTCTTCTTTGAAGGTATGGGATGATGTTTCAACTGGTTGAGGTTTCCCGTGAGTCCTAGGAGATTGAGGTAACTCTCCTATGACGAAAGAAATTTTCTTCATTCTATAATCCCCACACCTCTTGTCTTGGATAATGACCTTAATTTTAGAGATATTGCGAATGGTGGGTGTCTTTGTCTCAAAAGAGGAGGCTAATGTAGCTGGGTCTAAATACAGAGTGGTAGGGCCCTCATCATTTTTTGGGACTTGGGGGATTTTATAGTATTTTTCTTCCAAGATTTTCTAGTAGGTAAAGGGTTCAAGATCACCGTGAATCATGACCTCTTGATTTTGAAATGGGAACTTGACACATTGATGGAAGTTGGAAGCGATTGCTTGCATCCCATGAATCCATGGATGCCCTAGGAGAATGTTATAAGGAAAATCAAGGTCAAGGACCTAGCATGTGGTTTCCATAATGGTGGGGCCTACTTGAATAGGGAGTTGAATAGTGCCTTGAGACACTCTTTTCTAATCATCATATGCTTTGATTGTAATTCCCTTACCCTTTTCAATGGCATCCTCTGAGACTCCCAAATTCTTTATTAGTTTGAGGGAACAGATATTTAGACTCGCACCCCCATCCACCAAGACCCTTTTGACTTTGCTTTTTATGAATCGAGACTTCAAGGTGGAGTGCACGATTGTGAGATGGTTGGGCAAGGAAGTCTTGATCGAAGAATGTTAGGAGACTTGGGGTGGTGATATTTTTGACCATAGCCTAGAACTGGTCAACATCAAGATCTGTAGAGACGGTGGATGAAGCCAATGCTTTCTCTAGGATTTTTCTATGTGCAGGTGATATCTTCAGCAACTCCATGATGGAGATTTGAGTGAGGGTTCTTTTCAGCTTGTCTAAGACATTATAGCCATTAGGAATGGATTTTGAATTGGAGGTGGATGCCCTAGGTGACTGTGATGGTCCAACAATGGTGATTTTTCTGCCGCATGTGGTGACTCCACAATCAGCTTTGGCTTCCTTAATATTAATAACAGTGACCATTTCATCAATGGATGTGACAAGATGGTCATACACATGGTTCACATTGGCATACTTGGTCTTTCCATAGTTGTTCCCTTGGTTATGATTCAGCATCAGATTCATTTATATTTTTACATCCTGATTTCCAGCTGGTTGCTCAACATTTATGACCTTGTCATCATTGAGGTCTTGGATTAGATTTTTCAACCTCATATAGCTGGTTGTTGTGTGCCCCTTAATTTTTTGAAAATCACAAAGGTGGTTTTTATTGTACCATGGTGGTTTCACTTGGGGTTCCTAATAGCTCTCATAAGTGGGAATTTTGATGAGATTTTTTTTTATTAGTTTCTTCATGACCGATTTAATTGGTTCCCCAAGGGTTGTGTACTTTTTCTTGGGGGGGTTTTTGTTTTGCGGGGGTCGTCCCCCTTGATTGATTAGATTATTGATTTGATTGTTGGGTGGTTGTTGTGATACCATGTTGGCTTGCACATTGTTTTGATTGTTGCCTTGTGGTTGTTGGTATGGTTGTGTGCTTTGTTTTGGAGCATTGATTACGACCTTGACATCCACCACACCATCATTAGTGACATTCCTATTTTTCGTCCACGTGCAAGGTTTCTCGTTATAGTTGGTGGAAGGGTGGTTATCTTGATGTTCTAGATATTTGAGTGTCCCCCCTTGTGTAATAAGGGCTCATTCGATGTTGAGCACCTTAGGGATCAAATGGTTGTACATGGTGATACATTACATCTTAAGATGAAACACCAAGGTTTTCTCCATATTAGCAATGATGGTGCAAACTTTTTGTTCTTCTGGCATGGCCCACTTACTCTTGTTGGCCTTGGATAGCCATCGTTTTAAGAAGGAAGTGAATGATTCCCCCTTAGCTTGTTTAAGAGCAGATAGTTCCTCTAGACTTACATCCATACCAATATTGAATGTGTAGTTTTTCATGAATGTGTCTTTAATCTCTTGGAACATTTTGATGTCAGGAGGGAGGCAAGAAAACCATTCCATGGTGGGACCAGCCAAACTTCGAGGAAATAGCCATATCAGATATGTATCATCATATGCGACCTCCATGCAATGTACTTGGAATTCCCTAATGTGATCTTTAGGGTTTCCTCTCCCACGATATTTATCAAATTTAGGGATTTCAAACCCCTTTGGGAACGGTACCATTGCAAGGCTCCTGTCAAATGGATAGGGACATAAGTTGCTTGGTGTCTTTGTCATTTTCCCTGACTAAAGATCTAGCACTTGCTGCGAGAGCAACTTGATCTGTTTCGTCACGTCATTTTGTGGATTGGGGGGTGGAGTGAACATTTTTTGAAGTGGCGGATTTGTCTGAGTGATGGGTGGAGTGTTGGGTATGTTGGTGGGAGTTTGTTGCAAGCTCTATTGTGTCATCAAGGCTTGTTGATATGCCTGCATTTGTTGTTGTGCTAACAACGCTTGTTGTTGGTCTTGTTGAACACTTATTGTTGGTCTTATTGTTGTTGTGCCAACAATGCTTGTTGTTGGGATAATAATGTTGCTTCTTGATGTGCTTGGTACTGTTGTAGGGCTTGCTAATACACTTGTTGTTGAGCTGCTTGCAATTGTGCCTGGTATTGAGCTTGCACTTAGGCTTGCTGAGCTTGGTATTGGGCTTGCGCCTGAGCTTGAGCTTGTTCTTGTTGGGAAGCTTGTGCAACCTATGCGGCTTGAGTGGCTTGAGCAGCTTGTGTGGCTTGGGAGGCTTGTTGTTGTTGTAATAAGGCTTGGGCTTGAGCAACTTGTTGTGCTTGTTGTGCTTGTTGTGCTTGTTTTTCTTGTTGTGCAGCTTGAGCTGCTTGCACTTGTTGTGCGGCTTGAGCTTCTTGCGCTTGTTGTGCGGATTGAGCTGCTTTCGCTTGTTGGGAAACTTGTTGTGTAGCTTGAGTGTTTTGGGTTTGTTGTGCTTGAAATTGCTGATATGCCTTTTGATAGGCCTGTTGTGCTACTTGCAATGTGATGCTATATTGATTGGCCACATTTGGTCTTAGTGGTGGTGGTGGTGGCAGATTTGGAATGGTGTTTGTAATTGTGATGAGAGGTATCTTCATATTGATAGTGGGGATTTGTGTAGTGGATGGTGTAATTGATATGCTTGGTCCTTGGTACTGCGTTTATGGATGGTGTTGTGACTACTTGTGTCATTTGGATGGTTTCCACCTGTTGTTGTGATATCGATGGAAAAATCAAAGGATTTATTATGATGTTTTGATTGATGATCGAGGGGTTGTTCTGATTTTGTTGATTGAGTGGTGGTAAAGGAGGTAGCCCTAAACTGAGGGGCAGTGTGGATGCTAATGGCAAAGGCGGAAGTGGTGGAAAGGTGGGTGGTGTAATCCGTTGATGAAATGATGATGATGAGGGATCAAAGATGCACCCTAGTCCAAATATCCCACCTTCTCCTTTCGAAGTCATAGGGAGAGAGGTTTGTGTGTTAAGAGGATATGTTAGTGTTGCGTGAAAAGATGATGATGGGTTATTGGAGTCTTGAAAAGTAAGTGGGACATATGGGTGTAGCGGATTCAATGGGACAGATTGACTTAAGATAGTATTCACATCTAAATTTTGGTCATTCATAAGGGGGTGTGTTTGTAGTGCATAAAGCAATGAGCTTCCCTTATTGACAATAGGTTGAGTTGGAGCGATGGATGATGTGATTTTTGGGATGCTTTGAGTGATGCTTTGAAATGGAGGTGTGGATGATATTGGGGGTGTTGTGACTACTTGTGTCAGTTGGATGGTTGCCACCTATTGTTGCAATACCGATGGCAAGATCAGAGGATTCAATATGATGTTTTGATTGAAGATTGAGGGGTTGTTTTGATTTTGTTGATTGACTGGTGGTAAAGGAGGTAGCCCTAAACTGAGGGGTGGTGTGGATGTTAATGGAAAATGTGGAAGTGGTGGAAACATGGGTGGTGTATTCCCTTGAGGAAATGATGATGATGAGGGATCAAAGATGCCCCTGGTCCAAATAGCCCACCTTCTCCTTGTGGAGTCATAGGGAGAGAGGTTTGTGTGTTAAGAGCATATTTTAGTGTTGTGTGAAAAGATGATGACGAGTCATTGGGGTCTTCAAAGGTAAGCAGAACATATGGGTATAGTGGATTCAATGGGATAGATTGACCCAAGATATTATTCACATCTAAATCTTGGATGTTCACAAGGGGGTGTGTTTGTAGTGCATAAAGCAATGAGCTTCCCTTGTTGACAATACGTTGACTTGGAGCGATGGATGATGTGATTTGTGGGATGATTTGAGTAATGCTTTGAAATGGAGGTGTGGATGATATTGGAGGCATAATCCCAAGAGGCTTCTCCACAATAGTGCTTACATCATAATCTGAAGGGAGTTTAACCCCTTCTTTTTCCAATTCAAGCATGTATTGGGAGGGATTAAGCCTCATCGTGGTATTGACAATTCTGTGAGTTTCGGGATTTTGGACCATTTCAATAATCTCCTCTTGAGTCATCCCTAGCACATTGTTGGTGATGTCCTCCAGTTGGCCACCTTCCTCTTGATGATATTGTGGAAGTGGAGGAAGACTGAGTGTGGGATTGCTAGTTCCAATGGGATTCATGTTGGGTGCAGTTTGACTCAAGTCACTCGAAGTAGATGTTTCCTTGTTTGTTTCCATGTTCTTGTGTTGAGATCTAGTTTGGACCATAAAATGAGGATCAATTTTTAGGAATGGGAGGTGAACCTTTAATTCCTTGGATTGATCTAAACTTTAGGTACAAAAAAGAAAGTCTAGGATTTTAAGGATCAAGGATGGTGATGAGATAATGAGAGATGGATGATTTGGTGGATGATTGAACTCTTAGAAAAATTGAAGAGGATACTAAACTTTAGGACTTTGGTTTTGATGTTTTATTTGATTTTGGACTTTGATTTTGGATAGATTTGATTTGATTTTGATTTTGATTGGATTTGGTTTGGATAATGAACTCATAAACTCTAAGAAGTTGGATGTTGTCCTAGAGTAAACTTGTCCACAAGATGATAATTTGACTAAGTGTGTAAAGAAGGATTCATCTACATAGACCTAGTTAAACAAGATGATTTGGATTTTGATCTTAAAGGATTTTCCCAAAGTTTAGCATAAAGGATTTTTTCAACATTTCCAAGAGTTGTTTGTGAGGTGATTTTGATTTTGATGTTTGAGGGATGGATGAGAGTGTTGATTTTGATCCTAAGGACTTTACAGAGACTTTGTTTACTAGATCAGGGTGTTGAAGAACATGCTAATACTTCCTATGTGAGATATTCAAACCTTTGAAAGAGACTTGGATTTTGACAATAGTAAAATGAATACAAATTTGGATTATTCCTTGATGCAATTTTGTAAAAGTTGAAGTCCAATATTTCTCTAAATTCGTAAAGCATAGATAACCTTTTCTTCCAAGCGTTTTGACTAAGACCTTTGGTCTTTGGTTTTCAGATTTTGATCTTTTCAGAAATCATTTGAAAGAGCACATGTGTGGGGTTTAGTTGTTTCTTACCTTTTCTTAATGATTTATTTTTACCACAAACAAGTTTTTGATTATTTTTTTCAAACTAAATGTCCAATGTCCCAATTTCTTCTGATCCCACAAATTCCATTATGTGGAAATCAAGGAAATCAAGGAAAAATTTCCCTAATGTTGACTTTAGTGAGAGAAAATTGTGATGAAAATTCAAATTCTTAGAAGCCTCTAAGGATAGAATCCCTAGGGCAAGCAATAACACTTGAATCTTGTCAAAGGTATTTTCTTCCTAAAGGGTTTAAAATTTGATGATCATGTTTGAATGTTTCTTTTTCAATGTTTAAGATCCAAGCAAATTGTTTTGATTCCAAGAACATGCACAACCCTATGGATAAAAAGGCAATATTTGTTGAATCCCCACTTGGATAAATCCAATTGCACTTATTCTTGGCAAAGGATTAAAAGCTTTACCACACTGACTCCCCTCCACGACACTCACTTCTATGGGTCAGCCAAGCTTTAGTACCCATGAAACTCCCATGGCATACTTCACATTTCTACCAAGAACCATTAAAATGTGGGGCAGCTTCAGAGGTCCGACCTCTTGCACCAACAAATAGATTAAGGGTTTGGGCCTTCTAAAATAAAGGTTCTAGTATAGGCATTCCATTCATGGGGGATCATCCATACAACAAGAGACCATTGTTTCCCTTCTTGTCGGAACAATCCTCGTGATACTTGAACTTTCCTCAAGTACCCACACTTATATACTGGGAGGAAGTCACTTGGCTTTAGTATGTTCCCAGTTGGGTCATTCCCTAGGGTGATTACTTTTTCCCACTAGAAAGGTCCTCTAAGGATAAACAAAAATGATCAAGTACATATATAGTTTGATCAATCTTCATTAAGAAACAAAGAGAGAACACACACGATATGCTCCACTCACACTCACAAGATTTTTTTCAATTTTAAGAATCCAAATTGAAGTGTGGAGGCAATCACGTATACAACTTAATATCACAAAAATCCTTTTGATTCTCAAGATTTCCATGAGGCACAAGAGAAGTGCATACATCTTTTAGATGATATTACTTTGGATAAGAGATTACAAATCATAAAGGCACATGCTCATTTTAACCCTTCAAAGCAAGAATTGGATTCTTTTTAAGCACCAAAAGTAAATGTGAGATTTGTTTGTTCAATTGTAAATCCTTAAACAAAATTTAGTAAGTTTCCTAAGGTTCTTTTTAATCCCTTTGTCTTGTTCTTTTTAAGCCCAAATGAAAATTAGTGAGTCCTAAAAAGCATGAAGATGACAAAGTCCTTAGAAAAGGGATTACAATTTCTCCCCAAAGTGTTTAAAAACACTTGATACAATGAAATGATGACACCATAGAGAAGTCTTTGTCTTCATTTCCTTCCTTCCCTTTTGATCAAGCCAACCTACAAAAATTGGTTAAAACTACAGAAACAGAAGCCAAAAACTAGTTAGTAGTCAAAAGCAACCAAAATAAAAAAAAAAAGCACATGTTGAAATTGTAGACATCCAAATTTAGACACTTAATTTATCCAAATTTATCACTTTTCATCTAAACATCCTCTTATCTAAGTTAATTAAGTAATATTACTATTATTTAATTAATACCCTTAATTCTGCCAAATCCCTAAGGTATTTAATTAATAATTAAATACTTTATTCTCTTTAATCCTCCTTTCATCAAATAAATTAAATAAATAATACATTTATTTAATTCCTCACATGTCATTTTCATCTAATCCTAATCCATCTCCTAATCTCTTCATTAGGGATGTGCACATGCCTAATCCTTGATTAGGATGTGTCACATCCTCCAACTTTTGCAACTTGGCTTTTAATCCTCATTTTCTCTAATTCTTGATTGAGTTAATCAAGTCTTTGGTCCTCCTCATCCCCCATTTTTAATTTTTATTCCTCCTAGAATCCCCTTTTCCCATGCATCTTCTAGAATATTTGACTTGTCACATCAAGTCACATGTGACAAACTCCCACCCTTTGGGAACATTGTCTTATCCACTAGATTCTTCCAATCATTGTGAATTTAAAATTCACTTTATTCACCCAAGATTCTTCCCATCTCCCAATGTGCTTGCAAGGTACTTGTACTTCCTCCACATCATGTAATCTCCACCTCACTTACACCTCATCTCCCCCTTAGCACTTCACTATTCACATGTCAAGATGTGAGGGCTTGTGAGTTCTCAACTCACCATAGCCCTTCATCTTGACCTTGTTGATGAATCTCAACCGCTGAATTCTCTAGAGAATTCAAATTCTTCTATAAATACCCCTCCTCAAGGGCATTTTCAACACTTTTCATTTTGAGCAACCTTATGCTGCCAATTTGCATTCTCAAGCATTTGCTATCATTTAGCCATCCATCTAGTCATTTTGCATTATCAATCTTGCATCTAGTAACATCAAAAGCCATCTAAGGAGCATACAAATTCATCTAATTCAAGGGCCAACCAAGGAGTATTCAACAACAAGGAAGGTATAATCAATTTGCATTTTATTTCATCTGTTTTCCTTGTTTTATCACTCTTTAGGCTAATCATTGAAGTGTTCTTAGTGTTTTATCATTTGCATTTTAAGATATTTTGCACATTAAAATAGGGTAAAATTCTAAGGTACACAGAAATTAATTTGTAAAGTGCCTTTTACCCAACTTCAGTGGCCTAGTCTATAAGGGCAGTGTAGTTTGAAGAGGTCAGCAGTGTTGTATAGCAACACTAAGACTGATAGCGGTGCTCTATGATAGAACCAGTGAGCACAATTGCAGAGCTATTTTGACCAGTGGCAGAGTTTGGAGCTTTTGGAATTCAAATATCTGGGTGGGAGTGGCTCAGCGTCGCAGTTTGGAGTTTGGTAGTGGTGCTAAATGGCACCATTAGATTGATAGCAGCATAGTTTCTCTGTCAGAGGCATACTTTTCCTAGACAAAAACAACAAAATTTTCACAAAAAAAATCTTAGATTCTTTAAGTTTGCCCTCCTTCTAGCACCAAAATGTGAATAGTCATCCTAGACCTGCACAAACATGAAGAACAAACATACAATTAGTCCCAAATGCAAGTTAGAAACATCATTTCCCATAGAATTCATTTGAAATGTTCAAAACAAAAAATAGAATGAAGAACACAAATAAAAGCTTTCAAATCCTATTTAATGCAAACAAACTCTCAATCCCATGGGGGAATTGGTGCCATTTTGATGTGGAAAATGGCCCTTTCCCAATCCCTTATAAGCTTGAATGATGATTTGATGAAGATTTGATGCTCCTTGGTGAAATTCCTACATAACCTAGCTATGAAAATAGGAAAATGGTTGAACAATGGATGAGCAAATTCAAAATCTCAAGATAATGACTTTCCATGAAGTTGTGGATCCAAAATCCAAATGAAAGCCTCTTCTTTATAGATAAGAAAGATGGAGGATGTGGAAAAATGGATGAATGTGGGACAAAAGACCAACCAATAGCATAAAGCCACTTGTCAACATGTGAGTGGACAAAGGTGGAGCACATTTCAGTCATTGTGCAATTAAATGCAATTAGGTGGAATTTTAAAATGGATGAAATGACAACTTGGAGGGAGGAGAAAATGAAGCTAATGCCATTTGGCTCAAGGAAAAGGACATGTAACTGTTGAAAAATGTGGTGTTTTCTTAGCTTAATACTCTGTAAAACTTCAAAATTGCTGTTCTAAGTAAGTCTTTTCTTTGTTACATAAATTCTTTGTGGATGATTATCTTGATTAATCCATTTTACTATTGTAGAATGTAGAGATAATTATTTAGAAGAACTAGACAGGATAATAGAAGTTTCACATAAGATATACCATGGAGAAACCCTTTCGAGAAAAAACTCCACCAAGAATTATTCTATTATTCAAACTCTGAATTACAATAGCTCCAATTCTTGCTTGAGAATGCTTCTTCTATCTTTACCAATCTTCTTCACACCTGTAATAATCAATCTCAAAACTCTATTCAACTTGAATGAGATATATAGACAATATGCAACCTTGTAATCTCCAAATGGTGATAATTACAATGCATAAGCACAAGCCCTTGAAAAGGTACGCCATATTCCTTCAAGTAGAGTTCTTCAGTGAAGACTAAAGCTTACATCATGTGCATCATGCATTTGGGTGTCCCAAACTGAAGCTACAACTTCTCTTTCACTTTGGTGATAATTCCAAAGCTATTCCTCAAAAATGGCGCCCACAATTAAAGCTACTTAACTGAGCCATCAGAAATATCTTATCATGCATTGGAGTTAATTCCAATAAAGCATCTTGGGCACCCAAGTTTGCTTCAAGTGCTTTATTGTTAACTGAAACATTTACTCAACACCATTCCCAAAGAATGGTCATCCCTTGTTAACTATAAGTAGTCCCTGTTATCTGTCATACAACTCAATGTTATTAGCCATGCATTACAAGTTAACTGAAGCTAACTACATTCAACTCAAAATAACCAACATGCATGCAACATGCACTTGCATGCAACTGAAGATAACTGAACTAAACTGAACTGAACTGAACTGAACTGAACTGAACTGAACTGAACTGAACTAAACTGATTCTGAACTGAACTAAACTGAACTTAACTGAACTTAACTGATCTGAACTGAACTGAACTGATCTGAACTTAACTTAACTGAACTTCAAGCATGCAAACATCAAATCCTAACTTCTAGGATCTTTACATGCATTCAGAAGTGTTAACTGTTACTCGTATAGTTAACTGGATTCAAGGTGAGTTTCACCTTACCATGTGTGCACCCACATGCTCCTATTATTTAGGAATAAATACAAATATCAATTTCATGATTTATTTCATCCAAATATTAATCTCATCCTAATCTTAGTGTTGTTGAACACATTCCAAGAATCTAGGAGATACATGAAATAATTAATGTTTTAGGATTTGCAATTAAATGGCATCCTATATCCAACAGTAACAAACTTAAATGCCTTGTTGGATGTACAATCTTTTTGGAGGGATTTTTCAAACTTGGAGAATATTCCATCCTTTGATGCCTTTTTGAAAGTAATTAGAGATTTAATAAATCAATTAAAATGATTTTCATGAGCAAGTTGCAAAAGCTAGAGGATTTGATGGATTAGGATTAACATTAATCAGGATTTGATTAATTAAGAGGGAGATTAGTTGATTTGACCATTTTGACTTAGTTTTTTTGGATTAATTTAAATCAAAATGAGAAGAATATGATTTTAGACTTAATTAAACAAGAATTTGATTTATTTAATTAAAAGGGATGATAGATTAAATCAAATAAAGATTAATTTATTTAATTTAATAGAATAAATTTTAGAGATTAATTAAATAAAATTGATTTATTTAATTAAAAGAGAGACTATAGAAACTAATTAAATAAAATTGATTTATTTAATTAGAGGGAGATGATGACTTAATTAGATAAAATTGATTTATTTAATTAAGAGAATGGTGTTAGTAAAATCAGGATCAGGTGTATAGGATCAATTGGTACATTTTTCGTGTCTACAAGTCTATTTTTTGGATTATTTCTACCTGCACTATAGAAAACATATATTGTCAGAGGCTATTATTTCTTATCCATGGCTTCAATATTCAGGTTTTGAATAGGTATTTGGGTTAACATATGAGGGTCCAAAAATTGGTGATACTCGTCTAGGGCCTATTAGTTTGGATGAATTGCGAAGTAAATTCAATAAACCCAATCATTTGCCCATTATTGAACGAGTGATAGATAGCAGGCTAGTTGAAGCTGTTGCATTTCCCATAGCCCTACAATTCCCTGAACTCTTGTTTTTTGTATTCATTATATAGTTAAAAGATACAGTAGTGTATACTAGCATCTAGGGTGTTGGTGTTAGTAATTCAGTCTGTTACAAAAGGGACTATCACTTCAGTCCATTTTCATATCAGCTAGTTTCTATAGGTGTCTTCACCTTTATATTCTACTACATACAAAAGAAATAATGTTACATATGTGAATATAAAACTGTAAGAAAAAGATAAGTCCCTCCTAGTCTTCCTCTTGTCTTTTGTCAGCAACTCTACTAGGATCTTGGGATCTGCTATTCAGGTAGCCACTCTTCTTAGGGTTGTATTTCTCTCTGTGATACAACCATTATTTTGCAAATGCCACTTCTCACTTTTTGATCTCTACCTTTCCTTCCTCCATCAACTTTTTGATTTTTTCTTTGGACACCTGGATGGTTATAGATACCTTCATGTAAACAATGTGGAGTGTGAGTTTTCTTAAAAACTTAGTAAGATCTCTTCTATAGACCTGGTAGATTTCTTTATTCCTTGCTTTCCAAATAAACCATAGAATTTCAGTTGATAAGATCAGCCATAGCAAGTTATTAGTTTTATCAAGACCATGCATTTTTACCATAATAATATCTAATTTTCTTTCCTCTTTAACTTGATCATATTTTAACATATCTATTTTGAAGATATTCCAATTTTTTTTTTAAAAGAAACAATAAAAAAAATATGCATAATGGAATCATATTTTTTACAGATGTTGCAGATGAGAGGGTTTTTATTGCTACTCACATTTGGCAACCTTTGCATTAGAAGTAACCATCTAAATTTATTTTTTTTGTGTTCCAATATGTTGTTCCAGTTATGCTTGAAAATTTGGCTCCATTGTTTACAACTTAGGTTCACATTCCACTTTTGGTTCAGCTCTTCTGCAAGGTTTGGATTGCTGCTCAAAAGCAAATAAATTTCTTTAGCTTTTATACCTGCAATTCTATTATTTTTCAGCCACTTACAATCCTGCATCAAATTCTTATCATCCAACATGTTAGCAGTAGGTATTTTCAGATTTTTTTTAATTGTTTCAAAGGTTCTTTTTTGTGATTAAGGCAAGTCAAAATCCTCTTTCAATGTTTCCCAACTTATCAACTTGCCCTCTTTTACAATCTTTCCAAAGTTGGATGAGCCTTTTTGGTTCCAAGCCTTAGCAAAACATCCCTGTAATAATGCTAGTGGTTTGTTATTGTGGAACACATTCCACCAAATGGATCTTTCCATGAACAACTTATTATTATCTGTGTATATTTGGCACTTCTCAATAATTTTATCTTTGGATACTTCCCAAGCTTTCCATAAGCTTTTATATACTTTGGACCCAACAGGGGCTATTGTAAACTTGCCAAATATTAAGTCACAAAGAGGCATGTGTTTCCAAGTTTTGGCTTTTTTTGGGGTAGCTTGCTTAATGTTATTTCTAACCAAGACTTTCCAAGGTTCTTCACCTATGAGAGCCTTGTAAATCCACTTTGTTGCTAGGGAAATTCCTTGTTGCTTTAGGTTTTTAAGCCCTAAGCCCCTTGCCTATTTTTCCATGCAACATATTTCCCATCTAATTGCATGCATTTTCTTGTTACCTTTCCCATCTAACCATAGGAATTGCCTGATCCTCTTTTGTATCTCTTCCACTTGATAGCTACTGAAGATCCATGCTAAGGAGTAATATATGTTGTAGGAGGCTAGGATCTTTTGACATACTTGAGCCCTCCCAGCCTAAGAGAGGTACCTTGTATTCTAGTTGGTTAGTTTCTTCTCAATTTTTTTCTTCACCCACTCCCACATTTCTCTCAGGTTGGGGCTTAGTACAAATGGAATACCCAAGTATCTTACTATTTTACTTAGACCCCCCCATTGCAACCCTAATTTCTCAAACTAGGGAGGTTGTTTCTCATCACAACTAAGCATGATATACTTGGATTTTGAGATCCATGAACCTGTTGCTTTTTCTAGGAGATCTAATTTAGCCATGAGGTGGCCAACATTCTTCCTCAAGCCTTATAATTAGAGTTGTGTCATCTACAAACTGAAGGTTTATTAATTCCTCTTTATTTGGGAGGATTAGGCGATTTAATTTGGAGATTAGGCCATTTATATGTTGTAGGATGCTAGGATATTTTTACATACTTGAGCCCTCCCAGCCAGAGAGAGGTACCTTGTATTCTAGTTGGTTAGTTTCTTCTCAATTTTTTTCTTCACCCACTCCCACATTTCTCTCAGGTTGGGGCTTACTGCAAATGGAATACCCAAGTATCTTACTATTTTACTTGGACCCCCCATTGCAACCCTAATTTCTCAAACCAGGGAGGTTGTTTCTCATCCCAATTAAGCATGATAGACTTGGCTTTTGAGATCCTTGAACCTGCTACTTTTTCGAGGAGATCTAATTTAGCCATGAGGTGGCCAACATTCTCTTCCTCAAGCCTTATAATTAGAGTTGTGTCATCTACAAACTAAAGGTTTATTAATTCCTCTTTATTTGGGAGGATTAGGCCATTTACTTTGGGGCTTAGGTGATTATCTTTGAGGATATAATGAAGAGCATCAACTGCTATCACAAACAATGTTGGGGCTAGGGGGCAACCTTGTCTTATTGATCTTTGTTGTTCAAACCCCTCTGTCAGTCTTCCATTTATCTCTATTGTGTCATCTGCAAACTAAAGGTTTATTAATTCCTCTTTATTTGGGAGGATTAGGCCATTTACTTTGGGGCTTAGGTGATTATCTTTGAGGATATAATGAAGAGCATCAGTTGCTATCACAAGCATTGTTGGGGCTAGGGGGCAACCTTGTCTTATTGATCTCTGTAGTTCAAACCCCTCTGTCAGTCTTCCATTTATCTCTATTTGTGCATTTGCATCCTTCGTTAGTGTTTCTATCATTTTGCAGAGTCTCTTTGGGAAGCCAAAGGCTTCAAGGACCATCATTATGAATGGCAACTCAATTCTATCATATGCCTTTTCAAAATCAACCAGTAGCATCCCCATGTTTTGGCTAGAGGTTCCGGCCCACTCCATTGCCTCCCAGCTTGTTAAAAGGTTCTCAAGGATGTATCTCCTTTTGATGAACCTTGTTTGTGTGTTGTTGATAATCTTCGGAAGCAACTCTACCATCCTTGTGGCTATAGCTTTAGCAAATATTTTATAGGAGATGTTTAATAGGGTTATAGGTCTCCAATTATTGACAAGTTCCTTGTCTCCTTCCTTAGGGATTAGTTTAATGATGCCTTT
Organism: Sequoia sempervirens; assembly: GCA_007258455.2. Taxonomy (NCBI): domain Eukaryota; kingdom Viridiplantae; phylum Streptophyta; class Pinopsida; order Cupressales; family Cupressaceae; genus Sequoia; species Sequoia sempervirens. The sequence goes on along the minus strand of VDFB02105785.1, from coordinate 134,498,068 downwards.
GTTTCTCTTGTTTCCCAAAGAACCAGAATTAGTTGCCTTTGTGTACACACTAAGGAGTTCCTCACTTACCTAGCCTATATTCTTCTTATAGAATTCAACAAGGATGCCATCCACCCTCAGGGACTTGTCATTGCTCAAGGCCATGATTGCAGCCTTTACCTCCTCTAGGGTTAGTTGACTATTCAGTTTGCTAGCCTCCTGGTCAGAAATTTTCTTTGGAATTAGCTTTTTGCACTCCTCCCTTGCTTTTTGGATTTTCTCATTATTTCCTTTAGTGGTGAACAAATCTCTATAGAACTATATTAAGCAGTTTTGTATGTCTTTAAGGTCTTTACTGAGGTTATCATTATGCCATATCATATTAATTTTTTCTTTTGCTTCTTTACTCTTTAACTAGTTAAAGAAGAACTTGGACCCCCTATCCCCAAGGGAGGTCCAGTTTAGCCTTGACCGAACCTTATTGCACTGATCCTTCATCAGTTGAATTTTCCTCAACTCCCCTTTCACAGACACTAGCACTTCATTTAGGGAAACATTCTTTGGATCCTCTTGAATGGCAGATTCAGCTTTTAGAAGATTACCTTGCAGTAGGTTTTCTTTTTTCCTTCAGTCTTTTTCCTTTCATTGCCCAATTGTTTGGAAGATTTTCTTCTAGGCTTCCACATTTGTATTCCATATGTCAATGTAGGAAAACCCTTTGTGAATCCATTTGTCAATTTCGTTGACTATGAAAATGGCATCACAACAATCCTTATCCTCTAGAAGCTTAGCATTTAGCATGAACTTTTCCTCCTTGTTGTCATTACCAATATGCACTTTTTCCATAATCACCTTGACTGAGATTGGGTGATGGTCTGAGAGAGTCCAAGGGGTCACTTTGACCCTCAATTTGGTCTCATCTACTTTATTAACCATATGTTTTTCTTCTCTTTCCTTAGCCCTTCAATAGGGTCAAAGAGTTGAAGTTTATTCTTCATCTTGTACCAAAAGAAATTCTCATTTCCTTTCCAACCCATATCACTGCCACTAGATTTATCTTGTGTGTTCTCTATCATATTAAAATCCCCACCAATGATCCAAGGGACATTTTTTAGTTCACTTAGCCAATCCCAGAGCATACTCTTTTGTCTATAGTCATTGAGGGCATAAATTGAGCAAATGCCAAATTTTAGGTTCTCTTTCAATTAAAATCCACACTACTCTATTGCAGGGTGAGACTCCCTGATTTACAACCCATTTGGCCCATCTATCTGTCACCAAGATTGCAACACCCCCTTTCCCCTTTTCATGTTTTGTAGTATAGTGGGTTGATTCTTTCTAGATAAAGTTTAGGCTAGTCTCTAGCTGGAAATTTACTGCTTTGACCTCTTGGAGCATCACAATATCTTTTTTTTAGCTTAGTTCAAAAATCTCCTTACATTATATTTCCTCTCTGAGGACTCCAACCCCCTAATGTTCCAAGACAGAGTTAAGTGTCATCAAATTTCATTATTTGAGGCCCAACTTCTGAACTCCTAAAGGAGTCAAAACATTTAGGAAGAGAAAATTTGCCCACCTTATTTTTTTGATAAGGGATGGAGTCTTCCTTTTGTTTCTTCCTTCTCCCCCTCCTTTTTTTCTTAAGCATTTTAGTTACTACATTACCTTTTTCATCCTCTTTGTCCCCCACCCCTTCTTGGGGTGATTCAACACTTTTATCATGGTTGCCATGCCTCTTTGTGCCTTCATCTTTGGTCAGGGTGGCAATCTCCTTGGGTGGGTTCAACTTATTTAAATAGTCTTGGAAAAACTGAAGAGCGTCTTGATTTATAGTTTTAAAATCTGCGAGGTCAAGTGCCTTCATGTTCTTAGTCTTTGCATTGCTAGGCCCACTTTTAACTTGAGGACTCAGTTTCTCTTGGTTAGGTGTTGGGAAACTATTCTCTCTACTACCAATTTGAGTGGAGTATCCCTCCCTATCTATGGCCCCACTAGAGGGTGCATCTCCACTCTCTAGTCTTGTCATCAATAGCAGAGGGTCCACTGCATCCTCATTAGTAATGATAGGGGTATCAATAATTTTTGGAGAATTAATTTCATTGTTAGAAGCCCCTAGAGATAGGTCATGGATAAAAAAAAAAAAATTCTGAATCCTGGCCCTTTGGTGTGGAGTCTTTTACCTTATCCTCTACTGAGGAAGTCTCAGGAATGGTCGAATTATTTACCAAATTTAGCTCCTTCTTCAAGGACTGTCCCAAATTACTATCTTTAGCATAAAATCTATTCCAACCTGCTCTAAAATCCCTCATGATTTTTTTATTTCTTTCAATTTGATCCCTTATTTGCTTCATGACCAATTCTTGGGCACCTAACTTATTCATGAGGGAGAGATTGCCACCTTTCTTTTGGTAGTCCTCCACATTAGGCTCTTTTGGGGCATTGCTCCCCTCTCATTGAATAGGGTTTAGTTAGAAATCCATTTGAGACCCCTAGTTTTTATCTTCAACCTCCAGGATGTCCAAAATTGGGGAGTACCCAGAGACCAATTCTTGTTCTTTTGAGGATAAAACCAAGTCAACAGAGTCATTCCCCCTCGAGCCATGGTTTGGGGCCAAAGCATTTATACTTGGTGACTTAACCAACCTAGGAGTAGGGTTCAAAGAATTTTCAATGGTATTAAGGTTTCTTCCTTCCCCAACCTTATCAAGGTTAGGGTTCACCTTTCTCCTTTGACTGGGTTTTATCCCTCTAGGTCTATTCACGTTATTATTTTTTAGGATTAGGCAGTTTCTTCTTTTGTGCTCTTCTTTTTTGCAAAGAAAGCATGCGTTGGCACCCCATAACACTTTCAGCTTGCAATTAAGGATTGCATTGGAAATTTCCACTTCTATTTGATCTGGGATTTCAACCATCGAGGTTAAAGCAAGTAGGACATGAGTGTCCATATGCAACAGGGTATTTTTGGTTTCTACCACCCTAATCACTCTCACATAATGTGTGAGGAGCTGTGGGAGAACCACCCATAAAAATGGCAGAACATTTTTAACATTGACCCATCTGGGATAAGACAAGGCCAAAAATTCCTCATTAATAACATTCAGTGACCAAGGAATGGCCCTAAACATTGCATTTCCCACCAACCAGAATTCTTTGTCTATGGCCTTCTTTTGCATTTTAGTGTCTCTAAAAAATATCAAGAATAACCCTTTTTGGATTGACCTACAAAATGAGTGTTGGATGCCTAGTTTTTTACTCCAAACATTTTATATCCAATCATCTAAAAATTTATGTGAGGGAATCTTATTACAATCAAATGCAGCAAAGAACACAACAATATTTTTAAGCCTTATTTCTTCATTATCTAACACTTTAGTCACATCCACATTGGGGATAAAGAAATATTTCCTAGGGTTTGAGGAAGAGATATTACCTCCTCCATTGTCTACACCTTGGGATTGTTCTGTTCTTTCGTTGCCGACCACAATGAAGCTTTTCATCACCTGGATTTTACTTCTCTCATTGCCCACAATGATTTCCTTGAAAGATTTAGCAGGGTTGTTACCTGATTTCACCGCACCATCAAACTTTGTACATTGCAAGTCATTTGGTGGTTTTGCAGGAGCTATCCCCCTCCCTTCCATCGATGGCATTAGGCTACTTCACGCCAGAGGGGGCGAGCAAGAGGGTTTGGCAGAGAAAAAAAACTACCCCAATGGGACAAGGCCAGACTAGGGTTTGGTCTATAGAACAAAAACACCATTCAATTCACAAATAACCAATAGAAAAACACTCGTTTGAAAGGTAACAAGAATACACAGGCATTTACCACACATCTAACTATTAAAGGAAGAAGAAGCATCTCAAGGAAGGATTGCAATTATTGTAATCTTATTATGAGATTAAATAATACATTGATTCTTAGTGGTTTCTTTCTTCCAAAGGGTTTCTCTCTACTGTGATATGCTCGCGGTATCTTCTAATATCTTGTCTAATTCTTCTACAACCTTTTTTCTTCATTCTACAAATGATAAAATGAATTAATTAGATAATCACCTACAAAGAATTTGTAACAAAGAATACATATTTAGATTAGCAATCATAAAGTTTTACAAAGTATTAAGCTACATAAACACCTCAATTTTCAACATTTGGTACCGTGCCTGGTGCTGATGTAGCAATAGGATGCCTTCTCTCTTAAAATATTGGAGGCTCATCATGGTTTTTCTATTACTATTTTCAATTTTGGAAAAATAAGTTTGTTACAACCAGTTCTTGCCAGGATATTGAAAGGTTCACTTTGGATCTAATTATATATGTAAAATTAAAATGGAGGATCTCCAAAGCGAGAGAGATTAGTGGCTAATTGTTGGTAATGAGAAAAGCCATCACAACATATCAGCTAAGCTTGATACAGCCACAGAGGGAATCCAAGCAAGACATGGCCCCCTGCTTATGCTGCCTCTTGAATGTTTCAGAAGAAATTACCGCATATAAGCTGTGGAAGAGAATATGTGATATCTATCAAACCAAAAGTCTTACTAATAAGTTGTATTTGAAAAGGAAGTAGTATTATTTAAAGATGAAAGATGGTGATTCTGTTGCAAATCATTTGAATGCTTCTAATTTGATTCTAAGTCAGTTAGCATCTGTAGATGTAAAGCTAGAAGATGAAGATAAACCTGATGTTACTTTGTTCCTTTACCGTGAGTCTTGGGAAAATCTAATTGTTGTTATTAGGTAGTGTGTGATCCCAAGATAATAATATATCTCTACTCTCCCATCAAAGGAGAGGGCGAGGAAGCCCAAATGAGGGAACCCGACACCGGTTTGTAAAAGGTAGCCAAGAAAAAGGAATTCCAAGGGAGACAAGAAATGCAGCGTAATTCCTAAAGGATGAAGCCCAAAACCCTTGTAAGAGCAAGGATAGCTTTTGGAACCGTGGAAACCAGATGATGTGGAAGAAGGATTGTAAGAAAAGAAAGAGAGTTTTGATTCTATCATTGCAGGAACTTTGACACAATACGATGCATTGGTTATTTCCTGAATGGCTTATCGCTCTTGTGATAACTCTTTTGCTTCCAGCGTTCTGAGTGATCTTTATGGAGAGGATGGTAGTCACGTATGTCATGTGTGTAACTCCTGGCATCGTTCGGGAGCAAGCGTTTATTACGGGATGCAAATGGCCGGTGCGTCATTCAGCTGATTGGGGATATGGTTTTTTTTGCCTAGGAGTGGTTGCCATGTCATGGTTTACTCTTGATTCTGTAGACAGAGCTTGGCATATTACACGTTCTCTGAGACCAGATGCGCATAGAAGTTCATGCATTCCCAGGAGTATGGTTGTGGATCGCGATGTCATGCTTATGTTCAAGATTGGAGCTTTGATTGATTCCGTGAAGTTATTCCGGTATTGGGTATTACTAATCATTTGCTTGATTACTCTACGATAGTGCTGCCATGTTTAATTTTGGAGTTTGGCATGATTGGTTGGTTACAGGTCCTCATGGATACTTGGAGAAATAGGTGAGGCTTGAGTTCTCTTATGGTAAGAGATATATGTTGGAATGGTTACTTGTAAGAAAAGCTATTTTCAACAGTAAAGACCGAGTAGCCTACACCTTGGTTGAACGTGAGTTCAACACACTCGATAGTTTCACATGCCTCCAAAGAGGTAGTTTGGATACAAAGACTTGGGAAAGGTATTGGTTTTAATTGCAATTAAGTTAAACTTGAATGTGATAGTCAGAGTGCTATGTGTTTAGCCAAAAGTCCCATGTATCATGCTCGTTCTAAGCATGTTGATGTTAAGTATCACTTTGTGCGAGAAATGGTTGAGAGTGGGAAGGTATTAATTGAGAAAGTTGACACTTTAATTAATGTTGCAAATTATCTTATGAAATCAGTTCCTATAGATAAGTTCTCTTGGTTTTAATCATTTGCTTGGAGCTTCATGATTATGTAGGTTGCATTTGAAGTTGGCATGGATTAATTAGTTGGTGCAGGAAGGCCATTCACATTGAGGCCTGTACTTGATTTATAATATTTATTTCTTGTTTAGAATAATTGCAATGTATAATGTCAAGCGGGAGAGTGTTGAAAATAGGATGTCACTTAATTACAATCCTAAACATTATTTATTTCATGTATCTCCTAAGTCCTTGCAAAGTGTTCTCAAACACTAGGATTAGAAAGAGATTAATTTTGAATGAAATAATCATATTAATTGAAATTTGTAATTAATTCTAAATGATAGGAGCATGTGAGGGCGTCCAAGATGAGTTCCTAAATAATAGGAGAACATGGGGCACCCACATGGAAGGTGGAACTCACTTTGAGTTTAATTAACTATTTGGAGAAAAAGATAACACTTCTATAATGCATGTAAAGATCTTAGGAGTTAGGATTGATGTTTACATGTGTGATAGGTCGAAATGGAGTGTTAGAAATCAAGCAACAAGCAAAAGAGTGCAAATAAACAACTTAAAACAACCTAGACCTCAAGATTAGCCTAAGTTGGAAATAATGCAAGACAAAGCAACGAAATGGAACCTTATACCTTATGTTGAGTCGATCCTTTGGTTGGCCCTTCGATCTTGGATGTGTATGCTCCTTGGATGGCAAGTAGATGCAAACTAAATGGTGTTGTGAGGATGAGTGCAAGTGGATGAAAACAAGAAAATGGCTAAGTATGAGTTGAGAAACAAAATTGCAAGAGTTTGGCTAGCATAATGATCTCCCCCAAAATGAGAGAAAAGAGGGGGTATTTATAAGATTTTTGAGACTTCCTAGGGGAAATGAAGGGTCAAGATTGAGCCACCAAATATCAAGATGTAGGGCTAAGGTGAGTTGAGAACTCACAAGCCCTCACATCTTGACATGTGGCATGTGATTTAGCCCTAAAAGGTGAAGTGGACATGAGGTGTGAAGGAGAAGGACATGACATGGAGGGAGGCACAGTACCTTGGGATTGGACAAGATCTCTCATAGTTGAGGTCTTTGGTCCCCATGTGGGAGAGAGGTACAAGGGGAATTAAAATTCCTCAAATATCCTCATGGGGAGAAGGGAAGGAATTTTAAATTCCAAAGGGTGCATTGGGGGATTAAATGTGAATTAAAAATTCACATAGGGAAGTGGAGATGCCTTGTCAAAAAAAGAAAAGCACTTAATAGGGTTGACAAGTATCATGTCAAAAGCATATGAAGAGAAAAAGGAATTTAATATTCCTTTGGAAGGATAAAGGAATTAAAAATTCCTTGAGAGGTTGATTAGGCTAGTTAGTGAAGGATTAGAGGATAGCTAGGTGGCTAAGAGAGATTAGAGCCAACTTGGGTAAAGTTGAGGATGTGGACACATCCGAATCAAGGACAGGCATGTGCACACCTTAATGATGAGATTTCGAAGAAGGATTAGGATAAGATAAAAATGATGGAGGATGATGAAGGGAATTAAAGAATGGAATATTTATTTAATTCAATTCGATGGAAGGAGGATTAGCAGATAAGGTATTATTGATTAAATACCTTTAGGGATTTGGCAGAATTAAAGATATTAATTAAATAAAAGCAAAAGATACTTAATTAACGTAAAATAAGATGAAGTGGGATGAATTTGGATAAATTATGTCCAAATTTAGACATCTATATTATTTTGCCCCTCTTTGAGATGGTGTTACGAAGTAGCATCATTTCAAAGAATATTAAAACATAGAACCTAGACGAAGATGGTTAAATTGGGAAAGATGCCCCAGTCATTCCTTTGAATGATTAGGAAGGGAAAAAGATGATGAAAATTAGGGATGAATGATGCCCCCTCGAGAGGACATGTGGGTTCAAGAGAACACGGGTGGGCTCTCGAAATGGATGAGATGATGCAAGGGGAGCTGAAGAAGATGATGCAATGGATGGGGGGATTTTGATAGACAAGAGGATTGGAAAATGAAATGCAATCCTAATGCAATTTGCCATCTTTGGAGCACTGATTTTTGCTATAGCATAAGACACAAGACGCCAAGGTATGAAGAACCAAGGCAAATAAGTGTCTAATGCATAAAACAAACATAACAAACAAGAAGGCTATCCCAATACCCCAAAGTCATGGTGACCTTGGTCGGGCCAGGTATTGGGATAACCATAAGCACACAAGGATGCCCCAGCGTAACACAAGACCTCAGGGATCTTGGTGGGTACTACGTGGGACAACCGAGAAGACAAAACAAAAGATCAAGATACACCCCTATGTTGACTAGTCAAAGCACACCATGATATGATGGATCAAGGTGACCATGACAAGTGATGATAGGGAGCTCAAATGATAAACAAAATCCAAAAGCATCAAAAGATCGCAATCAATTTCAAATGTCCTTTGCCATAGGATCAATCAAGGGGATGGATGGGATTGATGAGGTCTGTTAGGAAGGATGCATCCTGTTGAGACCGAGGATGGATACTAAATTAAAAGATTGATATGACACAGGATATTCAGAACTAATTGGATTTGATGATACAAGTGAATCTCATTTGTTAAAATCTAGCTAGATAAGGGCATAGCTTGATGACACGACACGAGAGACATGACACAAGATAGGAGACCTCGATGGATGATAAAGATGAGACAGACAAATAGGAACAAGATATGAAGATTGATGATAGATGATAAAGGATCAAATGGAAAAAGTAGAAAGATTAATGATAGGCGATAAAGGGACAAAGTGGACAATGAAGATCGATGATGGAACCCCGGGGGCGGATCAAATGATCGACCTTGCCTACATGAAAGCGCAGGGGCAATGTAGTTCGACAAAGGTCAAAGACAAGTGATGGATGAAAGATGATGAGATAACCCTAGATAAGGGGATAAAATGATTGGACCGACACGATGGGACAAGATAGACCTGTTGGATTGGATTGGAGGATGATGGTGATCACGAAGTTCAGGGATGGGATAGTTATCCAAGTCATCAAAAGAGGAATTGGGAGGATGAACGGATGGATAGATGAATGATGAGAAAGGATAGGAGATTGAAAAGATGTGAGATTACTTAGACATGGGATTGCATGGGGAAAATCCTATAGCTAGATACCAATGACAAGGGATTATGAGATGGGATGAGGGGAGAGGATGGAGGGGAACAGGATTGTCGGGATGGACGATGAGGAAAAGGTGGCCAGATGGATTGATGAATGATTCGTGGAACGAGAAGGTGAAGGGTGGGAAAATATGGAAGACTATTCAGAATGAGTAAATGATTGATCAAGATTATTGAATGAGAGTTTGAAATGATAGAAGGAGGTGTGATGAATGTTTGAGATGATAGGAGGTTTGATGAAGTGTGGAGATGATAGATGAAGGTTCGAAATAGATGAATGGTTATGAAATGGGTGAATGGAGGTATTAGAATGGATGAATAGGAAAGAGTTGAAGAAGATGGAGGGAGGGATCTTAAGACTTTGTTTGATATCCAAAGATCTTGACTGCAGAGGGACAAAGCTCATATTAGGGGTTTGGTTAAGCTCAGATTGGGATAAGATTAAAGCTCAGATGAGGATTGGATGGAAGACTAGAATGACTGGAGGATGTGATGGATTGATTCGACACTGAGGTCCAGGGTTTAAAGGGTGTAAGGTGTTGACAATCAAATTTTCCCGATTTGGCAATTTTCAAAAATTGTCAAATTTTACCATTTTAGGAAATTTCATGGTCGTAAGTTTGAGAGTCCCAATTTTTTCCAAGAAATACCCATTGGTGAGATAGGATTAATTTCCAACTAACATCCTAGATTCAAGATATGCATTTTGAGTTATGAGTGAAAACAATTTTTCAAAATACTGGAAAAAAAACTAAATTTGGATTTTGAGGGCCTAGATGAAAGTTTGAGGCCCCGAAAATGGGTCAAAACAGGTTCCAACAGCTTTCAAAGAAACCCATTGGAAAGCCATTCGTTATCTCATAACGCAACCACCCGTCAAATTTCAGCTCAAATGGACACCCGAGTCAAAAGTTATGGCCTCCGAAAGTTTTGGTGTAAAAATCAAAACCCCAAAAAATATGGTTTTTCGATAAATTTTGAAAATTTCAAGACATGGGTTTTGTCAGGGGCGTCGAAAGGAAAAATGGGTAGGAAATTTTTTTTTGTGGGTCGCCCTGATTACGCGCTGGAGGGGGAAAAAGGGCAACAGCCATCGGATCGTCCGCTGCAGGCGTGTCCGGTGCGCGTGTGTCCGTCACGGCTCCGGCCGAGAAGGACCGAGGCTTTTATCCACCTGAGGCCGCCAGGCAGCCGCCAACCGCTGGGCTTAATAGGTCCGCAGGGAGGAGGAGAGAGGGATGAGGGATGGGGATGGGGGATGAGGGGATGGGATGGGGGGATGGGAGATGGGGGAGAGGGATGGGGATAGGGAGATGGGATGGAGATAGGGGGGATGGGGGAGATGGGGGGGAGAGGGATGGGGGATGGGGGAGATGGGGGAGAGGGATGGGGGATAAGGGAGATGGGATGGAGAGGGATGGGGGAGATAGGGGGAATGGGATGGGGGATGGGGGAGATGGGTGGATGGGATGGGAGGGGATGGGGAATGGGGGAGATGGGGGGAGATAGGTAGGGATGGGGGATGGGGGGAGATAGGTAGGGATGGGGGAGATGGGGGGATGGGATGATGGGAGGATGGGGGGATGGGAAGATGGCAAGGATGTGCTTGGACAGGATGAATGATGTCTCCAAGGACCTTAGCACAAAGGAAGATAGATGCCCCCACTCTAGACATGTCATGTGTGGGGAGGATTGAAGGATGGAAGACAAGTGGATGAGAAGATAAAAGAGTGAGATGGATGAAGATAGGATGCATGGATAAGTAAGGGAGATGGAAGGTAGCATGACAGGTGGATCAAGAAGGTAGACGAGTGCGAATAACAGTTGGGATAGTGTATGGATGAGGGAGATGTATGCTAAGAGGTGTCCAAAGCATGCTTATATGTTTGCCCCATTGTTATCAAGATCACAAGGAGGATGGAAGGATTGGGATAAATGAGATATGCCAAGAAGGATGTGCAAGATTGATAGGATGGAGGGGATGGACGAAAATGATGTATAGGATGGAGATGGGTGCATAGCCGAAAGCGTAGTAGGAAGCATAGCGGATGGAGGGAATGCATATCAAGAAGCTGCCCCCAAGTGCAAATAAGGATTTATGCATGATGCCTGTTTGCCAGGTTTTCATCATGGTACTTATCCAAGGCGCTTGTTTGCCAAGTTTTCACCATTGGACGGATTATTTCTCTTTACTATTTTATTTTTTGATTTTTACTTCTTTTTTTTTTTTGGATTGTTTTGACTTTTTGGATAGCATGCGAAAGGAGATGGATAAGGATAGGGAGGCGAATAAGTGGATTTAGAAGACATGCGATAAGGATATGGATGAAGGACTCAAGCATCAAGTTCCATATCAGGTATTAAGAGCTCATGTTCGAACTGACTGTTGGATGTTGGTACAACCTTATTAGGAGAAATGGATTATGCAAAAGGATGAATAAGAGGGATTTGATGGGGGAGATATGTGGGGTAATGGGTGGGATGTTGGAAAGTGTATGGATGGAATAATGGGGTGGATATGTGATGGGGAGATGAGTTTAGGACCAACATTGGCACATGTGGTGGTGGATGTGAAAAGATAAGAGGATTAATGGATGGAGGATGTGGGGATAATGGAGGAGATGGAATGATGAATTTCGGGACATAGGGACCCAAAACAGACTTAGGAGATGAAAGGTGGGTATGGCTAGCTTTTGGATTAGCAACTTTGGATGTTCTTACAGATTTTTCATTTGATGGCATTGCATCTTTTTTCTTTGGGATCCACATGGTTTTGATTTTTTCTTTAGTGGGCCTTTGTGGCTGATGGATTTGATTTGGATTGTGGATTTGATTTCTCTTTTCTTTACCATGTCCTTTAGAGGGGACATGGGAAGCGTTGGATTCATGTGGGTGTTTAGATTGATGCATTTTTATGTTAGCATCCAAAGTGCATTTATTAGAAATGGGATGGGTGTGAGGGGATGGACGATGTGGAGCAATGGAGGTAGGAGTATGGGGATTATGTGTAGATGGGGGATGTTTAGGTATGTGCCTTTGTTGATCCTGATTATGGGACATGCGAGAGGGATGTTTATGATGGATGACATGGATAGGTGTTGGATGATGAGCGAATGAGTTGGAGGAGGTGATCTTGGGATATACGGACCCAAGATGGATAGAGTGCGTGGAGGGACATAAGAACCCAAGATGGATGCAGTAGATAAAGGATGGGAGATTGTGGATGGAGGGATGTAAGGACCCAAAATGGATGGAGCGGATGAAGGAGGAATACGGACGATTGTTTTGAGGCGATACGATAGAGGAGGAGGGATTACAGTGTATGATTTGGTGGAGCGATGGGAAGAGCTAACATTTCTTTTGGAAAAGGCTCGTTGAGGACATCTATAGGTTGTACCAACATGTTTAGATTGTGAGTCTTGGGGAATAGATCCAAGACCTTGCATGCGGATTTGTTCTTTGACTTGGATGGGCTCTAAAATACCTTGCTCGTGAAGGCCTAGACCTTTTCCTTGATAGTTCATGTTCTTGAGCATTCGATCCATGATAGGATTTTTGTTATTCTGAAAACATGATGAAATCCATTATTAGGTGGGGGGATGATGGGTGGTATATATACACTGTGTTTTCTTCCAAGGAGGCCACCAATGGAAGAATGTGAGAGTACCAAGGGGATATGCAAGCGGTGTGGGGATAGCATTTTTAGGCGATGATGGGGATCCCTGAGAAGGAGATGATGGGATAGCAACATTTGGATGGGTGGTAATTGTATAGAGGAGTAGGGATATGATAGATCCGGATTTTGTGGCAGCGCGCCCATGCAATGGGAGATGAGGATGGCAGAATCTTGAATGTCAAGAGGACCACGGATGGAATGGGTGGGGACTATGGATCCTTGGCGTGGTGACTCAGGATGGGATGGTAGGATCTTGATCCGAGGAGGATATGTTGGCATGCTTTGATTAGCTCCGGCAGCATGACTCCATCGTGTGGGAGGCATGATAATGGAGTCATGGGGGGACTCTTCAAGTGGGGAAGATGGAAGGATGGAGGATTCGATGCAGTCATCAGAATGGATTTGGGCATCGTTGATGGGTTCGATGACTCTTGGAGTAGGAGGTGGGTGTTCAATGGATTTGGTAGATGTGATGGTAGGAGATGGGGACTCAGTAGATTCAGAGGATGTGATGGTAGGAGATGGGGACCTAGTGGATTCAGAGGATGTGATGGTAGGAAATGGGGACTCAGTGGATTCAGAGGATGTGATGGTAGGAGATAGGGGTTCAACAGATTCAGAGGACGTGAGGGTAGGAGATAGGGGTTCAACGGATTCAGAGGATGTGATGGTAGGAGATGGGGGTTCAACAGATTCAGAGGATGTGATGGTATCATTAATGATAGGTGTTGCATGGAGAAGGGTCTCGTCACTAATGACCATGGATGATGGGTTGGGATGGCATGGTTCCACGACTACAATGTGTGGAGTGGGGGATGTTTCCTTTGCTATAAGTCCTTGGAGAACTTCTGAAATGAGAGACTTGCATACTCTAGGATGAGATGGTGTGGTAGGAATGGATGAAGGTTTATGGATTAGTGGGGGATTAGGACTAGGGATTGGTGGGCTAGGATTAGATAGGGGAATGGGATTGGATGCAAGACTAGGAATAGATGGGGGATTAGGTGAAGAGTTAAGATAGGGGTATTGGCATGGTGAATTAGGACATAAGGAGGCGGGTGGTGGATTGTGGTAAGGGTATGGGGATGGTGGATGAGGATGGGAAGATTGAGGTGGTGGATGGAGATAGGGAACTGCGAATGTCGGATTAGGGTAAGTTGATGGGCGTCCACTGCGGATAGGGAAGAAAAGCGAATGCAGGATTAGCCGAAATGGTACGGAAAAGATTAGGTAGGGTAAGGCGCGATGAAGGATTGAGATAAGAGGATGTGGATGGGGATCGATAGTATAGTGACAAGATCAGGATAAGGGATGAGGGACATGATATGATGGATATGATGGACATCCCTTGTCAAAGGTAGCATAAGGAGTGTGATTAGGCATAGATGAAGACATGATGGGATAACTCAATGGGGTGATTGGATTTTGGAATGTGGGTGGAGAAAGCTTACTAGCAATGATAGTGTCAAGGGGATCTATGTCGTATACCTCTTGATCAACAAGACTTTCATTATCATCATTGATGTAATTAGGGTTTCCCTTGACTACTATCGATGGAGGATAAGAATTCATGATGATGAAAGGATAAAGATGATGGATAAAGATTTTGGATGGAAATGGACAAAAGCCCAAATCGAGATTTAGGACAAGCTCAGATCGGGATTGGATTAAAGCTCAGATTAGGATGATTGGATGATACGATGGGATTGATTTTGATGATCGGATTTGATTATCAAAGGATGATTACGACACTGAATCTGCCTCGAGATGGAAGTAGATTGATTGGGTCGAAGGTGATTGGATAGGAATGCAATTGGATTGGATAAGATCGATCAATGATTGATTGATAAGATCGACCGATGGATCAAATAGGATGATAGAAGGGACTTTAAACGTCGTTTAGAGATTACCCTATGTGACTTAGGATGTTGATTGATCGAATTAAAGGATGAATGGATGATTGCGGCACCGAATCCACTTTGAGATTGAAAATGGATTGATTGGGCCGACGATGATGATTAATTTGGGATGGATGACAATCGATCAGATCAGACACTTTGGTCAATTTGGATAATAACCCGAGACGAAGTTTATGGGATTTGGACTGGGAAAACGATGATTTGATTGGAGAATTGGATGATAGAAATGGATGAACAAATACTCAAAATGAGCAAACGGTTGATCGGGACAGATGAGCGATTACTCAGAATGAGTAAACGAATGATTAGAACGATAGAACGAGGGTTCAAAATGATGAAAGGAAGTGTTGAATGGATGAATGTTTACTCGGAATGAGTAAACGGATGATCGAAATGACAGAACAAGAGTTCAAATTGATGAAAGGATGTGTGAAATGGATGAATGTTTACTCGGAACAAGTAAACGGATGATTGGAATGATAGAATGAGAGTTCAGAATGATGAAAGGATGTGTTAAATGGATGAATGTTTACTCGGAATGAGTAAACGGATGATCGGAATGATAGAATGAGAGTTCAGAATGATGAAAGGATGTGTTGAATGGATGAACGTTTACTCAGAACGAGTAAACAGATGATTAGAATGATAGAACGAGGGTTTAGAATGATAAAAGGATATGTGAAATGGATGAATGTTTACTCAGAATGAGTAAATGGATGATCAAAATGACAGAACGAGAGTTCGGAATGATGAAAGGATGTGTGAAATGTATGAATGTTTACCCAGAACAAGTAAATGGATGATCAGAATGACAGAATGAGAGTTCATAATGATGAAAGGATGTGTGAAATGTATGAAAGTTTACTCGGAATGAGTAAACGGAGAGAATGGTAGGGTATACCCCCCTCGAGGAGGTAGATGGTGAAGAAAAAAGGTGCCCCAGCCAACTTCTCAAAAGTATAAAGTGGTACATATCATCGGAAAGAGCACAAAAAAATGAGAAGAACTGCCTTTGAACGGAGTCAATCGGATAAACAGTGTGGAAATGGCGGCCCCGGGAAGAAAGTGCAGAAGGTCAAATCCGCCACTCTGTAAGGACAGATCCGCCACTCTGCAGGGACAGGTCCGCCACTCTGCAAGGACAAGTCCGCCAGAGCAGGACAGGTCCGCCACCAGAGGGTCAGGTCCGCCACCGGAGGGTCAGGTCCGCCACCGGAGGGTCAGGTCCGCCACTGGAAGGACAGGTCCGCCAGAGGATAAGTTTAAACTTGACTTTTTGATGGATGGGTAAGGCAAAGGAATAAAAATATAGCAAACACTAATAAACAGCCTTGGCTAGACTGAAAATGACTGGTTTTGCATGAGAAAGACAATTCAGACAGCACAACCCTAAGATTTAGTAGAAGTGGGTATGGCCAACAAAGTCTTCTACTCTAGGATGAACATGGTTGCTAAGGATTCCTCGATATACGCACGGTACGTGATGCCCAAACCGTGAACACCAACCCGTTACAAGCGTGAGTCGGGAACCTTAGCAAGATACTAAAGGCTCAGACCAACTCTTCGCGTCATCCCGATGCTTCGCCAATTACAATGTGGTTGGATTGAGGTACAGCTTTCGCTCTCCCCTCTTTATATACCCCGCCGGTACGCGTGGTTGGAATCGTCCCTTGGGGTGATGAAATCCCCAAGCAGGTCCCACTAAGAAAATGAAAAATGGGGTGACTCAAAAGGACTTGGAAAGCTACGATTTCTCGTCACCCAGGATCGCCAACTGGCGCAAGGGGATTGGATACATCAAATAGCCTTCCACAAGCACGCCAAACAAGGTTTATTGACCCCTTTAATTAAACTATGTGCCTAATTTACCAAAAGACAATCAGCAAAAACTTGAAATTTTACCTTCGGGAGGACAGGTCCGCCACTCTGTAAGGACAGGTCCGCCACTGCATTAGGACAGATCCGCCACTGCATTAGGACAGGTCCGCCACTGTAGGACAGGTCAGCCACTGCATTAGGACAGGTCCGCCACTACATTAGGACAGATCTGCCACTGCATTAGGACATATCCGCCACTGCATTAGGACAGGTCCGCCACTGCACTGGGACAGGTCCGTCACTGCAGAACAGGTCCGCCACCGGAGAAGAAAAAGGTGCCCCAGCCAACTTCTCAAAAGTGTCAAGTGTTATATATCGTTGGAAAGAGCACAGAAAAATAAGAAGAACTGCCTTTGAACGGAGTCAATCGGACAAACAATGTGGAAATGGCGGCCCTGGGAAGAAAGAGCAGAAGGTCAAATCTGCCACTCTGTAAGGACAAATCTGCCACTCTGCAGGGACAGGTCCGCCACTCTGTAGGGACAGGTCTACCACTCTGCAAAAAATGCAAAAAAATAGCAAACGTGAAAGAAAAGACCCGTATGTGGGTCCCACCGGGCATGCCAGAGATATGATAGGTCGAAATGGAGTGTTAGAAATCAAGCAACAAGCAAAAGAGTGCAAATAAACAACTTAAAACAACCTACACCTCAAGATTAGCCTAAGTTGGAAACAATGCAAGACAAAGCAATGAAATGGAACCTTATACCTTGCGTTGAGTCGATCCTTTGGTTGGCCCTTCGATCTTGGATGTGTATGCTCCTTGGATGGCAAGTAGATGCAAACAAAAGGTGTTGTGAGGATGAGTGCAAGTGGATGAAAACAAGAAAATGGCTAAGTATGAGTTGAGAAACAAAATTGCAAGAGTTTGGCTAGCATAATGATCTCCCCCAAAATGAGAGAAAAAAGGGGGTATTTATAAGATTTTTGAGACTTCCTAGGGGAAATGAAGGGTCAAGATTGAGCCACCAAATATCAAGATGTAGGGCTAAGGTGAGTTGAGAACTCACAAGCCCTCACATCTTGACATGTGGCATGTGATTTAGCCCTAAAAGGTGAAGTGGACAAGAGGTGGAAGGAGAAGGACATGACATGGAGGGAGGTACAAAGTACCTTGGGATTGGACAAGATCTCCTCATAAAGGAGGTTCTTGTCCCCATGTGGGAGAGAGGACAAGTGGGGAATTAAAAATTCCTCAAATATTCTCATGGGGAAGAGGGAAGGAATTTTAAATTCCAAAGGGTGCATTGGGGGATTAAATGTGAATTAAAAATTCACATAGGGAAGTGGAGATGCCTTGTCAAAAAAGAAAAGCATTTAATAGGGTTGACTAAGGACACATGTCAAAAAGGATATGGGGAAGAGAAAAGAAATTTAATATTCTTTGGAAGGATAAAAGGAATTAAAAATTCCTTGAGAGGTTGATTAGGCTAGTTAGTGAAGGATTAGAGGATAGTTAGGTGCTAAGAGAGATTAGAGGCCAACTTGCAAAAGTTGGAGGATGTGACACATCCTAATCAAGGATTAGGCATGTGCACACCTTAATGATGAGATTAGAAGAAGGATTAGGATAAGATAAAAATGATGGAGGATGTGATGAAGGAATTAAATAAATGGAATATTTATTTAATCCAATTGATGGAAGGAGGATTAAAGAGATAAGGTATTATTGATTAAATACCTTAGGGATTTGGCAGAATTAAAGATATTAATTAAATAATAGCAGTATTACTTAATTAACGAAAATAAGATGAAAGGGGATGAATTTGGATAAATTAAGTGTCCAAATTTAGACATCTAAAACATGCATGAAGTTCAGTTTAGTTTAGTTCAAATCAGTTTAGTTTAGTTCAATTTAGTTTCAGTTCAGTTCAGTTCAATTATGGTTCAATTATCTTTAGTTAGTTTTAGTTGAATGCTAATTGACTTCAGTTAACTTGGAATGCATGACTAATGACTTGATTTGCATGACAAATAAAAGGTGACTTCTTTTAGTTAACATGGGATGACCATTCTTGCTTGAATGGTGGAGAGATATGTTTTAGTTAATAGAGAATGACTTGGATCTACCTTGGGCACCCAAGTTAGCTTCTTGGAGTTAACACTTTTGCATGCTAAGATATTTCAAAAGGCTGAGTTAAGAGGGCCCATTCTTGGGCACCTACTTTGAGGATAAGCTTTAAAGATATCTTCGGCATAAAGGTTGAGTTATGACTTTAGTCTGGGATGCCCAAATGGATGAAGGAGTTGATTTGACATTGTTCTTCAGGGTAGAACTCTACTTGCAAGAGATAGGCGTAGGTTTTTTGGTGATAAGCTTTGAGCTTTGTAATTGTAACTCTTTGGAGTTTACAAGGTTGATTATTGCCTATTTATCTCAAGCAAGTTTAAGAGAGTTTGTATCAGCTTTTATTGCAAGTTGTGAAGAAGATTTGTTGAAGGAAAAAGAAGCATCTCAAGCAAGGATCAAAGAATTATTGTGATCTTATTTTGAGATTAAATAATACATTTATTCTTGGTGGAGTTTTTTCTCGAAAGGGTTTCTCCATGGTATATGTTGTGTATCTTCAAATATTATGTCTAATTCTTCTACAACCTTTTGTCTTCATTCTACAAATAATAAAATGAATTAATCAGATAATCACCCACAAAGAATATGTAACAAAGAATACATATTTAGATCAACAATCATAAAGTTTTGCAAAGCTACTAAGACCTAGCTAAATTGTGGTAAGAATTCAAAGCCAAACACAAGCTTTCCAACCAAGATTTGAATTCCTACTAATATTGTTTTAGAATCAATTCCTATTAACATGATTCATAATGTTGGATTTTTTTGCACCAAACCTTGGTGGAAGGGTTATAAATGGTATCTGGGTGATCCCACAATACTGGTTTACAATTTTGTTGAGGAAGCAAAATTGTAAAAATGCTCCCTTGATTTTTTTTTGGTTTTTATGGGTTTGCACGAACTAGGGGTTCGTATGGACCCTTAATGAGTTCGCTTAAACCCCCCTTCATGTGAACCCTATTAAATGACAAGACTCGCCTTTTGGCACATTTTTAAATGGAAGACAAAGGGGAATTTTGAAAAAAGGGGGGTTCACTCGAACCCCCCTTTGAGCAAACCCACCTTCACTTGAAGGGTCAAGGGAGGTTCGCTCGAAGAGGGGTTTGAGCGAACCCCCCTTTTTCCCCCTTCTCCTTCTCTTGCACCAATTTTTTGCAAAAAAATTCCTGTCGAAGCTTGGGTTGAGGATGAAAATGGAGGAGACTTCACATACCCAATTAGATGATGGTAGTCCTCAGAACAAGCTATCCATCAAATATAATTTTAATATGTTTTGATTTTATTATGTATTTTATTTTTTAGTTTGATTAAACATAGGTTTTAACCAAAAAATCAAGCTCTCTATTCTGCACATGTGGAAAAATAGGAGATTATAAAAAAAAATTGAAAAATATCAGTGCACTAGATATTGATATCCTTGATCCAACAAAAAAAATTGAATTTTGATACATACAAAAAAGTTATGCTTTAGCCAGTGAATCATGTCTAAATTGTAACTGGTTTGACTTTGAAATTTAATTAAGAAAAAATATTCAATGAAATGCTATGAAACCAATTTCATGCACCAGACATCGTAGTTACGAATCTAAATTCAAAAAAAATAGAATTTTATCCTTCATAGAAAAAAATTTGTGTTAGCCAGTGACATCACTATTTAACAATGGTGTTTACTATTAAAACTAGTTTTCGAATGAGATGGAAAAAGAAGTGTAATCTAATTCCAAATTTTTTGAAAAAAATATATTTAGAATCTACAGACAAAATGTCACAAATCACTAGTTTGCATCATCTTCAAATTCCTCACAGTTTAGGTGCTATAGGTGCCTGAAAGTAAAGATTTAGTTTAAAAAATTCAGTTCAATGTCTAGTTTGACCAAAAATTGTAAACCAGTATTGTGGGATCACCCATCCAAATAATCATTTTAAGAATTAAAATCCTTTAAGGGGTATTCTTGGCTTTCTCCTCATTTTTCCAAGGTTCCAAAACTCAATGCTATGTGGAACCTCTAGTACACTATTCTATAGTGACAATGTAGGTTTGAAATAGTTTGGCCCACTCTTGTGGAGCCCAAGCTAGCACATTTTATTTATTGCCTCCTCTATTAGGACCTCTCCATTAGATATTATCTTATAGACATTTGGGTTGTGATGTCTTTCCACCTACTTTTTATGTGAACAATGTATTATATATTTTTGTTTTATTAGTTACGTTGAGAGATATAACCTACTATGACAACAATGAAGAAGAGTTTAAATTCATGAACATGCAAAAAAATACTTAAAATCAATATATATATATATATATATATATTTACATGAATGCTTGCCAAAAAATTAATAAAAATATCATATAAATCTATGTTTTTTTTTTTTACAATTTAAAATAAAACAAAACAAAAGAATCACAAAATAATCAATAATGACCTTTCAAAAATAAAATAAATAGTTACATACAAAAACATTATGTGAAACAAATAGATATATCATAAACAAAAATAAAATGAAGAATTCTAAAATAAAATCAACTGATCAACTAAATTAACGGCCAACACAAGCTTTCCATTTTGAATCCACCATCTCAACTTCGGCCTTGATATCTGGAGGCTACATTTTATCGTGGCGAGATATAAGTGGAACATGTGCCATATTTAGCGTGTAAGTATTGTTTTAGGACATAAGTCAAGTCATAGTAATTGAAAATGACAACGGCGATAAATTGGCGGAAGTTTCTTCAACTAAAATATTGTTGAGAAAAATAACGACTTAAAAATGGTTAAAAAGCTATTGAAATTTCTTGCCAGATGTTGAACAGGACGGGGAAATATACTCCGCGATTGAATCTGCAGCTTACACGTTTACATTTAAATGATTGAATCTACACCTTACACGTTTACATTTATACTTTGAATAAGGACCTTTGAAGGAGCGTTACGACTTAAATATGACCTGTTAGTGATTAAGATTATAAACACCTCCTAATTTTTCGCTTTAGACCAAATTCCCCTTATTTTGGGTTTGGTGGAGAACTTGTACTCTTGAAAGAGAGGTCACAAGTTCAAATCCTACAGGGGGTAAGGTATGTACACCTCATATTGTGGAGCATGAGTTAGGTGCCTCCCTCAGATTTGGGAGTATGAGGAGTCCCATATATACTGTAAGCTGTCTGTAGACCCAAAAACAGATTGCCTGGTATTCGTGGACTATAAAATAATAATTAATTAATTAATTAATTAACCGACATTTTAAGTGTCGAGATTTTAGTGGAGCACATGTTATATTTGTTGGGTCGTTGGCGTGTAGTGGCCTAAAACTCAAACCAAATTAAGTGGAAGGGTGGGGGAACGCTATATTCTAATTGAAGTAGTTGTTTTCCTCTTCTGCCAAGGAACTCGAAATTAAAAGATTTTAATAACGTTCACTACACTAAGACAAAGAACAAGATTGCGTACCTAATAGTTTAATATAGTTTTGTTTCTTACTTAGGTTAATTGAAAAGATAGTATCTTTAACATAATTATGTAAAAGAGATTAAGATATATTTTTGGAAATTCTGTGATATAGGTATTTAAAAAAATATATTTCAATATATTTTACATAATTTTTTTAAAGATAGATATATTAATATTGATTATATACATATAGATTATTTGTTATGTCATAGGCATTTCTCACTTATAGCATAGGCTTTGATAGGTCATGTACTTAATGCTTGAACAATTGGAACAACCATTTGTCTGTAAGTAGTCATGTTGAATCTCTCCAACATGAAGTTCACATACTTACTCTAGCTTAACCAAAGCTTTTTGTTAGCTCTATCTCTTCTGATTTCAATCCCCAGAATATACCTCATTGCACCCAGGATCTTTCATCCCAAATTATGCTGACAACTAAGACTTCAAATTTGAAATCATTCTTTTGCTAGTCCCAATTAACAACATATCATCCACATACAAGACAATAATGAGAATGCGACCATTTTTCAGCCTTATAATAGACATAGTGATCAGATTTGGATCTCAGAAATCCCAAGGACAACATATAGATGTTGAACTTCTGGTACCACATTCTAGGAGATTGTTTTAGACCATACAAATATTTTCTCAACTTGCACGCCAAATTTTCTTTACCTTTCACAACAAAATGCTCTAGTTCTAATATATAAATTTCCTCCTCCAAATCACCATGAAGGAAAGTTGTCTTCACATCCATTTGCTCGACTTCCAAACTTCATAACTTGTTGCAAGTGATAACAAGAATCAAATGGATGTCAGCTTAGCTACAAGAGAGAAAATCCCTCCATAGTCTATTCCCTCCACTGAGTCCCTTCACGACCAACCTCGCCTTATGCTTCTCAACACTACCATCAAGACCCATTTTTTTCTTGAAAACCCATTTACAACCAACAGGTTTTCATCCTTCTGGCAAAGGTACTAGATCCCATGTAACATTATTTTTTAATGCAACCATCTCTTCATTCATGGCTTCCATCCAGGAATCGATATCATGCATAACCATAGCCTCTCTAATAGTCCTAGGCTCATTAGTGTTATCAATCAAACCAAGTATGCAACTAAAATCTAACATATAATACCCAAATGTTTTTGGTTGACACCTTTCTCGTGGAGACCTCCTCAACTGTTGAGGTTGAGGTTCTTTCTCTTCTTCGGATCTCTTAGAATTGCTTGAGCTTTCCTCATCATCATGTCCATTAGGAGTACATAGTTCATCTCTCTCAGGAGTAGGTAGAATTTGAACTACCTCTTTTTTCTCTTCCTTCTCTAGTTGTAGATCAATTGTGGAAGGTTTCAGCTCGTGGAAGATCAAACTCCTACTGTAGAGCACCTTCTCTATAACTAGATCCCAAAGCTTCTACCCTTTCACACCAACACCATAGCCGATCAAGATACACTTTACTACTTTGTTCTCCAATTTAGATCTCTTCACATCATGCACATGATCATATGCCTCACAACCAAAGACTTTGAGATGTCTCATTGAGGACTTCTTGCTAGACCATGCCTCAATAGGTTTCTTTTCAACAAGAGCTGAAGTAGTCTAGATCTATTGATCAAATAACATGCAGTGGCTACAACTTCAGCCCATAACTTATGTTATATTAGAAATATGGCCAGAGACAAAAGCTGCAAATAATTCAATTCAAAATAAAATGTACTTCTTCTCTTTTTCAATCAATACACTTTACATATTTATAGGATTCTTAAATCCTATTATTTAGGAACCAACACTTGAATGCCATCCCTAAATATATTGAGTTGGTTTAACAACTCAATTACAAACAAACAGTTCTACCACTATTATAACAAACTCTAACAAGTATTTAATTTTAATACTACATGAGTTATTACTTTAACTCACTTTACCTCACACACTCTATCCCATGTGAACACTAATTTCCAACATTCCCCCCCTTAGTGTGAAAATGGTACAAACTTACACCCATCATCTGTAGTATGCTCATCATTGTGGCATGTGCAATTGACTCATGACCTTGATCCAAAGAAAGGCTCTCTCCTCCCATAGTGTTAAACAGGCTTACCACAAACCTTGACGTGAACATGAACCTCCACCATCTATCCACCTCGTGTGGTTTTCATAAACTAGAGCCACATCCTCCCTATATTCCTGCAATTTCACCACACAATCACTCAGATGGTGATTCAGATTCCTGGTCGAGCTCTAGCAATGAGAAAGATGTTAGACCTAGCAAAATTCTTGATAAAATAGTCAAGAGAACCAGTGACTTTAGCTCTGAAATAAAAGATGATAAATTTGGAAAGGTAGTTGGAGAAGTCAAAGGCTTCTCACATCCAACAGGAGACACTGGTTTTGTGCTACAAGATGAGAGCTCTAATACCATATTAGCATTATGCAAGATAAATCATAGCGTACAGATTTACATTAGATGATACAAATTTATACATGAAAAATGAGAAAACCTGTGTATATGCTGGTAGTGACGGGTTCAACAAAATTCCTGAATATACTATCAAACAATGAAGACTCAGAAACAAATAATAACAAACCAAGTATGGGTGGCAATGGTGGAATATGCCAACATGTTAAAGGCTAACACCGCTCAGTATACTCCTAGCCCTCTCCATTAGTTTTCTATTTATCCTCTTTGCAACTCCATTTTGTTGTGGTGTGTATGGAGTTGTGTTGTGTCTCTCGATCTCTTGGTCCTTATAGAACCTGTTGAATTCTATGGAACAAAACTCACCACCATTATCTGTCCTCAAGCACTTGATTTTTCTACTACTCTAGTTTTCAACCAAGGATTTGAATTCCTTAAACTAACCGAAAACTTTAGATTTACTTTTGAGGAAATACACAAATTTCCTTCTAGACTAGTCATTTATAAATAAGACAAAATATCTAGATGTAGACAATGAAGGAACATTAACTAAACCAAAAAAATCAAAATGCACATAATCCAAAACTCGAAAAGATTTATGAGAACTGGAATAAAATGAAACATGGTGTTATTTTTCATAATTACAATGTTCACAAAATTTGAACTCGAGATTACAATCTTCAAGGCCTTCAACAAGGCTCTTCTTTTTTAGGGCTCTAAGACCCTTATCACCAATATGGCCAAGCCTTTGGTGCCACAACATTATTTTCTCTATTGGGAGCTTCATCTCGAAGTCATTGGAACCCTTAGGTACCCAAAAAGCATGACCATTGGATGTACACACCACAATCTTCTTCTCTGCTCAATCTAATGGTGAGGATGAAGAATCTAAAGCCCGTTTATTACTATTGCATTGAACAGTGCATGCATCCAGATTATATAAGGTGCCAATCTAAACACCCTTAGCAAGCACCATAGACCCTGTGCTCATCATTCATCCACCACTCGAGAAAACAACCTACACTCCCACATCACTCAAATTACTAGCTAAAAGTAGGTTTTGTACTAGAAACTAGTGATATGTAGTACACCATCAATCCCCTTCACTCTACCAAAAAGGAATCAAATCTTTACTCTTCCATGACCAATAGTCTTTAGGTGAAATTCATCACCCAGATACACCTTCCCACTATCATACTCTTCATACTTTGAGAACCAACCTTTGTGAGAGGTCATGTGGAAAGAGGCACCCGATTCAATCAACCACACATCTTCTAATGCATGTGTTGCCAAGGCAACTACAAATGCATGTTCATATTCATACGAGAATTTAAAATTTGATTCAAAATCAAAGGGTTTATAGTTTTTCTTCTTTTTACTCCTCTTTATAATATTTTCAAAAATATCTGGATTTCCCAAAGTTCCAACATTTAGCCTTAAAATTTTTGCCAAGATACTTAAATCTCCCCAAAGATTTGGAATTAGACCTCTTGTCCTTTTTCTTTCCTTTCTCCTTTGATTTACCACAAACAAACAGGGCCTCCTTGGCCATCTTAGAATATTTCCTCCACATCTCTTCAGATAACAGTGAAGCAACCACATCTTCCATCTTGAAAGTGGTTGTTGTACTTCCAATAGCCATCACTAGGTAGTCCCACGAGTTTGACAAAGAACATAGCAATAGCATGCAATGTTCCTCATCATCAATCTTCACACCAACAGAACCTAGTTGAGAAACAAGCATATTAAATACATTTAGGTGATCATAAATTGATTCTCCTTCCTCCATCATCAGAGAAGACAACTTATTTCTCAATAATAACTTATTTACCAAGGATTTCCCTTGATAAATGTCACCAAGCTTCTTCCAAAATCAACCAAATAGATTCTTATCAAACCCTTTTTTTTTAATCCATTAAATCCCAAATAGTTTGTGAGGTTGTACTATTGGTTTTGTATTGGATATTGCAGCCCATAGATCTCTATCTATGAGCATATCCTCCATTTTGAGTTTCCACAACTCAAAATTGTTTCCATTGAATTTCCCCATCTCTATTCTTTTGGATGTGCTTTCCATCTTAATACTGCAAATAGGATTACAAAGATCTCTCTACAAGAACTCCCACCGAATTTAGATAAGCACAAAAAACCATTCAAACCCAACAAGGATAACAAATTTGGCTAGGAGTTGATACCAATTGAAAGGAAATCCTGTTACATTGGTGGTTTCCATTGCACCAGAAGATCGACCTGTCAATGCCTGATACAACCACCAAATTTATGTAAGATCCATAGGAGGCAGTTAAGCCATGTCACAAACCCAAGCTCCATGTTGGACAAGGGAGACCAAGGGACACACCATCATGCAACAATCCCTCCTAACATAAGTGGGGGGTTTGAATGTATGACCTTGGCTTTGATACCAATTGTTACATTGGTGGTTATCATTGCACCAAAAGACCGACCTATCAATGCCTGATAGAACCACTATATTTATATAAGATCCGTAGGAGGTGGTTAATCCATGTCACAAACCCAAGCATCATGCTAGACAAGGAAGACCAAGGGGCACACCATCTTGCAACAAAGTCGAGTGCGAAAATGCTTCCCTAATGCAAATCAATTAGGAGAGGGTTGAAAAACTCTATTTCAAATCCTTAAACTTTTATAGTTAACATTCAATATTGCACATGCATATAGTTAGTTTTAGATTTAAACACATAAACCATATAACACAAAATTTACATGGGAAAACCCTTTTGGGAATTAACCCACACACCAAAACACAGATCAATTGTATTATTCTAATAAACTATTACAATATAATATTCAAAGTTTATTCTCTTGTAGGTGTTGATTCACTGTGATACAAGTTCTCAAGTAATCAGGTAGCATGACAACGTCTCAAAAATTAGAATCTCTCCAACATTCAAAAAATACACTAAGGAACCAATATATACTTCTCATACATGGGAATTGAACATTACCATGTGTTAATATCTCAATTTGTGCATGAATGTGAACTGAAACTGACAACATACATGAGTCCCAAGTGACCCGATTAGCAACTTGTCAAACATGCACGTACATGCAACAACTTGCAATAACATGTAAGCACATGCAAGGCTTGTAGCTCCAAAAATCAAGCAACCTCACATGCTAGGTGTCCCATAGAGAAAATCAAGTCAACTGCAAAATTATAACTCAATCTTGACTCCTAGTCACTCGAGTGACAACTTAGTCCCCATTAAGTAACTTTCCCTTCAAAGCTTCAATCAACAAATCAAACCAATTCCACATGGCATCATGGAACACCTCCTAGAGGTTTACACAATTCTCAATTCTCAATTGAGTGCCCGAGTGACAAGTGTCACCTTTTCTTGCTTCTTCTTTTCCAAAGAGGTAAACACTCACACAAGTGGGCCTTGCCAATACTTGCTTCCAAAACAAACTACCACATGTCAACATGAAACCCATTTTAGAGGTATAAACAATTTATTTTTCCCAATAGAGTACCCATGTAACATGTGTCATAATTTTTCCTTTTCACACCTTGCATGTAGGATGCCAACTCTCCATTGGGTCTCACAAAGTAACTTAGCAATTTGAAAATAATTATTATTTCATTTAATAAATAAATTCAGCAACTTAGGGGAAATTAAATAAATAAATATTCATGGGACTCACTAAGGTTGAGACACATTAATCCCAACATATTTCAAAGCTCAAAGTAGATGAAGAGGTTGTGGAAGGTTGAGAAGTTGAGAGGAGGTTCTTTTTGATAAAATCCTAGCTTAGTAAGTCTATTTTTTTGTCACATATGGTAGTCTAGGATTTTATTTATAGTGTATTGTCCATGCACAAAAATGTCCTTTTCTCATAAATGCATCATCTAAAGGATAGAGGTATCCTAAAAGGTTGAAAATATGTCCTATGTTTGTGACCATGTTCTTAGATGGGGAATATTATCCTCTAAAATTTTGGGTGTTGAACATGATGCACAAATCAATTTTTAAGATAAAGGTCAGACTCCTTGTAATATTTTAAAGGAGAACTCACTTGTCACTTGAAAGAGGAAAAGGGGTAACATGAAAAAAAAAAATTTAAAAATCTATGAAGGTCATAAGACAAGAGAAGGGAGTATTTACATGACACCATGGTTTATACACATAATCCAATCACATAGATCAAGACTACCTGAATGCAAATAGAAAGAAGAAAGAAAATAAGATAATTCTAGACAAAATATATGAGCATGAAAATAAATAGTATCTTAGTCACCAAAGTTAATATAGTTTTTGATAAGGAAAAATAGGTTTTGAAGGGGCCCTGAAACCCTTTACAAAGATGGCAAGTTGCAAGAGAAACTAAGCAACTAAAACCAGCAACCCAAAAAACCAAAATGTTGACAAAAGATAAAACATTAGAAACCTGTCAGCAAACCAACAACAAAAAGCATCAGCAACTAGGTTGATCCAACAAAAAAGAAAGCATCAGCTACAACATTTTATCCAAGACATTCACCGAGGCCATATTCTCCTTAATGACCTCTTCATGCATATCCTCAACATCTTTAAGCTCATCAAAAGATACGACAACCCTTTTTTTAGTCTTACTCCTTGTCTTAAGACACGGTCCGACCTACACGTCCTTTTCCAATGCTGAAGCAAAATCCTCAACTTTCTCCACCTAGTTCAAGCAATTAACCTCATCAATTACTTTCTCCATTTCACCCAAGTCAAGAGGTTTTCCAGTCCAATTCAGGGCTTTCTCATTTAAAAGGGAAATACCCTTAGCAGTGGTCTTCAAAGAATTATTGCTGATATTAACCACAATTTTCAAATCCTCTGACATCTTACCGATTCTATCCTCAATACTCGAAACTCTATCCTCTAAAATTTTATTGACCATCATTTTCAAAGAGGAAATCCTCTCCTCATGAGAAACCCCCATGCGATCAACATTAACAACTAATTTATCCAACATAACATTCATAGTTTTTACTTTACCTTTTATAGCCCATTCCTTCTGATTGCCTCAAATCATAGCCACACAAACATCCTACCAAATTTTCACCTAGATATTGAGCTCCTTCACCTCTGAAAACAACCACTTCACTAGAAAGAGAAAATTTTGTGTACCATCCTCGACCATCTTGTAGAACATACTAATATTGACATCGTCCCAGTTGACAGGAGGCATAGCATTCGCCTCCAGGTTATCAAGGGCATCAATACGCTCCATTTTATGCTCCTCATCCTCTTCAATAGGGGAGTCCTCGACCTCAACCACTTCCACCTTAATCTGCTCCTTGTCAGGAAAATTAGCCAAATCAACTAACACTTCCAACTGCTCCATCTTCACAACCCTCTCAATAGGAGAAAAATCTTAAGAATGCTTGATCATCTCAATCCCCTGCACCTCCATAGGCCCATACCCATTCAACAACTCATCCACACCAATATTAACATCACCAAAGGGTGCACTCTTAAGCATACCCACACCTTCAGGAACCTTGAAATCAGTTACAGGGGAGTTCTCCACCACACCAACCTTCCTAGGAATAAGGTCCCCAATAGAGGCATTCTTAACACCATCATCGTCAAAAGGAATCTCACCATGAGTCCCAGGAGAGCTATCCTCCACACCACCTTTTCCATGAGACAAGGGTTTCACACTCGAACCAGAAGCCTCCACCTCAGTTACTAACTCAATCTTCCTCTTAGCCAAAGCTTTTTCTTTCTTGGGCCCTTTAGATTTCCCCTTATAAGTCTTCCTCACAAACTTGGCCATGGTTAACAAGAACACAAGAGTCAAATAAAAATAACACATTTTTATTAGCTATCATGATATTCAAGAGAAAAAGATGCAATTTCCCTAGGGCTCATAACTATAAACATGCTAGGGATTTTCCAAAAATTATCCACCAATCCTCTTTAGCTCATAAGAGCTCATAAATCTATAGTGACAATTCCCTAAAACCACAATATTATTTTCTCTCCAAAATAGAGTTTGAATTTGCAATGTAATTAAGGAGATGATGAAATCTCTATGAATTTGGCAACTTAATTTCTCTTTCTAGTTGTTGGATTTTATTGCATATTACATGGCTATATGTTCAACTAAGGTTTTTTGGACTTGAATGTCTTAGATAGTAGAAAAGAGATCTTGAGAAGAGTGCAAGGGTACCTATGATAATAAATTTCATCAATATGCACTATGGAGGTCATTCCTCTTTATGTGACTTAAGTCATGGATAGATTCCTTACAAATAAGTGACTGAATATGAATTTTAAATTGATTTGTGAGGAAAGAATTTGATTTTAGTAACTTTGATATTTGAATATTTTGTACCCTTCAAAGGTGAGAATAGATTTGGATTATTTTAGAGGATTTATAGACTTTATAATTGGATTGTAAAAGCCTATCACAACCAAGAAATTTCAAGATAAATCCTTGTGTCCAATAGACAATTGGATGAATTCAATCATGGTACATTAGCTAATATGCATTGAGTCTCAAAAATAGATTTTTTTTCTCTCTTAAAGTGGTACAAGTCGATCCACCACTTTTGTGAATATTTTTTTATTAGAGCTTGGTTACAAATTGAAGTGACACCCTAACATACTTTAAATTTCCTCATGGGTCATGGTGGATGTACTATGGATCTTGGTAGATAAAAAAAAAAATTAGAAAGGTTTTCTACAAATATGTTTTGTTATAGGGATTAAAATATATTAAAACTTGTTGACTCATCTTCCACAACTAATGGTAGGAATTTTGGCTTTGACACATGAAATTCTACTTCTAAATTCCTCTGAGTTATTGGTCAAGCTTGATCAATGTAGATCAATCCTCATCACAAAGGTATTTTACTTTACTATCTCATGATTTCATATTGTAGGAATAAAATAATATTGCCCCAAACCTTAGTGGCAAGCCCAATTATGACTTGGACTTCATGAATCGATGGTGGAAGGTTTAGCTTTCTACCCTTCCATTTTCTCTTACAACTCCTAGTATCCATTGATTTGATAAAATCAATTATGTAGGATTAAACTTAGAGCCAAGTCTATTTACTTAATACTTTGGTACAAATTTAAATAATATTTCTTAAAATGTTGAGTTATAACCTCTCAACCACTAACACAATAATATTTAGGCATCATATTAACAACCTTTTGGTATGTGAGAGAATGCCAAATAATATTACTAACATCATAATACAAAGTCCAGTGTAGTCAAAATAGTAGATTAGATAGCAAGTGCAAACTATCTAAAGACGATCCAACAATTCATGGGGGTTCAAAACTAATATTTATAACTAACATTTGAGAATCCCTATGAACCAACCAAAGTTCCATGCTACCACACATTAACCAATATTGGGATCCTTAGGCTTAATGAGCATAAAAATAACTCAAAATTATCATATATTGTCATATCAAACAAATTCAATGGCCAACAAAGGATAAGACCTTAATAAATAAAGCACTCTACCCTTGAAAATCTAGAATGTTGCTACCATGAACAAGAACTCATATCTCAATTGCAACAAGGAAGGCTAATCATTAATGAAATTTAGGGAAGGATCAAAATCATGAAGTCATGAAAAAAGTTCATGAAAATATATCTCAAATCAAACATTAACACAAAGGGCCATGATAAAATAAGGGAACGATGGAGCTAAACAAGGGAAAATAGAATGAAGCCTAAGTTGAAATTTCTATAATTTTTTATCAATGATAAAGAAAAAGGATATTAGGGGAAGCTAGGAAAAAGGGGAAAATAGGGATGAGAGATAGCAAAAAGAATTTTTTGAAAATATAGTGCAAGAAATTTCATTATAGTTCTAGTGACTCATAGGGTCTTTGTCACCTATGGGAAAATATGAACCCAACCAAACCATGCCACACTTTAATCCATTGAGCAAAAAAACTAGGAAAAGAAAGAAATATCACCCCTCATTTGGAAGAGGAACATTGTTTCACATAACATCCACCTTCTTTCATAAAGTTCAAAGAAACCAAATTCTACCAAGAATGCAAAACCCTGAAATAGACATCTACTTAAAAAGAACAAAATCATTGCAATGTTGCAGGAAAATTATTTATGAAAATAAAAAATAAAATACTACCTACAAAATGAATTCATTCATCGATAGGGAGAAGTAGTTTTTCTTGATGGAGTGGTGAATCCCATTGAATTACATCAATATAACTATTCTTAGTGAGGTATGAGAACTCGTCAAACAAGTTGGACATGTCATCATCCTCAAAACCCATATAAATTTCTTGTCATATGAGCTCCTCCATAGGAGACAAAGACTCATCACCTTCATTTATCTTTATAAAATTTCTCATATTTATTGCAACCAAGAAGTCATAAGTAATTTTAGCTTCAATAAGTTATTTAGTACATGAATTTTTTTATAGAATTCATGGTTCAATCTCATTTTCATTCAATGTGATGTGTGCAACACAAAATAGGCCCCTTTTCTAATTTTTTCTTCATGCATGACAAAAAATCTCAAATTAATCAAATCCTAGAGGATTGATGGATGTATTTGATCCCACACATTCATCATCTGCAATGAACAACTTATCTTGTACTATTAGGTGTAGATCTTCAAATTCAAGGTTTGTGAGAGATTGAGGAAAAAATAGAGTAAAAAATTATCCATTAAAAGATATTAACTTAGGGGAATCTTATGAAACAAGTTTTTTCATCTCAACCACCTCCGTTAAAGATTAGTACACATAGTAAGAGGGAAGCTAGGTCAACACAATATTTATATTGGGTCACACTAGACAACTTGTGAGGGGATACAAGGAAGAGGGAGTGATGAAGCAATAGAAAAGTCTATAGAGAGTGGTTCTTTATTAGGTACAAGTGATTGGAAACATAGTTCTTTAAAGTGTAGAAGCATTCTTTATATTTATTCTCCATTTATCTTTTGTAAATATGTGCTCCATATGCTCACTTCCTCTCAATTTATTTCAAGGCTTGTGTTATCCTATGCATTTCAACAAACATAGCCACACTAATTTTCTCTAAGGCATCTCTCTTAGAAAGAAAAAGTTCATTCTTCCACTCCAAAGAATCCTTCAACCCTTGATTTTCTACATGGGCACCTTCAAATTATTGATTGAACTCTTCATTTCATCCATGGCTTGCTTCAACCATTGTACTTCAATGAGTGTCTTAGACTTAGCCCTCTTGATGTATTTCTCATATTCATATCTCTTGATATTTCATTCCTCCTTGAAATTCCATTGGTTCAACTACTTACAAAAGGATTGTGAGTAGGAAATAGTTGGGTGCTCCATTTGATAAACATGGCCATAAAAATAGGGGTATTTTTACATTCTCTTCTCCTTATCTCTCTCTACATCTCAATGATATATCATGGAGTGTGATCTAAAAATTTAATGATAAAAATGTTTCAATTTAATCTAAAAATCTATCTACATTGTTATGGACTATGAAAATTAGATGCCTTTAATAGGGGTATTGGGACTAGGTGTACAATTTTTGTATGTGACAAAAATTTCAAAGAGATTGTAGACTTGAAAAATATCATAAACCAAGGGAAAGGTAACCATTCAAATTCTCTTTGATCACAACATGGATTCACCAAGTGAAGTGTAAATGCTCCAACATAGTAGATAACCATGATTTCTTAGTAAAAGTCACGGTTGATAACTTTTAGGCTTGAGATTGAGCATAGTCATTAGGTGAAAAGGGAAAGGATTAAAAATAATAAGGTTAATATTACACTAAGATATTAACTAGAATGGGATGAGGTCCCACTAGACATGCTAGAAATTGTTAAGAGGTCTAAATTTTTTGTTTAGGACCAACACATCATGAATGCTTGACAATAATGGAAAGAATTGCAAGTGTAGAACATGACCTGCAAGTCAATCTCCAAGATTAAAGGAACTGGCTCCTTGCAATATTTTCAATGAGCTCTCACTTTTCACTTAAAAGAGGAAAAAGGAAAATGGAGAAGAATATGGAAATAAAACCTAATCTATGAAGGCCATAAGCCAAGAGAAGGGTTTATTTCCATGGAACTAGGGATTATACACATGATTCAATCAAATTCATCAAGAATACCTATATTAAAATAGAAGTAAGGAATAGGGGATAACACTTCTAGATAAAGTAGATGAGCACAAAAATCGTCACCAAAGTGCTCACATAATCAACAAAATAAAAAGAGGCAATGATAAATAACACATTTGTATTGACTATAATGAGGATCAAGAGAAAAAGAGATATAATTACCTTAAGGATTAGAACTACAAAAATGGTAGGGCTTTACCTAGAAATTTCCACCAACATTTTTAGGTCATAAGAGATCATTACATTTATAAAAAGACTTTTTTAAACCCACAATGATATTTTCCTCCCAAAATAAGAGTTTAGATTTGCAAGCTGATTGAGGAGATGGTGATATCTCCATGAATTTAGCACATTAAATTCCTTTTATGGTGGTTGAAGTATAATGTGTAGGCCACATGTGTACATGTTAGACTAAACTCATTAGCCTAGAATTCCTTAGACAGTAGTTGAGAGATCTTGAGTAGAGTGCAAGGTTATCTATTTTAATGAATTAGATCACTATGTGCTATGGAGATCGTCCTTGAGTAGGTGAACTATATAAGTCAAGGATGGAGTCCTTGAAAATAAGTGACTAATTATGAATGCTAAATATATTTGTGAGGCAAAAATTTTATTGTTGTAGAATGGCCACAATTACTGTAGAGGAGCCACAAAATTTAGAAGTGGATAATATAAGTTTGTCACAAATAAGAAACATCAAGAACATGTTGGTGTAGGTTTTTATTTTCCTAGTGATTTAATTTATTTTCCCTTAGGCCTAGGTTTTTCCTACACTTTATTAAGGTTTGTTAGGATAATAAAGTGAGTTTATGACTAGGAGATAAGTGTGTGGTGTCCCTTTCCTTAAAGGGTGGAACCAGTTTCCACTTTTGGTGGTCCATTTCCACTTTTTGTGGCTGATTCCTATTGGTTAGATCTTCCACCTACATCCTCTCCTTAGTTCTATATAAACTCACTACCGAGATTGTATTTCCATCTTTTATGTATCTTTGCATTGTATCTTTTCAGCTTGGAAGCTCTTAATGCAATATTGTCATATTGACATTGCATAATCTCTCAAAGTCCTGGTTTGCATTCTTATGTTTTTTCAATTTATGTAACTTTGATTTTCTCTTAAAAATTTCCTTGGGTTATTCAATCTATTTCATATTTCTAAAACATGTCTCACACTTAGTAGACCATTGAATGAATTCTATTTTGGTAGATTAGATGACGCGCGCTAAGTTATGGTAAAAGACTTCTCTATTTTCTCTTAAAGTCCCATAGCTTGATTCACCACTTTTATGAATGCATTTTCATTAAATCTTATTTGTGGATTGAAGTGGCAATGTGCAAACTTTACATCTCCTCGGGGTCATGATATATGTATTGTGGATCTTGGAAAATTGGATTGAAGTTTATAAAGTCTCTTTGTAAATTTGTTTTTATCACAGTGAGTAAAATATATTAAAACTTGCCAACTCATCTTACACAACCAACAAAGGGATTTTGGCTTTGACACATTAAATTTTATTTCTAAAGGCCCATGATCATTGGTCAAGCTTGATCAAATGATGTGGATTGGTCCTCATCACAAATTTATTTTACTTTACACTATCTCACGAATTCATAATAAGGGAATAAAGTAATATTGCACTAAACCTTTAGTGGTGAGCCTTGATGATGACTTTATTTCACTAAACCTTTAGTGGTGAGCCTTGATGATGACTTGGACTTCATGACCCAATGATGAGAAGTTTATATTTTTGACCTTGTACTTTCTTTATGATCTCCTAATGTTCATTGATTTGACAAAATCAATGGTGTGTGATTAACCTTGGAGCTAAAGTCATGTCCTTAATACTTCTTAAGAAAATATTTAAATAATATTTTCTTGACTATTGAGATAGAAAATCTTGACTAATGATACAACAATATTTAGGCCTCATATTGATGATCTTTATAGAATCTGAGAGAATTCCATGTGACACTACTAAGATCATAATGCAAGGCCCATTGAACACAAATAAGTAGATTAAGAAATTGACACAAACTACCTGAAGATGATTTAATGATTCATGAAGGTTTATAAGTAAATTTATCATTGATATTTGGGAACCCCATGAACTAACCAAATTACCATGTTCGCACAAACCAACCAATACTGGGAGCCTTAGGCACCATGAGCATAAAACTAACTCAAACCTCCTATAGAATTTTAGATCTAAGAAATCCAATGGCTAATAAAGGTTGAGACCTTAATATGTAAATAACTTCACTTGATGTACAACTTAGAACAAGACCACCATGAATAAGAACTCAGAGCCCAAATGTGGCACAAGAGACTAATCATTAATTAAGTTCAAGGAAGGAATCAAAGCACATGAGAATGAAATAAGGCCATGAAAAGATCTCTCAAATCATATGTTAATATAGAGGGCTAGGATAGAAGAAGGGGAAAATGGAGCTAATTAGGGTAACATGGAATGGAGCCTTGGTTGAAATATCTTAGATCAATTATCAACATTTGGGCACAAGGAAATTAGGGGAAGCTAATAAAAAGAGGGATGAGATGTTGCAAGAAGAAAAGTTTTACAATGTAGTTCAAGATATCACACTATACTAACTTATTTGTAATTTTTCATTATCAATAAAATGGGGGTTTCAAAAAGGGTCCCATCCCTTTCACAAAAGAGTACCCAAAAACTTTCAACAACACAATGGGATTTCCCATAGAAAAAATGGTCATAAATAAAACTAAACTATAACTAAGAAGTAGTAGAAAAATAATCAAATAATAGAGAACATACACACACACACAATTGCACAAACAGAAAAAGAGAGAATCGACCATTGTTGCGTCCCACTCCTTATGAGTTCTACATGTTCAATAAAGTCTACATGCTCAAAGTTCGAAGAAATCAACCCCTTTATTTTCCTACCACAAGTTGGAGAGCTAGGGCCAAACTAATTAGAATGAACTAGAGTTTCATGTTTTCCCTTGAAGATATTTAAACTCTGCATAGTTTTTAATTATGGTCATACTAATACCAACCATAGTGTGCAAATTCCTTTTAATATAATGGATTTCTAGCTCAATGACTTAATCCTTTCTTCCAGATTCTCAGAATTGAAGATTTAATGCTACCTTTGTTAATTCTAACAAAAAAAATCATAATTGAATGGTGGAGCGAGCCCATCTTCTCTAAATCACAATCTTTCTACCACTTTTTCAATAATAAATGATAATTTTTTTCTTTTTTAAATAGATGTTTTCCATTCAATTTCAAAAATTAATAATAATATAATTTAATAGATTGAATAATTGTTAAGACAAAAAAATGTATATCTTTTAACTTGCTCATTAAATGTATAAGTCCAAATGCTATCATCCAATTTGTAACATGATTAAGTAAATAGAGTTTGGCATACCATCAAAAAGCCATGTTTAAACACGGCAAAGGCTATCCAGCCCCCAAAACAACATGGGGGCATCGAATGCCATGCCTCTGCATGCATACCCTGACAGTCGTGCGTAACTAACCATGTGTTGCAGGTGTTTCTCAGAGTTTTTTTGTTTTACGTGCCCAGCTATTCCTTTTAAATGATTTTATATTTATTTTTAAATTTGTATAATTTTTATTTTTATTTTAGATTTGGTTTTTTTAAGTATAATATAATGTAATAAACATATATAATATTTTTTTTATACAAATATAATTATATTAATATATATTGTAAAATTATATATTTAAAATATATTATATATATTGCAATAAATGTGATATATAATATATTTATTAATGTAAGTTTTTTTTTTCTCTAATATATTTATATACTAGCATATCTATATTTAAAAAATATATCTAATGTAGGCCCAAAGATATATTTGTGGAGGCCCTATGATATAAATAAAATCAAATAATCATTAAATAGTTCTAAAGTAAAAAGTAAAATAACTCTTAAGTAAAATAACTTAAGAGTGACAAAATAACCTAATTATAATATTAATTGAATTTTATTTATTTTTTAAAGAGAATACCTATTAATCTACTAAAAATATATGTAATCACCATGTTTTAAAATAGGAAAAATTAACATTAATTATTTTTGAATAATAAGTTTGTAACTATCTTGACCTAATTATGTGTTTTGTGTTTATATGGATCATTAAATATACTAAAATATATCTATTCAAAAATATGTTTAATAAATTTATAAATTTTATTTCATTGATCTATTTAATCAAAGTGTTAAAAGTTCATAATGTTTTATTTTTAACATTGAACTCAAACGTAAAAGTGCTTCTGATTTAACTATGTGTGTTTTTACAACAAGTTTTAATCACTAATATAATAATTAGTATATCAGGTTATAAATAGAAACATATTAGTTTAATTAAAATATATCATTAAATTATAAAGGGTTGTGCACCATTCTTTTTCAATTCAGTTTAAACCTACACTTTCTTTTTTCATTTCTCTATATATTATTAGTCTATTTTTTCGATCTAATTTCTTTCGTGATTAAATATTATTTACTGCCCCTTTTAACTCCTATGCTCTCCTACCCTTGATTTTTTTATTCACGGTGCAATGTGTAAGACTTTAAATTGTTTAGGGTTACAGTTAGGGCTGGGGTTAGGGTTAGGATTAGGATTAAAGTTAGGGTTAGAAATAGAATTAGGATTACAATTGGGGTTATCATTACAATTAGGGTTAGTGTTAGGGTTGGAGTTAGAATCAAGATTAGCATTATGGTTAGGGTTAGACGTAGAATTAGAATTAGGGTTGGATTTAATGTTAGTATTAGGATTATTGCTAATATAAGGATGAGGATTAGTGTTAGGGTTACAGCTAGGTTATAGCTAGGGTTATGTTAGATCTAGGGTTCATTTAAGGTTAAGGTTATAGCTAGGCTTATGATAGATCTAGGATTCATTTAGAGTTAATATTATGATTAAAATCTAACCCTAACTTCATTAAAAAATTTGAATCTAAAAGAAAAATATATATGTTAGATTGTTAAAATAAAATAAAAAATTATATTTAAACATCTAAAATAAACATTATAAATTGATATAATAATATTGTAAATTATATAATTATATAATATATTATATTATATATTTTAATATAATTTTTTATATATTATATATTATTAGAATAATATGTTTATTCTAATAAATATATTATGGAATTTGTAATATTATATATTAAAAATATGATGTTATAAATATATATAATATTTTTTTATATAAATATAATTATATTAATACATAATTTTTATTTTAGAAGTTTAAATATATTTATTACAAATCTAACATATAATTTTTATTTTAAGTATAACATATTTTTTCTTTAAGTATATATTTTAATATATTATATTATTATATTATATTATAATATCATAATATTATATATAATATATTGTAATAAATCTAATATATAAATATATTAGAGAAAGAAAAAATAATCTAAATTTATAAATATATTTTAAATATATAATTTTACAATATATATTAATATAATAATATTTATATAAAAATATATTATATATGTTTCTTACATTATATTATACTTACAAGAAAAAAACCAAATCTAAAATAAAAATAAAAATTATACAAACTTAAAAATAAATATAAAATCATTAAAAAGGAATAGCTGGGGCACGTAAAACAAAAAAATTCTGAGAAATACCTGCAGCGCACGGTTAATTAAGCACGGTTGTCAGGGTATGCAGAGGCATGGCATCCGATGCCCCCATGCTGTTTTGGGGGCTGGATAGCATTTTCCATTTAAACACAATATAGCTCAACACTATTTCCTATATTTGATCATTTTTAGTTTTAAACATTTAAAGAAGGTTGAAAACATGGATAACCACCATTGGCCTAAAACAGCTATGAAGGAGACGCTAGATCGTAGGAAGAAAACTTGGATGAAACAAAACCACAAGTGGATGAACAAGTGGGACATCAATTTGCATGAGTGTCCTAGCACTGAAAAATTCAGAACTGCCATGTGGACAAACCAGATTGGGCAAAAAAAAGCATACTACATCAAAGAGTTTAACCCGACAAAGGATCATGGTGAAAAAACTTATTTAGGTGCAGATATTAAAGGGAAAGCGAGGGTGTTAGTGGCACAATTGAGGACGGGATCACATCACCTTAGGTGTGAGACCGGTAGGTGGAAGATACCCAAGGAAACAAACAATAAAGGGGTTGTGGAAACAGAATGGCACTTCATCATGGAATGCATTGCTTACGAGGATATCCGCACTCAGCATGAAAATAGTTTGAAAGTGGACAATATGCACCAACTATTTGAGGAAGATAAGATTAATCAGACGGCTAGCCTTCTAGTCAAACTTAATAGCAGGAGATCTGAACAGCTATGAAGGACGTCATTAAAATCTTTCATTCATTCAAGGACCGTTACACTTCTGACTAAATTTTGACCGGCTATTTTTATTTGTTGAAAAATCCATTTTGTACTAACCAACTAAATTAACCGCCAACACAAGCTTCCCACCATCTTAACTTCTTCCTTGATATCCGGAGGCCACATTTTACAAAACCACAAGTGGATGAACAAGAACATCAATTTGCATGAGTGTCCTAGCACCAATAGTGAAATAAAAAGCTATGTGACTGAAAAATTCAGAACTGCCATGTGGACAAACCAGATTGGGCAAAAAAAAGCATACTACATCAAAGAGTTTAACCCGACAAAGGATCATGGTGAAAAAACTTATTTAGGTGCAGATATTAAAGGGAAAGCGAGGGTGTTAGTGGCACAATTGAGGACGGGATCACATCACCTTAGGTGTGAGACCGGTAGGTGGAAGATACCCAAGGAAACTTGGGAAGAAAGAACTTGTATTTTCTACAATAAAGGGGTTGTGGAAACAGAATGGCACTTCATCATGGAATGCATTGCTTACCCATCCCATTCAGCATGAAAATAGTTTGAAAGTGGACAATATGCACCAACTATTTGAGGAAGATAAGATTAATCAGACGGCTAGCCTTCTAGTCAAACTTAATAGCAGGAGATCTGACTTGGAAAAAAGTATGAAGACAAATTAGGCCTATTTTTGTCTCGATCCCATAGACTGTTTGGTCTTGCAGACGTCATTAAAATCTTTCATTCATTCAAGGACCGTTACACTTCTGACTAAATTTTGACCGGCTATTTTTATTTGTTGAAAAATCCATTTTGTACTAACCAACTAAATTAACCGCCAACACAAGCTTCCCACCGTCTTAACTTCTTCCTTGATATCCGGAGGCCACATTTTATCGTGGCGAGATATAAGCGGAACAGGTGTCATATTTAGCGTGTAAGTATTGTTTTGTACAATGTGTTGGCCTTAACGTTCAAATTTCAACGTTGAAAGGGGAAAAAGGGTGTTTATGAAAACTTTATTTTAGTTCATTATTAAAAAATAAAATTATTTATTTCATGGTGGCAGCGCATTTGTATTATTAATAATTACGAATAGATAATTTATTCATACTATTGTGAATAATGAGTTGTTTTAAGACAAAATTAATATATAGAAGCTAGGGAATGGGTACTTGAATGAATTAGAATTCTAAAAGTTTTCAAAGTTACAAAGAATGCATACATCAAAGTTTTACATTTTAGTATATTCAACATCAAGGGTTCTTACATTGATCATGTTAGTAGGAATGATTTTTCCAGAGTCCATTAAGAATAAGATGAAATTTTCTGGATTCAACTATTTTTTAATTAAAAAATAGAGTTGAATCAAAACAATTCATCTTATTGGTCATGTTTTTCAATAATGATTGTTATTTAAACCCCCTACTAAAAATGATTGGATGAAGGTAAAAAAGAATGAATTCTCACAAGAGAAGGTGCCCCAGTAGATGACTATGAGATCCTCTAAGAATTTGAGGAGGATTTACTTGTGCATTAAGGTATTTATGTTATGTTTTTAGTGGGATAATTCATGGTGAGGTAAGGTATTATTACTAAGATTCAAATGATCCATTTGGTTATTTGAGTTTGGAATTTAATGTCTTTTTTTGTGGGTATCGTGAAATGAAACTGATTCCCAAATTTAAAATGCAGTAGTTAAAATGATTTCACAATTTAATTTCAAAAACTTTTATATAGAGAAAATAATATAATATTTAAAAATTTGCTACTAAATGGAATATAATAAATTAATTAACCAAATACCATGTCGTGAATAAATTATTAATTTAATAAAAAGATTTAAACATTTTATTGCTCAAATAATTTATTAGGCATTAATACTTATCTCTTGAAATGTGTAGAATAGTCCCAACTATTGCTAGAATGGACCCTAGTTTAGCCTCTTTCGTCTGTGAGCAACCAGAGGAAAAAAGCATACTTTTCTGCTCTTCATGATATGTTGGTTCCTCAAGAATAATGCTCAACACTTGTGGCAAACCATGCCCTGGCTAGGACCGTCTTGAGTGCACCCTATTGTACCCCAAGTTGGACACCCACTGTAGGAGTGCCCCTTCTCTGCCTTACTCATAGCCTGCTAATCTAGAATCCTATCCCGACAATGTGCCTTATTATTTTCCTCTTTTCTCTTTTTTCCCTGTGTCCCCCTTTCCAAGTATCACA
This sequence comes from Sequoia sempervirens, assembly GCA_007258455.2. NCBI lineage: Eukaryota > Viridiplantae > Streptophyta > Pinopsida > Cupressales > Cupressaceae > Sequoia > Sequoia sempervirens. The sequence continues at coordinate 134,454,841 of VDFB02105785.1, read as the reverse complement.
TGAATTCTTATATAAGCATTAAGGGGTGGTTTTCCAAACCATCACACCCTTTCACAAGAGTTTCATTTTAATAATTATTTAACAATAATTATTTCCCCTTTCATAAAAGAGTTCTCTTAAATATTCTTCATTACTCTTTATTTTAACTAAAGAAGTATACTATCCTTTATTTTTCCATTCCCTTTATAATCCTAAAGGGTTATTTCATAAATTTATATTCTCTTGGGGAAAAATTCACATAACATCTGGGTCCATCACCCAAGTTAATATTAGCAAAAAAACATGTGAAACTTAAGTGGGAAATAATTTATAAAAAACAATTGCTATCATTAACCATGGTTGTTGGTACATGGATATCTAACGAAGAATATGTATATTTTTAATACCCTCTAAATTTTACTTTAATTAAATTAAAATATTATAGTTGTGGATTTCATTAATCATTCAAAATTTTCTAATTTTATGTGGTATGCAAATTATAATAATTAACTATTTAATAAAAGCAAAAAAATTTCTATTAGATCAATATTAAAATTAACCTAAGAGGTTTTTTTATCCTTTTCTATATTCTAAATTTATTGGAAAGAGTAAATGAAAGGTGTTTTCATTAAATAGAGAATCTAAAATTAGTGTTCTAAAAGTAGGAAAAGTATAGTTTTTTAATAATAAAAATGAGTCAAGGTCCATAAGCCATAAAATAAAAAAGGGTTTAAACCCTAGATATTACAGTGGCTTGAATCCACTAGATTTATTGTCATAAAAAATTATACATACCAACAATAGATTGATCAATGAGGAATTGAATAATCTAAAGAAATGAAGTATCTTCCATTATATTCATATTTACAAATAGACCAACCCACCTCCACACCTAGCCCACACATTGCTCTATGCATTCAAACCAAAACCACCCATATAACCAAACCTCTAATTGATCTACATAGTTGAAGCCAAATTTAAATTGCCAAAAGAATAGAGTATTGGGGCAAATGAAAATTACATGGAACTCAAGTCTTCATACTTAACTTCCTCACTCTTAACACATGGAAATATGTTACCAATCAAAATGACCTCTACAACATTGTCTGAGTCCTCATCATCATAGTATTTTAAAATGGATGGGATAAAATATATTGGACGATTAATTTTCATCACTTTTGCTATCCCTTTATTTCCATCTGTAAAAAAAAAAACATTACTTTGAAGCATGGAGATGATCTAGACAATAATTAAAATACACCTTTGATCAATGCTCCACTTCCTCAATATCATCATGCAATAAATAATACCCCATTGCATTGGAGAGTATTAAGGCATATCCCAAGGTCTAGGAAACATAGAATACATTTCTCCTTCCCCACGAATGCCCCGACTCTAGCATAAGGTTGACCATTGCAAAATAAATGCATGCAATGAGCTACATCCATGTCCTTTTCTAGTTCCCAAATTTAAACCATCCAATGCCTCAACTTATGAATTTTAATTTTCTTCTCTATAAATGTTATAAAATCTACATATATTTCCTCCCTAAACATAATTTTCCTTTGTTTCCTCCTCTTGAAATTAATTGATACTTTCTCTTAGAACACCCTTCTTTCCTCACCTTCCCCAATTTATTAGTTGTAGGTGTCATTTGTCTCACAACACACACCACAAACAAAAAATATTAGGATCATATCAAATAATATAATTCATATCCCCTGCCACCAACTTCTGTAGGTAGGGAATTCATGCATCCATTTTTTATAATGTTATATCTATCATGTCAATCATCCTTAGTTATCTCATCAACCAATATTACACCCCATCTTACTAGGTCATTATCAGGTTATGATATAATTTGTATATCTTAGAAATGAGATCTAAAAAATCCTTAGGGAAATTCTATCTCCACTACTTCCAAATCCTTCCCTCCTCCTTTAAGACAAACCTCTCATTAGCAACCTAGTCTACTACTAGATTCCACAAATCCTAATGTGATTGTAAGAAATCCCTTCAAAATTTCTAGCAAAAACCCTTGTCTTAGATAGAATGGTGTCTAAGAGCCAGTTGTTACATCCTCCTCATGTATCTAATAACTAACTTAGAATCTCCCTCAACTTTAAGCCACCTTCACCATCTCTTTTTTTATTCTCAAACCCTAGAGCAATGATCTTTATTTAGAGATATATGTTATTTATCTCATTCCCAAAATAATATGCATAAATACAAAGAGGCTAACCCTCCTCATCCTTGAAAACACAACCTCCCCATGCTACACCAAAATTTTCTATAGCCACTTCATCAAAATTAAGCTTATCTCATCTTGTATTAGGGCATCTCCATATAATAGCATTATCATTCTTGGTCCTACTAATCAAAGTACAATCCAACCATTAAAACCTTTACCAAACCCCATCCCACTCCTTTTCTTTAGGCTTAATATCCCAGTCTTCCTTCCAACCTCGATCTCCCAACTCCTTCAAGGTTGACTCAATATTATCCTAAACTATTTCCACTATCATTATTCTATCTTGCAATATTCTTCAATTTATTTCCAACAAATAATATAAATTAATGGTGTCCAGAATAGTCCAAAATGATCTTCAGACCCCTACTCTTGATTTTCGCATTCTACCTTGATTAAAGACTACTGGCATTGACTAGAATCGCCCATTTCAACCCCTATCTTCCTAAAACTCAATATCAAAATAAATAAAGATATGTTCATTCATTTATTGATTATCCTTACATAATATATATCTTGAAGGACCCACCTTCTCTAACTTTTATAACACATCCCAACTAAGGACCCTTCCATTTGTTGCAAACCTAGAGAAATGCATTTTCCTTTGATAATCCATATTCTTGTTAAATATTTATCATAGAGAAGTCTCTCACTACCCCTTCCTTGATTCTCAAGTAGTGATAAGATGAATTAATTGAAATACTACCACTAACGTCCTATCCTAGACCAATGAATACTCTCTTTCTTTCACTAAATTGGCCAATTGGAAAGGGTATCCATTAGAATTTGGAAGCATGAATTAACATCTAGAGATACCATAATAAGATCAATACATTCATTTCCATTCATTGAAACCTTCCAATAATACATTAACCTTATGACAACACCCCCTTCAAAGTGTATGACAACATGCCTCATACTTTCTATCTCTACCAAAGTTGACTTCTAAATTCATCAATCCTACTAAAACCTAATTTTATCCCATTTCCCTAATCTATTCCTCAAATTAATCCAAATGTATTAAAAATAGGCCCTCATAAAGTTCTAAATGCTTGATCCTAATAAAAAAACCATCTCACATCTAGAAAGTCCCTCCACCCCACTTAGAATATATTTTTCTTCAGTAATGTAGTTTTAGAGTTTATCCTTATTCTCATCTATCCCTGACAATAAAATTCCCCAACACCCTATTCATCCAATTGCACTAGCGAAAATGCAAACCTCCTAATTTCCTAGGATGATAGGCCTCATCCTATTTTACAAATATTTGTCTTTAGGGTACTCTAAACCACACCCAAGAAATTTTCTTTAAATGGACTCTATCAACTTAGCCACCTTACTTAATTTTTTTAAAATTACATGATGTATAAATAGTAATACAACCAAAGAAACTTTTATCTGAGTATTTGTACTTGCTAGATAAATTCATATCCCTTTCCATGATGATTGTTAGCAAGAAAATTGGGATCACAGAATAGAGTTATGAGCCCAGGAGTCTTGTGTGTTGTATTTATACCCCAGTGACTATATTGGGAGAATGATTAGAGGGAATGTGGTATAAAATACTAACATGTGGTATCTTAATATAGATTTAAGAATATGTCATACTATTTTTAAACTTTCATAAACATCATAATTATGAACTTCCTTTATATATTCCTTACTGCATATAGAAATAGATATATTGGCTTCTTCTCTTATCATATTCCCTCCTTGCTTACTATTAACATATTACATTCTACATGCCCCATCATGGGTTAATAAGGGGCCTCATCTCCACTCTTATTTTCAAGGAGAATATTTTTCTCTATGCTTCTTTTCTCCCACACCCTTATCTTAAAAATATAGATTGCTAACATCCTTTTTTATGTCTTTACTATATTTCTTTGTGATATGTTCTACTTTGCAACATCTAAAGAATCTAATCAACATGAATTCATAATCCAACTCTCAAATCTAATATCTCAAAGTTTATTTCAATTTAATCACTTGTTTGATAAGTTTAATTAAGTCCAAATTTACAAAAATCTGAGCATAAGCGACTAACTAGTCACTTCAATGGCTAATGATGTCTAGATAAACATTCTCAATGAATCAAACTAAATTACCCAGAAATGTCCTTTGACCATAATTCTTATGGTAATTTATACGGATAAATCCAGAGTAACACTTCCTTTATAAAATCCTTAGTCAAATCAAATCCATGTGATTAGGCCCTAATGTAAAGCCCCATATTCCACATAAATCAAGGGACTCCTTTAAGAAATTTATTCTTAAATACATTTCTTAAATATGATTTGAATAAAACTAAAGTGAAGAAACTTACCCATGGATTAGGGAAATTTGACCACTTCTAATTGACCCAAGTCTTGATTCTATTGATCAAGGGACAAATCCTAATGAACTTAGAAATAACCACCCTATTTTTCAATCGTTCTACTATCTAGTTTATGCAAATTTTAGGGATATTGATGCAAGGTATGTCTGGATGTCCACTTCCACATTGACATCTGTAGACGTCCAATTTGATCACTTCCATATGATCAAACGCGTCTCCTCATTCATCTGGTTCCTCATCCCCTCTGTCAATATTAATTAAACCAGTTGTTTAATTAATACCCTGCATCTTGCACAAAGGTCCTAAAGTATTTAATTTAATACCTTACCCCTTTTCCTCCTCTGAATTAAATAAATATACCCTTTTATTTAATTTAGTCATATTCCCCTTTTGAATTAAAATTTATTTTTAATTCATCTTTTCTCTCTCATGGTCACATCCTCCAACTTTTGCAAGTTGGTCCCTAATCCATTTTAATTACTTCATCTTCTTCTAACTAACTAGGGTTAGCATGTGCACACCCTTAATCATCATTAAGGTCACATCCTCCATAATTTCCCACTTGCTTCTAATGAGTCATTAGTCCATCTAACTGAGTACTTGCACAACTCTAATCATTTGGTTAACCTAACCTAATCCTCATCCTATTTATGGCATGTCCTTGAGTCAACCTTATTAAAGGCTTTCTCCCTTTGGGCAAGGCATCTCCCTTCCCCATGTGAATTTTTAATTCACCTTTTAAACCCCCAAGGCACCCAAAAGGAATTTTTAATTCCTTCACTTCTCCCCACATGTCCTTCACTTATTCTTTATTCTTTTTCATCTCCCCATGAGAATATTTGAGGAATTTTTAATTCCTCACATGTCCTCTCACCCACATGGGGACAAGGACCTCCTTTATGAGGAGATCTTGTCCAATCCTACAGTTTTGTACCCTCCATGTCATGTACCCTTCCTTCCACCTCATGTCCACTTCACCTTTTAGGGCTATCTCACATGCCACATGTCAAGATGTGAGGGCTTGTGAGTTCTCAACTCACCTTAGCCCTACATCTTGATATTTGTGGCTCAATCTTGACCCTCCATTTCCCCTAGGAATTCTCAAAAATCCTATAAATACCCCCTCTTTTCTCTCATTTTGGGGAGATCATTTGTGCTAGCCAAACTCTTGCAGTTTTGTTTCTCAACCAACACTTAGCTATTTTCATGTTTCCAAGCATCATTTGCATCTCACATCTCACATCTTGTGCCATCCAAGGAGCATACACATCAAAGATCGAAGGGCCAACCAAAGGATCGACTCAATGTAAGGTATAAAGTTCCATTTTGTTGCTTTTACTTTGCATTGTTTCCAACTTAGGCTAATCTTGAGGTGCAGGTTGTTTTAATTGTTTATTTGCACTCTTTGGCTTGTTGCTTGATTTCTAATGCTCACATTCGACCTATCACATTTATCTTGTCCCACCCGTCAAATTTCAGCTCAAACGGACACCCGAGTCAAAAGTTATGGCCTTCAGAAGTTTTGGTGTAAAAATCAAAACCCCCAAAAATATGGTTTTTTGATAAATTTTGAAAATTTCAAGACATGGGTTTTGTCCGGGGCGTCGAAAGGAAAAATGGGTAGGAAATTTTTTTTGTGGGCTGCCTTGGATTGCGCGGTTCCAGTGGCAGGCCCACCAACACCTACCGGATCTCGGGTCAACAATCCACCATCAACGCAACGTGGGAGGAGGATTTGGGGACGGGGATTTGGAATGGATGGACAAAGATGGATGGACATGAAGATAGGGGATGGATGGATGGATGGATGGATGGATGGATGGATGGATGGATGGATGAAGGATGGACAGTGGATGGGATGATGGGAGGATGGGGGGATGGGAAGATGGCAAGGATGTGCTTGGACAGGATGAATGATGTCTCCAAGGACCATAGCACAAAGGAAGATAGATGCCCCCACTCTAGATATGTCATGTGCGAGGAGGCATGAAGGATGCAAGACAAGTGGATGAGAAGATAAAAGAGTGAGATGGATGAAGATATGATGCATGGATAAGTAAGGGAGATGGAAGGTAGCATGACAGGTGGATCAAGAAGGTAGACGAGTGCGAATGACAGTTGGGATAGTGTACGTATGATGGGAATGTATGCCGAGAGGCGTCCAAAGCATGTTTATATTTTTGCCCCATTGTTATCAAGATCACAAGGAGGATGGAAGTATGGGGACAAGTGAGATATGCCAAGCAAAATGTGTAAGATAGGGAGGATGGAGGGGATGAATGAAAAGGATGTATAGGATGGAAGAGGGTTTGCATAGTCGAGAGCGTAGCAGGAAGCATAGCAGATGGAGGGAATGCAAATCAGGAAGCTGCCCCCAAGTGTAGATAGGGATTTACGCATGATGCCTGTTTGGCAGGTTTTCATCATGGTACTTATCCAAGGCGCTTGTTTTCCAAGTTTTCACCATTGGACGGATTATTTCTCTTTACTATTTTTTTATTTTTTTTTTTACTTTTTTTTTTTGACTTTTTGGATAGCATGCAAAAGGAGATGGATAAGATATGGTGGAGGTTAATAAGTTGATTTAGAAGACATGCGATAAGGATATGGATGAAGGACTCAAGCATCAAGTTCCATACGAGTATTAAGATTCATGTTCGAACCGACTATTGATGTGTTGGTACAACCTTAGGATAAAATGGATTATGCAGAGGATGAATGAGAGGGATTTGATGGGGAAGATAATGGGATAATGGGTGGATGTTGGAATGGTATGGATAGAATGATGGGGTGGATGTGTGATGGGGAGATGAGTTTAGGACCAACATTGGCACATGTGGTGATGGATGTGAAACGATAAGAGGACTAATGGATGGAGAATGTGAGGATAATGGAGGAGATGGAATAGTGAATTTTGGGACATAGGGACCCAAAACAGACTTAGGAGATGAAAGGTGGGTATGGTTAGCTTTTGGATTAGCAACTTTGGATGTTCTTACAGATTTTTCATTTGATGGCATTGCATCTTTTTCCTTTGGGATCCACATGGTTTTAATTTTTTCATTGCCTTTGCTTTAGCCATAGATTTGATTTGATTTGGGATTTGTTTTTCTTTCTTTTACCATGTCTTTAGAGGGGACATGGGAAGTACTTGGATTCATGGATGTTTGGATTTATGCATTTTTATGTTAGCATCCAAAGTGCATTTATTAGAAATGGGATGGGTGTGAGGGGATGGACGATGTGGAGCAATGGAGGTAGGAGTATGGGGATTACGTGTAGATGGGGGATGTTTAGGTATATGCCTTTGTTGATCCTGATTACCGGATATGCGAGAGGGATGTTTATGATGGATGACATGTATAGGTGTTGGATGGATGAGCGAATGAGATGGAGGAGGTGATCTTGGGATATACGAACCCAAGATGGATAGAGTGGGTGGAGGGCCATAAGAACCCAAGATGGATGCAGTAGATGAAGGATGGGAGATTGTGGATGGAGGGATGTAAGGACCCAAAATAGATGGAGCAGATGAAGGAGGAATATGGACGGTTGTTTTGAGGTGATATGATAGAGGAGGAGGGATTGTAGCATATGATTTGATGGAGCGATGGGAAGAGCTGACATTTCTTTTGGAAAAGGCTCGTTGAGGACGTCTAGACGTTGTACCAACATCTTTAGATTGTGAGTCTTGGGGAATAGATCCAAGACCTTGCATGTAGATTTGTTCTTTGACTTGAATGGGCTCTAAAATACCTTGCTCGTGAAGGCCTAGACCTTTTCCTTGATAGTTCATGTTCTTGAGCATGTGATCCATTTTAGGATTTTTGTTATTCTGAAAACATGATGTGTGTCCATTATTAGGTGGGGGATGATGGGTGGTATATACACTGTGTTCTTCTTCTGCAAGGAGGCCACCATGGAAGAATGTGAGAGTACCAAGGGGATATGCAAGCGGTGTGGGGATAGCATTTTTAGGCGATGATGGGGGATCCTGAGAAGGAGATGGTGGGATAGCAGCATTTGGATGGGTGGTATCGGGAGAGGGAGTAGGGGATATGATAGGATCTGATTTTGTGGTAGTAGGCTCATGAAATGGAGATAGAGATGGAATGGTAGAATCTTGAATGTCGAGAGGATCATGGGATGGAATGGATTGGGGACTATGATCTTGCGGTAGACTAGATGGGATGATAGGATCTTGATCTTGAGGAGGGGATATGTTGGCATGCTTTGGATTAGGCTCTTGGCATGACTCATCGTGTGCGGGAGGCATGATAATGGAGTCATGGGGGGACTCTTCAAGTGGGGAAGATGGAAGGATGGGGGATTCAAGATATTCCTGGGAATGGATAATAGGAGTGGAAGAAGTGGATTGGATTTGGGTGTCAGCCGAGTAGGTCTGGATGTGGCTCTGGAGTAGGGAGGGGTGTTCAATGGATTTGGTAGATGGGATGGTAGGGAGATGGGAACTTAGGGGTGGATGTAGGAGGGATGTGATGGTAGGGAGATGGGGACCAAAGTGGGATTTAGAGGATGTGGGATGGCAGGAGATGGGACCTGCCAACTGTGAGGGATGTGATGGTAGGGAGATGGGGACTCAAAGGGATCTCGTGAGGGATGTGATGGTACTACTCAATGATAGGTGTTGGATGGAGAAGGGTCTCTGGCCACCAATCCACCATGGATGATGGGTTGGGATGTCATGGTTCCACGACTGCAATGTGTGGAGTGGGAGATGTTTCCTTTGTTATAAGTCCATGGAGAAACTTGGATACGCTAGGCTGAGATGGCGAGGTGGGAGTGGATGAAGGTTTATGGATTAGTGGGGGATTAGGACTAGGGATTGGTGGGCTAGGATTAGATAGGGGAATGGGATTGGATGCAGGATTGGGAATAGATAGGGGATTAGGTGAAGGGTTAAGATAGGGGTATTGGCATGGAATGGACAATGGATGCGGTGGTGGATTGTGGTATGGGGATGGTGGATGAGGATGGGAAGATGAATGTAGGGATTAATATAGGGAGATGGCGGATGTTGGATTAGGGGTGGGGTTGAAAATGGAATGAAGGGAAGATGTGGATGGAAAGGACAGTGGAATGGGGTAGTGGCAGTGGATGAAGGTTGGAGGGATGGATGGATGGAGGTGGATGTGGATGGGTGGATGGATGGATGGATGGATATGGATGGATGAAATGGGAAGGTAGTATGGTGGAATGGAGGAAGACATGATGGATAACCTAATGGTGGATGGATGGAATGGTGGAGAAGGAAGGAAGGGGACGAATGGATCAACAAAGACTTTATCATCGCTGACGAATTGTATTCTGAATCATCATTGATGATGATGAAGAATTCAAGATGATGAAGGATAAAGATGATGGATGAATGATTTTGGATGGAAATGGACATTCAAATTAGGATTTAGGATCGATTGGACAGATTAGATGATTGGATGACACGATCGATCGATTTGATGATCGGATTCGATTATCAAAGGATGATTATGACAATCGAATCCGCCCCGAGATGGAAGTAGATTGATCATCGAAGATCGATTAGGATGATTGACTGACTGACTGACTGACTGGATTGGATTGATTGATGATCAACGATCGATCGATGAAGATCCGACCCGATGGACGATGAAAGACCACAAACCCGCCCAGATCATCATCATCCATTTGACCCAGACAACCGACTGGATCCGATTAAAGGACTAAGAGATGATTAAATCAATCCACTTTCGGAGATTGAAAATGGATTGATTGGGCTTAACGATGATGATTAACTTAGGGATGGCTGACAACCTTTAATGATGACTATCGACCTACACTTCAATTTGGATAATAACCCTAGATGAAGTTCAGAGGATTTGGGCGGGGAAAACGATGATTTGATTGGCAAAAGGGATGATAGAAATGGATGAACAAATACTCAAAATGAGCAAATGGTTGATCAGATCGATGAAATCCATTACTGAACGAAAATAGAATGATCAAAATGATAGAAATGAGGTCTTAACGATGAAAGGATGTGTGAAATGGATGAACGCTTACCGTAATCCAGTTAACGGATTATTAGAATGATAGAACGAGAGCTCAGAATGATGAAAGGATGTGCTAAATGGATGAAAGTTTACTCGGAAGGAGTAAACGGATGAGAATGGTAGGGTATACCCCCCTCGAGGAGGCAGATGGTGAAGAAAAAGGTGCCCCGGCCAACTTCTCAAAAGTATGAAGTGGTATATATCATTGGAAAGAGCACAAAAAAATGAGAAGAATTGCCTTTGAACGGAGTCAATCGGACAAACATTGTGGAAATGGCGACCCCGGGAAGAAAGAGCAGAAGGACAGATCCGCCACAAGATAAGGATAGGTCTGCCACAGCAAAAGGACAGGTCCGCCACTACACTAGGACAGGTCCGCCTCAGCACAAGGACAGGTCTGCCACTACACAGGGACAGGTCCGCCACTGCACAGGGACAGGTTCGCCACTGCACTAGGACAGGTCCTCCACTGCACTAGGACAGGTCTGCCACTGCACTGGGACAGGTTTGCCACTGCACAGGGACAGGTCCGCCACTGCACTGGGACAGGTTTGCCACTGCACAGGGACAGGTCCGCCACTGCACTGGGACAGGTTTGCCACTGCACAGGGACAGGTCTGCCACAACACTTGGATAGATCCGCCAAAGGATAAGGTCAAGTCCGCCAAAGGATAAGTTTAAGCTTGATTTTTTTGATGGATGGCAAAGGCAAAGGACCCAAATTGTAGCAATCATAAAAAGACTTGGCCAAACTGATAATCACTGGTTTTTGCACAAGAAAGACAATTCAAACAACACAACCCTAAGATTAGTAGAAACAAGTATGGTCAACAAAGTCTTCTACTCTAGGATGCACATGGTTTCTAAGGAGTCCTTAATATACACCCGGTACGTGAGGCCCAAACCGTGAACACCAACCCGTTACAAGCGTGAGTCGGGAACCTTAGCAAGATACTAAAGGCTCGGACCAACTCTTCATGTCATCCCGATGCTTCGCCAATTACAATGTGGTTGGATTGGGGTATAACTTTCGCTCTCCCCCCTTTATATACCCCGCCGGTAAGCGTGGTTAGAATTTTCCCTTGGGGTGATGAAATCCCCAAGTAGGTCCCACTAAGAAAATGAAAAATGGGTGACTCAAAAGGACTTGGAAAGCTACGATTTCTCATCACCTAGGATCGCCAAATGGCGCAAGGGGATTGGATACGTCAAATAGCCTTCCACAAGCACGCCAAACAAGGTTTATTGACCCCTCTAGTTAAGCTATGTGCCTACTTTACCAAAAGACAATCGGCAAAAAACTTGAAAATTTTACCTTCTAGAGGACAGGTCCACCACTCTGTAGGGACAGATCCGCCACTCTGTTAGGACAGGTCCGCCACTACCGGACAGGTCCGCCACAGCAGGACAGGTCCGCCACCAGAGGACAAATCCGCCACCCTGTCGGGACAAGTCCGCCACTACAGGACAGGTCCGCCACTGCCGGACAGGTCTGCCACTGCACTTGGATAGGTTTGCCACTGCCGGACAGATCCGCCACTCTGTCAGGACAGGTCTGCCACCCTACAACCTGGACCTTAAAAAATGCAAAACAGCAAATGTGAAGGAAATAGACCCATTTGTGGGTCCCACCGGGCGTGCTAGAAATGTGATAGGTCGAATGTGAGCGTTAGAAATCAAGCAACAAGCCAAAGAGTGCAAATAAACAACTAAAACAACCTACACCTCAAGATTAGCCTAAGTTGGAAACAATGCAAAGTAAAAGCAACAAAATGGAACTTTATACCTTACGTTGAGTCGATCCTTTGGTTGGCCCTTCGATCTTTGATGTGTATGCTCCTTGGATGGCACAAGATGTGAGATGTGAGATGCAAATGATGCTTGGAAACGTGAAAATAGCTAAGTGTTGGTTGAGAAACAAAACTGCAAGAGTTTGGCTAGCACAAATGATCTCCCCAAAATGAGAGAAAAGAGGGGGTATTTATAGGATTTTTGAGAGTTCCTAGGGGAAATGGAGGGTCAAGATTGAGCCACCAAATATCAAGATGTAGGGCTAAGGTGAGTTGAGAATTCACAAGCCCTCACATCTTGACATGTGGCATGTGATATAGCCCTAAAAGGTGAAGTGGACATGAGGTGGAAGGATAGGTACATGACATGGAGGGGGGTACAAAGTAACTTGGGATTGGACAAGATCTCCTCCTAAAGGAGGTACTTGTCCCCATGTGGGTGAGAGGACAAGTGATGAATTAAAAATTCCTCAAATATCCTTATGGGGAAGAGGGAAGGAATTTAAAATTCCTTAAATGCATTGGGGGATTAAAAGGTGAATTAAAAATTCACATGGGGAATGGAGATGCCTTGTCAAAAAAGAAAAGCATTTAATAGGGTTGACTCAATTAAGTGATTAGGATTGTGCAAGCACTTGATTAGACTAATTAATGAAGATTAGAAGAGAGTTAGATTTCACATGTGACTTGATGTGACAAGTCAAAGATCACATGGGGAAGAGTAATGAAGGATTAGAGGAGGGTTAGGTGGCTAAGAGAGATTAGAGGCCAACTTGCAAAAGTTGGAGGATGTGACATCCTAATCAAGGATTAGGCATGTGCACATCCTAATCAAGGATTAGGCATGTGCACATCCTAATCAGGATTAGGCATGTGCAATATCCTAATCGAAAGGATTAATGCACACATCCTTAATATCTAATGAGATTAGAAGATGGATTAAGATAAGATAAAAATGATGGAGGATGTGACATGAAGGGAATATTTATTTAATTCAATTGATGGAAGGAGGATTAAAGAGATAAGGTATTATTGATTAAATACCTTAGGGATTTGGCAGAATTAAAGATATTAATTAAATAATAGCAGTATTACTTAATTAACAAAAATAAGACGAAAGGGGATGAATTTGGATAAATTAAGTGTCCAAATTTAGACGTCTACAACATCAAATATTGATATCCTAAAAAAAAAATTCCTAGAGTCCTACACCGCCCTTCCCTTATCAACCTCATCGCCCATTGAGTTCAAAATTTTCTTGAACTTCTAACTATTTCATGAACATGTTCCCAAACCTGTCCTCTTCCTCTTGACCTATATTTAGGGAAAAGGGATCCTTACAATTAATCCCTTCTTTTCTTTCTCTTTTATCTTCACTAGCCTCTCCCTTATCTACCATATCAAATTAGGATACGACTCTTATATATTGTTGGTCCATTAGAACCAGATTGAGTCAACTATATCAAATTATTTTTTTAGATTTCTGATTCATGATTGATATATCTTGTTTTGTAATTGTGGTTATAGAGCACTAATTTTTTATATTTCTAATGTAATTTAGATGTATGCATGTGCATTGCTAACTATTCTTGTTTCCTTATCATTTTGAAGGAATTAAAATTAGATATGTAAACACATGCAATAAAATTGATTTATTGGCTTTTGGAAATATATGCAATGTAAATATAACATATACATTGATTTAATAATTTTTACAGTTATTCTTTCTTATTATATTATTTAATATGCTTGTGATTTATATGCATGTATACAATAAAAATTATGTTAAGGATTTGTAGTTAATTGTTTAGCTAATTTTCCAATAGTGGCATGGTGTGATGGTGAAGTTGTTGTGGTGTTATTCTTGCCATCAAGGTTCAAATCCCATTTGGGAGTTGTTGAGAATTTATATTGGGGATGAGGTCCCCTGTTTGTGACCTCACTGATTCATAGCTCCAAATCAAAATCATTTACCCCTCTTAATAAAAACATTTTTTTAGCTAATTAGTGGCTCATTAGGTTGTGTTCTTACCCATGTTCCATTTAAGTACTATGGAAGATGAAGTCACATTAACTCACTTATAAGGAACATGTGTTTTATAACTTTTAGAAGATATGAATAGTCAAATGGAAATATTTAGCAATGCATGTTTACCATTATTTAATATAGAGAAATGTGAGTTTCATGTGCAATATGACATTTTCTTATTGTGATGATTGATGAATTTTCTTCTAAGTTTAAAGCTAAGATAAAAAAAAATTTGAATAAAACGATTTCCCAAACTAATGGGTTGTTGTCACTTGTCAATCTTAGAGAAGAGAAATTTGTCAAATGTTGTCAATTTTTTTTATATGGTTTGCTTCTAAAAAATAATTGGTCCATAGTGTTTGTGTTTGAAATCAATGGATAAATACATTGTTGCATTATTTGTTTATTATGTTCCTGTTTATAATTATAATTATGTGGTTGGGTGATCCCACAATACTGGTTTACATTTTTTGGCCAAACTGGACAATGAACTAATTTTTTCTAACTAAATTTTCACTTTCGAGCACCTATAGCGGCTAAACCGTGAGGAATTTGAAGATGATACAAACTAGTGATTTGTGACATTTTGTCTATAGATTTTAAATATATTTTTTTCAAAAAATTTGGAATCAGATTACACTTCTTTTTCCATCTCCTCTAAAAACTAGTTTTTTTCAATAAACACCATTTTTAAGGAGTGACGCTCACCGTATACAACATAACTTTTTTTCCATGAAAGATTAAATTATATTTTTTTTGAATTTAGATTTGTAACTATGATATCTAGTGCTTCCAATTGGTTTCACGGTGTTTTATTGAATATTTTTTCCTTAATCAAGTTCTGAAGTCAAACCAATTACAATTTAGACATAGGTAGACCGTATACAACATAAAAAAAAATTGTATGTATCAAAATTCTTTTTTTTTTGTTGGATCAAGGACTTCAATATCTAGTGCACTCATATTTTAAATATTTTTTTTTATAATCTGCTATTTTTCCACATGTGTAGAACAAAGAGCTTGATTTTTGGTGAAAAACCTATGTTTAATCAAACTAAAAAAACAAATACATAATAAAACCGAAACATATTAAAATTATATTCGTTGGATAGGTTATTCTGAGGACTACTATCATCCAGTTGGGTCTATGAAGTCTCCTCCATTTTCATCCTCAACTCAAGCTTTGAAGGGAAAAATTCTAGATTTTTTGGTGCCAGAGGGGGAGAAGGGGGGAAAAGGGGGTTCGAAGAACCAAGGGGTTTGAGTGAACCCCCTTTCCACAACCATTTTCTTTGCTTATTTTTCTAGGAAATGTGGGACCCAAAATTTAATGGGTTCACTTGAAAGGGGGTTGTAGCAAACCCCCTTTGGGTTCGCTCGAACTAAAAGTTCGTTTGAACCCCCGAAAACCAATTTTATTTTTGCATGGGGTCATTTTTTGCAACTTTTCCTTCCTCATTGGAATTGTAAACCACTTTTGTGGGTTTACCTAGTTACATGTAGTGATGAGCCATATTTCATGTTGCAACATATATCATAAAAATAATAATGGTTGTGAAAGGCATCCATGAGATTGAACCTCAACAACTTGGTTTAACCATATATTTGGTATCCTAGAACATGATGACATCAAATTATCATGATAAACATTACAAGAAGAAATTAGGTGTGCAAGATATGAAGATCTTGATAAATCCTAATAAGACAAAAACATACATCATAAAAATAATAATGGTTGTGAGAGGTGTCCATGAGATTGAACCTCAACAACTTGGTTTAACCATGTATTTGGTATCCTAGAACATCATGACATCAAATTATCATGATAAACATTACAAGAATAAATTAGGTGCAAGATACGGAGAGCTTGATCAATCCTAATAAGATGAAAGAAGGTCAAAGGTTAAAACTTAGAATGCAAGAAAAGGAGAACCAATTGATGATATTTTTGAATAATCATCAATATAATAATTATCTTATTTTACAAGTTTCATAACATCTTGAATGTTTGAGATCTCTCAACTGCACAACTTAGAAATTTGTTTGCACTCATTGTACAATCTCGCTAACTTCCTTTCCCATAAAAATTATATGGATTTTTAATTTTATTGATCCATACTACCTATAAAATTTCCCTAGTCACCAAAATAATTGATAAATCATAATAAGAAGCAAGTAGATACAATAGCCAAAATGACTACATCTATTTATTCAAGCATAAAAAGGCCTTTGACACACTCTCTCATTAATCTCACATTTTAATGTGACATAAGATATTTAAATAGGGAAATTACATATAGAACCATAAGCATCTTAAAACTAACACATCTATGGAGAACACATAATGTTCATTGTTCTCATTGTTTGCATTAGGAAGCACTCCTTACTAAATGGTCTTTACTGCAAAGGTACCAATGAGAAAATGATTAAGAGAAAACTATACATGTCTTGCCTTGGAAGACAAAAAAATATTTATATCAATAAAAGGGTATGAGAGTCATTACTGTCTCTATCACTTTGTACACAAGGTAAGCCTCATATTTTCTTATGCTAATAACATCCACTACTATTGTTCGATTTTTTGCTTCTTTCATTCCATAAATTATTTTTTTCATGTTATGTCATCTACATGCAATCCTTCACTTTCCTCTATTATTTCTTTTATTTTCATTCCTTTTATTATTATTTCCCCTCTTATTCCTTATAATCCCTCTAGTTATTCTACTGCTTCCAATATTCTTCCTTTAATTTTTTAAGTATATATGTGTGTCTATCTATATACACATATATGCATACATACATATATACATATTTATGTATGTATGTATGCATATTTATATATATTTACATATATGTATGTATACACACACATATATACATACACATACATATATACATATATGTGTGTGTATATATATGTATGTATATGTATATTTATGTATGTGTGAAAGAAGATCAAAGTGGAAATAATTTAATAAATAAAAATAAAAGCTCTAAAAAAATGTTAAAGATTATAGAGTGATGAGGTATATGAAGGCACATGCTTGATATTATTGTTTGAAAAGGAAAATAAGACAAACATAAATTCCATGCATTACTCCACCTGAGAACAATAGAGCTAAAAATCTAGCCAAAAAATTGTTAGAAAAAATATCTCAACCTACATACACCACCTTTTTTTTAGCAAGAGCAAGGTGGAGGAGCATAGAAAATTGGTTAACATTAGCTAAATTTTACATCCATTTTTATAACATCATCCATTTTAGATTTGATCATACCATTAGTCCATGAAATTGTGTAAGAAGGGTGATTTAGGTTGGTTGATTTCTCAATCACCTTTTCCTCATTCATGGTAAATCAATTTCAATATGGGGAGAGAGAGGCGGGGGGTAGGAGGGGGTGGATAGGGGGTAGAGGGTGCTTTGCAATTTTATTCACCCATGCAATATTGAATTCATAAATGGGTTGAGAGAGAGAGCAAACGAGTAGGATTTTATAATTTTATTCATGTATGCAATATCAAATTCATGAATGAACTATTGAGAATGTTTTACTAAATTTTAGTTTTGAATATTTTATACAAAGCAAGGTTTATACTTAAATTCAAACAAACAAATAGAAGGTTTCTATTGTCCGTAGGAATTTTTTCCTTATTACCTTTCAATAAAGTTATGCTATACATTCCCTTTTTCTTATTATTAAATCAAATTACCATAAAAATATATCTTTTATTCTCTTATTTAATATTATTAGAGCAAGTGTTATTTAACTACACTCAACTTGATGCCATTTTTATCTATTGTTGTTAATATGGGCACTAAAAGGGATTGAAAATATTTTAAAGGGTTTCTTGAGTATTAAAGACAACCTCACAAAGTTTAGAGAATTTTTCCAAAAAGCTATTTGATGTGGTAGAGAGAATTTTAGAAAAACATGTAGGTAAATGGTAAAAGTAAATGGAAAAGTAAAGTTTGTTAAAATATAGTGAAAAGTCTAGATGAGAAAGTAAAGTTTGTGTTTTGATATAAATAATAAATAGTGAAGAGATACCCAAATTCAAGGAGAAAAGACATGTGCACCTAATAATGACACACATCAAAAGCAACATATATTTATAAGATCTTTAGACAAGATTGATTTGATGGTAGACCTTTCAATCTTATTCATTCAAGCACAAGTGCTTCCTACTAGGTCTACAAACATAACCATGAGAAGACACAAGGGAGGTGTAAAGATGAGTGAAAGTGATATTCTATCATAAAGCAACAAACAAGATCTATAAACATTAGAAATTTTAAATTGAAATCTCATAGAATTATAAACCCCTCTATTTTTTTTATTTTTTATTTTTTGATATCTCAAAGGGGTATCCTTGCAATCGGTCAGACTTCTCTTAAGTTTCTATTACTAGGCGAGTCTAATCCCCTCTAGGCCATGTGATTTCCTAGTGCCTACCCCACAATATGTTTGACTGGATTAGTCAAGGTTTGAACCTTCATCAATTGTATGTGTCTTTCAACAGCTCAACCAACTGATCTATGCCCCAAAGGCTACAAACCCCTCTATTATACATATAATCATGTCTTATAATTTAATTGTCAAATGTAAATTGAAAAATCTTATAAATAAATAATATATAATATAATATCTTCGTAAAATTGATTTTATAAAAACAAAAATATAGACATCTGTATAGTTCAGTTATTTTCATTAAGGAAAAAAATCCATAAAATATGTGGAAATCCTTCAAGAATCTTTTATATGTCTAGATGACAGTGGGTGGATGACCATGGTTTTTTCATATGTTAAATCAATTTTTGTAGCATCTATTAAAATCAGAGGTACCCAACAACTTGAGCACTTGTTATTTGTTTCATTCCCAAAAGCTTGTGGAAAGCAGTTCATTTCCCATCCATTCAAAGCAATGGAAAATGGATTTATTCCCCAAAAAGAACAACTTGTTAATGGAAAATGTTTCATTCATTCCCTGAAAATGACAAGACTGATGGAAATGGATTCATTCGTCTCAAAAGAGCAACACTTTATTCTATGCATGCCAGAATAAAAATAATTATGTAATTAAAATTTCCTCCAGATTAGAGGACGTAAAGGAAATATAATGATTTGAGAATGACCCAAGTGCTTTTCCCTACATTTGGGTTCCTCCCTGGTAATTTTTGGAAGCAAATAAATCTAAAACAGACCCAGAATGGATCATGAATATAAGAGTCTCTTGAACAATGGCTATGAGAGAGAACAGCTGGTGGGACTACTGCTGGGCAGATTGATCTTCACAGGCAACAATGGCTGCTGACTCATGATCAAGTTGCAAATTCTAACCTGCAGTGGCTGTCTTAGCTTTGCTCTCAGCTTGAAGTTTTTACCATGCTTGATTTTGTAATTTTATCTCTTTGTAACATTATAATCTGTTTTGATATATATAACTGTGTTTATCATATTAAAGTTATTCTGTTTATTGGTTTTAAATCTATACTGAAAGTACAATAAATAATTTGTGGATGTAGTTATTCTGTTTATTGGTTTTAAATCTATACTGAAAGTACAATAAATAGTTTTTGGATGTGGTTAGATGGTCTGTAAATTACAAACATTAAGAAAGGTTTTGGATTCAAATCACAAGTTTTCTTTAGATTTTTTTTGTTTTTGTTATTATTTAATTTTGAGATTATATTAATTAATTTATGTATTAATATTTATAGAAGATTAAAATTGGTTCATATGATTGAAAAATATATAAGGTAGAGATGATAAAGAGATTGTAAGAGTATATTTTGTGAAAATACAAAATAATAAGTGACAAATGTAATGAAGGAAAGTATGATTTGAAGATGAGACTTGAAGGTCTTAGATAGCATTGATGACATTGAAGGCTATATAAATGCGCGTGAGGGCATGAATATGTGGAAGTCGTTAGGTTTGTGATGCCTCCTAGATCTACAATATGAACTTGAAAAGGTTGGCCAAGAGGCCTCTTTCTATTGAAGAGAGAGCTTTGGAAATAGGAAGTAATTAATCTAGTATGAACCCCTCTAATAGACATGCCTCAAGAAAGTCATTGAGGAAAATCAAACATTTCCCCTAAGAAGAGAGAAAACATCTTTGGTGCTTATAAACCATGAGAGTCTAGAAAGAACCAAGTGAATTTCTAAAGAGAAAAAATATCTTTTGGTCTCATAATAGAGAGAGAATTTGATTACAAAATGTTCCTTAGTTCTTAGTTCCAAGGAGAATATCTAAAGAGTTTGATGCTCTTGAAGAATATAGTGGCATGTCTCAATGTGAAGCTAGTGGGAGCAAACTCTATATTGTGAAAGAGAAACCCTTAGGTTGCAAGGTAGATAGAATTTGGCATATCCTTAGAGAAGAGATAAGTCAATCACTAAACTAGGTAGTGATAGATTTGTTAAGAGAGTGGCTCTCTAGGTGCAACCAATG
Source organism: Sequoia sempervirens (assembly GCA_007258455.2). Classification (NCBI taxonomy): domain Eukaryota; kingdom Viridiplantae; phylum Streptophyta; class Pinopsida; order Cupressales; family Cupressaceae; genus Sequoia; species Sequoia sempervirens. The sequence goes on along the minus strand of VDFB02105785.1, from coordinate 134,433,951 downwards.
TGGACTAACTTAGGTATACTCTTTAAATACCAATACAAATACCTTTGTTTATCTTCCCCTTGAAGGGATTATGATTATCCATTGAAAATATTTGTATTGATAATATAGCACTATCAAGGTTAATGATGCATAAGAAAAGAGAAGCTCTTATATACCAACGTGAATTTTAAGCTCATAAGCTACTAGTGCCATAAAGGATGTAAGAGCAAGACAAAGACACCTAAGATGGCTAGTTTGGGAGATGAACCATTAATCTTAACCTATGTATCATTTTCACCAAATGGAATAATACTGAAATAATGAGATGAGTTGTACCAAATTGTACAAAGGTGATGGCTTGAGGAACTAATCTCTTAGGAGAACTCTTTTTTTTTTTTTTCACCAAAAACTAATTTTTATTGCCCATTTGATTGGAAAGATGCAATAGGGAAATATACAATTCCTAGGCTTCCACAAATATATTGTTTAGAACTTTAGTTGCTCAACTTTAAGGCCATGATAATAATTTTTTATTAGGTCAAACTTATAAAGGCTAATTCACACTTTTCATAATTGCATTGTTCTAAGCATTATAGTTTGGACATAAAACATTGTAGTTGCTACAATATCCAAGATGACATTCCCAAGGCTCACATACATTGTAGTTGTTGTGATAACCTAGGTGACACTTTTAAGCTTCACATTGTGGTAGATAATTCACTAGCACATCATGAACTACTAGTTACATCACTCAATCATTTAAAGATGATGTGTCACACATGAAAAATAATCCAACTTCCATAGAAATGGATCAACTTCCATAATGACTCTAGTCTATATCATGGAATCAATATACATATTTATAATGTTAGCTTAACAAATAGATTGATACATAACAACAATAAAGTTAGAACATAGTAGTCACATATCTTTCTCAAGATTATTTCATGCATAGGATGAATAGGTAAATAAAACAATTTACTATTTCAATTATATATCCCACTCTTTGCCCTATCCTTCTCACAAAGTTTCCACACATGCACATAAGTTCATCTAGATTCTCATCTAGAGAGTTGTCCACTATGTTTCAACCTAGGCCCTAGGTTACTCGTATTATTTAGTGGGTCATCTTGTTCTCGCATGGCCCATTGAATGTGATTGGAATATCTAAGCCTCAACATCATACCTCAAGATCCATCAGACTATCTATTGAGTTGTTTCAAAAAATGGAGAAACACATGCAAGAGGAAATACATCCAATAATCAAGAACAAAAGAATAAAAGTAATCATGGAAGAATGTTTTTTTTGTTTAGCTAGTTTATAGACATCCTTGAACAAATGGTTCGATTGAATTCATCATTAGGTAAATATTTCGGTGATTGAGTTGCCCCTAGGTTTCAAGTAAACCTTAGAGACATTCCTATGTTTAAGGGAAAGATTAATATAATTGTAGTAGATAATTGGTTAGATTAGTTACAATAATATTTCCATGAATGGATTTTTTGGTGATGAAATATAAGGATTACATTATTAAAATTATCTTTAAGTTCATCAATAAGTGGTGGAAAGAACACGCATTTTAGGAGGAAGACTAGATAGGAGAAAAATTTGATCTTATCTAGAAATATTTCTTAGAAGCCTTTAAGGATGAATAGTATCTTGAAGATTTTATCATGATCACTACATGTATTGGTCATAACTACACGATGGCATGACCAGTCAATCAAAGCCTACACCAATACCTTCCATGATCTTTATGTAAGTTTGGGCTCATTTAGGTTAGAGCAATATTGAGTCTTCAAACATCGTAGAGACTACAACCATTTATTCAGTCTAGATTGAAGCTGGTTAAAGTTAATATGATAAAATCTAAGCCTATATCACTATGCAAAAAACATTTTGAAGGGGTTCAAGTAGAAGAGAAAGTGGGAAATGATCTCCATACTAAAGTATACATATGCTCTAGTCAAGTCTAAACTATCTAAGATGGTTAAGTGGTGTGATATATTCAAAAGCAATGATCACTGTAACATGAGTACCATTCTCAAAAGACTTTGCTTATGTGGGAAAAATAAATGATGATGGATTCAATACCTAAAATAGAATCATCAACACACTTCCCAACATTCTAGTCAACTTCACACAAGAAAACCCCATAGTGCTAGATATTGAATTAGAGAGACTATTCCATCTATAGATGTGGGTGCAAGGGAAACCATTAGAAATTTTTTTAATTATTATCAATGATGGTAATATAAACAAATTCATTTGTAGCAACCATTAAGTGATTTAATTCACCAACCTTGTCACATTTGTTGCTTTCAAAATTGGATGCTTAACAGCTCTTGCAACACCCAAAGTTATATTTCTATCTAATGTTTCTTTCATATGCTATTCATCCAAGTTTAAGGGAGAAGTTAATTTGTGATGTAGTGCTAAAATAGGTATGCCATGTACTCCTTGAACATATATATACATTTTTTAATATATACATATGTACATATACAAATATACATATGTATGTATGTATGTGTACATATATGTACATATATATACATATACGTATGCATATACATATACATATATGTATATATAGACATACATACATATACATGTATATATGTATATATATATATATACATATAGACACATACATACACACGCATACACACACATACACATACACATACACATACACATACACATACACATACACATATTCATATACATATACATATGTACATATACATGCATAGTCATAAATGGATATATAATGCCAATCATCACAACATATTAGTGGATAGTAAGAGATACTAGAATTTTTGTGCTTAATACATGTCGTAATGGAATTCCAAAGAAGATTGTGTTGCACATACGATTGGCATTGCACCAAAAGATCAACCTATTAATGCATGATACAATCGCTAGAGTTAATGAATCCATGAGAGGCAGTTAAGCCATGTCACAAACCCAAGCGTTGCATCACACAACACAAGGAGACCAAGGGCACACAACTTGCAACAACCCCCCCAATGCAAGCAAGGGGTTTGAACTTGTGACCCAGGCTCTGATACCAATTGTTGCATAGATAGTTGGCGTTGCACCAAAAGATCGATTGTTAATGCTCGATACAACTTGGGTGATCCCACAATACTGGTTTACAATTTTTGGCCAAACTGGACACTAAAATATTTTTTTCTAACTAAATCTTTACGTTCAGGCACCTATAGCGGCTAAACCGTGAAGAATTTGAAGATGATGCAAACTAGTGATTTGTCACATTTTATCTATAGATTTTAAATATATTTTTTTCAAAAATTTTGGAATCAAATTGCACTTGCTTTTCCATCTCCTTCGAAAAGTAGTTTTTTTCAATAAACAACATTTTTAAGGAGTGACGCTCACCGTATGACACATAATTTTTTTTCCATAAAGGATAAAATTCTAATTTTTTAGAATTTAGATTTGTAACTACAATATCTAGTGCTTCCAATTGGTTAGATAGTGTATTATTGAATATTTTTTCCTTAATCAAGTTTTGAAGTCAAACCAATTATAGTTCAGACATAGGCGGACCATATAATGCATAACTTTTTTTATGTCCATCGAAATTCAATTTTATTTTGTTGGATCAAGGACTTCAATATTTGGTGCACTCATATTTTTCTATTTTTTTCTTATAATCTGCTATTTTTCCACATGTGCAGAACAAAGAGCTTGATTTTCAGTGAAAAACCTATGTTTAATAAAACTAAAAAAAAAATACACAATAAAACCAAAACATATTAAAAATATATTCATTAGATAGATTGTTTTGAGGACTACCATCATCCAGTTGGGTCTGTGAAGTCTCCTCCATTTTCATCCTCAATTGAGCTTCAAAACACAAAATTCTAGAGTTTTTTTGGTGCTAGAGGGTGAGAAGGTGGGAAAAGGGGGGTTCGGGCGAACTAGGGGGGTTCGAGCAAACCCCTAGGGGTTCGCGCAAACCAGGGTTCATTTGAACCCCCTTTCAAAAAATGTTTTCTTTATGTTTTTTGTGGGAATGGTGGGACCTTGCATCTAATTGGTTTGCTCGAACCAGGGTTCATTCAAACCCTTTTTTGGTTTGCTCAAACCAAAGGGTTCATTTGAACCCCAAAAACCATTTTTTTTTACATGGGGTCATTTTTTGCAACTTTTCCTTCCTCACTTGAATTGTAAACCACTTTTGTGGGTTTACCCACTTCCAGAGTTAATGAATCCACGGGAGGCAGTTAAGCCATGTCACAAACCTGGGCATTGTGTTGCACAAAAGAAGGAGACCAAGGGCACACACCTTGCAACAAATTGTGCCATACAAATATGAAAACTCAAATTTCTACACTTCACCACCAATTGATGCATGACCAAGAGCAACAAAGACAATCAAATTCTAATTCTAATGCACATAGTCATTAGAGCTAATTATCTCCCACACCAATTTAAGTGGTTTAGGGTGATCAAACATAGTTGTGGTCCATGAGAAAAAAAATGAGCTTGAGGTGCCAAAAATTACAAAGTAGCTTTGAATGTAGACATTTTTATTTATGAAATGTCTTATGACCTTCAAATGAAGGCCCTATTTTTCATTTTTAATGTTTCATGTTCAAAATACTTAATGGAAGGGAGAAGGTACCTTTAAGACGCCTTCCATAATTGCTCATAGCTTTTTTAAAGAATTTTTATTTTGTTTCAAAGCAGGGGTTGAACCATCAAATGGAGTCATTATGACATGAAATTTCACAAGGTTATAGGCATCAGAGTAGAATTTTTTGAAAAGTATAATTTCTAATGTATTAAATTTAATTTTGATATTATTCTTTATTTTGTTAGTGAACACACGTTTTTACCAAACATAAGGGTCTCTATTTGATGCACATGATAAACTTAAAAAATAAAGAAAAGAATTCTAAAAATTATTTTCACACTCCATGTCAATGTCCTTGTTTCAATAAAATAATAATTCTAATATATAAAAAAATTATACATTATGAAATCAAATCACTCTATATTATAATTAGCGAGAATAAAAAAATAATAATAAATAAAATATACAAAAAGAATTATGAAAAATATGCATGCACTAGATATCAATGTTAGCGATTTATGTGTAGAAATTTATGTTTTTATCTTATTTTTAATAAAAGTTATGTTTTATGGAATAAATATCTTATTAAAAATACTAAAAAGTAAAAATAACACTTAAAAATGACACAAATTATTTTTATTTTTAAAAATATATATTGAGAATCTACATATAAAATCTAAAACATTATTAGTTCACATCATCTTCAAATTCTTAATGATTTGCTTGCTATAAGTGACAAAAAATGAAAATTAGTTAAAAGTGTTGATTTCAATGTTCCATCTAGGCCAAAAAGTGGGACACACTATTATGGGGTCACCTTTTGGCAAGCAATATCTCAAAGTCAAGGGTTTACACCTACTTATAGACAACATAACTAATACTATTACATTACGAGGAAGGATTAGTGATCCAATAAGATGGACTAATAATGGTTCCTACAATAACACTAACAACATTCTTGTGGCCTGTGATAGCTACAATAACACTTCCATGTTGTATTATATAATAGAGTACCTCCTAGATGCTCATTGTAAAGTTAAGGTCATTCATTTGTCTTTCATAGATATCACACACTTTAGTCATGGCGAAGAGCACTCTACACAAGATTAGACTTGAGAGAAACCATGGTTATGCTAAACCTTCTATAATTTCTACCATAGCTTCAACAAGGTTAGACACACCTCTAAGATAAATCACAAAAGACCAATCTACATTGCTTATCACCATATTTTTTGAGTTTTACACTTTTGATATTAGAGTGTAGTCACCATAATAAACTATGTGGCACTCTTTAGGCTAGCAGTATGCTATGTCATCTACTAGCACATCATAAATTGCTAGCCACACCACTCAAACATTAAGAGATGACAAGTCAAGCATGGCAATAATTCTTTTATAATGACTCTTGGACTCCATAAGATGTAATCTATATAATTATAGCATTAGCTTAGCAAATATATATGTAGATAATAGCAATCATATTAGTAGATAACATTCACATACATATTTCTCAAGAGTATCATGTACACAATGAACAAATAACAAACACATTTACTATTTTAGTTCTATCTATATATAGGACTATAAAACTTTTGCACACACACACATAAGCTCATCTAGATTGTTATTGAGAGACTTGTCCACTAAATTTTAACTCGGGCCCCAAATCACTAGTCCATTGAGTAGAAATTTTCTCATGGTACAAGGTGTACTCATCAAGTGATTGAGAAGGTTTTGGAGACATTGGAATTCCAATGTTACTTTCTTCACCTACCCCTAGGTTTAAAGAATGAAGAAGTAAGCATATGCACTTTTACATTAAGAGAAAAGAACAATCAATAGCCTCGAAGTAAAAATAACATTATTTCTAAATTTTAAGAGTTGAAACAAAATGAAGATCTAAAAAAGTTCCAAATTCTAACAATATATATCAACCAAGAGATGGCATAACGTAACAAAATAATTCTAAAAAAGAATCCTAATAAAATTGACATGTCTTTTTCTTGGTAGACTAGACTAAAATGAGTTGTTTTATGTTCTAATCTAGAATACCAAACTCATTTAAGTTTATAGAGCCAAGTATGAGAAGAAGAATGCAATCCTGATTATTTATTGATCCTACAAAGAACGATTGAAAAAGGGCCAAGAAACCTATACAAAAATCCAAAAGTATAATTCTTGTAAAAAAAACACCAATCTAAACTATTTAATGCATTAAAACCTATAAAGCCATGTTTGAAGAAAGAAATTCAATCCCTACCAAATGTTGAACTTACAAAAAGAATATATAAAAAAATATCTTGAAGAAAAAATCTAAAAATGTATTTCCTAAATATCAAAATTGATGCCAAATACACCTAACATTACTTTTCTCTAAGAATGTAATTTTTAATTGTTGGAAGAATTGGAATAATGAATGCCATCTTAAATTCATTATTTTGAAGGTATTTCCTAAATATCATTTGCCAAGACTGGATTGTTCATAACAAGGTAGTTGAAGTCTAGGCTAATGTTCTTTAACCGTAATTTATACAGGCAAATTCTAGAAAAAGCGGTGGTATGCACGTACTTGCCTTTTCCGCTGATTGGCTTTTCTCTCAATACGCGGGGCCTACCAATCGGCCCTCTGAGATTCGCTGATAGTGACAAGTGGTGGATTCCTATCCTCTGATCTCTTACAGTTCATCTACGCCTGCTATCTGTCCCAGCGTGTAATTCCTAGAACTTTCGTAGACCCACTTGCCCGTTTGCCAATTCTGGCTATAAATAAGCCTCAGCCTTCCTGTGTTTAACCGTGGTTTTCTTTGTCATTTTAGTGTGAATTACATTGAGGAAGGAGGTGAAGAATTCTGTATTTCTCTCCAATTTATCCATATAATTGTGCCTGAGAGTCGAACTCTAGATCAGTTATTTTAGCTCTGAGCTGAAAAAAATATTGTATCTGCTGAATGGCTCCCAATTCGCAATCCGATGCAGAGCTGGTGTTACAACCTTTAGGACCTGTAGAGCAGCCCATAACTCTGTTAGACGGGAAGCTCTTTGTCCACGACCTGCCATTTCTGCTCGACGTGCCCCCCAATGTCCATGTCTCGCCCTTCTCTGATCTCTGCAATTCCAAGGTGGCAGACCGTACGGGATGCTTCCTGGGCTTCGAAAGCGAGACCTCGCAAAGCCGCCATGTGACCTCGTTGGGAAAGCTCAAAGACATAAGATTCTGCAGCATTTTCCGCTTCAAGGTCTGGTGGACGACCCATTGGGTCGGAAGCAAGGGCTCCGACATGGAGACCGAGACCCAGTTTCTGCTTCTGGATACGCAATCCAAAGCGGCTAGCGAAGGTTTAGCCCCACACCCATACGTCCTCGTGCTTCCCATAATCGAGGGCCCGTTCAGGGCCTCGCTGCAGCCGGGCGAGGACGACAACGTGGACGTCTGCGTGGAGAGCTGCGACAAAGGCGTCGCGGGTTCGAACTTCAGGAGCGTCGTATACGTGCACGCCGGGTCGGACCCGTACGATCTCATGAAGGACGCGATGCGGGCCCTGCGGGTGCATCTTAAAACTTTCCGCCTGCGGGAGGAGAAGACCTTGCCAGGCGTTGTAGATAAATTCGGTTGGTGTACCTGGGACGCATTTTACTTGACTGTGGCCCCCAAAGGTGTGTGGGAAGGCGTGAAACGGCTCGCTGATGGAGGGTGCCCGCCGGGTCTTGTGCTCATCGATGACGGGTGGCAATCTATTTCTAACGACGCCGATCCGTCCAAAGAAGCCATGGCGCTCACCGTTGCGGGTGACCAGATGCCTTGCCGGCTAACGCGCTTCCAGGAGAATTACAAATTTGCTAGTTATGTCGGCGGGTCGCTGCGCGACAAGGCTCATGAAAGCGAGGAGGAGGAAGAAAAGGAGATGGGAATGGCGGCGTTTGTTCGGGATCTGAAAACGGAGTTTCACAATCTGGACTACGTGTATGTTTGGCACGCCTTTGTTGGTTACTGGGGCGGTGTGCGCCCCGGGAGTACAAATTTGCCGTCGGAAATATTGACTCCTAGGCTTTCTCCTGGGCTGCAAACGACCATGGAGGATTTGGCTGTCGATAAAATTGTCAAGAATGGCGTGGGCCTCGTCCCGCCGGACCGTGCTGTGGAACTGTACGATGCGCTGCACTCGTATTTGTCCCGGGCGGGAATCGATGGCGTGAAGGTCGACGTTATTCATGTCAGTATATATTAGTCCTATTAGTCCTCGTTCCTGCTTCCATTTACTTTTTGTCCAATATGAATGAATTAATGTCTCTGGAGTGTCTTACTTGGAATTTTATGTTACTAGGCTCCAGTTCTTCTTGAAACTACTGTTAGGAGTTTTTTATTTTGTTTGTTCAGAATTTAATATGGTTTGAATCTATGGGAACAGATTTTGGAGTTGCTGAGCGAGGGCTTAGGCGGGCGGGTGGAACTGGCCAAGGCCTATTTCAATGGGCTGAGCGAGTCTGTCAGGAAGTACTTCAAGGGAAATGGAGTGATTGCCTCTATGGAGCACTGCAACGACTTTGTGTATCTGGGCACTGAGCAGATCACCCTCGGCCGTGTTGGTAAGTGCAATTTTTTTAATATTTATTTAAAATTTCTAAGTCCAAATCAGTTTTTATCTATTTTTTTCCACCTGGACATAATTGTTTGATTCCAGAACTTTAACCTTTATACTGTTACATTTGATTCCATGTCCGTAACCTTTACTGTTACATACCGAACTGTACAAAAGGAGAAATATCTAGAAAAGATCCAGAAAATGCAAAAGAAAACCCAACAGTGGAAATGTGTAGAAGGGTCTAAAATGTTTGGTTGAGCACTCATTTTCCTAGATTGCTGAAGGACAAATTCTTAGATTCCTTTGAATTTATTTTTTTCCCCTTTTCTTTTTTCCTTTTCTTGGCTAAAATCCCATGGCTGGTGAATATTTTTCTTTTTTCCTTTTCTTGGACAAAATCCCATGGCTGGTGAATATTTTTCTTTCCTTTCCTTGACTAAAACCCAATGGCCTGTGATTTTTTTGGTTCTTTTCTTAGCTAAAATTTGATGGCTTGTGAATATTGATTGCAGCTATTTTTTGGATTAGATTGTTGTCAATGGATTCATACAATCTAATCTAAAAATAACAAAGAGCCACAATCAATATTATGAATTGTGGAAATCTATTATTAATTTTAATCATGTCACAATATCACTTTATTAAAAAATTATAATAGATTTATGTGATGAATATTTGTGAATATGGATTATGACTGATTCTGGATTGGATTGTGTGAAATGAAAAAATTTACACCATAATATAATCCAGAAAAAACAGCCATCACTCATCCATGTCACAATATTCACTCTATTAAAAATTTATAATAGATTTATGTCACGAATACTTGTGAATACTGATTGTGATTGTGAGTGATTCTGGATTGGATTGTGTAAAAACTATGAATTTATGGGGTTTATATGTGCTTTTATATCAGGGGACGACTTCTGGCCCTGTTCAGACCCCAACGACCCCAACGGGCTGGACATAAACGACACGTACTGGCTGCAAGGCTGCCACATGGTGCACTGTGCCTACAACAGCCTATGGATGGGGCAAGTCATGCAGCCGGACTGGGACATGTTTCAGACAACGCATCCCTGCGCGGCTTTCCATGCCGCCTCCCGTGCAATCTCCGGCGGCCCAATTTACGTCAGCGACAAGGTAGGCGACCACGACTTTTCCCTCCTGAAAAAGCTCGTTGTTCCCGACGGCTCCATTCTGCGGTGCCGCCATTACGCCCTGCCTACCCGCGACTGCCTCTTCCAGGACCCGCTCCACAACGGCCAGACCATGCTAAAGATCTGGAACCTCAACAAGGTAATTAACAAACTCCCAAAATAGGTAACCAATCTCTAAAACAACCCAAATCTGTTTCTAAACTGTTTCTCCGTCTGTATTCAGTACTCGGGCGTGGTGGGTGCGTTCAACTGCCAGGGAGGTGGGTGGAACAAAACCGAGCGCACAAACAAATGTTTTGCGCAATTCTCCAAGCGCGTATACTCCACAGTATCTCCGGCCGACATAGAATGGTACCAGGTCTATGATCCTACAGTCTCCATCGAGGGCGTAGAGCAGTTCGTAGTGTACATGTCCCAGGCCAACAAGTTCCTCATGATCGGCCCGCGGGAGAAGATCCAGGTGGAACTGGATCCCTTCAGCTTTGAGCTTTTCACCATCGCACCCGTGAGGAGGATGCCCTGTGGTATCAGATTTGCGCCCCTAGGGTTGGTGAACATGCTCAACACGGGCGGTGCCGTAGAAAAGGTGAGACATGACGGGGCCTCTGTAAGGGTGGAAGTGAAGGGGTGCGGCCATTTCCTCTCCTACGCTTCGCGGAAACCCAAGGAATGCAAATTGAATGACAAGTCCGTCGATTTTGTTTATCGGATAGAAGACGGGAGCCTTACAGTGGAGGTCTCCTGGATAGGAGGGCCCAATTCCATTATCGAATATATTTTTTAGCTCCTGGTCCTTTGACCGTTACAGCCTTTCGGTTCGTCTGTATGTGTTGGGTTTACTATTGCCCCCTGCAAAATGTATTGTATTGGGGTTTAGCGAAAATGTATTGTACATATTTTCTCATCTGAGATTTTTTTTCATCTAATATTATCACTACTAACTACAGTATTTTGTACAGTTTGTGTTCTCTCTCTTTTTTCTTTGAATTTCTAAAAGAAATTTGCACGGCTTCAATTTATTTATTATTTTTTTCAATTTATTTATCAGTATAAATGAAACCACATAATCAAAATACTTTAAAAAATTAAGGTTTGCGTTATTACTTCAGTTAAAGATTCAAACCTAGGCCTATAAAAGGGCTTTGGAATTTTAGACCACATAATCAAAATACTTTAAAAAATTAAGGTTTGCATTATTACTTAGTTAAAGATTCAAACCCAGGCCTAGAAAAGGGGTTTGGAATTTTAGCATTTAGGAGGTCTCTTTAATTATTAGGAATGTTCGTTTTGAATCACGAGCATAATTCTTTTCGATAGGAATATTTAGGTTGCCATTCTTTTGGAGTCACTTGCACAAGTGGGGCCTCTGTTTGTTGCCAAATTTGAGCATTTATGGAGTGGTGTTGAGCCCATGGTTATGAGCCTACCCTTAGGATGGGTTGATATGTGGGAGGTTCTTGATCTTCTATTCAATGAACTCTCTTAGTGGGTGGTTACATGGTGTAATGATTCTTTCCCATCTTTTTTGAATGGTTAGTTTGTCTCTTCAAGTGATAATTTTTTTGGGTTTCTATTCAATAGTGGTTAGGTCATGGTTATGACACCATGACCTTACTTCTAGGAGGGTGGGGTGTAATGATCCTTTCCCATTTTTTTTGAATGGTTAGTTTGCCTCTTTAAATGATATTTTTTTTTGCTTTCTATACAATTAGGTCATGGTTATGATCCCATGACCTTACTATTAGGAGGGGATGTTCTTTTCTTCTTGATTATGTACGACTTGCAAGATGTGTATGAGGCTCTTGGTCCTCTACCTAATGAACTTCTCCTAGTGGGTGATTTTATAGCATGATGAATCTTCCCTAGCTTGTGTGAGTGGTTAGTTTGCTTCTTTGTATGGTAATTTTTTTGAGCATTTACAATGTGGTGTTGTGGCCATGGTTATGATCCTATCGTTAGGCTCGAGTGTTTTTATCTCCTTGATTATGCATGATCTTTAAGATGTGTGGGAGGTTCTTGATCCTTTACTTAATTTGAACTCCTATATTGGGTGGCTTCATAACATGATGATCCTTCCCCACCTTTTCTCGGTGTTGTTGCTTATACATGAATTTCAAGTTTATTCTTTGGACTTTTTTAATACTTTGCTATTTTTGGCTATGAATTCCACTTAGATACCTTTTTATTGTAAACTTTTAAAAATATATTTCTTAATATTTTATGATTAATATGATATAATAGAAGTGTTTCCAAGTGTGACGGGATAAATCACCACTTATATAAATATATTGAATGGGTAAAAGTACAAAGTTGTGTCACACTTTTATAAAAGAAATGACCAACACTGATCTAACTTTTAAACTTCAATCATTAGAAAGTGGCATATATGTTTTGAATTTTGATATGATGTAAACTAATAAAATGTGTATTTTTTAGTATATTTTATGTTTGTATTTTTTTGAAAAAATAAAAAAATTATTTGAATATGGTTTTTTATAAATTAACAAATATAATTTAGTTGCTAATAAAATGTTGAAAAATGATGTTACATGAGACATCAAGCTTTATATAGTAAAAAAAAAATTTCTCCTTAGATTTTTTCTATATATTTATAACTACAAACTTTAGGGCATGGATATATTTTTTTGTAATTTTAATAAATATATATCTTTAAATAAATATTTAAATGTGCGTGAATTAAAACACAGTTGTTTCCAGTCGACACCAACTTTTATATTAAATATTTATCTAAAATAGAAAACAAATTATGCTATCTTAATCTTGATTCTTTTCTCTAGGGCATCATATTTTTTTATTTTTTTTACTAAGTTTTAGTATTTTTCTTGGCATGATAATCAACCTAATATTATTGTGTGGATAACATATTTTTAGTAAAAAATAATAATTAAACTATTAAAATAAATCTATATCTTAAAACTACACTTATGGATCTACAAAAGGGTACTTTTACATTTAAAAAAATATATATATTTATATGAGTAGTTGTTGAAATGTTAAATTTTTCAAATAATTGCATTTTTTTAGTAAATTGGCCTCAAAGTGGTGCTACATATGAATCTTACTAGATCATATGTTTGACCAAAATTGATTTTTAGTTATAAATATTCAAATTCACTTGTGCTAATAAGTTGGCTGAAAGTGTGACACAACTTTGTACTTTTACCGGTGTAAATTAATTAAATCATAGTGATAAATAAAAATAACTTAGGATAATGAGTTGAAATTGACATTGAAATTAAATAATTAAATAAAAGGTATTTAACAATATTTTATAAAGTAGAATATTTTACAAATGTTGAAAAAAAATTGTCACTATGTTGGAGCTTTAGGACTTGTTCAAACAAGTATCTCAAAATATTTAAACTAAGTGTGCTTTATTGTGGCTCATATTGGTGTCCACAAAATTGACCTCTGCAAGTGTGGAGATGATTTAGTGTGTGGAATTAAATCTAGACCCACATAAATGGATAGACAACAAATGAATATATTGCATATTTGTCTCAACTTGCATTTGAATAGGAGTGGTTTACAAACATTATTTGGGAACTTGCTAAGTGAGGTTTATGCTCTCCTAAGTTAAGTCCTTAGGCAAACCAATTCAATAGAGATAAATCAAAATTGAAGATACCAAACATGTATGCAATATGTATTAGATGATTCAATGTAGGTTGGTGATGCAATTAGGATGCTCTAAGATTCTTCTATAATGCTCTCACATGAATGCTCTTCTAATGATTCATAAGTGATCCTTTCTTTTCTAGCATGATCTCATATAAATTTATGAAAGTCTTTAAATATGATATAATACACAAATCGACATAATCATGCAGTACGTTGGCTCATATTAGCTAATAGGAGGGAGTCAACAAGGTTTAAATTTAAAATTTGAATTTATAAGTTTGAGGTTCAAATTCATTTGTAGAAGTGACCTAAGTTAATTTTGTAACCACATATATCTAGGGACTAAGATCATTTGTTGAGGGATGAGCGATAATAGGGAATGAGACAAGATAATGTAATGAGCTATATTTGCACAAGAATATGCCACTTGTGGACTTGTCATTACATAAAAGATACTCTAGTTTAAGTGGGTCCAAATGTCATGACCTCTTCTTTCAAATTATAGAACATTGCAATTAATATTCTATGTAATTATAAAGTGTTAATTAATTGGATAATAATTGAATATTAAATAATGATCAATAATTACCTTAATAATTAGATAAATAAATAATAATTGCTTGAAAATAATAAATATTTGTATAACAAAAATAATTAAATATTATTCTGATATTTAAAAATAAAATATTTAAAGATAAAATAAAATTTAAGATAAATATTTTTATATTTTATTTTAAGTGAATTACAATATTATTTTTCTTATCCAAGATTTATATATATAACAAAAACAAAGAAAAATTTAATATAAATATTTTAAGCTAGTATTAGATGTATTATTTTATACAAAATAAAATTAAAATACAACAAGATAAAAATAAAATATCTTATTTAGTAAACTAATATTAAATGGATTATTTTATGAGGAGAAAATTTAATTATTTTTTAACCTTTATTTTCATATTAGAAATAGTTATCTTTATTTTTAAAATTATGTTTTAAAATTTTCATGATTTAAATTTATATTATAAATTGATATCTTTATTTTATTATCCTAAAGGATATTTTAAAGTAAATTGTTAAAAAAAAAGGAATAAAATAATATTTAATTAATTATTTTAAAATAAAAAATAAAACTTATTTAAAACAATAATAATAATAAATTACCAATAAAAGTGTAAAAGAAAATTATAGATAGAGGAAAAAACACATAAAAATTTACTAGGAATTTTGTAAAGGAGAACATAACATATTCAAGGAAGCAATGACAAGGATAACAAAATTTAGTAACAATGTATTTTAGGTTAGCATCAATAGAGTAAATAGGAAAATCACCTAATAATTAATTAATTATTAGGCTCCTTTTATGTTATTCACTTAAGATAAACTTATGAAATGTTTTTTATTATTAGATTGAGCTATTATTAGGTCATGTTGTCTCATTGCATATGATTAGGACACTTCTCATAATCCCCTCACCTAGGGTTTGATTTAGGGTTTTCTTTTTCCTTTTATAAAGATTCATCATTCATTGTAATCATTAATTTAGATTCATTAACATAGAAGCCATCACGATTTTCTAGATCAATACTCCTCTCATAGTTGCATGAGCACACTATTTGTTTTTCTCTCAATGTGATAGGTATTTTGGTTGCAGGTAATTTTTGGGAGCTTTGGGGTTCACTATCAACTCCAACTAGCAACATAATTCTTGTTGATATTTATAAGAAAATGTAGTTTATTAATAATAAAAGATTGAGTTATGATAAAAATTAGTGCTAAATATAGTTACTATAAATCTTTTGTATGTCAAAATAATTTACAAGAAGAGCATGCTCCCTGACATTGGTGAAAACCATTGCACTATATTTAGGGTATGTCTAAACAATTTACACGAAGAACATGCTCCCTAACTACTATTAAGCTAGAACATTGATAAACTTATCTTATGTGGGATGACCATGAAATGAGAGGACCAATATACATATTATGATGTATACACCCTCTAGCTATGCCCTCATTTATCCCTTACTTTAGCCTTCTTGTGTTTCTTTAGAAGTTAGCTCCTATATCGAGCTGAGCTTAATAATTGGAAAAGAGACTCCTAATTTGAAATAGTTAATTTCCTAGGTTTGGCATCATCTATGACTAACCTAGGTACTTTGGGCATTGGTATGATGTGAAGGAAATGATAGTCTATTCATTCTCAAGGTCCTTTCAAACTAGTACTCAACCAATAGAAGTATTTGATGTACCCAAAGAAAGGTGGGTATAGGTGAGCAACCAGTAACTAGACTTGGAATATGAGAGTTTGCAACTCACTCCTCTAGGCATGACTATGCAAAACATAGTTTGAGATATTTATTATAGTGTACTATGATCATCAATAATTTTATGATATCTTGGAGAGGGAGCCTACTTGTTCCAATGAGCCTATTTAGGTTATAGAATTAGTTATTCTCTATCTCTATTTATCATATAACAATTAAACCTTATCATTTGACATTATATCATTCAATGTGTCCAATATGTTATGAAGCAATGTTAAATTGAGAAACCTATTCAACACGATAAAATTATCAAAGTGCAATGCTTTCTGATGGACCTATATTGATGTTTATGATCAGATTAATGTACAGAAAAATAATCCAAAATCAGACACAATAACACAGTAGATACCCTGGGAAAACCCTCCTCTTGAGGGAGAAAAACCCAGTAACAAAGATCTCTCTTATATTTATAAATAGTGGCAACAATTCTCTTTGCAAAGAGGCCTAACACAAGGCCAATATTTAGCACCTGTGCAAGATGCAAGAACAGAAAGACAAACTGACTCTCCTTCAGATTCAATTCAGCATTAGATGAAATCACAGTCTGTTCTTGAACAATTTGCAACCTGAACTAGAATAATCCACAATCTGAACTTGAAGCTCTTGAAGGAATCCACTACATAGATTGCACTTGACTGATATTGCACTTCACAATTCGCACTTGACTGAAATCGCACTTCACAGTTAGCACTTGACTGAAATCGCACTTCAACAGGATTCAGACTTGTAGAATTTGCTCTTGATAATATTTGATATCTCTAATAAGAAATTTGCACTAGCTTATTGTACCAAAGGAGTGAGCAGATCTTCTATATATACAATACTATATGAGATCGCACCTCTTGAGGAACAAGGTCAGCCTCAACCATAAATTACAATTTGAATAAGGCAAGCAACAAGTCGGCCAAGATAAGACAATTATCTTCTAGAATGAAGTTGGCCATAATACAATGATAAATGTTCAATACAAGTCATAAAGAAGGTTGGCCAGAAGACATTCGCGCCTCCTCATAAATATAAGACAATAAATTAAATAGCCAACGGGCTATCATTTAATTTATGTTTCCTCAATAGGGCTGAGCTAGAAGGAACGACTGAAGCTGCAATATCATTAACACTCCCTCTCAGCTAGGGAGAGAACTTCCAGCTGCACAATATGAATCATCTCAATATGAGGTCCATCAGCCATCATTTCCTGCAATCAGATATAAAGAGAAGGATATCACCTCAACGTGATATTAGATATTGTCTCGATATCAACCATCAAATGGTAAGTACAAGTGTTCATCACTTGCATGATGTTGTCACCTCAACGTGACTTTCACCATGACTCTCTCAGAGGGTGAAACACAAGTACAACATATGTCATGGAGTCTCACACATGACATCCACCATGACTCAACTCAGAGGGTGGAAACAAGGGCTTACACCTCAAATTCTTCTGTCTCAGAAGAAAATGCATTAACAAGGACTTGCACCTCAAATTCTTCCGTCTCAGAAGAAAATTTATTAACAAGGGCTTGCACCTCAAATTCTTCCGTCTCAGAAGAAAATGCATTAACAAGGACTTGCACCTCAAATTCTTCTATCTCAGAAGAAAATGTATTAAGAAGGCTACACTGATACTGAGACTCTTACTCAGTCAAGGCTGAATTCTCTACCATACCAAGCTTATCTCGGAAGTACTCAAACTTTATCCTGGCGAGAGGCTTGGTGAGAATATATGTCGTCTACTCATCAATGCTAATGTACCTTAACTTTACAGCCTTCCTCAGTACCATATCTCTGATATAGTGGTACTTGATCTCATCATGCTTGGTTCTGTCATGAAGCACAGGATTGACTGAAAGCTTCACACAACTCTAATTATCACAATGAATGATAGTAGGCTCCATTGATTGTCCAAACAATCCTGCAAGGAGCTTACGAAGCCACACTGCTTCCCGAGTTGCCATACAAGCTGCTATGTACTAGGCCTCTGCTGTACTCAATGCTATAGATGACTGCTTCCTGCTGCACCATGAAATCATAGCAGAACCCAAACTGAAGCAACAACCAGAGGTGCTCTTCCGATCTGTGACACAACCTACCCAATCAGAATCAGTGAAACCATGTAACTTCAAGTTTGCATCTGAAGTATACCTCAACCCATATCCAACTGTGTCACGCAAGTATCTCAGGATATGTTTAGCTGCAACAAGATGTATCTGTCTCGGATCACACATAAATTGGCTAAGTGCACTCACTGCATAGCAAATGTTAGGTCTAGTGTTAACTAGATACATCAAGGATCCAATCAGCTGTCTGTACAATGTAGGATCCACCAAATCTGAACTAGCTGCAGCCTCCTTCAATTTAAGTAGATGGGTCTCCATAGGTGTATACATGGATTTGCAATCCATCATGCCAAATCTCTTAAGTATATTAATGGTGTACTTCCCTTGACTTAGAATCATTCCATCTGGTTAATCTTCCATCCTCTAGATGTAGCAATGGCAATGATGGTTCTGACAGAAGTATAGCGAGCAATAAGAGAAACATAATCAACTCCCTCTTTCTGTGAAAACCCATGAGCCACGAATCTTGCCTAGTACTTCTCAATGCTCCTATCTCTGGTACTATAGAGAGTTCAAGGTAGACCTCCTCGACCTCATAGCAGATCATTCTAATCTGAATAGGTTTGCGGAGCTACCAATATCAAATCTAGATGACAATCTTTGAGCAATTATGATCTCAACAGCTGAAGGGATCCTCTAAGGATTTAGCACCTAGCCTTGCAATACAGTAATCTTCACTTCTTCTCAGTGAGTTACAAAACTCCCTCTTGATCCCTGCTTCAAAGATTGCAAAGAAGACTCTTGGAAGTGAACTCCTTCTAACCACCAACTCAGTCCCATGGCTGCAAGTTGTGACTTCATGCTTGATCATTTCTTTGGTTGGCATGACTTCCTCATAAGATGCCTTAAGCTTTTAAGCAATCCCTCATCACCTTCATGCTTCTAGCTGTTCACAAGGCATTTTAGAGAGAGATTACTAACAGTTTATAACTATCAAAGAAATATCAAGACTAGAATCATACAAGGTTTACTATATCAGGTTGTAGCGTGAGCACATAAGAATTTATGCACAATGTTAAAACATGAATCAATAAATAAATCAACCTAAAAGAGAAATATATCAAAAGATCAAACTGGAGGGATAAAGAAACTTATCTTTATATAATTTTGACATAACTCTTTCTTCCACCTTTTACTCCTCTCGAGAGTGCCAAACTCAGCACAACAAAAACAATCTGCACAACTACAGTTTTCTTGAATGCATTATGTGGTTAGCATGTAGAACCAACTCTCTCCAAGAGTTCAAGGCTCTATCACAGATCATGCATTAGAGAATGATATCGATGTGACCAATCACCATCAAACTTTCAATTCTCTTTTTATTTCAGAGTCACACTCAAAAATATTCATAACCAACATGAAAAGACTAATAAATGAAGTCTTCAAAGGATCTTACGTTAGTGAACACAATTCAAGAGAAACCATTATCTCTCTTTACTAATTACAAGATCCAAAAAAAAAATATAACTTAACAAGAAAAGATTACTTATCTCTTTAAATATTCTGACGGATGCAAGATACGCTGCTCTTGAGCACAGATCAGCACGCAACCTTCATGGTTTGAACACAGGCCCTTTGCAAGGTTAAATTTGAACATGGCCTTTGATTGTTCAGATTTACGATACACTTCATTTCCAGCTGCAATCCACCAGATTATGAAATAGATGTTGAGATGGATAAGATCATCACTCATACACTTTATCAGATTTGCACAACTCAGCAGACTGAGTTTCACATAAAAAAAATACAAACAACAAAAGAAAAACAAATACTTATCTTTGTTGTTGATTTTGTTTCATCATCTTCGCTCAATGATGTATGTTTAAGGCTCCCACGACATGAATAGAAATAATCTCTGAGTCATTTGAATTTCTCCTTCTCTTAAGGAAAAAACATCTCTTGAAGATCCAACTCAGATAGGATCTTCCAAGTCACCCCATGACACGAATGTACCAGTAGCCAACTTCACCAGTCATGCCGCAGTGACTTCCCAGAGTTCATCGTGCAGCTGGTACTAGCTTCACTTCAACAGAACTAAATGCTTGACTACAGAACAATATCTTTAACGCCTCTACACTCTAAATTTAGAAGTCCTGAAAGCAATGATTGAAACTCTGCGGACATCAAAAAAACACTTTACAGCGAATGCACGCCAGGCACGCGAGCTGAAAGAAATTACGACCATTAGGCTTATCATGATAGATGACACATCTAAACTTCCTTCACGTTTTCCTGTGACTTCTAGCTTTCCTTGAGCTCTAAGCGATATAGGGTGAGAGATGCCTAAGGCATGAGCTAGTGGCTCCACCACAATAAATCGCTCAAATGGCTTCTTCCCTGAGGATGCTCCCTGCTCGAAGACCTGGAGCAGATTGCAAGTGGTTTCCATCTCTGGTGATCAAAGAATCATGCAACTAATCCGACATGATGAGAAGACTTTCAATACTAAATTCAATCTGATCAAGATCTCCTTAAACCTGCTCTGATACCATATTGATGTTTATGATCAGATTAATGCACAGAAAAATAATCCAAAATCAGACACAATAACACAGTAGATACCCTAGGAAAACCCTCCTCTTGAGGGAGAAAAACCTAGCAACAAAGATCTCTCTTATATTTATAAACAGTGGCAACAATTCTCTTTACAAAGAGGCCTAACACAAGGCCAATATTCAGCACCTGTGCAAGATGCAAGAACAGAAAGACAAACTGACTCTCCTTCAGATTCAATTCAGCCTTAGATGAAATCACAGTCTGTTCTTGAACAATTTGCAACCTGAACTAGAACAATCCGCAATCTGAACTTGAAGCTCTTGAAGGAATCCACTACACATATCGCACTTGACTGATATTGCACTTCACAATTCGCACTTGACTGAAATCGCACTTCACAGTTAGCACTTGATTGAAATCACACTTAAACAGGATTCAGACTTGTAGAATTTTCTCTTGATAATATTCGATATCTCTAATAAGAAATTCACACTAGCTGATTGTACCAAAGGAGTGAGTAGATCTTCTATATATACAATACTATATGAGATCGCACCTCTTGAGGAACAAGGTCGGCCTCAACCATAAATTACAATTTGAATAAGGCAAGCAACAAGTCAGCCAAGATAAGACAATTATCTTCTAGAATGAAGTCGGCCATAATACAATGATAAATATTCAATACAAGTCATAAAGAAGGTCGGCCAGAAGACATTCGCGCCTCCTCATAAATATAAGACAATAAATTAAATAGCCAACGGGCTATCATTTAATTTATGTTTCCTCAATAGGGTTGAGCTGGAAGGAACGACTGAAGCTACAATATCATTAACAACCTATACGTCAAAATTCCATCAAGCTTGGTTACACTCCTATGCAAAGCATTCAATATGTTATGCAACTGAATTGATTACCATATTTAATAAGAGATCAACAAATTGCAATATTTTTTGATAGACTTAATGACCATAATTCCATCAAACCTAACTACTCTACTATTGAAAATTTATAACACCCAATTGATCACCCTATTAAAGAAGAGAAACCAATAGAGTGAGATCTTATTAGATAGTCCCTTTAACAAGAATTTATCAAGCAAACCATCCTCCTAAATAACCAATTGTCATGTTCTATTACCCAATTGATCAATCTATTTAATTATATAAACCAACACAATATATTATGTTTTGTAAAATTTGATATGGCATCTAAGATGGTCTCTATGTCCGAAATGGTGAGCTATCATGCCTTTATCTAGTTGCCCTTCACTCTATCCCCTTACCAAAATTTTGGAATATCTCCAAACACCCTTAAGCATGCCCTTCCTTCAATTTTTGGGCGAAATTGAGCCCCAAAATGTAGATTTAAGGAAGGTCGCGGGTTTGTTCTTCATTTGTGTGTCATCCTCCATCAAACTTTGTAAGTATTTCCCAAATTTGGGGTTCACCATACCTCTTAATGGTGTGGTCACACCTTCCACCTTACCTTGCACCATTCTTATTAAATGCATGTTGTCTCCAATCATGGGGCAAGAATAAATGACTCATATTAATGACATTTTTCCTTTGTTGGGTCGCTAGTGTATTTCCATGACCCAACTTCTCTCTTTTCTCTCTTTTTTTTATAATCCTCTTTCATTTTTGAAATTTCTTTCTTTCTTTTATCAAATTAAATTATTTAATATTTTTATTTATCTCTTGATTGTTATGTGTTCTATTTTTGTTTCTACCTTTAATAATATATGTATGTAATTTAGCAACTTAACATTAGTCCTTACCTTCTAGGTTATTGAACTCAAATTAGGATTAGCATCATACCTTCACAACATAAACAAAGTGAATGATCAATGTAATTAATAGAGCATTTGAGATCTCAAGGTTGCATGAAGGTTTTGGACAATCCTTGCAAACTCAAACTATAGGTAAAATAATCATTTAATTAAACTCTACATACTTGATACTTGATTAGGTAAACCTTTGGTTGGACAAAAGTTTCCAATAGGGTATTAACACTAGGGTTGGAACTATGATTCATTTGTCTCTCTCCATGGAGCCACATAATCTCTGTCACCTTGCACCTTGAGCACTTGTAGTCAACCATCTTCCTTGCACAATTCCACCAAAACAATGATAGTTTGGGTTAGTTGAAAACATAATCAATGAATTAAATTTTGATAGATAAAATAATAATAATACTAACATTCATTAGTATTAACCATTAAGGGTTCATAACTATCTCTTTGTCCCTCACACACACACACACACTAACAACATTTTGCAAATACAAGTTCCATCCCTAATCCAAATTACAATGGGACTAGGGAGTCACAAGAAAATAAAGGGGTTGCTAGGGGATGTGACACAAACTTCAATATCATATGCATCTATTCACAAAATTAAATTAAAAAATAAATTCTCATTTACTATTTTTAATGTAGATCGTACACAGGTATGTGTTGGCCTCTTAAATATTTTTTACCATTTTATACTCCAATTACCTACACTTACCCTAATTATTTTGTTTTATTTTTAATTTAAAAAGTCTAGTAAATATTATATGCTTGCACATATTTTTTAATAATTTATTTTGTCACTATTAATATATATTTTAAATTTTGTTTGTCTTTATATTTAAATTTTTTTTTTTATTAAATAAAAATAAATCAATTTGTAATATATTTATTTATTTATTGTTGACAAAGTGAAATAAATATATATGTGTGTGTGTGTGTGTGTGTGTGTGTGTGTGTGTTGTGTGTGTGTGTGTGTGTGTTTTATTTTATATTACTCAACATATTTTAGATATATGTATTTAAAATAGCTCTTTAGTAAATATAGTTCTTCATAAATAATATAAATAAAATAAAGTAGTTTTGAAGTAAAAATGTAATAACTCAAGATTGATATCTTTCAATATTTTTTAGATAAACATATTTAGGACATCTATACTAACCGATACTTAATTAAGATGCATATATCAAAACATATACATTTATCAATAAGGAGTGAACAAATGTATAGGAATATGTGTACATGGAAATAGATAAAAATTAAAAGAATGACCTAACTTTTCATAAAATTACAAAATTTATCAATAGATGAATGCATAAAAATGTATTCTCAAAATAAATATAAAATCAAATAGAAAATAATATAAATATCAAAATTCATCACGAATATTTTTATAAAAGATGGAAAAATTCCACATCATTATAAAAATACAAAAACAATAATTTCCATTAAAAGAAGATGAAAAACTTCCACATCATTATAAAAATACAAAAACAATAGTTTCCATTAAAAGATTGATATTGACAATTAAGAACTTAATAATATCTTTTAAAAAAAGGACTTCAATAAAAGTGCCACCATCACTTAGACAAATTCCACCATGTTTAGATGTGATAATATCTAAGACAATACTTTAGTAAAGAGTTTAATACACAACAAAAACCCCTGTATATCTCAAAGAGAAAAGTCCCAAGACCAAGAAAACTATATAAGGAATAATTTTGTCATTAAAACATGAAAGCTTTGATGATTCTATCTCTCATATACCAAATCCATTGAAAAAGTCGTATTGAAGAATGAGCTTTTTAATAGATTAACATGTCAACACCTAAAATCTAAATCAAAACAATTATTATATTTATTTATTTTTTATTAAATTGAAGAGTTATAATTTAATTGGTTGAGTTGAATTGGTGAGGATGATAGTATGTTTCATAAGTACCTCATTCACCAAGGTTCAAATCTTCTAGAAATGTTAATGGGTCAAATTTAATATTTGAGTGACATTGACATACCAGTTCCCCCTATATATAAAAATTTATTTGAAGGATGCGTGTAATTTAAATGTATGTTTACTCATCATGATAT
The DNA here is from genome assembly GCA_007258455.2 of Sequoia sempervirens. Classification (NCBI taxonomy): domain Eukaryota; kingdom Viridiplantae; phylum Streptophyta; class Pinopsida; order Cupressales; family Cupressaceae; genus Sequoia; species Sequoia sempervirens. The sequence continues at coordinate 134,409,162 of VDFB02105785.1, read as the reverse complement.
AATACACTTTAATAAACATCAATTGTGTCTATATATATACTTTCATTTACAAGATTTTTTTTTGATAATTAAGAATCTAAGGCTTCAAAGGATGAAATGCTATAAGAGACAAGGCGTGTCTCTTTCAATTAAAAAATAGATCTGTAAAAAAAAAAATTAATGTATGTTTACTCATCATGATATAATACACTTTAATAAACATCAATCGTGTCTATATATACTTTCATTTACAAGATTTTTTTTTGATAATTAAGAATCTAAGGCTTCAAAGGATGAAATGCTATAAGAGACAAGGTGTGTCTCTTTCAATTAAAAAATAGATCCCTAAAAATGTTACATAAAGAGAATCTAATAAATGAGTGTTCTAATAATTATTATGATGGTGTTTTACAACGATTTTTTTTAGTTTTTATTTATAACTTATAAAATTAAGTATTAGTAGTTAAAATGAAAATTGTATGAGCTCTGCTAGGGTTTTTTGTTTTCTGCAGTCACCCTTGGCCCCTCTTGCGTCATACTGCACATCTTGCACAGGAAGCCCCTCTTTTCTTGTCTGTACGGTCGCATTTACTGCAGCTTTTTTGTTTTAATATGCCTTCAACCGGCTCTAACCCAGCAGTTCTTGCTGGTGTTAGCAATTTGATGGCATTAATCAATGGCTCCTCCTCCGAACAAACGTCCCCAAAAATTTGTTCAAAAAGTCTTTCACAAGGTAAGTGCTCTAATTCACCAACTGATGTGGTTTCTCCTGTACCATATTTTGATACTTCTTGTCAATGGCTTAAGTAGTACACCCTTGTTGGGTATTTTGTTGGGAGAACTCCCCCTGAAAGTTTGCTTAAAGATTGGGTTAATAAGGCTTGGGCCCCTCATGGAGTCTGCCTTGATATGGTCCAAAATTTAACCAAGGGTTTATTTTTGTTCCGCTTTGCGGAGGTCGATCATGTGTAGGCTATCTTAGGCCATAGGCCCTAATATGTCTGGTCTTCTTTGTTAGTTTTCCAGGCATGGACCCGTGACTTTGCTGTCTTAGACGACACCAAGTTGCAGGTCCCGGTCTGGATTGAATTCCCTGGTCTATCCTTGCCTTGTGTGCCTTTTTTGAATAGTATAGCTTCCTCACTAGGGAGGGTTATTTGCATTGAGCCAAATAGGTTCTTTCAAGCCTGACCCCAAAAGAGAGTTTGTGTGGAAATGGACCTTTCCAAATATTTGAAAGACTCTATTGATATCCAAATTGGAGCTCTTTGCCACACCCAGAAGGTCACATATTTTAATTTTTCCAACACATGCTATAGGTGTTAGTCAACAAACCACAAGATTAAGGACTGCCCTTTAGCAGTGCCTCGTACACCTTCTCCGCCACAAGATGCTGAAAAACCTCGTTCGGCGACAACATCTACTACCAAACCTGATGCGAAATGGACTACAGTTACGAACCGAAAAAATAAGTCCACTAGTTCTGGGTTGGGTCCTGTGACCTCTGAGCTAGTGAAAGATGTTTCAAACCCTTCTGTGAAGGGGAAAGAAGCTCCGGTTGGGGCTGATTATGTTTCACAATAGCCTAGGCCAAAGGCTACGCCTCGGCCGACTGTTGTCATGTTAACACAGTCGAATGTGTCTTCTCCTGTGATGGGAGATCAAAGGCAATCTCGCAACCCTTCCCCTCCTAGGGAAGAAGGGGAATATGTTCATGAAAAGCAAAGGATGTCCTCTCTGTCCATCCAAATTGGATCAGTTCCACCAGAATTTTTGCAGAATCGTTTTTCTTCTCTGAATGAAGAGGAATCGAGTTTCGAAAACATGGAGGAGTTTCACTCATGAAGTTCCTTTCATGGAATGTTTGAGGTCTAATAGACCTCTCTAGAAAGTATTCTATCAGGGATACCTTGTGTAAGTACTCTGGTGTTGAAGTGCTTTATCTCCAAGAAGTTAAATTTTTTGGTTTTTTGCTTGCTGCGGCTTGTTGTTCTATTTGGCTAGCCAGTAAAATGTTTTGTACTACCCATGATGTTGGGCGTGGCGGAGCTGTCACCCTTTTGGCCCCATGATGGCACTCTTCTGTGGTCGACCACGGGTCTGATCCCACTCATCGGCTCGTCTGGATCCTTCTCAACATTGATAATCATTCCTTTGGGATTATTAATGTTTATGCTTCTAATGATGTTGTGGAATGCTCTTTACTCTAGTGTTGGATTGTTGATTCTTTACTAGTTGCTACCTGGTTACTCTGTGGGGACTTCAATATGGTAGAAATGGCGTCTAACAAAGATGACACTTTTCCATTTAGATGGACAACTGGGGAAAGGGAGGCGTGGTTTTACATGCGCAATAAATTGGGGATTTTTTATCCCAATATTTGTCGCCGCCATTCTCATTCTCTCTGGCACACTTGGTGTAATTACAGAGCCGGTTCTGACAGAATATTTAAGCGCCTTGATCGTACCATGATCTCGGCACAATATTTTTTCTCGTTTGACAACTCTTCTCTCCCGGTTAAGCCGTTAGTGGATGTGACCTTTCCATACCACTTCCCCATTTCTTTTTGCATTGAATGGGAGACTCGATAGCCTTGTACATATAAAACTCAATTTTTTTTAAAATGTCTTTACTCTGCCACAAGCCTACCTTGACCCACATTCGCAGAGTCTGGAATTTGGAGTATAGACCAGCTCATCATACAGGCTAGATTTCTTGGTGGAATGAGGCTATCATCCGCACAGCTAGATTTCTGCACATTTATGGACGCTAGCTGGCTATTTTTCGCTGGTGGTCTTATGAGGCTACCACCATTGACCTCTGTGCTTCTTCTGAGGCTTTGGTGGTCAACCCCTTTTCTCCATCATTGCAAGTCAAGGTGGCGGAATTAAGGCACAAGAAACAAATTGCTGACAGCTATGCTGCTAGAGGAGCGCAAATCAAAGCCCGATTACATTGGCTAAAAGTTGGTGATTGTGCCTCCAAAGTTTTTTTGGCTCTGCGTGCCAGGAACTCATCCTCGAGCATTAAAAAAATAAAACATGGCATTCAAATGCTTTTTGAGTTGCCTGATATTCTCCAGGCCTTTGTGCGTCATTATGAGTAATTCTTCACTGCACAGGAAGTCACGCCTGTGTGACAACAAGCCCTTCAAGATTGCCTTGTTGTGCCAAATAAGCTTTCTTCAGCTCAGAATTTTTTTTGTGATCAACTATTATCAGTTGATAATCTCAAAGAGGCTGTCTACTCCATGGCTAATGATAAAGCCCCACGAATTGATGGATTCCCTTGTGAATTCTACAAAGCCATGTCGAACTATATTGGGCATGATTTGCATCAAGTTTACTTAGAAGCTTTTCATTCTAATTCTCTAGGTAACTTAATTAATAAAGGTAACATAAAATTCATACCTAATCCAGGTAACCCATAAGACATTTGCAACTGGAGACCTATCACACTTCTTAATGTATCCTACAAGATTATCGCCAAAGATTTGGCTCTTAAAATCTGCCATCTTCTACCTCAGATTGTGCACCTGGAACAAACTAGGTTTATCAAATCCAGATTTATTTTGGATAATATTATCATTGTTTGGGAAGGCATGGAATGGGCCAGATGTTCAAACCAGAAAGTCGTATTCATTAAAATTGACTTTTCCAAGGCATATGATAGCATTGAATGGCCATTTATTCTTGCTATGCTACAAGCTTTGGGTTTTGGGCCCAATTTCATTCAATCTGTTCAAATGCTCTTTGCGGATGTGTCAGCTTGTATCCCCATCAATGGCCGTTAATCCTCTGCCTTTGGACTCTTTCATTCCATTTGGCAAGGGTGCTCGCTGACCCCCTCTTTGTATGTGCTTGCAGCCGAGGGTTTTGGTTACCTCTTGGCCAACACGGTTTCCCAGTGGCGGGTCAAGGGCATTTATTTTCCCAACTCTCAGGCTTAGCTTGTTAATGGCCATTTTGCTGATGACTCATTCATCACCCTTCTGGAGGAAGAATACTCCATTGCAGCAGCTCTTGAGTGTCTTAATACTTTCTATCTTGCTTCTGGCTCTACCATCCAGTGGCATAAAACTTTGTGTTACCGACGATCTATCTTTCCCTCTCCGCCTTGGTTGCAATAGTATGGATGGAAGTGGATTGGGCCTAGAGATTTTTTTTGGTTTCTAGGCATTCCCTTTGCCTTTCAGGTGTCTCCAACTGAGCTTTGGCAAACCGTGCTCTCTAGAGTTGAACAAAAGCTTGCTTATTGGGTTACCAAGCCCCTCTCTTTGGTAGGGTAATTCCAGGTGTGTTTCAAAATTCTACCAGCCACCCATGTTTATTATTCTTCTTGCTGGGCCCCCTCCAAATTTGTCTATGGCAAGCTTGAGAAACTGCTTCGTGACTTTCTCTGGGCCTCCTCTGAATCTCACAGAGGGTTTCATCGTGTGGCTTGGGAATTCTATTGCCTTCCCAGAGACTCGGGAGGTCTCGGGTTGTTGTCTACTCAACGGCAGGGGACTGCTCTGTGTGTTAAATGGATTATTCGTGCCCTTACTAGGGACAAGGCCTGGAAAATTCTTCTCAGGCATACTATTCAATCTGGCTTCCCTGTCCATAAGCTTGCCTAGAAGGGGATTGGATTTCAAACACTTTTGGTCATGGAAGAACTAGTCTAGATTGTTGGGACATTTGTGGCCAAAAGCATCTGGTAGGCCTGGGAAGCTGTCAAACCCTGGCTCGGTTGGGTTGGCTCTGGTTTTCGAGATGGGCTCTCTCTCAAGCAACACAATATTTGGTGGTCGCCTCTTTTTGCTAGCAATGGTCAGCCGTTGGCTAAGTCGCTTGGGCTTAAGGCACTCAAATTTCACAAAAAAGGTATCCAGACCCTGCAACAAATCTTTCACAAACCACCATGCGTATTATGTCATGGGAAGTTTTTTGTGCCTAGTACAAGCTTCATAACCAGAACCGTGCTACTTATGATGGTCTGGTGAATGCCATTCTTGATAAAATGCTTCATAAGGTTGGAATTCGTGGGACTAAACCTTGGTGGAAAGACTGGAAGTGGTATCCAGACACCCCTTTTAGAAACTACAAGCCTTCGCTTGGTTACAGGTGGCTCTCACCACATTTTCCTATGATTCAGAGTTTGAACCAGAGGTGGCTTCTTCAATCTCTCGCTCATGTCTAACATAAAAGATTTGCTGCCACTTGGTTTGCAAGTGTTGAGTCGAAGCTTGCCCACTTTTTCTGGTGTATTCTTTTCTAGGGCTTTCCTGTGGGCTCTCAGTTGGTTGTTCACTTGGGGGTTCGAGACCCTTTTTGTGGGCAAGCTGAGAATTTTAAGCATCTTTTCTAGTTTTTTCCCAGAGCCCAGCAACTTTGGACTTGGATTCATGACTTTTTTTGGCCCTTTAGGCCAGAACCTTTCTCCTGGTGTATGGTGTTACTAGGAGAATCTCCTAGATTTCCTACAAAATTCACCCAGCTTTGACACACTTTTAGGGTGAAAATTCTCTTCAACATTTGGAAAGACAAAAATGCTTGCATTTTTTCACATATTCAAATGGATATTCATGTATCTTTATATGCTAAAGTTATGATTTTCTCTAATGTGCTTTTACAGGTTCAAGTGCAAGCTAACACAGTTGCACTTGAGGTTGCTCACCTTCAGGTTCTCCTGGACCACTGGGGTAATGCCCCTTGTACTCTTGCTCGGGTCCCCGCTTCTCCCACCTCTTCTTGCGACCGGTCACCCTCTAGGGGCTAGCAGCAGAGTGGCTCTGCGCGTCCCCGTTCCCATCCCCCGCCTCGACGAGGTTCTTGCAGTCCTCAACGAAACCATTCTCCTCCATCTCGGGCTAGCCAGGGGTGGCCTTCTGGCGGTGCTTCAGGGAGCGACGGTGGTGGTTCCGAGTGGCCCTCTGATGACCCTCCTGCTTCTAGCTCTGGTTGGCCAGCCACTAGTAAAACATTTCCACGTCTGTCGCTTGCAATCTCGCCCCGGTGCGAGGAAGAAGATAAAGAGAAAAAAGATGTTGATGATGGTTGGGGTCCTCTTCCTAACGTCACTTCAGACCTCGCTAATGTATGGGAGAAAAATTTGGATGACAGAGACCCTCCTAGCTCTGCTGGCACTACTCTAGCCGCTTAATGGCATTTTTATTTGCTTTGTAATTTTGGACTTCTGGGCTTAGCCCATATGATCTGTTGTTTTTTCTGGGCGCTACCCATTTGACTCTTGGGGTGTGCCTTTTTACCACCCACCCTTTTTTGTGAATATGTATCTTTATATTTGAATTAATATAGATAGCTGCCTATTCGTCAAAAAAAAAGTATTAGTAGTTATGTTTGTGTTTTAAAAATAGACAAAGAAGGATTATCTATTTTTACTAATTAGATAAAAGAAACAGTCAATTATATAGTGATATCTTGATGCATATATTTTGAGTTAAATCTTTTTAAATATTTTCAATAAAATAATTAATTCTCAAAACTTTGAACTCTTAATTAACCTTAAAAACATAATAATTTTTATTAAAAAAAAATAAAACAAATATAAAATTAAGATAACATTATCCACACATTAATTTGGTCAATCATTTTATATATGTTCGTACGAAAGATAGAATTTTATGCTTTTCAGCGAGTTTTATGATATCTTATCCACTACTAATTTATTACAAGTTTAATAAATGAGAAGGCGTGTACGCCTTTGTTGCTTACTATTCAACATATATTCCTGGTCTTATTTTAGTAGGTGAAATTGCGTGGAAGCTTCTTATAATATCTTGGCTTTAAAGCAACCATCTTATCACTAAATATATGTAATCGACGTTTGATGGTGGAGATATTATTAAAACAAGCTCAACCGGCACATGTTATTTCTAACTTTTTAATGTAGAGTGAGGTGTGAAATGTATGAAGCTAGGAATACTAGCCTAGAGGTGTCTTCTTTTGATCCACAAAGATAGTGCAATTGATTTGGGTCATGGGTTTGCTCTTCATAGGTTTTGGGTTAAACTTCGAGACCTGGGTTAACCCAATGTACATGGCTGGTAGGTAACTGTGTGCATCCTCGGAGGATTAGTCTCGCCTCAGCTTGCCCCAACTGGGCACTGGGTTGGGTCGCATGGATACCCTTGAGTTAAAAAAAATGATAGGTGTCTTCTCTTATGTGTGATCACCCTTTAATATTTGAAAATTCTTCTTTTAAATCGAGGATTTTATATCATTTATAAGATCATTTTATTATTTGATATGGGAGTACACGTTTTAGGTTGTAATCTCTTCAATTGAGAGCTAAAACTTGAGGGGTATTCATTCCACCAAAGTCACATGGGGTATGATCGTGACCTCATCCCTTATGATGTTGGGTCTTGCACTTGGTGGGCCCATTCAAATCCATTCAACTTCACACTAGACCAAGATCCATTAACATATAATGACATTTTAATATTTCTATTTTACTTTTTAATTGCGTATATGCTTTTTGAATTATTTTGATCATTAATTGAAAATGGAAAAGTTGATCAAGATTAGGGTTGAGGGTTGAGAGTGGTGATGGGCATTTAGGTATAGATCATGATTCTTATCTCTAGACTCTTATGAGTTTATATGGAAAGCTAAGCATAAGGTATTGATTAGAACAACCATATTATAGGGACATAGAGGATTGTAGAGTGAATTTTAAAATACAATATTATTATAATTTTTTTTGCATTTTTTTTAAGGGTAAATCTCAACAATATACAAGAATGGCGGTGAATGTTCTTTAAAAATAGAGAAGATAAAAAATTGCTTAAATTTTTAGCTCATATTGACATGATAACACAAATTGATGGTGATGTAAGACTTTATTTGGTTGGCACAATTGACTATTGATTTAAATATGTTTCATGTCCATGGCTTCTTATATTGATAGCAAAGGTGTGCTTGGTGGTAGTAGTAGTGTGCAATGCATACTATACCAAATCTTGATATAAGGCATCTTTGACGTTGATGATTTATCAAGCCAAATGTTGCATAGGGGAGTATTTGTGGTAGGGTTAGTTCTTTTATGTTAAACTTGGTTGTGAATGTTTACATATTCCTTTTGCAAAGGTAAAGGCTAAGGGTGATGGATGGAAACCTAAAGAAAATGAACCGGGCATTACCATTAGCATCTTGACACACTAGATGGTTGTGTACATATAACATTCCTAATCTTTATTCTAGTTCTTGTCTACTTTCTTGCCCCACACATCATGTTTTATTTTTAGGTTTAAACTCATTTCCAACCTAGCTTTCAACAATATTTCACTTCTCTTGATGCAAATTTTAATTTTGCTCATATATTTTTGAAAGTTTTGAGGTTAAAAAACCTTTTTTCTACTAAACAAACGATACTTTAACTCCACAAATTAAATGACCAATCAAGAGTGAAAATTATTTCCCAACAATTTAGGGGTTGTCCATTTCAACTCTTCCAACCTTCCTAGTTTCTTACATATCACCCTTTTGATTGAGACCACTTGCAATACCATGAGAGATTTATTCTAATTGCCTGTCCAATCTAATTCTAGATTGTAAATTAGATCCCTTTGATATGTGCTACAATATTTCTTATGGAGATTCAAAGGGTCTTGTAACTATGTTACAATTTTTATTTTATTGAACCTTCAATGAATGTAGATTTGTTAGGCTCAGATTAGATCTATTATGAAAATTAATTAAATGGCATAATTTTATGAAATTTTTTTTAAAAAAATTGTCAAAGCCTTAAGTCGGTCAAATTAATGATGATGAGTGATATCAAAGATAATGTTTACAAACATGTAGATGGCCTATATCCATATACAATTCTTTTGTTCCTCTAGAAATAAAAGTGTGCTCTAATTCTTTTCTTATTTTCTTGCATATCGAACATATCTTTAAATGCACAAATCAATGTCTTTAAATACCATATGACATAACAACAAATTGCATAAAAATTTCCTAACTTGCCTCATAACAAATACTTGAAAGGGACATTAAAATTAAATCTAAAGTTCAAGCTTCTAGTTTTGGGCTTCACTTTGACTATGTTAGAGTTATTTAAGTGTAAGACCAAGGATGTCAATACAAGTTGAGATGGACAACAATCTTGGAAATATGTGTTTTCTAGATTTTATTTGGAAATGGAATAATCATCCAAAATCTAAAAGATGATATTTCAACAAGCCTAGAACATGTCATTGTGTGTGAAAGACATACATATTTTGGTTTATTGATCACTTATTTGTGAAGTGTTAGGATCCAAATGATACTTTAAAATATCCATTAACCTCAAAATTAGTAGTTTTTATGAAATCTTGTAATATATTGTAGCTTTCATTATACATGAAAAATTATTTAATAATTAGTATTTTTTCAATAATACATTTAGTTGTTTTGATATGTTGTATACTTTATATTTTTAGTATTGGTCTCCCTTGCAATGTCTCACTAAACATTGGGAAATATATTTACATGTATCAACATACCAAAATCTCTGTACAACTTTTTAAAGAAAAGGATGTGCATTACGAAGAATTATTGTGGAAAATACTATTTATTGGATGCATAATATTAAAGGCTATTTTTTCACTCAAACTAGTTGAACATTTGGAGAACAAATAGAGTATTCAGACACTTAGTTCTATATCTTTAAAAAATATGAATGAACATATTTTAAAATACTTCAAGGGAATAATCTAATTATCATTAGATGGCCTTGTCAAGAAGTGTTTTTTATATGAATAGTATAACCATATATTGTGCAAATTGCCTAATGGTTGACTTAGTTAGGTAATTTACTATACATTTGTTTATTGTATTCATTTTCAATCGTCTAAGGAGAATATTTAGTTCTTTATTCATTATTAATGCAAGGAGTTATTTTTCTCTTCCAATTCTACTATATTACCTATATTCAATATTCAATCTCATCAAATGTTCCAAGGACTAACAAAAAATATTTTCTTGATTAATTGAATGCATTTCCTTCTGTAAAAACATGGGTTCATTTAAAAAAATTATCTACTAGTATTTGTTCTTTTCTTCAATTTATTTTGGAAATTTTATAGCTTAAACCTTTAAAATTCACATAATATGTTATAGTTTGTTTTGCTTGGTGTGTCCATATATATCTCCTTAAATTGTATAAACTTTGTGAAATAAGCATAAACATTCTTTTATATGTTATTCTTTCAAGTAGAGTTGACTTGTCCAAACTTTGAGTTTTATTGAGTTATGTTATTAGGGGTTGAATCTTATTCATAAGACCATAAATATTTCTTTATATAAATCCAAGAAATAAAATCAAATAACAAGAAGTGTCTAATGTTCCATTAGATATTGTTAGTATAGTATTCATACTTCACATAGGATTATAATTTATCCTAAGTGTGATATTGCAACTTAAGAATTTTACTTGGAGTAGTAGGATAATTTATTTATCCTCACCTATGTGGCTAATAATGGCATGTACACATTGAATTACGGTCATCAAATAAAAATATTTCCTCAACAATCCTTCATTGATGAAATTTAGGTGTCACCGCTATTTAGTCAATGCCACCTTTGCCTTAGTTATACAAAGATAACTCATCTCTTGATTGGCAACATTTGAGAGCTCACTTGTGACCTCTTGGAAATTTTATCTCATTTAGTCATGCATCCAAGAGGCTTATTTAAATGTACTTCATCCATCTATTTGATGGTTGAGCTAATTATTTCAACCCTCTATTTTGGAATAGTTGAGTTCATTCTGCATATTGTACAACCATTTTTATCTTTATGATTTTTTTCTATTATAACTTTCTTGATTCACCTAAATCTTTATTGGATTGTACACTCATTGATTGGATTCCCATCAAATCTTACATGGTATTAAATTATCTTGTGTACATAGTGAGGCCTATTTATATGTACTTTATTTGTCCATTGGGTTGTTGATTTGATTATTGTAATCCTCTATCTTGGAGTATCTCATATTTTGCATATTGCAACCCTTGTTATCTTTATGCTTTTTTCTATTGTAACTTTTCTCATTAATTGGATTCCCATGAAATGTTACATAGTATCAAAGAATTTTGTGTATATAGTGAAGCCTACTTGTATGTGCTTCATCTATCCATTTGGTGGTTGAGGCAATTATTTTAATTCTCTATTTTGGAATAACATTCATTTTTCATATTATAGGCTTGTTGTCAAGTTGTATTTTTTTCTCTTGTAACTTTATTCATTCACCTAAATCTTGATTGGATCATATGCTCATTGATTAGATCCCTATAAAATATTTATTTGGTGATTATTAGGTTATATCACAACCAATCATAATGTCCAAAATGGCCAAGAGATCAAGGCATGCCTTCCATTTTATCAATATTGGACACCCTAAAGTCAAGATTTTTCATTTTTGGTTATGTATATTTTTCTAATTTTGTGAACAACACACTTTTCAAGGTAATTTTGAACAAAACAAATAGCACCATTACATCTAAAAGGAATCAAAACCCTATGTATGTTTGTTAATTCATCCAAATTAAATAGTTGTGGGAAAATGCTAAAACAATTAGCCCAAGCATGCAAAGTGAGACCATATGCTTTAAGAAAATGTGCAAATTGTAGTTGTAAAAAAATTGAAGTCTCTCATAGGTTTTCTAAGTTATTGTAATTTTGAGAATTTATAAGTCTATATTTGAGCTTATACAAAAACATTTTTAAGTGTTATTTCATTATGTACTTGTATTTTATAATGGCCCCTTCTAATATTTTAAGATGGGTTATAAATTGGTCTTCTATTTGGTTGATATGAGATTTCATCACGTGTTGTAAACATTGTAAACATTTTTTCCTAATACTTTGGACTCTTTAAACTATTTGTCCTAAAATAAAGGGCTCAAAACTCGTTGTTGCATACATAGTATATTACCCTATCTTTGTGGTAATTCTCCTAAATCGAGTGACATCCATCAAATAGATAAATGGTTTGAAAAAAATCAACAAATAATTAGAATCCTTGGATTCACTATTTTTGAGAATATCATGCATTGTACATAGTGCTCTTTCAATACTTATACCATCCTTTAATAGTTCTATGGGTATCTTGAATCACCATCTAAAAGTGATGCTTTCTTTGAAAAAAATTGCACATGTGGATACTAGTGAGACACGTATTGGTGGCCCTCCCACACTTTTCCATACGTCTAATGTGGACATATCATAGGATGAGCAACATAGCCACATGACATGCATTGAGATTCCACCTTCACTTGCCATTTTTATAGAGATCTTGTCTTTTCCACATGCTTCTACAAATAAACTTCTATAGGATCATACTTTTTTCTTGATAATTGCAATATCTACTTATCTAACATACATCACATGTTTGTAGAATCTCATATTCAAGATATTGAAGACGCACTGAAAGACTTAGTTTTCATCTTTGATGCAAATGCTTCAACAATAATATCCACAACATCTTCGGAACATGTTGTACATTAGTTTCCAAATGGATTTGAGATGTCATTTTCTTTAGTTAGGCATGGGACACCAAATCTAATCTTGCACCTTTCATCACCATTTAGGGATTGATGCATAAATTCCAAATATATATTTTTTATTTTCTTCCCTTTTTACATTTTTTATTTGGAAAAGTTTCTACATACCCCTATGGAAAAGCTATTATTTTTAACTCATTGAGAGTTAATTTCACTATTGTTAGAATATCCTATTCATTTTGAATGTGGATTTTTTTCTTTTACCATGGCTTGATGGCACATTATTTTGGGGAACCATTTATAGTATTCCTTTGTTATTTCTCTATAAATTAGAGGCATGAGATATTAGTTCTGTTATGTGATTTCACAGTATATATATGTTTTCAAAATGTTATCAAAGTGTTACATATGTATTCCATTCTTGAAGATTAATAAATCCTCGAGTCTCTCTTTGATAGTGTATTTTTTCTCAAAAGGGTTTCTCCACATACATTCAATGTTATATGTTTCAACTTTATGGTTTGCTAAGTTTTTTATTGCTAATTTCAAACAATCACATAATATTTTGTAGCTAATCCATTGTTGGATAAATAAAAATCATATTTACATACTTATTTAAAAGTTTTTATTGCAATATTTCTTCATTGATTTGACATTTGGAATTAGAGATTCGTTATGTACAAAGGGGGATGATTTTCTTGAAGTGTTGAATGTTTTTTTTTTCTATAGTGGGATCTTTCATGTTAAGTAAGTTTTTTAGATCAATGAGGTATTAAAAACCATAACCTCTACCTATCATATAGATATTAAGAAATTCAATGGCTTTTAGTATGATGTGTGGAAGCTATAGATGGAAGATGTTTCGGAAGAAAGAGATTAGTAGGTGTTGGGCGTAAATAAAAAAATCTACAATATTTGATGAATATTAATTAAAGTTGAACAAGAAAGCACAATGAATCATTTAGTTATCTCTTATAAATTTCATCCTTTTGAATGTATTCAAACATACCACTATAAACAAGTTGTGGAAGAGGATAGGTTATTTTTATCAAACTAAAAGTTTAACAATTAAATTATATCTCAAAATATGGTTATATTCTTTGAAAATGAAAGATGGTGATTCTATTGAAAATAATTTAAATACTTAAAATTTTATTAAGATTCAACTATTTTTTGTTGATGTTAAGATAGAAGAAAATAATTTTATCTTATTAATTTACTCTTTACCTAATTCTTGGGAAAATTTAATCATTGTCATTAATGGTGGTGATGAAAATTTAAGACGGATGGGATCATTGTTAGCGTTTTTAAATGAGATGCCCTACATGTTTGAGGAATGCCTAAGAATAAAGGCAAGTCTTACGGGGATAGGAAAAAATCAAAAGAGATCCAAATCAAGAGGTCAATCCAAAACCCCAAGGAAGGGAAAAGTAAAGTGTTGGAACTATGGAAAGTGAGGGCAAGTGAAGAAGCAACATAGAAACAAAAAATTATTTGATTCATCCATAGAGAATATTTTGAGTGATAGTGATATTGATGCTTTATTTATATCTACTAACACTATTAGTTATTTTTCTTATCTCATTAATTTAGGTCACTCCTACCATATGATTCCTCATAAGGAATGTCTTTCATCTTTCAAGGACAATGATGGAGGAGAGGTTTTACTTGGTGATAATACTACCCATCATATTTTTAGTAAATGAAAGGAATATTTATCTTTTCTATGATGTGAGGATTACATTCCTTGATAATGATTTTCATATTCTAGGACTTGTGAGAATTTTAATTTTTGTATTCAAGTTGAATAATTTTAGAGTTAGTGTGACATTTAACTAGTCTAGGTGTGGTTTGGTAATAGGGAGTTTGGTGGTAGCTAAAGGATCCCATGTTGGGACTTTGTTTAGGTTGAATGCTCCCACATTTTATAATTCTTCAATGTAACTAGAAAAAAGAAAAACACATGTATGTTGTGGCACTGACATTTGGGTCACACTAATGAAAAAACTCATAGAACCTTAATTCATAAAAGTATGGTTGACGCTTTTCTTATTTTGATGAGAATTTTAATTTTTGTAAGAATTTTGTGTTTGGTAAATATAATATTTTATCTTTTCCTCACATAAGTTATAAGGAAAATATACTATTAGAAATCATTGATTCAGATGTGTTTGGACCATTGGATATGGCTTCAATGAGAAAATCTTGATATTTTGTTTCATTTATTGATGATTCCTTTAGATACACCTAGATTTATTTTATGTATGTTAAATATAAAGTTTTCACTAAGTTTAAATAATTTGAAGTCTTAATTTAAAAGAAAATAGATTATAAGATAAGGGTGTTGAGATCTAATAATGGTGTTGAATATTATTTTTGGGAATTTGATGAGTTTTTCAATCATAAACATATTTTTTGATAAAAAATAACACCATACACACAATAATAGAACAGGGTTGTAAAAAAGATGAATATTAAAACATAATGGAAAGATATAAAAGTATATTGAGTGGTATATAGTTGGATTGGTACTTGTGGGTAGAGGATGTGAGTACTATTTTTTATTTGATCAGTAAATATCCTTATTTATTTTTCTCTTGTTGACAGAACACCTTATGAAGTGTGAATAGGTGAAAAACCTTATATTTTACATTTAAGGGTATTTTTTTGTGAAGCTTATTTTTATGTGTTTCAAGAAAAGTGATATAAATTAGATCAAAAACCTCATCAATGCATCTTTGTAGGATACCATTAAAATTTGTTACAACATTTAGAATTCACTAGCCCAAAAAATAATTTAGTCTAGAGATGTTATTTTCAATGAATTTAGATATTTTCCAATTCTTGAACCAAAGAAAAAAGAAGGATATAAAATAATATATTTTGATACTAAGGTTAAGAAGTGGGAATATGCATGTGTAAGAAAAAAATTGATGGATTAGAGGATGGAAAGGAAGAATATGGTTCAAATAATAGTTTAGATAATGATATGCAAGATGAGCATACATAAGAACAACAAAGCCCCTTACTCCTCCCTTGAGGAAATCCACAAGACAACATAATCTATTTGATAGGTATATCCCACCAAATTTATATTGTTTATTTGCTTTATTGAGTACTTTTGATGAACCTAGATATTTCAAGAGGCTCTCTCTTTTGAGTATAGTGAGGCTTGGATATAATCTGTGTAAGAGGAGATAACGACTCTAGAGAGTTCTGGCATATAGGTTCTTGTGATTTTACCCAAGGGATGAAATTCCATTGGTTCAATTGATTGTATAAGAATACAACTATAGTAGATGGATACTGAAAGCAATACAAGGTCAAACTGTTAGAGTTATCATGTATTAGAGAATAATTACTTACTTTAATTAGTTATTATTCTAATTCTCATGCACTTAAGCTAAACTTAGGTTTTCTTTATTAGTTAACTCAATGCTTTATTTATGTTAACTACAAAGGTAATATTAGATCAATTCATCCCATCATATTGCAACATTCCATGTTGAAAAACTGTATGTGTTAAGAAGCAAGAAACCCTATGTGAGACAACCCTTTACATTTAAACTGAGAAGAGATAGTGTGTTTTCCAACTATGCAAATAATGCAAGCATTTTATTTGTTCCAATCAGGAGAAAGCTAACTCGTAGACAAAAAGCACCTATGTATGCAACATGAGATCAAAATGGCATTTCATTTTCCTCATCTAATTCGTCCAAATAAATGCTCACATTATTTGTAGTCTTGGAAAACATAGTGTCTCCATATAAGGTGTTAAAACCAATTAACCCATATAGTGTTGTAAAACCGTTTGCAATTGAGAGGAGACAATGTGTTTTCCAATTGTGCAGATAATGCGAGCAATTTATTTGATCCAATCAAGAGAAGGCTAACTCGTAGACAGAAAGCACCTATGTATGTAACATGAGATTGAAATGGCATTTCACTTTCCTCATCTGATTCGACCAAATAAATGCTCACATTATTTGTAGTGTTGGAAAACACACTGTCTCCATATAAGGTGTTAAGAAACAAGCAACCCATATAGTGTTGTAAAACCTCTACAACTGAGAGGAGACAATGTGTTTTCCAACTGTGCAAATAATGTGAGCAATTTACTTGTTCCAATCAAGAGAAAGCTAACTTGTAAAAAAAAGGCACCTATGTATGCAACATGACATCAAAATAGAATTTCACTTTCCTCATCTAATTCAACCAAATAAATGTTCACATTATTTGTAGTCTTGGAAAACACACTATCTCTATATAAGGTGTTAAGAAACAATTAACCCATATAGTGTTGTAAAACACTTTGCAACTGAGAGGACACAATGTGTTTTCCAACTATGCAAATAATGCGAACAATTTATTTGTTCCAATCAAGAGAAAGCTAACTCGTAGACAAAAAGCACCTATGTATGTAACATGAGATTGAAATGGCATTTCACTTTCCTCATCTGATTCGACCAAATAAATGCTCACATTATTTGCAGTGTTGGAAAACAAAGTCTCCATATAAGGTGTTAAGAAACAAGCAACCCATATAGTGTTGTAAAACCCTCTGCAACTGAGAGGAGACAGTGTGTTTTCCAACTCTATAAATAATGTGAGCAATTTATTTTTTCCAATCAGATAAAGAAAGTGAAATGACATTTGGACTGTAGTAAAGAGTTGTTCAAAATTTTGAAAGTGGAATTCATTACATTCTTGGAGCATAACAAAATAAAACTCTTCATATCGAACTAACTGAAATGGGACATTGTGTTTTCCAACACTGCAAAATAGTATATAACATTATGCCTTGTAGATTTCATAATACCTACTATTTTCCAATTCCATTACATTCTTGGCACCTTGTTTTGCTATTTGCAAATAATAGTTTCTAATGCCACATTTTTTTGGGTTTTTGTCCATTCCAAAATATGATTTTGAAAACCCATTGGCACTGACACATTTTCCCGGTGACGGGATAGGCTACGGTAGGTCAGATTTAATGTTCGACCATCAAGTCTTTCCATCAGTGCAATTTTTCCATCTGGCCTTCTTTTCTGTCAAGGCGTTTTGTTCCAATCACATGAAGAAAGTGAAATAACATTTGGACTATACCAAAGTCGACTATACTGACAGATAGGACCAAACGTCCGTGAAGGGTAGGTAGGAGTTAACTAACATGGGACAGTGTGTTTTCCAACACTGCAAACAATCTATAACATTGTGCCTTGCAGGTTTTATAATACCTACTGTTTTCTAATTTCATTACATTCCTACTATAGAAATCACAAAAGGTTCTCTAGATAATCACAAAACATACCAAATTGAGGTCAAGGGTCAGTAACCAATTGGGTTGTTACTTCTAAAGGGTTTTAGAA
Organism: Sequoia sempervirens; assembly: GCA_007258455.2. Classification (NCBI taxonomy): domain Eukaryota; kingdom Viridiplantae; phylum Streptophyta; class Pinopsida; order Cupressales; family Cupressaceae; genus Sequoia; species Sequoia sempervirens. Next base: position 134,391,321 of record VDFB02105785.1, on the reverse strand, counting down.
CAGTCAGAGTTTTAGGAGACAGTGTGTTTTCCAAAACGATAGTGTATAAAATGGTGGCAAAAATGGGATCTCGTCTAGGCTTTTTGCTATTTGCAAATTATGATTTTGAATGCCACATTTTTTACTTTTTTGTCCATTCTAAATAAGAATGTGAACAATGGCGACAAAGTGGGTTTTATGTGGTTTTCAAAATATATCATTTTATTGTAGAACCCACGTTGCATTTTTCAACCTCTTAATATATTCTGCATGATTTCTGGTTTCTATAAACATTATTCAGTAATTTCACTCATATTTCCACAATGGGTTGTCACTTATTTCATTCGACAATGGAAAATTTCAAAAACCCCTTTTCCCAACGAAAACCCCCCAAAAAAACATTTTATTTGTATTTCACAAAAAACCCATTAATAGTTGTGCTTCATAGTTCAATGAGCCCTGCTTCACAATTCCTACATAATAGAGAAATGGCAGAAACAATGGCAGATATACCTACCTATTTCCGTCATTGCCTATTGCTCTGGTTCCTGCCTCCATTTTGTCACTCGCGCATGGCAACAAACTACAAAATGAAACCCCTGAAAATGGAAAACTTTAGCTCCTTGGACATGGAAAAAATGTAGACAAAACACAACTATCTACATAAAAAATAACATAAAAATACCTGCAACTCCATTTCAATGCTCATGTTGGTTCAACCGCCTACCACCTGCAACTCCATTTGAATGCCCGCATTGTTTTGGCTTCCTGTAACTCCATTTCAATACTCACACGTCCCTCCCCATGGCTGCCTGTAACTCCATTTCAATGCTCGTGCCTCCCTCCTCCAAAAAACTGCAAAACGAAATGAAGAAAATGGCAGAGCAAAACCAAACAAAATGTGGAAAATGTTTAGGGTTTTTGACTTTCCTGCAGGGGCCGCACATCCTTTTCCGGCGTTCGAAACATAATGGCATGCGGCTAACGATCTGTCAAGTCTTTCCATTGGTGTCTTTTTTCCACCCTGTGGGATGGGGGATGAGAGGTACGATATCATCTTATATACATAGGTTCTTTTTGTCTAAGAGTTAGCTTTCTCCGAAATAGGGCATCCAAAATGACCTCTATGTCTGAAATTGTGAGCTATCATGCCTTTATCCATTTTCCCTTCACTCTTTCCTTCAAATTTTTTTCATATCTCCAAACGTCGTTAATCACACACTCACTTCTAATTTTTAGGCTAAATTGAGCCCTAAATTGTAGATTTAAGGAAGATCACAAATCTGTTATTCATTTATGTTTCACCCTCCATCAAACTTTGCAAGTATTTCCTAAATTTTTAGAGGTCACTATGCCTCTTAATGACATGGTCACCCCTTCCACCTTGCCATACACCATTCTTATTAATTGCAAGTCCTCTTTCATTTTTTTTTTTAATTAAATTATTTAATCTCTTTTTATTTATCTCTTTACTTTATGTGTTCTATTTTGATTTCTATGTTTAATATTATATATATGTAATTTAGTGACTTAACTTTAGTTCTTATTTTAAGTTGTTAAACTTGAATTAGGATTAACATTATATCTTCACAACGTTATTAGAGTGAATGATCAATGTAATTAATAGAACATCTAGAATCTCAAACTTACATGAAGGTTCCGGACAATCCTTGCAAACTCAAACTATAGGTAAAATAATAATTTAATAACTCTACATACTTGATATCTACCTGTAGGTGAAGCTTCAGTTGGAAAAAAATTACTAGCAGGGTCTTGACACTAGGGTTGGCATTATGATTTGTTGTCTCTCTCCATGGAACCACATTATCTACATCACCTTACACCCCAAGTAACTATATTCAACCATATTCTCCCATGGTTCTACCCATAGACATCTAAATTTGGCCACTTCCATATGGTCAAAATCGTCTCCTTAATCATCCCTTTGCTCATTTAATTTGTCCTCTTTTCCGGTATTAATTAAATCACTCATTTAATTAATATTTCGTTCCCACCATAAGGTTTCCAAAGTATTTAATTTAATAAATACTTTTTCCCCTCTTTCCTCTCTAAATTAAATAAATACACCATTTTATTTAATTTAGTCATATTATCTCTTAGAATTTTAAATTTATTTTTTAAATTCCCCACTTTCTCTCTCATTGTCACATCCTCCAACTTTTGCAAGTTGGTCTCTAATCCCTTTTAACAATTTAACCCTCTTTCTTAATCATAATTAACTTATGATTAAGATGTGCACCCCCCTAATCATCATTAGGGTCACATCCTCCATCATTTCCCACTTGCCTCTAATCTATCATTAATTCATCTAATCAAGTACTTGCACAACCTTAATCACCTAATTAGGTCAACTTAATCCCCATATCATTTATGGAATGTGTCCTAAGTCAACTTCATTAAAGACTTTCTTTTTTTGGAGAAGGCACTTCATTCCCCATGTGAATTTTTAATTCACATTTAATCCTCCAATGCATGCCTTGGAATTTGAAATTCTTTTTCTCATCCCCATGAGGATATTTGAGAAATTTTTAATTCCTCACATGTCCTCTCACCCACATGGGGACAAGGACCTCCTTTATGAGATCTTGTTCAATCCCAAGGTACTATGTAGTACCTCCATGTCATGTACCCTATTTCCACCTCATGTACACATCATTTTTTTCAAGCCACTTCACATGCCACATGTCAAGATGTGAGGGCTTGTGAGTTATCAACTCACCTTAGCCCTACATCTTGATCTTGGTGGCTCAATCTCAGCCATCCATTTCCCTAGAGAATCCAAAATTCTCTATAAATACTCCATTTTTTCTCTCATTTTAGGGAGATCATTTTATGCTACCAAACTCTTGCAAAATTTTCTCTTGAGCCATACTTAGCCAAATTTGTATACTTGCATCTATTTTCACTCATTTTTCCATCCTCATCTCATCTCATAGTTTGCATCTTTTTCCATCCAATGAGCATACAACATCGAAGATCAAAGGGCCAACCAAAAGGACAACTCAACAAGGTGAAATCTTTCATTTTGCTTAGTTAAGTTAATCATTAGGCCGATCTTGAGGTGTAGGGTGTTTTTAGTTGTTATTTGCACTCTTTGGTTTGCTGTTCATTTTCTAACAAGTATTTTCGCCTTATCACATTTTTGGCATGCCCGGTGGGACCCACAAACGAGTCTCTTGCTTTTATGTTTGCTATTTTTTGACTTTTTGCAGGTGCAGATTACAGGGGGGCGGACCTGACCTGCAGAGGGGCGAACCTGACCTGCAGATAGTCGGACCTTCTCTCCCTAGACTTAGAAGTTGACTTTTAGCAAATTTTTCATAGAGGGGCAGACCCGACCTATAGAGGGGCCGACTTGACCTTCGGACAGGCGGACCTACCCTCCCCAGACTCAGAAACTGACCTTTTGCAAATTTTTCACAAACAGGTGAACCTAACCTGCAGACAAGCAAACTTGCCCTATAGACAAGCGAACTTTCCCTGCAGACAGGTGAACTTACCCTCCAGACATGCGAACTTTCCCTCTAGACAGGCGAATATGCCCTAGACAGCTTTTTTCAGAAGGTAAAATTTTAGTTTTTAGCACTCTTTTTGACTGTTTTAAGGGTTTTTAACCCTCTAACTTAGCCACATAGTTTAACTAGGGGTGTCAATTAACCTTGTTTGTGGTCTTTTTTGGTAAGCTATTTGACGTATCTAATCCCCTTGCACCATTTGCCGATCCTGAGTGATGAGAAATTATAGCTTACCAAGTCCTTTGAGTCATCCTCTTTTACTTTTCTTAGCAGGACCTGCTTGGGGATTTCATCACTCCAAGGGACGATTCCAACCATGTGTACCGGCAGAGTATATAAAGGAGGGAGAGCGAAAGTTGTACCTCAATCCAACCACGTTGTAATTGGCAAAGCGTCGGGATGACGTGGAGAGTTGGTCCAAGCCTTTAGTATCTCGCTAAGGTTCTTGACTCGCGCTTGTAATGGGTTGGTGTTCATAGTTTGGGCCTCACGTACTGGGTGTATATCGAGGAATCCTTAGCAACCATGTTCATCCTAGAATAGAAGACTTTTTCAGCCATATCCTTTCTACTAGACTTAGGATTGTGTTGTCTGAATTGTCTTATTTGTGCGAAACCAATGATTGTCTGATTATTTGACTCATCCATATCCTTTTCATTGATGATTGTTGTGTTTTGAGTCCTTTGCCTTAGTTGTCCTTTCAAAAGTCAATTTTAAACCTGTCCAGGGGCGAACCTGACCTCTGAACAGGCGAACTTGACCCACCCAAGCGCGAACTTGACCTTGAACCAGCCTCTTTCGGCTAATTTTGACCAACTTTAGCCCCATAGGTGAACTTTCCCTCTAGACAGATCAACTTTCCCTCTAGACAGGCGAATTTTCCCTCCCGACAGGCAAACTTGACCTCTAGATAAGCGAACTTTCCCTCTGGATAGGTGAACTTTCCCTCTTGACAGGCGAACTTGACCTCCAAGGGCGGACCTGACCCTTGACCGATCAACTTTTTCATCTATTTCATCATTCAGAACCCTCGTTTCACTGTTTCGATCACTCGTCTCCCCGTTCTGAACATCCAAGAGTTCATTCACCATCCTAAACATTCATCCCCTCAGTGCAAGCATCTGTTCACCCCTTCAGAGTCCCCGTTCACTTGGTCGTTCTCCACATCTTGGATCTCATTTTTTTGTTTTGGATCACCGTTATTCCATTAAAACCCCATTAAAGCAGTTATCTTAATTGACCTAGGTGTTCATCTCTAATCGTTATCTATCACAACCAAATTAGGATTGTCATCCATCCTAAGTCGGTCATCCTTGTCAGCCCAATCAATCCACTTCTATCTCAAGTTGGATTCGGCGTCGTTATCATACATCCACCCTTTAGTCGATTAATCAACACCTAGCGTTACCAAGGATCACTCTTGAACTCAGTTTTAGATTTCGATCATTATCATTCATCTTAATCAATCATCAATCCAAATCAAATCATCATATCATCAAATCCAGGTTGGCCAATTGTCTACCAATCAACCCAATCCGATCTCATCGAACAAATCTATTTCGGTCAAATCAATCATCCAAATCAAGCCCATTGAGCCATATCCTCGTCGGCTAATCCATTGGGTCAATCCTTTCGTCATCATCTTGATCATCTTAGCATCTTAATCTATCCCATCATCTTGCATGCCCATTCAGACTCGGTTGCAGACAAGGAAAATGGGCGAACAACAAGCCCACAATTCCCAACCAAACATCCATCAAGATCCAAACAACGTAGCTAATGTCTCACAAGATCCCCATAACGGTGCAAACATCCCTCGAGATTCGCATAATGGTACATCATCACAATCCAATATTGATGGTCAAAACACATCACCATCTGGGGATGAGAACATGGTCAACCAACCCGAACTTACATTTGAGGAGCACTTTAGTAACCCTACCAATGTGCAAATGACTAACCGCCTGTTCAAAAGACATGGGGAAGAAATCTTGGCGCATCTCATCGAAAAAGGTGTCAAACTCCCGCCAGGTGTTGACTTATCCAAATATAGCAGTTCCACGTCTAACATACCCCAAGGTTCACAAAACACACCAAGTAGTTCATACGTCCCCAATATTCCTCCAGTAGAAGGTTGGCATCAACTTGAATTTGGCAACGTCGTTCTATATCCCGTTAACAATCCCCCACATCCCACCATCTCGGTCATGGGAGCTCCTCAAACGACTAACCCCAATGATCCTTTTGCCTTTGGCATGCCACAAAACGTTTCGTAACCACCGCCACTAATGCTAACGGCACCACCCCTTTCCAATCCACCTCCTGTCAGCACTGGGGGTAGCCCTTTTACTGCATTTCCTCCACCGGTTGGGGCCATAAACCTACCATCACCTTCATATGTATCTCCATAGCCTCCCCAATCTAACCTACCACCTCCATTATTGCCACAAGGTACATCCCAACCAAGCGCCCCCTTTGGTACCCAACAACCTCCTTTGCAAAACACCCCTACATTATCTCAGCCGCCCCAATAGCAACAACCGCTATATAACCCACTGATTTCTTCGCAACAACCACCACACCAATTGCAAAGAAATTTGTCCCGACCTCCCGCTCAAACCATATCTTTGTTCCTCACATCCATTCTATGTCTGCAAGCTCAGACACAATACAACATCCCATCTCAGCCCACACAACATCTCGCATCACATTAGCAAACACCACAACATCATTATTACCAACAACAGTCCCAGCAGCAACCGCCACAACATCATTATTACCAACAGTCCCAGCAACAACCACCTTATGCGGCCTCCCAACAGTTGCCGCAATACCCCCAATATCAGCAAGTCAATTCGCAACATCCCATCCAAGCTCCTTAGCAGCCTACCTCACATTTTTATCAAACAAATCCGTACTATACCTCACAACAACAACCCTCGTACCAACAAAATCCCTCGGCATATCAGCAAGGGATATCATCATCCCACTACCAAAATCCATACCTCAACATTTTGATGCCCTCTCAGTAGGATCCTTTATCATCCTACCATCCATATCCATCCAACCCGCCTTTGTCTCTTATGCAACCGGTCAATTCAAATCTGTTAGAAATCAAAGCTGCTCTGAAAGATCTTCAGGCGGGGACTTCCAAACAATCGTTCAAATTCAAGGATCCTTTATCATCCTACCATCCATATCCATCCAACCTACCTTTGTTTATTATGCAACCAGTCAATTTAGATTTGTTAGAAATCAAAGCCGCTCTGAAAGATCTTCAGGCGGGGACTGGAAAACAATCGTTCAAATTCAAGGACATATGTCCATATCCATTTGATCCCTCCATCTTGTTGATCCCCTTCCCTAAACATTTTGAAATACCAAAATTCAACAAATACAAGGGGAACAAAGATCCTAAGGCCCACTTGCAAGAGTTTTACTCCCAATGTCAGGAAGTTATGCACAGTGACAACTATCTCTTGCACCTGTTCCCATGAAGCCTGACAGGAAATGCCCTAGAATGGTTCATGGGTCTAGAACGAGGGTCCATAAAATCCTTCGCAGATTTTTCAAAAAAAATTGTTTCTTACTTCTCCTTCAATTTGGATGACATTGATACATTGGATCTCCTTAAAGAGAAACAACGAGAAGGTGAAACCTTTGCTAGCTACCTATAGAGGTGGCGTGCACTAGTGAGCCGAATGAAAACCCCTCTCAAAGAAAAAGATATGGTCACCCTCTTCATGGAAAACTCTCATCCCGACATGGCTCATAATTTTAGGTTACACTGTGTCACCACATTCGCTGAGATAGTGGAAAAGGGACCCATACTCGAACACTCCCTTATTGCCAAAGGGCGCATCAAGATACACCACTATGACAAAGAAAGGTCATTCGAGGATAAGCCACGATTTTGGAATAAGAACAAAAATGTAGTGAATGACGGTGTCACTAATACTAAACATGTCCAAGTGGATAATACGTCCCAAAGACAACAACCATCTGTACCTAATGGCATATCTGTACCACAGGGGGAATCTCGTCCTCCTCAATAGCCAAGCCAAAACAGTCAGGGGAACGCTAAATGCCAATATGTTCAATTAGGAGAACCCTTGAGTGTTGTCTTCAATAAGTTGTTACAGGTCAACTATCTGATCACGTACCCTATCACCAAACTGCTTGATGAATCAACCTTCATGGTTTAGGGAAAATGAATATTGTGAGTTCCAAAAAATCAAAGGACACACTCTAAATAAGTATCAAGGTCTCAAAAACTATGTCCAAGATCTTATCGATCGAGGAGAAATCAAAGTCAACACCAGTCAAGGTTCATCATATAATGCTTAGTTGCAGATATACCAAAACGCCTTCCCAAACCATAATCAAGGTGCAAGCACTTCCAACAACAATCCCCAAGACAACAACACAAATAATATAGGCTATAAAATGTACCCCTCAATTATGATGGTATAGTCCATTACATTGAGCAGGTAGAACCCCGTGTGTTTATGATACATGTTAAAGCTAAAGATCCTCAATGTGTTGTCACTACGCGACATTCCCACATTACTATCCCGGCAGCCCCCACATCCGCTCAATCAACTCTTGTAAACTCTCAGTACAACATTCTTGATCACTTAGAAAAGACCCCCACTCATATCTCCATCTTGGATTTGCTTAAGTCTTCTCCTGTACATCAAGAAATCCTCAACAAAGCCTTGCAAGAAACCCATGTACCTAATGACATCGATCCCACACAATTCCAAGCATTGGTAGGACACCTGGCTTTATCTTATCAGCTGCACTTCAGCCAAAATGACATGCCAAACATTGATGCCAATCCCAACCGCCCCTTGCATATCGAAGTCTTGGTTGCCTGTCATAAAATAAAAAGGGTCTTGGTAGATAATGGATCTACCCTCAACCTATGTACTCTGAAATTCATAAAATAGGTGGGGTATACTCAAGCAGATTTAAGTAATCAAATCATCACAATCAAGGCTTATGATAATGCAGAAAGAAATTCAGAAGGAATTATCAGTCTTCCTATCCAGGTTGGACCTGTAGTTCAGTACACTACATGTCATTGATCTAGACTTACCATATAACCTCTTCCTTGGCCCCCCATGGCTCCATGCTATGCAATCCATCCCCTCCACATACCATCAATGCTTAAAATTCCCAGGTAATGGACAAGAAGTCACCATTTATGTTGACCCCCAACCATTTGAATACCGCCGCGCTTTAGAAACGTCATTTCCCCATTTACATTATTGTCCTGGGGTTGAAATGGGGGCATCTCAGTCATCATCCGCTAATCCACCCTCCACCACGATAGCCACTCCATCTTCCACCACTAATCCTACAGTCACAAAAGTCCAGATCATTGACAAGGGGTGTGGTGAATACGAAATGCATACTGCTCTTAATGTAGCAACCATGCCACCATCACCACATGAGTACGGTCAACCTTCACATGCTACTCCAAAGGAAGACAAGACTATCACCTTCAGTGCAAAAAACATTCCTACTACCACTTTCAGGTCCCCTAGTATCAAGATAGATGCACCCGAAGAAGATATCAGTCAGTGGGTATACCGTGAAGAACCCCAACTGGATCCACCCCTAAAGGAATACTTCCAAGAAGCATATCCTTGGTTAGCTAAGTTTGTAGAAAAGTATAACTACCAAGGCAGGGGCCTAGGTAAAGAAGAACAGGGGCGGTTGCAACCTATTGATACATCAAAGTTGCCAAAGAACATAGGCATGGGATAAGACAAAAAGTAGAAGGGCCCTGCAACATCGTCTAATACTTCCAATAGTGTTGCCGTGGATGATGGCTCATTGGAAGACATACTCAAGGAGGAATCCATCATACGTGCATACGATGACGTTGATCACACAGACCTATCATCCATGTTCAAATGCCTATCTGTCTGTACCATTAGCCTATCCCTTCATCACCCTGAGCTTATTGATTGGGACCTTTGCGACAGCACACCCGTCAATATGTCTGTGGATACATATGTCAACCTTATGGGATCGGGGGAGGATGAACACTCCAGTCGCAAAAATAAGAATAAGAAAAATAAAATGCGGTCATCTAGTGAAAACCTCCCTGAGGCACTTCCTGACCTTGAAAAAGTAAAAATAAAGAATGCATCAGATGGCGAAAACCTCGAAGAGGCGCTGGAGGATGGGGATGTTCATCTTCCCCTTGTGGGAACTCAGTTATCTACACGGTCATCCATCCTAATTGAAGAGACTCGAGAAGTTAATTTGGGTACTGCCAAAACTCCTAAGATCACATATGTGGCCAAATCACTCTCAAATCTAGAATATGCAGTCATTGTTCAATTATTCCAAGAGGGTATTTTTAACTTTGCTTGGTCATATTCAGACATGCCAGGCTTGGACCCCGCTTTAGTGGTTCATCATCTAGACGTTCGCCCTGATGCCAAGCCTATCAAATAGAAGCTCTGCAAGATGCATCCACAGGTAGCATTATTAGTCAAGAAGGAACTGGAGAAATTACTAGATGCAGGTTTTATCAGACCAATTGACTACTCTGATTGGATCTCCAATATATTACTAGTTGCCAAACCAAATGGAGACATTTGGATCTGTACATACTTCAGGGATCTCAACAAGGCCTGCCCAATGGACGACTTCCCTCTGCCTAATATTGACATGTTGGTCGACCTCACTGCAGGGCATGAGATGTTATCCCTTATGGATGGTTTCTCTGGTTGTAATCAGATTCAAATTGCACTTGAAGACCAACACAAGACCGCTTTCACAACACCTTGGGGTACTTTTTGTTACAATGTTATGCCCTTTGGGCTCAAAAATGCAAGGGCGACATATCAGAGGGCAATGACGGTCATCTTCCATGACCTCATCCATATCATCATGGAGGATTATGTTGACGACTTGTTAGGGAAATCCAAAACCCGTGTGGAACATCCTGTTGTCCTGAAGAAGATCTTTGAATGGTTGGAACATTACAAGTTACGACTAAATCCAAAAAAGTGTGTCTTCGTTGTTACATTAGGAAAATTGTTGGGTTTCATAGTCTCTCGAAGGGGTTTTGAGGTTGATCCCGCCAAGGTAAAATCTATTCTGGACATGCCACCCCCACACAATCTAAAGCAATTAAGAAGTCTTCAAGGGAAGATGCAATCCATCCGTCGGTTCATAGCCCAACTTGCAAATAAGTGTCATCCATTCACCCATCTCCTGAAGAAAGACTCCACCGTCCAATGGAACCAACAGTGACAGATAGGTTTTGATAAGATCAAGTAATATTTAGCTCATCCACCGATCTTGATGCCACCTATTCCAGGGAAACCCCTCCTGCTTTATATCTCTGCCACTTCAGTCATCTGTGGGCATTGTTGGCACAACATGATGAATCATCGGAGGAGAGGGAAATCTATTACATCATTCAGACACTGGTCAGCTATGAATTAAACTACTCTCCCATGGAAAAAGCTTGCCTCACAGTAGTCTTCAACACACAAAAACTCTGACATTACATGCTCAGTCATTTGATCAAATTAATTGCTAAAATTGATCCACTAAAGTATATATTATCCAAAACCACTTTCACTGGACTCATGGCCAAGTGGTTCATGCTCCTAAGTGAATTTGACATAGAGTATGTGGAGTGAAAATCCATAAAGAGACAAGTCATAGCTAATCAATTGGTCGAGGCACCATTAGTATATGCTTACCCTCTGGTCACTGAATTTTTAGACGAAGAAGTTTACACATCCACAGACACACCTGCTTGGACACTGTATTTTGATGGCTCATATACTCATAATGGATCAGGCGCAGAAATTTTATTAGTTACCCCTCAAGGTGACTACATTCCAAAATCATTCAGGATAGCATTCTTGTGTACCAACAACATGGTAGAGTATGAATCCCTCCTCACCGGTCTCCAAATTGCAAAGTAGTGGCACATAACTCACTCGAAAGTCTTTGGTGATTCATTGTTAGTCATCAAGCAAGTTAATGATGAATTCCTAACAAAAGATGATAATTTGTTGCCCTATAAATGCATGGTGGATGATTTCAAGAAATATTTCACCTTCATACAATTTGACCAAATTCCTAGGGTACAGAACAAAGCAGCTGATGCAATGGCCACTATTGGCTCCCTAATTGACATGCCTAAAGATTAGACAGAGTGTGAGTTGCTTGTGGAACAACTTTTAATCCCAGCATATGATATTCCTGAGATTGACATGGTGTGCGATATCGTGGGTCCCGCTTCCCCCTAGTACCAGGACATATATACCTATCTCCATGATAATATTTTACCCCCAGACCTCACACGAAACCAACAAAAATCCTTTATTCAACATTTGGCCCAATACATTATCATCGGTGATACACTTTATCGTCGCGGGTATGATGGAATCCTCCTTAGATGTCTGAATGAGACCGAAGCCCACACTGCATGACTAATGGAGGTACATAGTGGTGTTTGTGGAGCTCATTCAAATGGTATGGCCCTGGCCAAAAGGATTCTCCGAGATGGATATTATTGGTCCTACATTAGAGCATGATGCTTGTGAATTTGTGAAGAAATGCCTTCCCTGCCAACAACATGCAGATTTGATTCATGCTCCAGCATAGGACCTTCAACCCCTCCTAGTACTGTGGCCATTCTCTCAATGGGGTTTCAACTTGATTGGAAAGATTTACCCACCATCTTCTGACAGCCATACATTCATAATTACTGCCACTAAGTACTTCACCAAGTGGGTGGAAGTAATGCCACTCACTTATCACCGGTACTCAGATCTCAAAATTCATCATTTACCATATTCTCTGCAGATATGGTATCCCATCCACCATCCTCTTTGATATGGAAAACCTTACAAAAACCAAGCCATGAAACACCTCTGCGACACCTTTCATATCCAGCATCATTGGTCAATGCCTTATTACCCCCAGGGTAATGGTCAGGCAGAAGCAACCAACAAGACCCTTATCCGCATCCTCAAAAAGATTGTCAATAACACTCATCGAGATTGGCACCTCCATATTCATCCTGCCCTCTGAGCATATCGCACCTCCATCCGTACCCCTATAGGTGTCACTCCCTATTCTTTAGTTTATGGTGCCGAAGCCATCTTTCCAATTAAAGTTGGCATTCCATCACTGATAATTTCTCTAAAAAATCTTATTAGTGAGGAGGATGCTTGTGTTGCATGGCTTGCACAGCTGGAGTTACTTGATGAAAGAAGAATCAAAGCCTACGATCATCTGCAAGCATATTAGAACCATCTCAAGCGTAACTAAAACAAAAAGGTTCATCCTCAACAGTTCCAGGTTGGAGATCTCATTCTTAAAGAGAACCAGCTCACCCAGTAGGACTGAGACAAGAAAGGTAAATTTGAAGCAAACTAGTTGGGGCCTTATATCATAGCCACTAAATATGGATCTGGGGCATATAGACTGGCTACTATTGAAGGAGATCCCCTCGAAGAGCCCATCAATATCATGCATCTAAAGAGGTTTTACACCTAAGTCTGCTTGGTAACTGTTAAATAAATATTTAACCAGCTCCCTTCGGGTTTATTTTTTGTGCACCAGCCTATGCATCGCCAAGGCTTCTCGACCTGTTATCAAATATTTGATCTGCCACTCCACGCATCTACTCTTTGCAACATCTAATATCGGCATTCCCTTCGGATCCCAGAAAGCTCTGTTGTGCTTCCACGTGTCGTGGCTGTGAGTTGCTTTTGTTCCTTATTTCCGTGACGTCTCATCAAGTTGCAAAATACTGCCACAAAGCCCTCATTCCTAAAAGGTGCTAGTGGGCCCCATAATTTCTAGCTGGAGTGGACTCTTGCTACGTGTCAACCGTTCACAAATCTTTCAACACGGGGATGAAAATAGCAACCGCGGGCAGCAAAATGCTGCCACGCGTCTTCTACGTCCGGCTGTGGAGCGTTCCCTTCATTGTGATAAGGTACTCGGCCCATTCGACACATGTTGCATTTTCACAAATCATCTACAGCGATGGAAGAATGGTTCATGCGGGCAGCGAAAGGCTGCCACGTGCCTAAGCGCGGATCTGTTTTGCTAGCGATGAACCAGATGAACCAAATAATGCTATTAGTTGTTGCTTATCATATCATTTGCTCCAGTAGATGACACTTGTCTAACTAGGACCACCGCCATCATTGCAGAGGATGCACCTATGCTCGGGATGACTGGATGTTGTGTTCCAGCTCGATCATGTTGTAACAGCCTTGGGAATATTCTAATTCAGGCATCATTGCAAAAGATTGCGAGATCTTTTCTGTTACTGTTCTCTGAGGTGGTGGGAGTTTTTCCTGCTATATATACTTTCTCTGTTGTTGAGAAATGGTCTGAAACTGGGGAAAAACACAATGGTTTTAGTAAAAAGATGCAAGGCCTTTTTACTGTTTTATTATAATTGCAAAAACTCTCAGACTGTACCAATTGTTCGGCTTTTTTGTTTTTTCATGCTATTTGATCAAACTGTGAACTATGCTTTATATTTTCTTGATAATGCATTTGAGAACTTCTATATATATTGAATGCAAGTTTTCTTACCTAGATCGTGTTTAATGACTCTTCTTAGCAGTGATAATGTATGCAATATTATTTTATGTCAATAAATGAATTATCTATGTTATAATCTTAAGTTTCTGATGTTTTGGAACACAAGAATACCATTCAGGCCCTTAAATCTATGATTTATCGTGCCATCATTAAATCTTGGTGCATCGCCTTAGGTTAGAGTTTACTTTATTATATCTACTTCATTTTCCCTTTCCAAACCCCATTATAGAAGAAGCTGACTTCTCTAAAAATACGGAGGTTACTCAGTTTAGCGCAAAAGGTCCCCCTTAAATTGAGTTTCCCATAAGACTCTGTTACCTCGTCAAATTTTGGCGTCAACAGTTTGTTCTTTTTCTGGCACACCCAGTGGGACCGAACTTAATGAAATTATATTTTAGAAGAGTATGAGCCATTGGCCTGTAACTAGATCCCAAACTACAGGCAACCTCAGTTTACTAGTACCTCCACTAGGGACAGTCCAGGTCGCAAATCAGCTGGTAACCGTTCCATTCCCGCCGCCCTTGCCTCTCACAATGTTGTCGGTCACCAACAGAAACTACATAGCATGGGATGTCGAAAGTCCCCTGGTAGCCTCGGTAATGCTCGTTGTGTGGGGCGCTATCCCAGTTTCAGCCATGAAAGCTATACCGAAGTTTACCGGAGACAGCTCAAGAACACCCGCAGAACATTTGCAAGATGTGGCAGACGTATGTCTAGTACACAGTATTACAACGCAGAATGTAGCCCTGAAGCTCCTCACCGTGTCTTTTAAAACAAGGCTCTAAATTGGTACCGAACACTGACTCCTAATTCAATACGCACCTGGGATGAACTCGATGATTCATTCTATGAGAGGTTCTCGAATGACGGAGATCGTTCTCATTGTATTATCAACTATCCATCATAAAACGAGCCCCCCAGGTGGCTCTGACAAACTTTAATGTCTGATTTCACGCAAATTGGCAGAGGATCCCTATTACCATACGCCCGACTCCCGAGTTGGCTTTTATATTTTATCTGAAGTCCATCAATTCTGACATTTCGGTGATGATCAAGTCTTTGGGAGGAGCTACTATGCCAAATGCTTATGGTACCGCTATCAAAGTTGAGAATCATTTAATAGATTGCAAAAAATTGCTTCCTCAACCTATTATGCCGATATTTTCTAAAATATCGATCACCGCACAAGAGGTCGCGTCAACTAGTGCGCCCGCAACTACCCAGTCAATGTACACATATGTAGCAGGCTCACAAAATGTGGCTTCTACATCAAGATCTTCCAAAGATGAAATAAGCAACCTCAAAGAGATGTTGCGAACCATGGCAAATGATATAACTACTCTTAAGCGGAACCAAGCAACACCTCTGAAGCTTGCGTATCAAAACTATCAAAGTGGGCGGTCTTCTTATCAGCAAAATCAATACCAAGATGCGACTCGCAATAATCCACCAGCCCCGACGGAAAACCAAATGGTGTTGGTGCCTACTCTGTTGACGAGTGCACCGCCAAGCTCGAGTTGGGAATTAACCGCAAGGCAGAACAATCTTGTTGATGATATCAATCCATGGTGTTTCCCCTGCAGCGATGCGCATATGCCACTAAACTAGCCACGTGGCTACCTACAACAAAAGGTGGCAGAGCAACGCAACCAAGGCATAGCAACAGAAAATGGAGGTTATGTATATGCCTCACCACAAATGGAGAGTGCGGTTCTTACCACACAAATGCAAGGAATGCCTTTAGAACAAGAATCTGATATTGCTCCTGATCATGCACTCTTCTCCTGGATGGAGGAAGAAGAAACGGTGTTTTCCAATGACGCATTCATATCCAAAACACCGCAAGTACAGTCTGATTACAATACACGCTCAAAGAGGAGATTCACCGGTGAGTCAGTTGTTTCACATCTAGACAGCTCGCAACTCAAAGGCGTTTCTGATCAGATTCCCAGTGCTTCAACCGTCCCTTCATCTTCTCAACCATGGAAGAAAATTATTATAGCAAGAACCAAGGATTAGAAATCTTCAAGTTTGTCACCTTTTAATTTGGTAGAGAAATTAAAGAAATCATCTGCTAATGTGTCTCTATGGGACATTCTAGCTATCCCAGAACAAAAGACATTGTTACAGAAGGTGCTTCACGAAGAAATCGCCCCAACATCAACAGAGCCATTTGCCAGCACAGAGGTTGTTTATCAGATACCACCAGCTAAAGTCCTTGCAAAAAAAACAAAGGAATCCCTTGCCGAGGATAGAAGTAGGTTGAAACCTCAGCCCTTCTTCTTGACTCTCATTATAGGAAAAAAATTATTGCACAACGCTATGATTGATTCTAGCGCTAGTACAATTGTTATGCCTAAACAAATAGCTGAAGCTTTGGGACTTAGCTATGAACCTATGAAAAGAGGGGTGATGCAACTTGATGGAAATAAATTTGAGACCATCAGTTTCATCAAAGCGCTTCCTTTAACTCTATTTTCTTGCCCTAGTATCACGGTCCCACAGAACACAGTGATCATAGATGTCCCTCCTATGTTTGGTCTTTGCCTATCCCGAGAATTTACTTCAAAGGTGGGTAGATACCTATTTTTGGATTGGTCACATCTGATACTCATGACCAAACACGGCGCAAAAATGAAGATAGAATCAGAGGCTCTACATTTTGAACATGTGGCAGATGAAGCCTTGATCAATTTTGAAACTGCGCATACCTCGATCACCAAGCAAGAAATGTATTGTGTTGAATTGCTAGATGAAGAGAAGGTGAGTGGAGATCAGAACGATAAAGAAGATGTTCTGTTGAGTGAACACATAAACAATGATCCTATTGAAAATTATCATGCTACAGGATTAGGCACGTATGTAATTTATGATGAAGACCAGGTGCTTCCGAGGGTAGCCAAGCAAATGAGCTATGGACACTGTACTTGGACAGAGCAAGAAGCAAAGTAGGTGTTGGAGCAGGGGTATATCTAATATCCCTGCAAAATAAAAAATGGTTAAGGCCTTTCCGCTTTCATTTCGCCTGTTCAAACAATGAGGCTAAATATGAAGGGTTAGTCCAAGGCCTAAGCCTTGCGAAACGAATGGGCATTAAGTAATTAATTATGTTCAGAGATTCTGAATTGGTAGTTAACCAAGTTCGAGAAATTTTTGTAGCAAAGAAAGTCCGCATGAGATCCTATTGGCACCGAGTCTAGGACCCGATTGATGGTTTTCAAGCTTTCAACATCCAGACCATTCCCCGGAGATAAAATAGCAATGCAGATGGCATGGCTGTGATTGGTGCTCAGTTTGATCTTGTCTCTGACCTGCTTCATAACGAACATTCAGTACAAGTACTAGTCCGACCAACAATCCTCGACAATGATCAGAGTTGGCAGGTTTTTGAAAGTGATGAACACATCGCCTCGTTTATCCAACACTCAGGGGAGTTCGTCGACCAGCTTCAACCAAAGATTGCTGAGGCTTATGAAGGACAAATTATGCAGCTCAAATCTAATAAACTTCTGAAAGGATTGGTTACTCTTTAGAACTTTTTCGATTGTAATGATGCCCGAAATGATAAGAGGAAGTTCGTGGCAGACAAAAGTGATTATGAGGACCTTTGGGTCTCCGATGGTAGAAATCTCCAAGTCGAAAAAAATGTCACGCACCATGATAAGGAAAGGCTCATCAGTTTCTGCAAAAAATATGGAGTAGTGGCCTAGTCCTACGATGATCTGGAGGGATGCGATCCTGGCATCATTCAACACACTATTGAGCTGACAGAATGTGCAAAACCAGTCCGACAGAAACAGAGGCCAATTAACCCTAAAATTGAAGCCCTAATGGCACAGGAGCTAACTAAGCTCATTGAGTCACGCATTGTCTTCCCAATCAAACATAGTACTTGGGTATCGAATCTAGTCCCAGTCCAAAAGAAGAATGGAGATATCCACTTGTGTGTAGACTTCTAAGACCTAAACAAAGCATCTCTAAAATACCACTATCTGTCGCAAGATCGGAAATGTTTTCTCTGCTGGAAGGTTTATCCGGATACAATTAGATCCGAGTTAAAGAAAAGGATCAACACAAGACTACGTTCACCATAAAGTGGGGAACATTTGCATATGCTAAAATTCCTTTTGGTTTATCCAATGCAGGGGCAACATTCCAGCGGGCGATGGACATCGCATTCAGTGAACTAATCAATAAGTTTATTCTAATCTATTTGGATGGCCTTACTATGTTCTCTAAATCTAGGAATGATCATTTTGATCATTTGGAATTAGTTTTTCAAAAGTGCCAAGAGTTCAGAGTTTCCCTAAACCTGAAGAAATGTGTATTCAGAGTGCTGCAGGGTAAGCTGTTGAAACATGTGTCTAGGGAAGGTGTTTCAATTGACCCCGAATGAGTGAAGGATATCAAAGAACTTCCCCTTCTAGTAAATAAAAAAGGTGTTTAGTTTTTCCTGTGCAAATTAAATTTTGTCAGCAAGTTTATTTTTGATTTCGCGGGAATGATTAAGCCGATCACCCTAATGTCGAAGAAAGATCAAACATTCAAGTGGACAACTGAAGCTTGGGAAGCTTTTGAAAAGGTTAAGGAAGCTATTTCCACAGCTCTGGTGTTGGTTAATCCATATCAATCCAAGGACTTTATAATGTATGTTTTCAGTAGCAAGTCCAGTATTGCTACTGTCCTAACCCAAAAGGATGATGAAAAAAAGGGGGAACATCCAGTGGCTTTCTATTCTCGGACCCTAAAAGAATATGAGGAAAATTATAATTTCGTCGAAAGACAGGCCTTTGCAATAGTAAAGGGACTTAAGAAGTTCCACCATCTAATTTCCTACAACAAGGTGTTGGTGTATGTCGCACATTCTAGTGTGTGTGAATATATCTTGGAAGGGGAGATCACAAAAAAAAGGGCTAATTGGATCACCAAGATCCTTGAATATGACATTGAAGTCAAGCCTACTAAAACTATTAAAGGAAGAGGACTGTGTGAGTACATGGCACAGAACGAGGAGGTACTTGTCATAGAGGAGTAGGCGAAGAGGATCATTGACGCGTTCCATAGTAGCGCTGCGGGTGGACATTTCTCTACCAAAACCACCGCCATTAAAATCATGTGTGCTGGCTATTATTGGCTTACACTTTTTAATGACTCCCACTCTTTGGTGAAGGCTTGCGAGAAATGCCAGTTCTTCGGTGATAGAAGGGAGAATTCCACAATGCCCCTCAAACTTATAGTGGCAAACGAACCATTTGCACAATGGGGCCTGGACTTCATTGGAATGATCAACCTAGTTTCTAGCGACGGACACAAGTGGATTCTGACTGCCACAGATTACTTCACAAGGTGGATGAAGGTTGTTCCCCTTAAAAGCGCAACAGAAACAAAGATTGTAGATTTCCTCGAGGAACTGGGGACAAGGTTGGGCCCTCCAAAAACTATCATTTCAGATAATGCCAGAGCTTTCCTATGCGCAAAGGTATGTCACTTTTCATTAAAGAATGGCATATTCCTCAAGACATCATCAAACTATTACCCACAGGGAAATGGTCTAGCGGAGTCAACGAACAAAAGCTTAGTTCAACTCCTTAAAAGGATTGACTCGGAACACCAGAGAGAATGGCATACAAACCTTTGAATAGCGCTTTGGGAAAACCGCATAACTCCTAAGCAATTCCTTAAGACTTTGTCTTATGAGTTGGTATACGGGAAAGAGGCGCTGTTACCTATCTCCATGGAGATTCTGGCAATACAGTTGTTGAAATCTCTTGAGATAGAACAAAATGAAGCCATGGAGGTGTGGCTCGTCAAACTGTTGGAAGTACAAGAAAAGAGAGAATTCCCTAATAGCTATGACAAGTCGTCAACAGGTGGTCAAGCGATGGTTCAACAAGAAGGCTTCCGACCAAGGTCTAAAATGCAGAGACTTAGTGCTAAAGTATGATAAAAGGGCTACTAAGCCAAGTCAGCACGGTAAATTTGATAGCCTATGGGAGGGTCCCTTTAAAATCATTCGGTGCAAAGAACACTACGCTTTTGAGCTAAAAAATATGGAATAGGAACCCTTGTGAATCCCGGTCAATGGGATTCATCTTAAGTTGTTCCATTAAGCGACGAGCTCTTTTTGTACATATGTAAATAGTGCTTTTATTTTATTTCTGTTTCTTTGGCCGGTCTTTTTCGAAATTAGTTTGTACTTCTGCGAAATTAACCCATTATTATTAGCGGGTGGAATACCAGAATTGCTTTACACAGAACACACCCATGTGCGGAGAAATAGCAAAATGAAGTTGAGAGCCCATAAAATTGAAATACTGAATGAAGGAAGAGCATGGATTTTCTTTAAAAGATATATATCTATTCATATATGTTCTTTACATTACAAAAGTGGCTTGGAAGCCATAATCCAAAATTTTAACAAGTATCTAAACTATTATATATATAATAGCCTTTTTTAGGCTTATATACAGCTATGGGCAGGTATTTTGAGCAGGTGGGCAGGTATTCTGAGCAGCAGGCAGGGAAACATTTGTTGAATAGGAAGGGGGTTTTTATCCAAAGGCATGGCTGGCGGCAATTAACGCATTAACTATAGCGTCCACTTCTTCCTCATCCATGGGTTCTTCGACAGCACTGGCAGCATCATTCGGCACAACCGCCATTGGTGAGGGGAATACTAGGTTCCTGAAGTCAGTATACCAATCTACGTCATAGAAAGGTATCACGTTGTAGTTGCAGAACAGGAAGTGTAGGGCCTGAGTAACCCTCTGTTGGTGCTGGTCACGAGTCTGTAGGCGAAATCTGCTAAGGAACGGCAGCCAAATGACAACAACTTCTTCCTCAATAAAGCGATGCAGGTCGCTGGCTGACGACAGGCCTATCCCATAGGCAACATGAGCAACAACCTCGCCGAGACCATTCAGGTACTTTTTCAGGAAGATTTTTTTAACCAGCTTCAGGATAAGTGGCCGAGGGACGTTGATGTCTAGCATGGATGCTACGAAGTGGGAGCATATGTCGGTGTTCATCTGATACTTATCCTCATATTCTATACAGTCTTTGCCTAAAACCCACTTTATGGCTACCAAAACCAAGAAATGCTTATTCTTGGTCATCCATTTTAGCCTCCTATTTGAAACCTCCCCTAGGAATGTCGTCTATGACTTATACGAGGTTAAGCGAACTGGAGTATCCATAACTCTGACACTATCCCTAGGCTTCTGGGCTAATGTTGAAATTTATCTATCACCTAACCTATGAGAAAGCTTGCTTAAGACTCTGCTACTAACCTATCACTACTCAAATGCTAAGTATGTTTTCCTTACTACTTACTGGCCTATTTATAAAAAAATGATAAGACGCATGCTAATCCTCTTCGAAAAAACATGATATTAAGCTAGTTGCTAACTTAAAAGGCATGCTTGTGTTTGCTCACATTTTCGGGCCAGTTGCATCTGTGATAGCACAACTCAGTGCGCGCTTAATTAATAGAAGCTAATTAATTAGCTTTAAAAAAGTGGTGCTCGTTGGTAGTGAGACGTATGGTCATAGGCTATTGTGTCATCTCTCAAGCATGTCCCAGATCCCAAGGCGATATTCATATCTTTTCAAGCCATGATCGTTTGTTTGGCATAATCATTCCAGCCAGAATATTAATTGCCAGTGCATGCTAACGCAGGGTTAGCAATAAAATCACCGGCTCAAGTTCCAAGGAGATCACAGTGTATCACACGATCGCCAAACACAATAATGAACTTCGACCGCCTCGAAATAGCAAGCAGTCCATTTTGTACGAATTACAAAATTAACGATACATGTCAAATTAAATGAAAAAGGCTTGCTTTCGCCTACCACCTTGAGGAAAGATTGCAAAATATTACATGAAAAGGTCTAAATGTTTCAAAAATGCCAAGGAGCTAAAGTGCAAAGTTATTCTTCTTCTGTGTATCTAGAACTGAGGGGAATTGCAAAACCAAGAGCTTGCAGAAATCTTTGGAGAAAGAAAAATGTCAGAAACTTCATCTCAACCAATGCAGGAAGAAATTAGTCAAGAGTTGTTTACGGCTATACGTTCTTCGGAGGAGGTATATATCTATGAAGATGTGGCATACGCTACGCCTGGTATACCCAGTAGGCCAAGAAGGGCCCATACAGAAGAATTGAATAGGCCCATGAATTACAAAAACCAGAAAAGGGTTGAAGAAAAATGGGATAATATCTACAACCCAAGGCTTGTGAAAAACCCTAAGTCCCTCAGAGAGGCAGCCTGTGCAAGGTTATCGGCACCAAAGGCAGACCAATCTATGGCACAGAGAGTTTGGTACAGTGGTCTCCCTCAATACATAGTCTCACTTGTGCATTGTTGTCCAACGTTATAATCCTAATACCCACTACATTGAAGGCCGCAGCTTAAGGGTGCACATCACTCCACAGGCCATCTAGCACATGTTATGCATCCCCAACCCAAGTAAAAGAAAAGAGAATATCAAGCCTTTTCGCCCGAGCAAAGGAGAGAAAATATGGAAGAAGATGAGAAAGGGCTCAGAGTTCTTGTTGGAGGAGACTAATAGGAAAGGCATCTCAGCCACTAAAGTGTCAAGTATTATGTTGTCACGCGGTGTGTTTCAAAACAATCTCCAAGATGTCATGTCCATGCTAGCCTTTGTGTACGGTCGAGACTCTGATGAAAAGATAGAGACCTTTTAACTAGGACTGGCAATGCAATTTCGCAAGCAACATGAACTCTTCTGGTATGATTTTGCTGAGTTTATGGTTGAAGAAATGATACGAAAAATTGAGAATTATCAGGCGGAGAAAAAATTTAGGTTTCTTTCTTTCCTGGTCCACATGTTTCTGCATCAAAACCCGGATTTCTTCGCCCAGTATTTTCTATTATAAATTTTTGATGAGCGAAATAAAAGAAAGCCGGTGTCCATATGGACGCCTTTTCGGACTATTTTATAGCTCTGATTTTGCATGATTTGATCAGAGAAGGTGATATAATATGGCTCGATAAGGAGCAGACTGGATTTATGCAAAGTTTCACCCCTGCTTGTGACTGGTTCTTAGGCAAAGATTTTACAATCCTCTGAATGCAGGGTTTTACTAGCAAACCTTTCCTACTCCTAGCGTGCGTCACAGATAGAGTGCTCGCGCTAGAAATGTTCCGACAGGTATGTGTCATTGATTTTACCTTCTGTAGCAACGAAAAGGTCAAGAAGAAGGGATTCTTCACTTGTCCGAAGAATTTCAAGTCGGTGACTTTGATAAAGAAATAATCAGACCAATTGTTAGAGGACAAGCTGGCCTATCTAGGGTTGGTACTAGTAGATGATAAGTGGGAATACAACCCTTTCGATGACTTTTCGGAACCACATATGAGGGTTACCCATATTCCTCGACCATACTGGGAGAAGCGGCATAACCTGCAGATGGACAAAGATGAGAATTTTGTTGAATTGGCGCATATCCCTACGTAGGACACTAGAGGTCCATGGCACAAGTTATACTTTGTTGTGGAGGTGGCCCAAAATAATTTCCCCATGGAGCGCAACATGTACAACAGGTTAAAGAAAGATGAGGAATGGAGTGAGGAAAAAATAGTGGCTTTCTAGAAGTATCGCCAGGAAATAGCACAGTTGGACGCTCCTTACAATAAAGTGAAGGATGACCAAGAATTTGAAAAGTGGTGGAAGTAAGGCCATCCCAACCCGAGCTCTAGCATTAATGGGAGCAGGGACTCGGAGGAAGAATCCGAGGAGTAGGAAGAGGAAACGGCGACATCGGCCTCATTCGCGCAAAAAGAAAAAGGCTCTAGACAGTCCTCCTATGTGGCCACGAATGTATGCTTTGATATATCAAGCGGCTCACATACGCTCACTTGGGCTGCTAAACCAGCCAGGCTATCACTGTAGCAAACGGAGATGACTGCTGAAGCTAGAGAGACTCCACCCGCGAAATGGCAGCACATGAAGAATATTATCGGAGAGGGTTCACAAGAATCCGCCGGAGGAAGAGTACTCGCAGGTGGTCAGGAACCTGAGGTTGAGGAAGAGTCACTGACGATTCTGTAGCCGCCATCAACCAGTCAACAGGTACAATTCGCTCCTTCTTCTCTTGCATCTCATTCCTTGGTATTTTCCCCTGCCTCACTGGCAATCCCTACCATAGGTACTAGCCCTCAGCCTTCTGCTTTTAGTCTGACATATTCGATAGGCTTCGCCTAGTTTTCGCAAGTCCCCCCACTCATAATTACTCCTCTGCATATGCTTACGCCCACCGCTGCCGCTCAGACCTTCCTCACCTCGCTTTCAGAAAGCATTCCCCCTGTGAGTGCCCATTCTTTTTTTGTTGTGCTTACCAATCCTCTTCCATTGCAACAGACCCACACCCCATTAACAACTCCTCCATAGTCCCAACCAATGAGCCTAACAATTGATTCTCCAGTTCAGCCATTTCAAATGACTAGCCTTATTGTTGGTTCTCAAGCAAAACTATGGAACGTTCCCCATTTCTTTCCACAAACAGTCACTCTCCAGAAGAAACAAATGCCCATGCCTATGAAGGTTACCTATCTCTATGCCCTGCCTTCTGGTGCTCCTTTCGCAGGTGGATTAGTTTCATCACCAGCCGAATTCATAGCACAGATAGATTGCGAAAAGGAGGCACGCGTGAATAGAATGAGGAAACGCAAGGCAAAAGATAACAGTGTTTCTGTTGAGCCAAGAATACAGGCTCTTTACGATGAGGCCCAACAAGAATTGAAGTTCGCAACCATGTACTCGAGGGTAAGCGAGCCTCAAGGAGAAATGCAACCAGAAGACTATGAGATATATGTTGTAGGACTCAACATGAAGGTAGCCCGACCGCAAGATAAAGTTAAAATCATGGAGGAAACGCAATGGGTAGTCACTTCTGACTTCCTTAAAATGGGTCGCCAGCTAAAGAAGAAGGATGAACAGCTCAAAACAGCTAGGGAAAGGGTTAGTTTTCTAGAGAGGAAGGAGAAATCCTTAGAGGAAGATATTATCTGCAT
This sequence comes from Sequoia sempervirens, assembly GCA_007258455.2. Lineage (NCBI taxonomy): Eukaryota > Viridiplantae > Streptophyta > Pinopsida > Cupressales > Cupressaceae > Sequoia > Sequoia sempervirens. Next base: position 134,366,160 of record VDFB02105785.1, on the reverse strand, counting down.
GACCGAAAGAGTGTTGGCAGCAGAGGATGAGAGGAACAAACTTCAAGGTGAAATTGCAAAGACTCAGGTTGCCGACCCTAGCATAATAAAAGAGCTAAAAAGTAAGAACCAGGAGGCGGAGCAAAATCTACAACTGAAGGATGAAGAGCTAGAGCGCCTCCACCTTGAGCATAGTCAGGGGATAGCACAGAAAAAGGAAGAGCTAGAATGCCAACAGGCTCAATATAAGCAAGTAATACAAGAGAAAGAGGCCGAATTTAAAAGCCTAAAGGTTGAAATAGAAAAAGAGCTCCGAGAGACAAAGGCTTCTCTAGAATAGCACTTAGCAAATCACTCCCGAGCCGAGCAGAATTGGAATAAAGAAATGAGCATCTCTGTAGAGCAGCTAGCGTCTGAGAAGAGGAAAAAGGAAGAATTAGCTGAGGCCATTATTTCAAGAGACACGGAGATTACTTTGCTTAAAGCCTCTCTCCTACCTCCCCCTACACAGCCTGATATCATTCTGTTGGTTAGGCAATTATACATTTCTCACTAGGAGAAAATTAAAACCTTTTGCCTAACACTGTAGCCTACCCTCTGATTTATCGACAAGACATCAAGGCTCAACCAGGAGGCCCATGATATGATTGAGCAGTTCTCGCGTTTCATCTTGGAGAGGGTTCCTGAGGCAAAAGATCTGCTCACCAAGCAATACTCGGTCTCTGATGAGAGCCTGGTCAGAGCAGGTATTGAGGATCAGGACGATGCTGCTCAAACGGAAAACAAATTCATCCATTGCCACTCTGCCTTCCAGTGCACTAAGGCAGCTATGTCTATTCTAGGTAAGACACTGGATAGTATACGAGGAAGTTTCTCTGAGTTAGGCAAGATGGGACTATCGTCCTTGTTCCTCGAAGATGGCTCTATTGCCACAACTGCGCAGATTGTGAAAATTATAGAAGAGAAGGAAAGCAGCCCAGAGGCTTTCAAGGAGTTCAGCCACCCTCTGACGGCAACTGACATTGAGGGAATCATTCATCCGCTCTCACAGCTGCTATTTCATATACAAGCAGGGGCTGGTTTACTTGATATGTTGCCTCACAAAGAAACTATTGATCTAAGAGGAGCACAGGAGAATTTGCGCAACATAGTGAAGCCATTCGAGGATGAATGGTCACCTTTGCAAGTGGCTCTTTCTAATCTCTAACTCCATTATTCCAATAGATAAGGCTCTGGTCTGCAGAACTAGAGAAATTTTGGGTTCTCTGTTCCTTAGTTGAAACACCCCTGATAGTCGCCAAAAGCTGTTAAATAAACATTTAACCAGCTCCCTTCGGGTTTATTTTTTGTGCGCCAGCCTATGCATCGCCAAGGCTTCTCGGCCTGTTATCAAAGATTTGATCTGCCGCTCCACGCGTCTACTTTTCGCAACATCTAGTATCGACATTCCCCTCGGATCCCAAAAAGCTCCCCTGTGCTTCTACGTGTCACGGTTGTGGGTTGCTTTTGTTCCTTGTTTCCGTGACGTCTCATTGGGCTATGAAATGCTGCCACGAAGCCCTCATTCCTAAAAGGTGTTGGCGGGCCCCACAGTTTCTAGTTGGAGTGGACTCTTGCTACGTGTCAACTGTTCGCAAATCTTTCAACGCGAGGATGAAAATAGCAACCGCGGGCAGCGAAATGCTACCATGCGTCTTCTATGCCCGGCTGTGGAGTGTTCCCTCCACTGTGATAAGGTACTCGGCCCATTCAACACATGTTCCATTTTCGCAAATCCTCTACAGCGATGGAAGAAAGGTTCGTGCGGGCAGCGAAAGGCTGCCACGTGCCTAAGCACAAATTTGTTTTGCTAGCGATGAACCGGATGAACCAAATAATGCTATTGGTTGTTGCTTATTATATCATTTGCTCCAATAGATGACACTTGTCTAACCAGGACCACCGCCATCATTGCAGAGGATGCACCTATGCCCGGGATGACTGGATGTTGTGTTCTGGCTCGATCCTGTTGTAACGGCCTTGGGAATATTTTGATTCAGGCATCATTGCAGAAGATTGCGAGATCTTTTTGATTAATGTTCTCTAAGGTGATGGGAGTTTTTCCTGCTATATATACTTTCTCTGTTGTTGAGAAATGGTCTAGAATTGGAGAAAAACACACTAGTTTTAATAAAAAGATGCAAGGCCTTTTTACTATTTTATTATAATTATAAAAACTCTCAGACTATGCCAATTGTTCGGCCTTTTTATTTTTTCATGCTATTTGATCAAACTGTGAACTGTGCTTTATATTGTCTTGATAATGTATTTGAGAACTTTTATATATATTGAATGCAAATTTGCTTACCCAGATCATGTCTAATGACTCTTCTTGGCAATGAGAATGTATGCAATATTATTTTATGTCAATAAATGAATTATCTATGCTATAATCTTAAGTTTCTGATGTTTTGGAACACAAGAATACCATTCAGGCCCTTAAATCTATGATTTATCGTGCCATCATTAAATCTTGGCTCATCGCCTTAGGTTAGAGTTTATTATATCTACTTCATTTTCCCTTTCCAAACCCCATTATAGAAGAATTCAACTTCTCTAAAAATCTAGAGGTTACTCAGTTTAGCACAAAAGGTCCCCCTTAAACTGAGTTTCCCATAAGACTCTATTACCTCATCAAATTTTGGCGTCAACAGTAACCCCACCTAATAAAAAAATTAAAAAAATTAAAAAAAAACTTGGTAACAGGTGTCATCCGTAGAGAGCTTAATCATTATCTACCTAGCATCCTAATTATTTTATGCTTTCATCCACACTATCATCCTCACCCATCCCATCCTTTGCCGCTTGGTATATTTTGATTGAGCATTGGACGATCCATCAAGGCTTTCCCTCATCCGAAGCTTTTCAGTATCCCACTCTTAGCTTACGTCATTCATTTGATCACTGGTTGGTTTGTGTCTTCATATAGGCCCCCCCATCGTGTCGGTATCCATCTAAACCTCATCATGTTGTGTCTTTAGTCAAACTATGTTGCCCCTGCATTGTCACATAGGCAAGGTTGATCATTTGATCCTCCCCCGAGGCATTTGTGTGTCATGACATGTGTCATTCATCATCAATCACCATTGTCTTCTTTCCACTTTATCCATAGTCTTTTCATGAACTACAAGGGCTCTGCGCTTTCATGTAGGCAAGGCTAATCTCTTATCGGCCCCCAAGCCCCTAGGTTTGTAGGGTGTGTCAGTCCATGTCCTTGTTCAGCTCGTTCTCCACAAACAAAATCCCCTAGTGTCAAGACATCTGGTTAATGGAAAACATCTTGCGTCAACTAGGTCATTCTAGTTTAGTATCCATCATTGGTCTCAACAGGATGCATCCTTCCTAGTAGACCACTTCAATCCCATCCATCCCATTGATCCTATGGAAAGGACGTTTGAAATTGATTGCAATCTTTTGATGCTTTTGGACTTTGTTTATCATTTGAGCTCCCTATCAGCACTTGTCATGGTCACCTTGATCCACCATATCATGGTTTTCTTTGACTCGTCAACATAGGGGTGTATCTTGATCTTTTCTTTGTTGTTGTCTTCTTGTTTGTCCCACGTAGTACCCACCAAGATCCCTCAGGTCTTGTGTTACGCTGGGGAATCCTTGTGTGTTTGTGGTTATCCCAATACCTGGCCCGACTAGTCATCGTGACCTTGGGGTGTCAAGATAGCCTTTTTATTTTCTGTGTTTGTTTCATGCATTGGATGCCAACCCACCTTGGTCTTACATATCAGGGTATTTGGTATCTTATGCTATAGAAAAAATCAATGCTCTGAAGATGGTAAATTGCATTCTTAATTGCATTGCATTTTATTTCACTACATACACTCTCCATTTAGCCTTCTTCATGACCTAGGACTTGTGATTTAGGTTGTGCAAGGTCTTGACTCTTTTCCCTCTTGATCTTCCTCTCAGGATACTAATGTTTTTTTTTTACAGGTGCAGTATCACATCCACAGTACACCTATTGCCTATCCGCACTCCCATGCGGGTCCTTACTGACACTTAGGTTTGCATTATAGGAACTCATCTTTCATTCATATTTTATGTTACATTATAAGTTCAATATATTTCATAATTCATAGGCTGATTAGATTAAGCATCATAGTTTCATTTAATCCATACACGTCCATATTAACATTTACATCATACATGCATTATCACCCACCAAAACATATTGTTGGCTACATCCTAATTACATTTCATACCAATTATTCATATCATCTTGCATTATCAACATTAGTATATGCATAATCATCCATCCACATAAGAATGAAGTATCATAAACATGGGCATACATAAAGCAAATCATCCATTCTCATAAACATGTGCATAAATAAATCAAATCAAGCATGTCATATCATATACATGTGCATAAATAAATCAAATCATACATCCACATAAGCATGTCGTATCATATACATGTGCATAAATAAATCAAATCATACATCCACATAAGCATGTGATATCATATACATGTGCATAAATAAATCAGATCATCCATCCACATAAGCATGAAATATCATATACATATGCATGCATAAATTAAATCATCCATCACAAAAAACATAATGCATAGTGTCAATAAGGACTGTCCCATATCATAATCAAAATAATACAATGTACATCTCCTCACAAAGTCTCAAGCATAATCTACCACATATCCATCATATATCATCGCATAAGCTACAAAATCCAGAGATATAGAGCACCTCTGATCTCTGCCAATAGGTACTAACACTCCATCATGTGTCTATCAAAAAAATGGTATCCTGTCATCTGCTCTCTAGCTGCTCTATTGTGAGCTACCCACGTCTGATCTTTGAGGAGAGTCTAGCATTGGCCCTCTATGCGTGGGAATCCCCTGATACTTGCAGGTGGGAGTCCCCTAGTAACCACCGAGAGGAGGAGTCTGTCGATAGTCACTATAACCTCTGGTACGCGTCCCTAATGACTGGGACGGTGTTGGCATCTGAGGTACCTGTTTGATGTAGAGCGTTGTGTGCTACGCCAAATCTAGAATGACATGCTCATACGCACACCTCCAGTAACTCGCCTCCTGCATATAATCATCTCGCTGCATAGCCAAATGCCTAGCGGCATTCTGCTCAAGTCTATACCTGTCCCGATCTCCACTAATATCTCTCTGCTCATGTACCTAGGCCTCCTATGCCACTGTCAGTTGTTGTACCTTCTTTGTAGCCCTGTCTCTCTTAGTCTCTGCAGCTTGTAACTGTGCCCGTAACCCCTGTACCTCTGCCTCTGGCTTGCCCCCTGCACCATGCGTTGCCTGCAGCTAAGCCTGTGTTGTGTCTCGCTCACTCTGCAATGTTTGTATCTATACCTTTGCGGCATCTCTCTCCCTATGTGCGGCCTATGCCTGAGCCTCCACTGCATCCCTATCCCTCTGAAGTGCCTGAAGTCTCAACTCGGCAGAATCTCGCTCTCGTCGAAGACCTGACACTTGTGAAACTGCTACATCCCTCTCTCTCTAAAGAGACTAAACCTATGTCTCTTCCACCTGCCTCTCACTCTCAGACACCTAATCACATGCATGTATCACATCCCTATCTGCCTCTATGACTTGTACCTATGCCTGTTCCACGTCTCTCTCTGTCCGCAGCATCCGTATCTACATCCTCATCTCCTCCTCTCTCTGATGCATCAGTCTCATATCCCCAACTATTTGCTCTAAACGGTCCACTCTGTCTCTGAGCTTGACCCACTCCCGGTGCAAATATGCTCTCTCTCTCCATAACTGCGCTAGCTGTCCCTGCATACCCTCTATATCTTCATGCACTCCCCGCCCTAGTCTCTAACGGCTCCTGCCCTGTCCCCCCTCCAACAGCCTATCGTATCATCGCCTCCACCACCAAACGGTCTCTCTCCCATCTCATTGCATCTCCCTCCTCATGCTCCCTAGCCACCTCCGCTCGCAATCTCTCTATCTCTGCCCGCAGGACAACTGCCTCATCTCGTGCCTCATCCCTCTCTCTCAATAATCTCCTCTCCACATCAGACATCAGTGTGGCCAAGACTGAGTAATCTCTCTCACCCTGGGTGAATCGTGCCTATAGCTCACTCAGCTCTGCCTCTAATCTGACCCGCTCTGCCTCTGTTTGTCATAATCACTACTCGTTGAGGCGTAGTCTCTCCAGAATCTCTCTCAACACCACTGCGGGATCCTCTCCTCTAGCTGGTGTTATTGCCAGTGGTGTGATATCATGCACATCGAAGTCAATGTCCATCTCTCACGGCTCATACCCCTCACTCTCTGCCGATGCCTCCATCTCATCCACATAAATCACCGAGGGGGCTCCCCCTCTCCCTGTCATCCTCTTCTACTCTCCACTGGCCACATCTACCTCCTGTCTGTCCCGCACTCCACTGGCCTCAACCTCCTCTTGTCTCTGTCACTGCTGCCCTCTGGCCACGTCTGCCTCCTGTCTCTCCCACGCTCTGCTGGCCTCGACCTTCTCCTCTCTCTCCTACTGCAGATCTCCTAGGGATGCACGTGCTTCCTACCTCCTCTCTCTCTAGACCTCCAGCCCCTATCCTGTTGTGTCGCAGCCCTAGCCTCATCCTCTCCCTCCTCTGCTCCATCTCCTCCTCGGGCTCTACGTCGTCATCTCCTCCTCCTGGCTTTCCTCACTGGCTCCTCAGCTGCTCCAACTACCTCCTGTCCCTCCCCTTGTTGTGCTCCTCTCTCTTGACCTCCTCTCTGTCGCCCTCGGGGTACTGGTCCCTCCGCCCTTAACCATCTCTCATCCTATGATATGAACCCTAGTGCTCCCTCAATCGACACTACTAGGGTAATCCATGGAGGTGGATATCACCTGAACCACTGCCGATATCGATCTGTCATCCCTACATCCCTTTGCCCCTCCCGCTGCCTAGGTATGGCACAAACTGCAGTGCCTCCAGTTCCTCTAATACTGCATCCAAATCCAGCTCAGCCCCCCATAGCTACTCTTGTGTCAATCGTCAGAACATCACCCGCCTCGCGGGAATATCCTACCTCACTCCAAATTGTCGCATCACCTGATTGAGTCTGTGCAGCTCCACTACAAGCGGACCTCTCCCAATAATATAACATTGGGTAAAGAAGTAACCACTGTGTGCCTCCTCATCATCCCCCAAGCCCCTAAAGCACCGCAGCATATACGGATGCCATACTATCATCTCCGCCTACACATCATCCAGTCGTCTCCTCCATACATCCACATCTCTAACATCTCGATACCATAGTATCGCTTCCACCTCTGCCCCCAACCCTAGGCCATGACATCTCTGTCATCCTACTCTCCTGCTCTCCACACGATCAGCCTAGTCACCCTGAAGTGGTCTGAAGCCTAGACCTATAGCAATGTAACATGTGTCACACTCAACACCCTTCAATAACATACCCAATGCATATCCCGATACAGTTGTGCCAGCGTACAAGTCCCCCACGCAAACTGACCCTCTCAACCCTCAATGATATGACGAATCACCTCGACAAACCTGAGAGACAAGAATCGACCACTCCGGTCTAACACCAGGATCCCACTAATCATCCCCGCTAGGTACAATGACAATGTCGGTACCTTGCAAGACAAGCATCTGTCCACATCCAGTTGGTGCCGCTAAATCGGTAGCTCATCACTGCCAAATACAACCTGCACGGACTCGTCCAATGCCTCGCCCACTACCCAACACTCACTAACTGCAAGCCCTACTATGGGGAGCCTCAGAATCTGACAAACATCCTCCAGCGTCACTGTCATCTCCCCAGTCGATAGATGAAATGTCGATGTCGTTGAATCCCAACACTCTATCAAGGTTGTCAGCATGGCCCTGTGGGCCTTAATCGTCGGATACGATAGCATATGGAGCAGCCCTGCCTCTGCTAATCTCTAGTGATCTGTTCCCATCATCGTCGCCATGCATTTTGTCAGCACCTTCGACCGTCTCTCTCGTGTCCGCAAGCTCTCAATATTCTGCATCCATAACATAAACACTATGTCAGTTTCCCCTAGTGTCATTTTGCCCCCCCTTTTATCTTACTTCTTCCCACCCCGAGATTTCTCTCTCCCATCCCACATATTTCCTCCCTTTTCCCTACCTTTATATTTTCGATCGTCTTGGATCCTTGCCCTAGCTTGGGGCGGACCTACCCTGGGCCCTGAGCGGATTCACCCCAATCCCTGGACGGACCCGCCCGGCTCCATGGGCGAACCTACCCTAGTGCCCGGGCGGACCCGCCTGAGCTTGCGGGCGAATCCGCTCGAGCCCAAGCGAACCTACTCGAGGTAGCGAGCAGATTTGCCCGAGCCCAGGCGAACCCGAGCCATAGCCCACAGGCGAGCCTCCTCTCGAGCCCAGGCAGGCCTCCTCCCGAGCCCAGGCGGGCAAGCCTCTGCCCAACTTGGGCAGACCCGCCCGAGCTCGCGGGCGGATATGCCCGAGTCCGGGCGGACCCGCCTGGGCCAGCGGGCGGGCCTCCACCCAACTCAAGTGGACCCGCCCAAGCCCGGGCAAACCTGCCCACGCTCGTGGGCGAACCCGCCCACGCGCTGGTAGCCCCGTCAATCCGTGGGACCTAGGCGTAACCCCCCTTCCCCTAACTTTTTTTCCCTCCAACCCATTTTTCATCCCGCTCGACCCAACAAAACCCATGTTTTCTTTTTTTGAAAAATTTAAGCAAATTGACCAAAATCACAAAGTTGGGTTTCGAACTAACCCGGCATGGCACAACACACTCACTGAAGAAGCGTCGCCTCTCGTCCCCCTGATGGATGATGTCGGTGTTGTACTCCGGCATCGTGCACTCTCCCTCTCGTCCTCTCCTTTTCTCTCTCTCCTCCTCACTTGACAGCTATCCAAATGAGGAGAGGTAATTCTTAGAATTACCTTTTATAGCTTTTTCCCTCCCTTTTCACCTTTTAAAATAAATGGAATTTTTTCCTTTATTTAACCTTTTTTCCCCCTCAACTAATTCACTCACCCCTATCTTCCTGGGGCCGCCATTTGCGCATCATATACATATTTTCCTTCGTTCAAGCGCCAATCTTCTTGTTTTTTTGTGCTCTTTCCAACGATATCTACCGCTTCATACTTTTGAGAAGTTTCTCGGGGCCCCTTTTCCTTCCTCGTCCCCCTTCTCGAGGGGGGCATACCCTACCATTCTCTCTCAATCTTTCGTCATAAGCCTTCTCTTGCGAGACCGGGGCATCCCCTTTAATTCTCCTCCGTTCAGGTGGCTCACGCAAACTCTCCCATGCTGGGGTATCTCTTTTCCGGTCCCTTCTTCCATAGAGTCGTTTGTATTTTATTTTCTTTGAAACCCTATTATCCTAATAGTGTTTCGAATAGGGAAAAAATGTAGATTTTTAAATTTGACCACTTCCATATGGTCAAATCGTCTCCTTAATCATCCCTTTGCTCATGTAATTCGTCATCTTTGCCGATATTAATTAAATCACTCAATTAATTAATATTTCGTTCCCACCATAAGGTTTCCAAAGTATTTAATTTAATAAATACTTTTTCCCCTCTTTCCTCTCTAAATTAAATAAATACACCACTTTATTTAATTTAGTCATATTATCTCTTGAAATTTTAAATTTATTTTTTAAATTCCCCACTTTCTCTTTCATTGTCACATCCTCTGACGTTTGCAAGTTGGTCTTTAATCCCTCTTAACAATTTAACCCTCTTTCTTAATCATAATTAACTTATGATTAAGATGTGCACCTCCCTAATCATCATTAGGGTCACATCCTCCATCATTTCCCACTTGCCTCTAATCTGTCATTAATTTATCTAATCAAGTACTTGCACAACCTTAATCACCTAATTAGGTCAACTTAATCCCCATATCATTTATGGAATGTGTCATAAGTCAACTTCATTAAAGGCTTTCTCCTTTTAGAGAAGGCACTCCATTCCCCATGTGAATTTTTAATTCACATTTAATCCCCCAATGCATGCCTTAGAATTTAAAATTCTTTTTCTCATCCCCATGAGGATATTTGAGGAATTTTTAATTCCTCACATGTCCTCTCACCCACATGGGGACAAGGACCTCCTTTATGAGGAGATCTTGTCCAATCCCAAGGTACTATGTAGTACCTCCATGTCATGTACCCTATTTCCACCTCATGTACACATCATTTTTTTCAAGCCACTTCACATGCCACATGTCAAGATGTGAGGGCTTGTGAGTTCTCAACTCACCTTAGCCCTACATCTTGATCTTGGTGGCTCAATCTCAGCCATCCATTTCCCTAGAGAATCCAAAATTCTCTATAAATACCCCCTTTTTTCTCTCATTTTAGGGAGATCATTTTATGCTAGCCAAACTCTTGCAAAATTTTCTCTTGAGCCCTACTTAGCCAAATTTGCATACTTGCATCCATTTTCACTCATTTTTCCATCATCATCTCATCTCATAGCTTGCATCTTTTTCCATCCAAGGAGCATACAACATTGAAGATCAAAGGGCCAAACAAAGGGACAACTCAACAAGGTGAAATCTTTCATTTTGCTTAGTTAAGTTAATCATTAGGTCAATCTTGAGGTGTAGGGTGTTTTTAGTTGTTATTTGCACTCTTTGGTTTGCTGTTCATTTTCTAACAAGTATTTTCGCCCTATCACACCACCAAAACAATATTAGTTAGGGTTAGTCAAAACATAATCAGTACATTAAATTTTGAAAGATAAAATAATAATAACATTAATTAATATTGAACATTAAGTGTTCCTAACCATCTCTCTCACACACACACTAACAATATTTACAAATACAAGTTCCATCCATAGTCCAACTTACAATGATACTAGGAACTCTCACATGAAAATAAAGGGTTCTTAGGGGATGCAACACAAATTTCAATATCATATGCATCTATTCACAAGAAGACTTAAAAAAAAAATCTCATTTACAATTTTTAATGTAGATCATACACATGCATGTTTTGGTCTCTTAAATACTTTTTTACCATTTTATAATCCAATTACCTTATATTTACCCTAATTATTTTGTTTTGTTTTTACTTTAAAAATTATAGTAAATATTATATATTTTTAATAATTTTTTGGTTGGTATTAATATATATTTTAAAATTTTATTGTCTTTATATTTAAAAAATAAATATTGATTTTTTACTAACTAAAAGTAAATCCATTTGTAATATATTTTTGTATTTATTATTGACAAAGTAAAGTAAAACTAAAAAAATTGTTTTATTTTATATTTATTTTTATGCATGTATGTAGCAAATAAAATAGTTTTAAAGTAAAATAAAATAACTCTTAACTAATTAAAATAGTTTGAATTATATTACTTGACATATTTTAGATCTAGATGTATTTAAAATAACTTTTTAGTAAATATAATTCTTCATAAATAATGTAAATAAAATAAAGTAACTTTGAAGTAAAATAAAATAACTCTTAAATAATATAATAACTCAAGATTGAATCTCTCAAGTTTTTCAAATAAATGTATTTAGAACATATATACTAATTAATACTTAATTAAGATGCATATATCAAAATGTATACATTTATTAATAAGAAGTGAATAAATATATAAGAATGTGTGTATATAAGAATAAATAAAAATGAAAAAAATGACCTTTTGCATAAAATTACAATATTTATCAATAAATAAATATATTCTCAAAATAAATATAAAATCAAATAGAAAATAATATAAATATCAAAACTCACCATCATAAAAAGATAAAAACTTCCACATCATTATAAAAATAAAAAACAATAATTCCCATTAAAAGATTGGTATTGACAATTAAGAACTTCAATATCTTTAAAAAAGAGATGACTTCAATAAAGTGCCACCATCACTACAAATTGAACCATGTTTAAATGTGATAATATCTGAGACAAAAATTAAGGAATAATTTTGTCATTAAAATATGAAAGCTTTCATGATTCTATCTCTCATATACCAAATCTATTGAAAAAGTCAAATATGATGAAAAAATTAAGATTGAACTTTTTAATAGATTAATGTCAACAACTAAAATCTAAATTAAAATAATTATTTTATTATATTTTTTTATTAAATTGAGGAGTTATAATTTAATTGGTTGAGTTGAATTGGTGAGGAGGATAGTATGTTTCATGAGTATGTCATTCACCAAGGTTCAAATCTTCTAGAAATGTTAATGGGTCAAATTTAATATTTGACTGGCATTGACATACCAATTCCCCCTATATATAACAATTTATTTGAAGGATGTGTGTAATTTAAATGTATTTTTACTCATCATGATATAATACGCTTTAATAAACACCAATTGTGTCTATATATATACTTTCATTTACAATAATTTCTTTATATAATTAAGAATCCAAGGCTTCAAAGGATGAAATGCTATAAGAGACAAGGCGTGTCTTTCAATTAAAAAATAGATCCATAAAAATGTTACATAAAGAAAATCTAATAAATGTGAGTGTTCTAATAGTTATTATGATAGTGCTTTACAATTATTATTTTTAAAGTTTTTATTTATTACTTATAAAGTTACGTATTAATAATTATATTTGTGTTTTAAAAATAGACAAAGAAGGATTGTCTATTTTTACTAATTAGATAAAAGAAATAGTCAATTATATAGTGATACATAAGATAATTGATAAGATATATCTTTATGCATATGTTTTGAGCTAAATCTTTTTTAAATATTTTCAATAAAATAATTAATTCTCAAAACTTTGAACTCTTAATTAACCTTAAAAACACAATAATATTTATTAAAAAAAATTCCAACAAATATAAAATTAAGATAACATTATCCAAACATTAATTTGGTCAACCATTTTATATCTGTTCGCACGAAAGATAGAATTTAATGCTTTTCAGGCGACTTTTATGAAATCTTATCCACTACTACTAATTTATTACAAGTTTAATAACTGAGAAGGCGTGTACGCCTTTGCTGCTTACTATTCAACATATATTCCTGGTCTTAGTAGGTGAAATTGCATGGAAGCTTCTTATAATATCTTCGCTTTAAAAGCAACCATCCTGTCACTAAATATCTGTAACTGACCTTTCATGGTGGAGATATTATTAAAACAATCTCAACCGACACATGTCATTTCTAACTTTTTAATGTAGAGTGAAGTTGTGAAATGTATGAAGCTAGGAATGAATGTCTTCCTTTGTGTGTAATCAAAACCCTTCTTTTAAATTGAGGATTTTATATCATTTATAAGATCGTTTTGTTATTTAATATTGGAGTACGGGTTTTCGTTTGTAATCTCTCTAGTCGAGAGCTAAAATTTGAGGGGTATCCATTCCACCAAAGTAACATGGGGTACGGTCGTGACCTCATCTCTTATGATGTTGGGTCTTGCACTTGGTGGACCTATTCAAATCCATTCAACTTCACCTCTAGACCAAGGGCCATTGACATATAATGACCTTAAAAATATTAGATTTCCTGACTCCATATAATGACCTTTTAATATTTCTGTTATGCTCTTTAATTGTGTATATACTTTTTGAATTATTTTGACCATTAATTGAAAATGGAAAAGTTGATCAAGATTAGGGTTGAGAGTGGTGATGGGCATTTAGGTATAGATCATGATTCTTATCTCTAGACTCTTATGAGTTTATATGGAAAGCTAAGCATAATGTATTGATTAGAATAACCATATCATAGGGACCTAGAGCATTGTAGAGTGAATTTTAAAAATACAATATTATTATAATTTTTTGCAATTTGTTTTAAAGGATAAATCTCACACAATACACAAGATGGTGGTCAATGTTCTTTAAAAAATAGAGAAGATCAAAATTTTTCTAAGCTTTTAGCTCATCTTGATATGATAACATAAACTGATGGTGATGTAAGACTTTATTCGGTTGGCATGAATGACTATTGGTTCCATGGCTTCTTATATTGATAGCAGAGGTGTGCTTGGTGGTAGGAGTAGCGTGCAATGCATACTATACCAAATATTAGGATAAGGCATCTTTGATGTCGATATTTATAAATCCAAATGTTGCACAAGGGAGTATTTGTGGTAGGTTTAGTGTTTTTAATGTTAAACTTGGTTGCGAATGTTTACATGACTTTTACAAAGGTAAAGGCTAAGGGTGATGGGTGGAAACCCAAAGCAACTAAATTGGGCATTGTCATTAGCATCTTGACATGCACTAGATGATTGTGTACATATAATATTTCTAATCTTTATTCTAGTTCTTTTTTACTTCTTTGCCCCACACATCATGTATTAGTTTTTAGGTTTAAACTCATTTCCAACCTTACTTTCAAGCATATTTCACTTCTCTTGAACTGCAAATATTAATTTTGCTCATATTTTTTCAAATTTTTGAACCTAAAAACCTTTTTTCTTAACTAGACAAATGATACTTTAACTCCACTAATTAAATGACCAACCAAGAGTGAAAATTATTTCCCAACAATTTAGGGCTTGTTCATTTCAACTCTTCCAACCTTCCTAGTTTCCTACATATCACCCTTTTGGTTGAGACCACTTGTAATACCATGAGAGATTCATTCTAATTGCTTGTCCAATCTAATTCTAGCTTGTAGATTAGATCCCTTTGATATGTGCTACAATATTTCTTAAGAAAATTCAAAGGGTCTTGTAATTATGTTACACTTTTTAGTTTATTGAGATCCTTGAATGAGTGTAGATTTGTTAGGCTCACATTAGATCTATTATTAAAATAATTAAATGACATAATTTTATGAAAAAATATTTTTTTTAAATTGTTAAAGCCTTAAGTCGGCCAAATTAATGATGATGAGTGATATCAAAAACAATGTTTACCAACATGTAGATGGTCTATATCCATATACAATTATTTTGTTCCTCTAGAAATAAAAGTGTGCTCTAATTCTTTTCTTATTTTCTTACACATCCAACATACCTACACAAATGAATGTCTTTAAATGCCATATGACATAACAGCACATTGCATAAACATTTCCTAAACTTGACCCATAATAAATACTTGAAAGGGACATTAAAAATTAAATCTAAAGTTCAAGCTTCTAGTTTTGGGCTTCACTTTCACTATGTTAGATTTATTTAAGTGCAAGAGCAAGGATGTCAATACAAGTTGAGATGGACAACAATCTTGGAAATATGTATTTTCTAAATTTTATAAGCATTCAAAATCTAAAAGATGATATTTCAACAAGCCTAGAACATGTCATTGTGTGTGAAAGACATACATATTTTGGTTTATTGGTCACTTATTTGTGAAGTGTTAGGATCCAAATATGTCAATGGATACTTTAAAATATCCATTAACTTCAAAATTAGTAGTTTTTATGAAATCTTGTAATATTTTGTTGCTTTCATTATACATGAGAAATTATTTCATAATTAGTAATTTTTTCAATAATACATTTAGTTGTTTCAACATTTTGTATGCTTTATAGTATTTAGCATTGGTCTCCCTTGCAATGTATCACTAAACTTTGGGAAATATATTTACATGTGTCAACATATCAAAATCTTGGTACAACTTTTTAAAGAAAAGGATGTGCATTACAAAGAATTATTGAATTATTGTGGAAAATACTATTTATTAGATGCATAATATCAAATGCTATTTTTTCACTCGAACTAGTTGGACATTTGGAGAACAAATAGAGTATTCAAACACTTAAGTTCTATATCTCAAAAAAATATGAATGGACATATTTTAAAATATTTCAAGGGAATAATCTAATTATCATTGGATGGCCTCATCAAGATGTGTTTTTGATATGAATAGTATAACCATATATTGTGCAAATTGCCTAATGGTTGATTTGGTTCTCAATTATGGGTTACTTGAAGGTAAATTACTCTATATTTGTTTATTGTAATCATTTTTAATCATCTAAGGAGAATATTTAGTTCTTTATTCATTATTAATGCAAAGAGTTATTTTTCTCTTCTAGTTTTACTACATTACCTATAATCAATATTCAATCTCATCAAATATTCTAAGGACTAACAAAAAGTATTTTCTTGAGTAATTGAATGCATTTCCTTATGCAAAAACATGGGTTCATTAAAAAAAATTATCTACTAGTATTTGTTCTTTTCTTCAATTTATTTTAGCAATTTTATAGCTTAAATTTTTAAAATTCACATAATGTGTTATAGTTTGTTTTGCTTGGTGTGTCCATATTTATCTCTTTAAATAGTATAAACTTTGTGAAACAAACATAAACATTATTTTATATATTGTTCTTTCAAGTAGAGTTGACTTGTCCAAACTTTGAATTTTATCAAGTCATGTTATTAGGGTTGAATCTTATTCATAAGACCGTAAACATTTCTTTATATAAATCCAAAAAATAAAATCAAATAACAAGAAGTGTATAAGGTTCCTGTTGGGAAATTTTGGTTCATCCCAGAGCGAACATCCGAGATCAGTAGTGCCTTCGGTAACACTCATTTCATCATATTTCCTCAAAAACACGTACTACTATTCCATAAGTGGAATCAAACATAGTTCATTTCCCACATTAACCCTTAGAGGAAAGTTTATGCAACCTTAACTAGTTTCAACAACATGCATTAAATAGATTCAATAAGTAGAATCAACAAAGATGAAAGATGGAACAAAAAACATGAACACAATTTTTTACGTAGGGAAAACCCTTTCAAGTAAAAAGCCCCAAACTCAAAAAGATCAAATCGCCATTGTATTATTCAACAACAAAATACAATTACTGATACAATTACAAGCTCTAAGACTTTATAGGAGATTCACATCTTGTTCCATCTGGAGATAGTCTGACAGCATAACCCTTCTCTAATTCGCTCTCTTGTCTCATCTCTCTACACTACGACATTACATATATACTACTCAAGCATTCCAAGAACCGGTTGTTCCATCTTCCATACTAGTCGAGGGTCACCAATGAACTTAACCATCACTAGTTTTACTACCACCAAAGTTGTATCAAAATTTCAAAGAAACATAAATCCTCGTCCCTCTGAACTATTACCATTACATTGATATGCTTATCAATTACTGCTCTTAGCACATACTATTGAAACATCGAGGGGACGACTTAGCACCTCCCATCAATACAAGGAAGTCTCACTAATGAAGCTAACAACTTACCACCATACTGTAGACACTTACATTTCACCATCGCGGGATGGCAGGAACTATACTGCACCACCGCAAGCCTCCACATGGACCATTGCGGGTCAGTGGACACACATTGCACCACTACAAGTCACCCACATGGGCTATCATGGGGTGGCAATATGAAATGCACTACCGCAAATCACACTGATGATGCTTTAATTATCATTGTGGTCCCCACTGCCACCATGACGTCCAAGTCATCACTGATAACCAATCCCCACACCCTCGCTAAGGTATAGACTAGGTCCCACCAAGGCATCGCGAGGTAGCGGGAACCACTTAATCCTCTTGATCTAAGTCGTCCATCGAGCATCATCACCATGTCAAAGGGACTATTGTCCATGTCCTAGTGAAGACCATCATTCACACCGACACAGTTGTCCATATGACATATTGGGAGATCGAAGGGACTGACTTCAAAGTCTCGTTGACTTCATCCTGTTCCATCCATACGACTTCACTGCCAACACACAACCCGAATACTCTTAGCAAAAAATCCATCGAGATTTCGATGAGACTAGTGACCTTGTCCCAACAATATTCAACTATCAGACCGACAATGTAAAGGCCCGAACACCAATACATTTGAGGCATTATTTCTCAACATTCTCCCACTTGACGAAGAATGTACTTCCTACCAATCAATGCTTGAGGTCATTGTATCAACATCTAAGATATCCACCATCTCAGGAAATGGTTCCAACCATCCACCAAAGGAAATGAATGAGCCATGGTGTATCTACATCATTTTAATCCAAGACACCTACAACAAATCCAACTAACAACAAAGGATATAGCATACTACCACCACTTCACTAGGCTTACAAGATATATAGAAGCATCACAACATCAACTTCAAATCCCCCAACATGAACACAACCATGAAGACATCCTCTAGAAAATAAGATAGAACATCAACTAGAAGAACAACCAGGAAATTGACTGCTCCCATCCAATTGAACAAACCCACGCGACTG
Organism: Sequoia sempervirens; assembly: GCA_007258455.2. NCBI lineage: Eukaryota > Viridiplantae > Streptophyta > Pinopsida > Cupressales > Cupressaceae > Sequoia > Sequoia sempervirens. The sequence continues at coordinate 134,348,007 of VDFB02105785.1, read as the reverse complement.
AAAATAGCACCCACAACAAGTGCTAATCCATCCAATCACCCATACCTCAAAGGTATCCACATTAGCAAACTCATGCCACCTACATATCCAACCCATCAACTGCAAATACAAGCTCCATATGCCAACCAGTCGAAGAAGACCAAACACATCCAGGAACTCCCACTACATGGGTAATGTCAAATCTGAAAAGATTAAAGGCATAACGAGTCTACCAATCACAACACATAGAAAGTGTAGCCATGTAGTACCAAGGACCACCCACAATGATTTGCAAATCCTACAACCATTTGTTGCAAGAAACATCTCTCTCAACAATCTTCCAACAACTCTCCCATGTCCTCCATATTCAACAAAAGAAAGGGATACAGGAACCTCCATGCCATCACCCAAGTGACAACACATGACCACAAACTAACGATCATCAAATCTCCACATATAAATCTCACATCTAAAATCATATGAATCTGAACATATAGGAAGAAGAACCAGACTAAAGAGAAAAATTTGCAAATCATAAACATGTAGCATGCCCTTCTACTTACAAATCTAAATACCAACTGTGTCAAGTAAGATCTCCTTCACAACCCAAAATAAAAACTATAACAGCATCCAAACCCGTTCAACCTCAAGAGATCAAACATAACATATGCACCATGTAACTATATGGATGTAAGCTTCTCAAAGAAGATCAAACTACATTTCCCATTTGGGGAAATCAACCCATAAACTATCTCCTAACAGTCTTCATCAATGAATGATATCATAAACTCAAATGTACAAGGAGATTCATTCCAAACATCCCTCAAATGAATCCTCCAGAACTAACTAAACAACTCAAGATCTATATCTATGAAAGATGAAGTATATACACTCATGCTAAACCATCCTCAAATGGGTTTCCATAATCATCATGAATCGACTCAATCTCATGAGAATCAAAGCACAAAACATAAACACATCTGAAAGATATAATGGGAAAATACCTCTCAAATGACAAGCCACCAAGTACACCAAGAGTGGGAATTGGAATGCTCCTCCAAGATATGCAAGCCAACATGACTCCTCCAAGACCAATCTCCTCATAGGTCTTTGTTGAACTCACGTCCAACAAGGTGTAGGCTCCTCAGACTTTTTGTTGAGATCTCATCAAGAGTAACCATCTCAACAATGCTTCTCTCATCTCAAGAGAAACACAGCCTCACCTCTTTCTCCATGAATCCATGAGCACCTACAAGCAATCATCTCGTGCTAAATTCCAAATGTGTCACTACACTATCATGAAGTTCTCAAGCATATGACCAATGCACCCAAAACACACATAATCACTAGACCACTGTCAAAGCTCCAATCATCTAGGAATCTGGAACTTATCATGACATAATGATCTTACCATCACCCTTAGGAGATCCCATGCTCCAAGTGAACATACTATGGTCTCAAGAGCAATGCATCATGCAAAAACTCTATTGTGCAATCAAGAGTATATCATGACATAAAACAAAACAAACTCTAAACCAACATCACCTGACAAGCACCACCAACACCTCAACCAAAGACTCCAAGAGTCCTACATGGCTCCAAGATATTACACATCTTCAAATAGTGTCCATGCAAATGTGAAAGAACCCTTCTATAGCAATAGGATCTAAGAGCTCCTCCTAGTAACATCTGCAACACTAAAGAAGATAATTCACCCACAGTCACTTCTAAAGCTCCCACTAAACCGTCACATTCGAGCTCTCCAAGAATCATGGAAAAAATTATGCTAATCTGAAATTCCTCCAAGTCCACACATTAACATGTCCATCTGACAATAAAAGCAAGTGACACGAAGATCTCCAAACCAAGAAAAAATGCCATCACTATCAAAAGCTTATACCAAGTTAAGTATTCATGCTATTCATGACATCGTGATACACATGATAAGAGTCCCCATAACTAACTATTTGGGTACTCTCATATCATCCATCCTCTCATCTCAAAGCAACCACACCAATGCACAAGTGACCACATACAAGGCCAGCTAACAGATCTGCATCATCACATAATCAAACCTCGTGGATATAGACAGTTCACTTCTGAGTAGTCCCACAACAAACATGTAGGTAAAGACAACCCACAACATTGCATAACCCATAGATCCAAACAAAATAACACACAAACCCACTATCACACTGGAAACTACAAAACTGAGATCTCAAAGAGAATAATCACGTAGACAACATGACTCAAGCACCAGATCATACACAAAATAGATTCGCCAATCAGGTCCACAACTTGAGCACCATAGTCAAGGAATCCAACAAGCATCACCACAAGAATGTTGAGTGACTGATCACGTATCAAGACTCTCATACAAAGAAAGCATATCACCTTCTCGCACCATGCATGAAGCATGTATGTAAAACTGCAACTATCTCATCTAGCAACACCCCAAAAGCCAAGGTCTGGAAAATAGCTTTAAACGCAACTCCACATAACCACAAGTTTGTCTTGATCATGTAAAACTTGCAAAACCACTATGTTGTAAAACACCCATGCACATCCACACCCACTTCACATCTAGAAGACCAAAATTTTGAAACAAAAAACACCACAACGACTAAACCAGAACAATAGATTATCATAGATAAGCACTAACCATATATTTTTAGGAAAATCTATAAAACCCTCAGACCCAAAAACATGAATCTGAACCATGCAAGTACAAAACATCCATAAAAGGAAAAGGACAGTTCAAGAACTTCAAGCCTATTTCAGGCCAACTCCATAACCACCAACATGCACATGCATCTAAGGGAGACAGGCTATTACAGAAGCTTTCAAATCATCTAAAGATCAACTCCTTAGCCTACATGCAATCGGGGTAACAAAAGACAATGCCTTCCAATACTAGGAAAAAGCACCCAACATAAGCACATTACTCCATGGCTGAAAAACAACCCAAGCTTCTCTATATCATCAGGGAGCCTCTCACACAGACACCCAATATGAAATCTTTGTTGCAACACAACCACAAAGCAAAAATATTCCACCCCATGCATTAGGATTATTTTTTTTCCCAACTCACAAGCTTCAAGTCACATCATTTCAATATGACCAACTCCATTTTCTTCGTCTTCACCATCCTTCAAGTTGTGTTTTGTCTCCTAAAACTAAAACAAAACAACAAACAACTGTCACTCACCAAAGGATCAATCATCCACCGATTCCTTCAGATTTCCTTAAGTTTTCCAAACTAAGAAATCCTCACAGAAGGAATACCTAGAACCAAAAACACCAGGAATAAGCAATTATGGCTTTGATACCATTTGTTGGGAAATTATGGTTCATCCCAGAGCGAACATTTGAGATCGGTAGTGCTTTCTATAACACGCATTTCATCATATTTCCTTAAAAACATGTACTACTATGCCATAAAGCATAATCAAACATAGTTCATTTCCACATCAACCCTTAGAGGAAAGTTTATGCAACTTTAACCAGTTTCAACAACGCGCATTAAATAGATTCAATAAGCAGAATCAACAAACATGAAAGATGGAATAGAAAAAATGAACACAAAGTTTTACGTGGGGAAAACCCTTTTGAGTAAAAAATCCCACACTCTAAAAGCTTAGATCGCCATTGTATTATTCAGCAACAAAATACAGTCACAGATACAATTACAGGCTCTAAGCCTTTACATGAGATTTACATCTTGTTCCATCTAGAGATAGTTTGACAGCATAACCCTTCTCTGATTCACTCTCTCCTCTCATCTCACTGTACTACGACATTACATATATACTACTCAAGTGTTCCAGGAACCAATCGTTCCATCTTCCATACCAGCCTAGTGTCACCAACAAACTTAACCGTCACTAGTTTTACTATCGTCGAAATTGTATCAAAATGTCGAAGAAACATAAATCCTCATCCCTCTAAACTATTACCATCACATCAATATGCTTATCGTTTACTACTCTTACCACAAACTATTGAGACATCAAGGGGACGACTTAGCACCTCCCATCGATACAAGGAAGTCTCATCGATGAAGCTAACAACTTACCGCCATACTATAGACACTTACATCTAACCATCATGGGATGGTGGGAACTATACCACACCACCGCAAGCCTCTTCACGGACCATCACGAGTCAGTGGAACACACACACCGCACCACCACAAGTCACCCACACAGGCTATCGCGGGGTGATAGTTTGAACCACACTACCACAAGTCACAATGATGATGCTTTACTTATCACCATGGTCCCCACTACCAGCATGACATCTAAGTCATCACTGACAAACCAATCCTTGCACCCCCGCTAAGGTATAGACTAGGTCCCACCAAGGCATCACGGGGTAGCAAGCACCATTTGATCCTCTTGATCTGAGTTGTCCATCAAGCACCATCACCATGTCGAAGGGACTATTATCCATGTCTTAGTGAAGACCATCACTCACACCGACACAATTTTCCATACAACATATTGGGAGATCAAAGGGTTTGACTTCAAAGTCTCACCGACTTCATCTTGTCCCATCGATACAGCTTCACTGCCAATGCACAACTCAAATACTCTTAGCAAACAGTCCATCAAGATTTCAATGAGACTGGTTACCCTGTCCTGGCAATATTCAACTATCAGATTGACAATGTAAAGGCCCGAACATCAGTATGTTTCAGGAATTATTTCTCAACAATTCCATTAGATATTGTTGGTATAATATTCATACTTCACATAGGATTATAATTTATCCTAAGTGTGATATTGTAACTTAAGAATTTTACTTGGAGTAGTAGGATAATTTATTTATCCTCACCTACTTGGCTAATAATGACATGTACACATTGACTTACGGTCATCAAATGAAAATATTTCCTCAACAATCGTTCATTGATGAAAGTTAGGTGTCACCTCTATTTAGTCAATGCCACCTTTGCCTTAGTTATATAGAGATAACTCATCTCTTGATTGGCAACATTTGAGATCTCACTTGTGACTTCTTGGAAATTTTATCTCATTTAGTCATGCATCAAGAGGCATATTTAAATGTACTTCATCCATCTATTTGATGGTTGAGCTAATTATTTCAATCCTCTATTTTGGAATAGTTGAGTTCATTTTGCATATTGTAACCTTTTTTATCTTTATGATTTTTTTCTCTCTTCATTCACCTAAATCTTGATTGGATTGTACACTGATTGACTGGATTCCCATCAAATATTACATGGTATTAAATCATCTTGTGTACATAGTGAGGCCTATTTATTTGTACTTCATTTGTCCATTGGGTTGTTGATTTGATTATTGTAATCCTTTATCTTGGAGTATCTCATATTTTTCATATTGCAATCCTTGTTATCTTTATGCTTTTATTCTATTGTAACTTTTCTCATTAATTGGATTCCCATGAAATGTTACATAGTATCAAATAATTTTGTGTATATAGTGAAGCCTATTTGTAGGTGCTTCATCTATCCATTTGGTGGTTGAGGTAATTATTGTAATTCTCTATTTTGGAGAAACTCGTTCATTTTTCATATTACAAGCCTTGTTGTCAAGTTGTGTTTTTTTCTCTTGTAACTTTATTCATTCACCTAAATCTTGATTGGATAATATGCTCATTGATTAGATCCCTATAAAATATTTATTTTGGTGATTATTAGGTTATATCACAACCAACCATAATTTCCAAAGTAGCCAAGAGATCAATGCATGCCTTCCATTTTATCAATATTGGACACCCTAAAGTCAAGATTTTTCATTTTTGGTTGCATATATTTTTCTAATTTTGTGAACACACTTTACAAGGTAATTTTGAACAAAACAAATAACACCATTACATCTGAAAGGAATAAAAAACCTATGTATGTTTGTTAATTCATCCAAATTAAGTAATTGTGGGAAAATGCTAAAACAATTAGCCCAAGCATGCAGAGTGAGACCATATGCTTTAATAAAATGTGCACATTGTAGTTGTAAAAATATTGAAGTCTCTCTGTAGCTTATATGGAAATACTTTTAAGTGTTATTTCATTATGTACTTGTATTTTATAATGGTCCTTCTAATATTTTAAGAGGGGTTATAAATTGGTCTTGTATTTGGTTGATATGAGATTTCATCATGTGTTGTAAACATTTTCCTAATACTTTGGACTCTTTAAACTATTTTTCCTAAAATGAAGGGCTCAAAACTCGTTGTTGCATACATAGTATATTACTCTATCTTTGTGGCATTTCTCTTGAATCGAGTGACATTCATCAAATAAATAAATGGTTTAAAAACAATCAACAAATAATTAGAATCCTTGTATTCACTATTTTTGAGAATAACATGCATTATACATAGTGCTCTTCCACTACTTATACCATCCTTTAATAGTTCTATGGATATCTTGAATCACCATCTAAAAGTGATGCTTTCTTTGAAAAACTTGCACATGTGGATACTAGTGAGACATGTATTGGTGGCCCTCCTACACTTGTTCATATGTCTAATGTGGACATATCATAGGATGAGCAATGTAGTCACATGACATGCATTGAGATTCCACCTTCACTTGCTATTTTTATAGAGATATTCTCTTTTCCACTTGCTTCTACAAATACCCTTCTATAGGATCATACCTTTTTCTTGATAATTGTGATATCTACTCATCTAACATACATCACATGTTTGTAGAATATCATATTCAAGATATTGAAGACACACTAAAAAACTTAGTTTTCATCTTTGATGCAAATGCTTCAGCAATAATATCCACAACATCTTTGGAACATGTTGTACATTAGTTTCCAAATGGATTTGTGATGTCATCTTCTTTAGTTAGGCATGGGACACCAAATCTAATCTTGCACCTCTCATTCAAAATATATTTTAGGGATTGATGCATAATTTCCAAATATATATTTTTGTTTTCTTCCCTTTTTTCATTTTTGATTTGGAAAAGTTTCTACATACCCTTATGGAAAAGCTATTATTTTTAACTCATTGGGAGTTAATTTTACTATTGTTAGAATATCCTATTCATTTTGGATGTGGATTTTTTTCTTTTACCATGGCTTGATGGCACATTATTTTGGGGAACCATTTATGGTATTCCTTTTTTATTTCTCTATAAATTGGATTCATGAGATATTAGTTTTGTTATGTGTTTACGCTGAAAATGAGAAACTGATTTAAAGCTATAAATCCAAAATCAAAGCTTCAACATAACATCAATGAATCCTTTCCTAAATGAAAGCAAATGCAAAATGTAACACTAAACTATGAAAACCAAAACATGAGCATTCACAAGAAAAGTCACTCCAGTGTTCTCCTATCATCAAGATCTTGATTTATGCATTTGGTGCTCTCAAATTTTCACAAGCACAAATGCAGCAAGAAGCTATGATGAACAGATAGTGATTAAAATCGAATATATGTAATTGAAATTGAATATGTTTTTTAGTGAGAAGAGAAAGGGGTTTATATAGATTTCCTCACAGGGTGGATTCATGGGAGAAATGTGGGATTAAAAGAGTGCAATGGAGAAATTGACAATTATCCCATATTTCATAATCAAATAAAATTGATGGGAATGAAAGAAATAATTAGGAGGATTTATGATATGATGTAGGTTTAGGAGTTTAGAATAAAAGTGCATTTACAAATTAGATGAATGATATAAATTTAAATGGATTTATACATGAAAATGCAAATGATTTAAAATATGCAATGCATATAAGATTAATGTAAATTAATGTATGGATATTTTAATTATTATGCATGAATAAAGTGTGTATGAAATGGATAAATGATGAATAAATGATTATGCAAATGGATAATGCTTATAATATGTTAATTATTTAAGCAAATTAATGAATGAATAGAAGAAAGTATTAAATATATTAAACAGATAATAATATCCATTTAATTAATAGACGAAAAATAGGGCGATTTGTGAGGACAAATTTTGAGTGTCTATATTTTGCCCCTCTTTGAGACAATGTAGCATGTCGTGTTGTTTCAAAGAAAAAGAATTGATTAATTGATATATGCCCCAAGGACATCTAGGTAAGGATGATGATAAGGATGATATGCCCCCTCGAGTGATTGATCAAACAAGTCACTGTGATAAGATTAATCTCTCGATAGATCATGAGGAGAAAATTTTATAATTGATATTGCGCGAGTGATTAAGCAGAGATGCACATTTGATGAAAATGCACAACTGATAGGCGTAACTGAATAATTGATGGAAATGCTCAATATAGCCAGGTCGGTAAGCTGATTAAGCTAATTGAGACTGATGCTAGCACAAAACAATGATTGATTAATAGATTGAGTGATTAGGGAGCATTGGAGTCCCATGCTATAAAGCAAGTTGATTGATTTGATATTTGGATTAAAGGAAAACCATCAGTTAGATAAACTGATTAATTACCCTTTGAGATAAGGACCATGAAGAAAATGAAATGATGAAGGAAATGGATGATAGAAGAAATGATAGATGAAAAAGAGATATGAAGGAAATGAAGGTGATGAAGCTTCTTGTGCTTTACAAAGTGCCTTATCATCATAGAGCTTATTATGTCGCAAATTAGTATAAGCATCTAGATAACATGAATATCTAGATGACATAAATATTATTTGCATTTTTATTTAGTAGTGAAGTATAAACATCTAGGTATAAGGACCTTAGATTACCTGAATACTTATTGCATGGAAGACACTGTCAAACAAGGAATGATCTCATCCACACTAGACTCATAGGTCCTCAATGATTTTAGACAACCATGTCTTAAGACGAGTCATCCTATGAATAAGAAACAATCCACAAACAACAAACAAGTGAACATGCCCCATCCTCGCCTCTCTAGTCCAAGACATCCTCGAGAAGCTAAAAGACATGCCACCAAAGATAAAAATCATAAAATAATCAAAGATTGACAAACAAACAGGAATCATGGTTCAATGTAGAACTGATTCTTGTCATAGTTTATGTGTTTGGTTGGATTTGAAAGGGGAATTGATGGGTATTTTGTAATGTCTTCTCGATTGTCAATCATGGCGCGTTTTGATTTTGTTGAAGTTCAAAGCTATGTGGAAATCTAAAAGTATCACTGTATAATTTTTTGAAGTTTATTTGATTTTTTTGGATTTTCAAAATATTTGATTTTTTTGGATTTTTGGAATATTTATTTTTTTGGATTTTTAGAATATGTGATATTTTTGGATTTTTGGAATATTTGATTATTTTGGATTTTTTTATCTTTCTTTCTTTGTATGTTTTCTTTTGATTCTGGATCTCCATTTGAAAAAAACACTTTTGCCTTTGATTATTGAATTGCATCCTTTTTATTTTCTTTGGGTGATACTTGTTGATCCATGTCTATGAGGTGGATGGATGTGAGTGAGATGGACGAGACAGATGAAGTGGTGAGAATGTGTGGTTCATGAAAAGGTTGGAAATGCATTCAATGGATTCTTTAGGACTATCCTTTTTGGCACTGTTAACATCATAGGAAGCTTGCACATCCTTAATAAGTTGGCAAGAAGACTCAGTAGAGGAAAATATAAGGGATGCATACCCTAACCAAGGATGGTCAGAATGGAAGAATGATGGTTCAAAATATGGAGAAGGATAATCTTGAATATCTTCAATAAGGTCATAATCAAAAAGCATATTATCATAGATATCATGATCAAACATGGGATTATTATGGACATGAAAGGATTTAGCTAAAGTGGAAATGGTAAAGGAAAATGTATCATCAAGATCCCAAAATCTTTCGATCCAAGCACGACCATCTTTTTGTGTTCCTTCTGCAACTATCTTGACATCCTTGTTGGAAGTCTGCCCCTTCTCGATGACATTAACATTGTATTTTGCTGATAAATTATCCATAGGGTATTTCTCTCATCCCATATCATGGATTTGAACCTTGGGGTTTGATGGTGTGGTAGATGAAGTGGATTCTTTTAAGAACTCAAGATCAACATATTCTTGAGAAGGAAGTGCTTCACGATTGCTAGGGATTGTGATTTCAATTTTAGGGCTTAGATTATGGAAATACATGAAAGGGTCTGGATCTCCTTGTATTGTGATTTTGGAACCATTGTGTGGAAATTTAATGCACTAATGGTATGTAGAAGGTACTGCTTGCATTGCATGAATCCATGGCCTTCCAAGGAGGATGTTATAGGTCAGAGGGAGATCAAGGACTTGGAAAACCACATCCCTTACCATAGGCCCAACCTTGATTGGTAAAATAATTGATCCTTTAGAGGAGCGTTCCTCTTCATCATATGCCTTTATGGTAATATTTTTCCTTGGATCAACTACATTTTCAGAGAACCCTAATTTTGTGATCAAATTTTGAGTACAAATATTAAGACTTGCTCCTTCGTCTATCAGAACTTGCTTGATCTTAACTTTACGGACAAGGACTTCAATGTGTAAAGGTGCGTTATGTGGTTGTCGGATGGATGAATCATCATTCTCAGTAAAAGTAAGAGTGTGAGGAGAGGATATGTGTCCCACTATAGCTTGGAATTGATCTACATGCAGGTCTATAGGCATTGTAGCAGTAGCAAGCGCTTTATCTAAGATAGCTTTATGCTCAGGAGATGGGCATAGTAGCTCAAGTATAGAAATTTGTGCAAGCATTTTAACTAAATGCTCTATGAGGTTGTATCATGAAGTTGGTGCATCAGGTTTTGAATTAGGGCCCCTAAGGGTAACTGTGCCTCTTCAAGTAGTAACATTGCAATCAGGTTCTTTGTCTTTTATAATGAAAGTGTTCACATGATTATCAACCTCATTAATGTTAGTTATGATATAGTCATACTTAGCAGTATTATAGTTCACACCATCACTAGATTCAGGGGCCTTTCCTTCACGCTTGTCATGCTTAGGGAAAGGGTTTTTTAACATCTCACGATCAGAGTTACCAGAAGGAGTGTGTTCATCAATTGCCATCTTACCGTCATCAATAAAGTCTTGTATTAGATGTTGAAGTTTGTTGCAACTATTAGTCTTATGTCCTTTATGTCTATGATAGTCACAAAAGTGATCATCATTCCAACATGGGGGTTTGACTTATGGATTGTATTCTTTCATCTCATGTAGTGTTATAAGATTGTTTTCAAGGAGTTCTTTTAATGCGGATTCAAGCGATTGTCCCAATGGTGTAAAATTCCATTTAGGGAAACTTCTTTGTTTTTATTTTCCTTTATCTAAAGATGAACCCTTAAGGGTTGTAGATAGGTGATGATGTTTTAGTTATTTTTGCATCAACAACTCCGTCATTGACTACATTCTTGTTCTTTACCCAAAAAGGTGTCTTGTTGCTCGAACCTAATTTTTGATCTTTGTCGTTATTAAGTTTAATAGTTCCATTATCAATGAGAGTTTGTTCAATTTGAAATCCCATTTCTATGACTTCATCAAATGAATCTAAGCATTTAAGGCAAAGTTCCTTTCCAATTTCCTTGTTCAAATTTTGACAAAAGAGGTCAACCAATTCTTTGTCCAGAATGGTTTAAGGTAATCATTTTGTTAAATGTATCCATCTTTGTAAAAATGACACAAAATATTCTCCTTGTTTTTGTTTGGTGTTAAAAAGGTTTGTCATGGTCACTTTAAGTTCACAGTTGAAACTCTAATTGGAGAGAAATTTATCAGCCAGTTCTTGAAAAGATTTGATGGTCGGGGGTAATCATGAAAACCATTCCATAGCTTCTCCTCCTAGACTGTGAGGAAATAATCTCATAAGGTATGTCTCATCAACTGCAAATTCCAAGGTAGTAGCACAAAATTCTCTTAAGTCTAGTCTTTAGGATCTCCTTTTTCCTTACATTTATCAAGTCTCGGTATGTCCCAGTGACTAGGAAAAGGTGGAATTGGTATGCTTGGATCGAAATGATAAGGAAATATATCTTCAATGGAGAACATGTGGGATAATGTTTTACTGTTCTTGAGAGTATCCAATTCTTGTCTTAGTGCTCTAAGCTCATCCAAAATAGGATTGTTTGTAGGTACAAGTTTTGACATCTTTGAAGATCTCTTGTAACCAAGTTGTAAATAAAAAGGTCTGTGATCATTGATTCTATCCTCATTGTTTGTTTTTGTACACTTAGGTTCACTAGATTCATGTTTTCCATTCATCGTGAGTAAGGATATATCAAAATCAGGAGGTAGTTTGATTCTATCATCAACAAGGGCTTTGAAGTATTGTTGTAGATTACATTTGACTACCTTTGTAAGCAGTTTAGTGAATCTATGATCATTAAGTGTTTCATTATATGGGATTGGGTTATTTCTTCGTTATCAGTTTCATTTGTTTCACTAGTTGCAACAATAATGTGATCTTCCCCATAAAAGTCCTTTCCCCAAGGGTTCCCTTCTTGAAACATTTATATTCTTGTTTTAGGGATCATAGGCGATTGTTTTGATCTTCAACCCAGGACAAGATAATGCATGAGACCTAAGATTGGGATATGACTCTAAGATGAGATATGAGAATGGTATGGTATGATAAGCTTGATATGATAAGAATGCAAGAGTTCAAGGAAACCCTAGGTTCGAAGCTAATTATGATGCAAGGCTTTACTTGTGCTATGATGGATAAACACAAGGATAAATGATCAAGAGAGGGTAAGTAGGAGATGATGAACTCCAAAAAGATTTCCCTACTCCAAGATTATGGTAATTCCCTAACTCAAGGATGATAAACCTCAAGTGATGTGGGTGATTAATAGCTAAAGGTTTGATTTCAAGACCTAGGATGAGTAACCTAAGTGCAAGCTAAGTGCAAGCTAAAGTTTTGTTTGACCAATGATGGATATGCAAGGGCGGAGGATATGCAAGGGCGGAGGATATGCAAGGACCAAGTGGAATGCAAGGATTGAAAGATCATAATTGAAGGATGATACCCCCAAGAGATTTAAATGATAGGTTCATTTTGGATATTTTTGTTGTTTGACTTTTTCAAGTTTGCAAGGTTGAAATGTTGTAGATTCCTAGGTGTGATGTTTGGTTGAGACTTTTTTGAACACACACACAAGACACAACAGGTAGAATTTTTTTTAGTTTGATCTTGATGTGAAATGGCAAACACTTTGAAAACACTTTGCACGACCTAGGATAGGAATAGATACTATCTGCTAGATCCCCACTTGGATTTCTCCAGCCACTTAAACAAGGCAGACAACTAAAGACTTGGTGACATTGGCTCCCCCTTACATGGCATGGGCACACCAACTCTCATTCCCCCAAGGAGGAATTTTTTCCTCTACACTTGAATAGTGAAGACGTGGGGTGGCTTCAGAACAACTGTTCCTACACTAGCAAGTAAAAAGGATTTTGGCCACTAAAACAAAGGTTCTTAGTCAATACTCAAGGACATGGCACCTTGTGAGTGTCCAATAAGCCACTTAAGGCTTTAATCACTCCTACTAGGGGCTCTTATACGTTTTATGATAGGATCTCATTTTGAATGGCACTATACAGCTAAGGCCTACATACCATGAGGACTTGACAATTTAGTCTTATCCATTTATATACCGGCCCAAGCAAAAAAACTAGTTGGAGTCGTTCCCTCTTGCGAGGCAATCCCCTCTAAAGGTAAATAAAAGTGAGACAAGTACATTGATTTTTATCTCCCAGATTGCACGAAGCACAAGGAGAGAGCATACACAACACCTTTTTCTCACACTCGCATGGAGTTCATTTTAATCCAAAGTCAAATGTGTGGGTGGTTATACAAAATTTCAAAGGAATGCTTTTGATTCTCAAGATTGTCAAGTGGCACGAGAGAAGAGCATACACATCTAAAGACAAAATGTAAACCATAAGACTATGCAAGCACTAGTTAATTTTAACCCCGCTTATGATGTCAAAGCAAACACTCAATTTATTTTTAGACCAACTAATCTAAATGTGATCTAATCTAAAAGAGAAGACAATGTTTCAAGATAGACTCTCTGAAAATCAAACCTACAACACACTAATTAGTAGTTTTATGCCTCTAATCTTTGACAAACGAGTGTCTTTCATTTAATTCTTTGACATGCGAATGTTCAAGTTTTTTGTTTTTCAAGTCTTGGATAAACAAACCTACAAAAAAGCCAAACATTAGCCACAAAATCAAAATTGAACTAAGAAAGAAAATAGCATCAATCTAAACCTTACTAAATTAATCCAACTAACCAAAAGTTAATCTAAATTAATCTAAAACTAAATTAATCTACTCTAAATTAATCAAAAATAATAAATAAAAATCAATTTAATCTAATTAATCTATCAAAATCAATTACTCTAGATTAATCTAAATTATTTTGAATCTAAACTAAATTAACAAACACCTAAATTTATATCAAAAATTTATAACTAAATCAGAACTTAATTTAAATCTAAGCCTAACACAATGCACTAACTACACATTTCAATAACTCTGTAGACCACTAGCTGTCAACAAAAGCTCCCTCAACTCACATGTAACGCCAAAATATTCGCCAACCCTATTTATGCCAAACTTATGGCTAGTGTAGCATAGCAGAGAATGATTGCAATAGTAAATGCCTTCATTTTTTGTCATGCTCACTGCATGCCTGAGCAGAGAGTCACGACAGAGAATACATTGTAGTATGATGGGAAATTCATTGGAGAATGCAATAAATTGGAAAGAAAAAGGGGAGAGACGTTTCGTTTCTTTACAAGAACAATTCCTTATAAAGCAAGAAGCTATATTTGGATCCAAACCAAGTCCAATTAAGATTAATAGCTTTAAGAGAGGTTAGGGTTTGCGAGAAAATGGAAGCACAACACCTACTTGAATTAATGCATTTCTCATGGAGGCTCTATGCTTTCAGGAAGTTCTGATCATATTACACGGGGAAATGGATTTACTCCCCGCCAAAATGGAATTGGAAAAGATGGCAGAAGGCGGCCTACTACATCGTTGCACTATGTAGCCTTAGGTAAAGAAGATGCAACATCTCTTGCTTTTGTAGCAAGGTCCGAGCTACCTTCTCCTTGTGTTGGTTGATCAAAGCTAAAGATGGTTTGTTCCTCCTCAGCAAAATTCTACTGGTTCTAAGATATCACATATGATGGATTTTATGGGGGGAATATCACCCATGTTGTGCAGCAAGTCCAGGGGGTAGACTATATCCGGGAGGATGAGGAGAAATATATCAACTGGGCAATGTTCAAGGAGCGATGACAGGGGAAAATTGGGTTCACAAAATAAAGCGATGAATAGTGAAAT
This sequence comes from Sequoia sempervirens, assembly GCA_007258455.2. Lineage (NCBI taxonomy): Eukaryota > Viridiplantae > Streptophyta > Pinopsida > Cupressales > Cupressaceae > Sequoia > Sequoia sempervirens. Next base: position 134,332,756 of record VDFB02105785.1, on the reverse strand, counting down.
GTGGAAGTCAACGTCCACCATGCGTGCACTAAAATAAGAGCTTTGGAACATATTAAAGGTGCCCATCAAAAGCACAAAGGTTTTGTGGGTGTCTTGATAAACATGCATGCAAAATGTTGACACATAGATAAAACAAATGAATCTTTTGAAAAGAAGCATAAAAGTAACGTCAACAGAATTCACATGAAATTCCGCATGAAAATATAGTTATCTCATTTTATCTAGTGACAATCTGAATCATCATTTATCCTGCATACTGTTTTATAGAAAGCCTAATCAAAACGCAAACTATGAAAACTATAAAAAATACCTCAAAACACAAACTATAGAAATATCTGATTAATGATCTAGAAATCTTGTATGAAAATCGAGTATTACAAGTATTTCTACTAATAGTTATTCATAGTCACAGATATTCTATAGTTTCAAATATTTTCATACACTGGAATAAGAGCTTTGGAAAACTGATTTGTACTGGAATAAGAGCTTTGAAATATTTTCACGTTGGGTTCACCATTATGTTTACGCTGAAAATGATAAACTGATTTAAAGCTATAAATCCAAAATCAAAGTTTTAGCATAACATCAATGAAGCCTTTCCTAAATGAAAGCAAATGCAAAATGTAACACTAAACTACAAAAACCAAAACATGAGCATTCACAAGAAAAAGTCACTCCATTGTTTTCCTATCATCAAGATCTTGATTTATGTATTTGGTGCTCTCATATTTTCACAAGCACAAATGCAGCAAGAAGCTATGATGAATGAATAGTGAGTAAAATCAAATATATGCAATTGAAATTGAATATGCTTTTTGGTGAGAAGAGAAATGGGTTTATATAGATGTCATCACATGGTGGATTCATGTTGCGGGATAAATGTGGGATTAAAAGAGTGCAATGGAGAAATTGATAATTATCCCATATTGCCTAATCAAATGAAATTGATGGGAATGAAATAAATAAATAGGAGGATTTATGATATGATGTATGTTAGAAGTTTAGAATAAAATTGCATTTACAAATTAGATGAATGATATAAATTTAAATGGATTTATACATGAAAATGAAAATGATTTAAATATGCAATGGATATAAGATTAATGTAAATTAATGTATGGATATTTTAATTATTATGCATGAATAAAGTGTGTATGAAATGGATAAATGATGAATAAATGATTATGCAAATGGATAATACTTATAATATGTTAATGATTTAAGAGAATTAATGAATGAATAGAACAAAGTATTAAATGAATTAATTAAACAGATAATAATATCCATTTAATTAATAAACAAAAAATAGGATGATTTGTGAGGATAAATTTTGAGTGTCTACATTTTGCCCCTTTGAGACAATGCAGCCTACCGCGTTGTTTCAAAGAAAAATAATTGATTAATTAATATATGCCCCAGGGACATCCTAGTAAGGATAATGATAAGGATGATATGCCCCCTTGAGAGATTGATCGAACAAGTTATGATAAGATTAATCTCTCGATAGATCACGAGGAGAAAATTTGATAATTGATATTGCACAAGTGATTAAGTGGAGATGCACATTTGATGAAAATGCACAACTGATAGGCGTAACTAAACAATTGATGGAAATGCTCAATATAGCCAGGTTGATAAGTTGATTGAGATTGATTCTAGCACAAAACAATGATTGATTAATAGATTGAGTGATCAAGGAGCATTGGAGTCCCATGCTAGAAAGATGGTGGTATTATTTGAAAATGAAAGATACCACTATAAACAAGTTGTGGAAGAGGATAGGTGATTTTTATCAAACTAAAAGTTTGAAAATTAAATTGTATCTCAAAATATGGTTATATTCTTTGAAAATGAAAGATGGTGATTCTATTAAAAATAATTTTAATAATTTTAATTTTATTAAGATTCAACTATTTTTTGTTGATGTTAAGATTGTTGTCATTAATGGTGGTGATGAAAATTAAAGATAGATGGGATCATTTTTAGTGTTTCTAAATGAGATTCCCTACATGTTTGGGGAAGGCCTAAGAATAAAGGTAAGTCTTAGAGGGATAAAAAAAATCAAAAGAGATCCAAATCAAGAGGTCAATCCAAAACTCCAAGGGCAAGAAAAGTAAAGTGTTGGAACTATGGGAAGAGAGGGCAAGTGAAGAAGCAACATAGAAACAAAAAATTAATTGATTCATCCATAGAGAATATTTTTAGTGATAGTGATATTGTTGCTTTATTTATTTCTACAAACACTATTAGTTATTTTTCTTCACATTAATTTAGGTCACTCCCACCATATGATTCCTCATAAGGAATGTCTTTCATCTTTCAAGGACAATGATGGAGGAGAGATTTAACTTGGTGATAATAGTACCTATTGTAGAATAGGGTAAAATTAAGGTGAAAGGCATGAATCAACAAAACTCAAACCCTAAAGCCCTAAACCAACAATGAAGCACACATGAACATAGAAACATAAAACATAAAGCAATATTACCAATATCTTTGTGCTATAGTTGGTTCACCTCCATTGTCCTTATCCATCTTGCTTTATATGCTTGATTGCCCTCAAATTTTGAGTATGCATCAATAAGCCTAGTGATAATGATAGCAAAATATTGAAGATTGTGTACTTGTCTCCTTGAATAGTCTAAACTAGTTAGCCCTGAAATGACAATGATAGGCCTCTTTTATAGAAATCCAAATTTGAATGAAGGGCTAGGATTAAAAGCCAATAAAACATGAAAATCAATGGCCAAGCAATGAAATAGGGTTAGGGCTAAATTAGGGGAAAAATAGGGTTTAGTTAAGGATGGACGGTTGAGATTAAATTATAAAATAATTCAATCAAGGGTGGAAACTAATTGAGATGTGAAGAGATAAAAATGACATGGATAAAGAGGTTGGCACAGAAAAAAGAGGTTGATCGAGTAAATTAAATAATTATAAAATTATTTAATTTAGGAGGGGTAGTGAATAATTAAATAATTTAAAACAATTATTTAATTATAAAGGAAAAAGGAAGGTTGACTTTTACATTAAATAATACTTTAATTCAAAGTGGAAGAAAACGACAAATTATTAAATAATTAAATAAATAAAATTTATTTAATTATAGAAGAAGAAGATAATGAATAATTAAAATAATTATTTAATTACAATAGAAAATGACAATAATTAAATAAATAAGAATTTATTTAATTAATCAAAAGGAAGAAATAAAAGATGGAAATGAATTAATTAAATAAATTAAAATTATTTAATTAATAGAAGAAATGTGACTTTAGACAATAATCAAGTAATTTAAATTATTTAATTATTAGGGGAGGAAGGGGATTGATGAGGAAAAAGGTGTTCATAGGTGAAGGAAAAGATTTAGTGTCTACATCCATCATATTTTTAGTAAATGAAAGGAATAGTTATCTTTTCTATGATGTGAGGATTATATTCCTTGATAACGTTTTTCATATTCTAGGACTTGTGAGAAATTTAATTTTTGTATTCAAGTTGAATAATTTTAGAGTTAATGTGACATTTGACTAGTCTAGTTGTGGTTTGGTAATAGGGAGTTTGGTGGTAGCTAAAGGATCCCATGTTGGGACTTTGATTAGGTTGAATGCTTCCACATTTTATAATTCTTCAATATAATTAAAAAAAAGAAAAACACATGTATGTTGTGGCACCAACATTTGGGTCACCCTGATGGAAAAACTCATAGAACCTTGATTAATAAAAATATGGTTGACACTTTTCTTATTTTGATGAGAATTTTAATTTTTGTGAGAATTTTGTGTTTGGTAAATATAACATTTTATCTTTTCCTCATATAAGTTATAAGGAAAAGAGACTATTAGAAATCATTGATTCAGATGTGTTTGGACCATTGGATGTGGCTTCAATAAGCAAATCCCAATATTTTGTTTCATTTATTGATGATTCCTTTAGATACACCTAGATTTATTTTATATGTGTTAAATATAAAGTTTTCACTAAGTTTAAATAATTTGAATTCTTAATTGAAAAGAAAATAGATTAAAAGATAAGGGTGTTGAGATCTAATAATACCGTTGAATATTATTTTGGGGAATTTGATGATTTTTTCAATCATAAACATAATTTTTGATAAAATATAACCCCATACACACAATAATAGAATACAGTTGCAAAAAGGATGAATATAAAAATATAATGGAAATATATAAAAGTATATTGAGTGGTATATAGTTGGATTGGTACTTGTGGGTAGAGGTTGTGAGTACTATTTTTTATTTGATTAGAAAAATCTCCTTATTGTTCTCTTGTTGACAAAACACCTTATGAAGTGTGGATAGGTGAAAAACCTTCCATTTTACATTTAAGGGTATTTGTTTGTGAAGCTTATTTTATGTATTTCAAGAAAAGTGATATAAATTAGATCCAAAACCTCATCAATGCATCTTTGTAGGATACCATTAAAATTTGTAACATTTGGAATTCACTAACCCAAAAAATAATTTAGTCTAGAGATGTTATTTTCAATGAATTTAGAGATTTTCCAATTCTTGAACCAAAGAAAAAAGAAGGATATAAAATAATATATTTTGTTACTAAGGTTAAGAAGTGGGAATATGAAATTGTGTACGAACAAATTGATGGATTAGAGGATGGAAAGGTAGAATATGGTTCAACTAATAGTTTAGATAAGGATATGCAAGATGAGCATACATAAGAACACCTAAGCCCCTTACTCCTCCCTTGAGGAAATCCACAAGACAACATAATCTATTTGATAGGTATATCCCACCAAATTTATATTGTTTATTTACTTTATTGAGTACTTATGATGAACCTAGATATTCAAATAGGCTCTCTCTTTTGAGTATAGTGAGGCTTGGATATAATATATGTAAGAGAAGATAATGACTCTAAATAGTTGTGGCATATAGGTTCTTGTGATTTTACCCAAGGGGTGAAATTCCGTTGGTTACAATTGATTGTATAAGAATAAAACTAGAGCAGACGGATACCTAAGGAAATACAAGGTCAAACTAGTGGCCAAGGACTAGTCCCAAAGAGAGGGAGTTGGTTTTAGTGTTTTTTTGCTCCTATTGTTAATTTACCTTATATTGTATTAATATCATCTATTGTTGTAGATTTTTTTATTTTGAGATTGAGCAAATGGAAGTTAAAACTAATTTCTTTCATGTGGATCTTGAGGAGGAGATTATATACAACCATTTGACATTTTTTTTTGTGAAGGGGGAGGAACATTCAAATTGTAGGTTGAAACAATCATTGTATGGTCTAAAATAATCAACCTTGAAATATAGTACCAAAATTATAATTATCTTGCACCAATTGTGGGTTTTTTAGGAGTGGGGAGGATTATTGTGTTTGACAAAACTATTATTTATCAAATTATAATCATTCTATTGTGTGTGGATGACATGTTATTTACTGGTAACAATAAGGTGGTGATTAAATAGGTCAAAACTTATCTTTTTGGTACATTTGCTATGAAGGATTTAGTGGCTAAAAAATATTTATTCAAATGGAGATCAACAAAGATTAGATACATATAAATATTTTTGTTGTCAAAGTATGTTGCTACCATTTTCCAATTGTTTAGTATGCATGATTCTAAACTAGTGACTATTCCATTTCTTGTTAGACACTAAGATTTATTTAGATATGTGTCCTAAATTGGATAATAATTTTGAGGATACATCTAATGTGACTCATGCTAGTGCTTTTGGTAACTTGATTCATGCAATAATTTTCCCTAGACTAGATATTGTCCAAGAAGTGGGAATTTCACGTATATTTATGTCTAACCCTGGTGTGGAGAATTAAAATTATGTCCAGAGGGTTTTTAATTATTTGTGAGGTACTTATAGTTACTATTTGTGTTATCATGATACTAATAATGTGTATAATACATTATACATATAGGAATTTGTGAATGTATATTGGGAAACTAACTTGGATAGTCGAGACTCAAATAGTGGCTTTATGTTTTCTCTATTTCATGTAGTAATTTGGATGAGTAAGAGGCAACCGAAAATTTATTTTTCAACCAATAAATTTTAGCATATGGTGGCTACATATGCCTCTAAGGATGCAATAACATTATAGACTTTGTACAAGTATTAGTTTTGAGTATAGGGAGGTTAGAATTGATTGTGACGATTAAAGTGCTACTTTTTTAGAAAAAAATCCTACGTATTATTCTTCTAATAATCATGTTGATTTTTAGTATCACTTTATGTGTGAAATGATAGAGAATGGTAAGGTTTTATTATAGAGGTTGACACTTTGGATAATGTTGTAGATTTCCTCATGAAGCTAGTAAGCATAAAAAAATTCTCCTAGTGCAAGAAGACTATGGGCCTTGGACCTCATTCTTGATATATTTTATTATTAATTTGGATGTCATTGGTATGTACCTTAAATGTTTGGGATTTTTTTAAATTTAATTATAATCCTAATATTATTTTATGCAACTCAAACAATCTTGGAATGGGTACTTGGACACCCATATTGTTGAGAGATATTATTTTATTTTTATTTTTTTAATCAAAAGTGGTTGAGCCACTATATTATATTATTTTTATTTAATATGTACATAACCCTAATTCAATAGGACATACTTACAGCAAAGAATCAGGAAGAAAACCTTTGGTTATAGCCCAAAAAGTTACATAATTTGGATGCAAAGCCCAAATAATTACATAGCTACAACACATATCATCCATCTATGCTTTGATACAACAAAATTGCATAGTTATAACAATATCATCCCTCTATGCTTTGATATAGCAACATTCTACACCTATTTACATTTTGTCAATAGATTTCCAATGTTGCACCATTTTAACCCAGAAGTGATGATTTATTAAGACATTTCATAATCCTCTTTTCAAAAAATACCCAAAATATCCTTCAAATTATGCTTCCACTTGCATGCATACCAGTAAATCCATTTTTGCTAGCAATTACCCGTGTCCTCCGTCATATTGTATTTTGGACAAAAATGAGACAAAATTGAAACATATATTAAATATTATAATATCTCAACCTCCATCATATCTAATTGTTCATATTCTCCATGGCCTTCACCATGGCCTTCATCTGACCAAATAGTAAGTTTATCATGGCCTTCACCAACTTGCATTTCACCAAAATTATTAAGTCGTATTTGCAGAAAATCTAAATTATGTTCACCACTCTTAGCATCAATCAGAGGCTCATCATTAAGATTGAAATAATTAGCAATTTTCACTCCTAACAATTGGAAATGAGTAACCCCAATTTATGTGTTTACCTCTGTCATTTCCTGAGAAAAACCAATTTATGCTTCAGATTCATTTTCAACCACAACCTAATTTAAATTATTCACATTTGACTGTATTGTTTCTTGACAAGAAACAAGCAAAGGAAAATAATGATCATGCATAAGTAGCACCAAAATAGCATGAACTTTTACTTTTACCTTGCTAACAAATTTTGGTGCAAACCCACAAGCATAATTTTTGAGTACATTTAAAATAAAACTTGAATTTTGATATGACAGAGTCTTATTGATAGCAATATATAACTTTTGGAAATCTGCCCTATGAAGAAGGAAATTCCTTGGGAACAAACCTCCTACGTACCCATGCCCTTTCCAAAAATCATACCTTTGACAGGCTTTTTGAAGAATATCATTTTTCAAATATACCTCATTCACAACTTTACCTGTGAAAAACTCCACCATACTGAAGTCTTGTAGTAGATCCATAAGATTTGATATAAAAATGGATAGCAATTGAGAAGGATATATTAACCTTTTTGCTTCTGGCTCCAGTATTTCCTTTCTTACAACCCTTTTGATGTGCTTTATGAAAATTTTGCAGTGATCTTTAAAAACCAAATGCATCTCTGCATCTTTGAATTCTTCTGATACTGGAAACTCCCAGTCATTGACTGGTATGAAGATTCTATAATTCCTCGGATAAAACTCCATTTTCCTTCTTGCACTCTCCAAACAAAAAATCTTAGGAATACTACTTGCTCCCCACTACTAGAGCTTGACTAAAACATATGCATTATTTTGAAGTCTTTCTTCCTGGCCTCAACTTCATTTGTAAAATTTTGAGAAACAATCATGATTAGTTTATTTCTCATGTGTTTATTGGAATATCTTTACAAATCATGTGCAACTTGTACTCATGTACCACAAGGAGTTAGTAATCAACTTTTGAGAAGTAACTTATAACTAAATTGTGCTTAATTATAATGTATGACTTTCAATAAGCAAAATAACATTAGCTATATAGAACTTATCTAAATTTAGATAAAGTTCATATAGCTTTTGTCAATCATTTCATTACAGATTGTACCATCATGATAAATTCAAGCTCTGAGCTCACACATTTTGAGATATTGTGTGATATCATATACTTGACACCTGTACACCTACATAGATCAGAAATGTTAATGCAATCCTATATCGTGCAATCCTTACAAGGATATCATCATAATATTTTGATTTCCTTTGATGTATTAAAAGGCATAATCTTTTCAGTCTCACTTCCAAAGAACTGAGAGGCACATTTTGCAATAAAACTCGCAAGCGATTACTAAAGCTCAACTAAATGCAAACCGAACACACAACCTTGAAATAGCACCAATGGTACCATATTGTACCACATACTGTACTAGTATTTTATCATTGGTGTCGACCCACCACCTTATGCATGTGTTGATGCAATATTCCTTGTAATACATCTAGATACAATCATGACACTTTTCTTTTTATTTGTAAAGATTTGGACCTAGCACATATGTAATTTCCAATTACACGTGTGCTATTAGATAATCAATATATTAATTTTTCCATATTTTATATAGATTTGTTCAAATAAAATCATAACGCATATGTAATTATTAATTACACAAGCATTTCCAAAACCATAGTAGCAAATTCATATACATATGCTTACATTTGTAACTGTCAATTACATATGCGTAACTAGATCACCAAGTAAATATTTTCCATAGTTCTAGCTAGAATCAAAACACACTTGTAATTGTCAATTACACATGTGTTACCAGATCATCTCATGCTTGTATAAAATATTTGTCATACCATATGCATATTATTATAAGAATATGTGAAGCAGTTGATTATTAGATGCTTCACCATACATCAATGATTGAAGATAAATTACTAACTTTCCTCTTTTGTTAGTAAAGATTCTAATATAGGATGCATCTTCCCCAATTCAGCCACATGAGTAACTACTTCATCTACTTGATCACACCCATAGTTTTCCAAAAAATCAACCACCATATTTCCTTCTTTGTATGTGTGCAAAATTTGATAGTTACCTATTTTATCAAGAAAAGACCAGATATGTTTAACAATATACTCCAATTTCCAATTTTGAAGCTTACGATCCTAACATGCATTGAGTAAGATTAAGGAATCACCTTCAACTTGGATCATAGGAAGTTTAAAACTGTGAACTGATTTCAAGCCCTGTGAAAGAGCTTGAGCCTCAACAACATTGTTAGTTCCAGATACTAATTTGAAAGATTTGGCACATAAAACTAATCCTCTATTATTTCTTATAATCACCCCTGCTCTAGACAAACCTGGATTTCCCCTAGAGGCTCCATCAATATTCAACTTGAAAATGCCAAATAGAGGGGGTAACCAAACAATGGAAGCTCTGTCCACTTTTTGGACATGTTGATGAAGATTGCCTTTGAAAGGAAAAGATAAAGATTTCCATGTGGACAACATGCTTGAATCCCATTCAGTGAAGAGTGAACCTACTACACATAAGCATTGGTTGTTTCAGATATAGACCTTTCTAATAATAACAGCATCTGATCAATATTCAACTTCTCTTTCCTAAAGATGCATCTGTTTCTTGCCCACCAAATATCCCATAGCACAAAGGACGGTATAATACACCAAATACTTGAAAAAAAGGAAGATTTAAACAACTATGGCCAACTAGTAAATAGCTTCCAAATAGTGTTTGGAAAAACTGTCACCCATTTCATTTTACCAATCACAAACATCCAACAAATTTGTGCTACTAGACGCAAAAGGAAAATATGATTAATGTCTTCCAATTCTTCATCACAAAGTACACATTTGAAAGGAGCGGCTATCCTTAGCTTAGCTAACTTATCACTTGTAAGAATTTTATTTTGTATTTCTAACCAAGAGAAACAACCTGCTTTAGGCAAGACTTATGAATTCCAACAAAACTTATATGCTCTTTGATCTGTTAGTTGAGGATCTTGAGAAATCGATTTATACCCTTTAATTGTATAGCAACATGTTGTTTCTTTAGACCAAATTAATCTATCCAGTTTGGATGAGAAATAAACCATTCTTTCTTGAAAAATAGATGAGATCTAGGCTTTATGATTCTCCTCTATTTGGACATGGTATTTATAATTCTACTTTTATAATATTCCCTAGATTGGGAATGATAATTGAGTGGTGGAGCATCTTATATATTATTGGTGGGTCCCATATGAGTTGGATAGTGAATTTAGATACCTATCTTGGGAAATGGACCATTATTGGCAATTTAAAATTCAAAGATGTTTTACATTATTAGTATAAAGGATATTTTTGCTACTCATGGATCATTGAGAATTACTTTTAGTATTCACAAAATATCTAATTCATTTTGGATATGGATGTTTTTGAATTTTACCATGGTTTAATGGTACATTGTTTTACAAAAATAAAATTGGTATTCCTCTCCCATTTATCTATAAATTAAACACATGAGATAGTATTTTCTTTATGTTATTTCATAAGTACACAAGTAATATAGAATAAATAGTCAAATTGAAGGAGTTAGAGTGTCATATATCTATTCTATTCTTGAAGATTAATACATTCTTAAACATGTATTTGATAGTGGAGTTTTTTCTAGAGAACCCTACAACTCCCACAAATAACCTACAACCAAAGCACCTATCACATTGAGAGAAAAAGAATGATTGTGCTATGCAACCTTGAAAAGAGATTTGATCCAAAAATGCATGATGTCTTCTATATTGATTAATTTGAGTAGATACAATTGGATTGGATAATTATAATAATGAATAATGAATGCTCATAAAAGAAAAAATCAAACCCTAGATGAAATGCTAGGTGAGGATTAAATAAGATCATGACAAGTGTCTTCATCCTATGCTATGAGGCATAGACCTAAATATAGAAAAAATCACCTCTAAATTTAGCTTAAGTGAAATAAAGTAAAAGGGGACCTAAAAATTAATTAATGATTAATTAATTAGTTAGGTGATTATCTTATTTACTCTAACACCCCCTTCTTAAGTAAAACTTAGGGAGAGGCTAGAAACCTAATGATGAATGCAAAGATGGATGCATGCATGGATGGGTCCCAACTACAAGGCTTAATAAAGTACCCAAGTATAAATAAATAAATCTCTCACAATCGAAGAAAAGGAGAATATCACAAGGGATAAAATGCTCTCCAAAAGATGAAAAAGAAATAAATACACTAGTGAGAGAAGGATAAAAGGGGGACTCGATATGACCCCCCAAGGACTGCTTTTATGATATAAGTATAATAGATGTCCCCCCAACATAAGAAATAAAATGAGGATATGAATTATCCCCATTAATTACTAGATCATATGCCAAAGATGAAAGTTTCAATAAAAAACATGATCCACCACCTGTAAAAAATATTTCTCCCCTTAGAAAGAAACAAATCCACTAGTGATTTGAGAATTCATTCCCATAAGCTAGATAAATAGAAAATCCAAATCCAAATGATGTGTGCCTCTGAAAACTTCTCAAATGTCCACATTTTGTAATGAGATTATTTCAATCCAAAATGATGGGAATATTGATGTAGAATAATATCTAAAGACAATAATGATGGGCCAACAACAATGATGTAGCTATCATGAAAGAGTATATTAATGTAATCAAAATAATCCTTCAAATATTCAATATGAGACTCCATAAGCAAGGATGATATGTATGATAGATATGAATCCCTAGTAGCTATGTCTGGAAGAGGATGAATATCTTGTTGCATTGAATCAACAGGATCCATATATGTGGTCATACTAATATGATCAAGAACAAAAAAAATATGGAGATTTGGTCTTGATATGAAGAGTGGGAACATAGAGACAAGCCTCTTAACCATCAAAACATGCAAGAATTTGATATACTCAAGCTCCTCTAAAGTATCATCATAAAGGGTCTAATATTTATATCATCAAGGGGAATGAGACAATTTTCAATAAGATCCTCTAATAACAAAGATATATTTGGATCTCCATGAATCTCCAAAACTCTAGTCCAAAGTGTAGGGGAACAATCAATGTCTGATATAGCACACATATTGTCATGATCAAAACTAGAACAAATCAATCCTACAACATTGTCAATGATGTTACCTAAGATAATCTATTCCATAGTGTTTCTAGTGTAGGTATAAGTCCATAAAAATAGGGAAAAATATTAAGCCACCTAAGATGTGTTAGGATGTCATTTTTCCAAGACTCATAATTATCCTTTTCCAAGATTGTCATAGAAGGATGAACAAAAAAACCCAGGACACCTCCTCAAGTAATAAAACCAAATATTGATAACCCAAATATATGAAAATCAAATAAAATTAAGTCATCATGCAAAAAATCATTTCCAGGTGCCAATAAATCCAAGTAATTGACCAAGATGTGAAATCACAAAAAATGAATAAAAAATACTTGGGGTAGATTCTAGAAAGAATGTATGGATAGATTTAAAGATCTCTGAAATTCCTTTTGAACACTACAAGAATAAAAAATTCAAATATATAGCCAAAAACTTATGAGCTTAGAAGTAGAAAATGATGATCTAACTTCAACAAGTAATAAATTGCACCAACAACAAAATCTGATGATGATACCTACACCACTAGAAAGTGTGTGGAGCCAACTTTTTGACTAAATAGATCATTTAGGGAAAATTAGGGTTTGGAGGGTCCAAGGTAGGGAGATCATATGGACGATGTTAGCAAAAATCAATGACCAATATAACCCTTTGTGCCTAGAATATTCCCCTCTCCAATGGGAAAAAAGGTTAGTAGTATATGAAGATTTTGTTGGGATATTCTTTATGCTCCAAAAATATTCTTGATTATCACAAAATATTTTTGTTCCTGCTAGTTAAATTATTTGTGGTTAGAGAAGGTTTAATGTCACCCAAAAAAGTGATTATTAGAATCGATTGACTAACCTACCAGATTATTCTATATTCTCACTAGCTAGTTATCAGTCTACCAAAAAAATTGTGGATGGTGACAAAAAAATTATATAGCAATCAGAAAACTATTGGCCAAATTTTTCATGGCTAGTAATAGCCATCAGTTAGATGTTGCACTACTAAGATTTGTTATGGATGTCAATTGTGTAGCTCAACCACCGATAGTAAATGTCCATCAGCCAGTCAGTGGGGTTTTTACTATGGTTTTGAACCCCGCAAATATTCAAGGAATATTCCCTAATGGTGTAGGTCTATGCAAGGTATGAAATCCTACACAAATCTTAAAAGAACCTTTTTTTTAATTTTAATACTAAAAAATAATTAAAAATAGAAATTTGAAAAACCCTCATACCAATGCATATGATCATGTATTAATGGTGACAAGGGACGTATGGTGTATGATTATATGGATCCATACATGAATTTTTGTGCAATATTTTATTTTTTTCAATTACTCCAATTTTGCAAATTAACAAGCGATCTTAGGGTTTTTGGTTGTTTTGGACTCAGCGGTGATGTCAATTTTACTCCAAGATGAGTTGGTTTTCCCTCAATGTTGGATCCCTAAAATTCTGGATAGGAATTCATAGATATAGTACTCTGATACCATGTTGGAGTTGATAGTGAAACCCACAACTCCTAGAAATCACTTGCAACCAAAACACCTATCACATTGAGACAAAAAGCATGATTGTGCTATACAACCTTAAGAATATATTTGAGTTAAAAAATCATGATGGATTCTATATTTATTGATCTGAATGGATACAATTGGATTTGATAATTACAATAATGAATAATGAATGCTTATAAAAGAAAAAATCAAACCCTAGATGGAACCCTAGGTGAGGATTAGATTATGTCATGACAAGTTTCCTCACCCTATGCTATGAGACAACATGGCCTAAATATAGAAAAAACCACTCCTAATTTTAGCTTAAGTGAAATAAAGTAAAAGGGGATCTAATAATTAATTAATGATTAATTAACTATTTAGGTGATTATCCTATTTACTCTAACAGATTTCTCCATGTACATTTGGCATTATTTGTTTCAAATTTTTAGTTTACTAATTTTATTATTGTTGATTTTAAATACTCATTAAATATTTTATGGTTATTACAATAAAAATATATATACTTTTTCAAAAGTCTCATTGTAAACTTTCTTCATTGGTTTAACAATATCCATTACTACTTTTGTATGAAAATTCATCACTTTTCACTTTATTCCTTAGGATATTACCACCTAGAAATCTATCAAATTCCTTCCAAACAATAGTGTAGACTCTTTGATGTTAAATTAAAAAGAAAATGAATCATAAGCCGTAGATCAATAGCTTGCATTGATTGATACATGCTCAATAGTCAAAGTCTCAATATGCTAAATAAAGTTACATGTTGGATGTTAAGTCATTATATTGTAATAAACAATATTTATGGACCTATCACTATTGATGTATCAATATTTTAGGGGTTTTCTCTAATAATTTGTTGCTATCAAACTTCAAAGCCTTGTGTTGTTAGATTAAATATGATAGGGTTGTAAAAGATAAATTGTATACTTTATACTTTTCTAGTGCATTTTGCACTCATTTTCGTCATTATTTTTACCTATTTGTCATGGCCCCTTTTAGACACCTCTTATTACCTTCCCTATCCTTGTCTTAGCTTATATTTTCCCACATTATCCCTTTTATGTATTTTTCCTTTTAATTTATTATTTATTTATTTGTCTCCTTATCCTAAGTGTTTTCCCATCCTCATGCCCCTCACCCTCCTTCCTTGCCACCTTTTTTCCTTTTAATAAAATTATATAATGATATCATATACCTTAAACTTAATCCAATGAACACCTCTTAGATCCTAAAATATTACTTTTCAAACCTATTCATGATTAGGAACCACCACCCTTGGGTGAAAAATCTTACCTTCCATTTGTCTTAGGAAATTGAGCATCCTTGGACCTTACGACTTCTCACCACCCTTGGGATCAAGGGTGAGGAAAAATCCACATCCTCCAATAAATATTTTTACACCAAGCTCATTTCATGCTAATGAATAGGGTAAACTAAGTTTCTAGCCAAATTACTTCCAAAATCTTATAAAAATCCTCCCAATCTTATTTTATGTAACTAATTTAACAACAAACTTTAACTTGAGATGAATTTTTGAGCATCGATTTCTAAATAAATGAGCATGTATTAGGGGTTAGGGAAATTGTATAGTGATTCATATTTCAATTAATATATTTTTAAACTTTTTTGGAGCACCACATCAACCTTTTACAACAAAATCAATCAATTTTAGTATCATGTTTCTTTGTTTACAATTTCTAACTTAGGTTTCTTTTTACATTTTTTTACTTTTACTTCATTTTAGCTTATAATACACATAACCTCACTCCTTGGACATCCCTCACCATTCCCCATCCAGTTCCATCAATCCTTAGACCCATTTTTCATCATCTTTCTTCCCTCATCCACTAATAACTCCATCACAAGCCCATATCATTATAGCTTGAGTTTTTGTTTTCATTTTATATTTTAGATCCCAAGTCCTCATTGCATGTTGATTTTTTTAGTTATTATGTTAGTCACATTTATTTTTGCATTAGATTTGTAGCTTTGTGTTTCTATATGTTTCCCTTCTTCCATCAACCATCACCTTTACTTTTACATTAGACTTGTAGGATTTGTGTTTCTATTTTTTTTCCTTATTCCATCACCAATCACTCCTCTCCCATTGAAAAATCCTAAAATACCTAGTGTTATTTTTTACTTTATCCCTCCTTCAAAACCCATCATATCTCATCTATACCAGGTTTTCCACTTTATTACTTTAAATACCATTTTTACCATACCACCTTACTAAATTTTGTTGTCATTTACATGGTTTTTTCATACTCTGTCATGATTTTAACCTTTCTTGTATTGCCTCTTAGTCCCAATACACATAACTTATGCATTTTTTATGCTTAGAATAGGTTGGATTGATTTGTATAATCTTATTTATTAATACTTTATCAAATTTTATGTTATGTGGATCTATGAAAGTTGGTATAGAATCACCAAATAACATGAAATAATTATATATGGAGATAGCCACCCAAGATTAAGGAGCTTCAATGAAAGCACAAGAAAAATCCAAAAAGAGTTAAAAATAATTATTATATCAAAAAAAACAAATATGCAATATGATTACATTATTATATTACAAAGAGATTCCCTTCTATATATAGGCAATGGTGAGATGTAGAAAAACATTATGTTATGGCATGTGCTTTAATCTTATGATTTGAAATATAAAAAGTGAATTCTTGAATAATTCCCCGAATAAAATTAGGTAAATAGATGTGGAAAAGGCCTAAAAGTGGATTAGTTAGGTAATATACCCCATTCACACTAATATTCTCCCTTATGTGTAACTTAGAGAAAACAAGAAAATGAGGAATGGTCCCAACAACAAGGCCTAATGAGATTTCTATTTACAAATTAATCTCTCAAAAATAGAGAAAATGAAGAAAATTTGTAAGAAAACCCCCTCTCCAAAAGAAAGAAAACGACAATATGTGTTGTTATGTTGAGCCCAATCAGACTTAGAGTTAAATTTTCCCCACTTTTGTCAGTGTATTTTCCCCACAAATCAATCAACGGGGGAATGGAAGGGGGGGCATTATTTTAATAAAGAAATTGTTGTGAGTTTGTATTTGAAATATAGTTAAAGAACGGTTTAAAAACTATTGGAAATATGCCCCAAAATATGAACAATTTTGTTTGCACATGGAATTTCAATGGTCACGAGTTGGAATGTAAGCAGCAACACGTGGGAAGAAGTCAAACAGTCACATGGATTTCAATGTTGATTCTACAAGGGAATGTGAATGGTAATGGGAAGTTGCAGGTCACGTATTGTGATAGGCTGTGAAAACATAGTTTAAGAAACGTGCACATGTAGCACAGTGCATGTGTGAACAACAATAGAAATCATGGTTAATTTGATTGTTGCAAGTTACAGTTGTTGTTGCAAGTCATTATAATTACATTTTCTAGAAGTATATAATAAATTTGGACTCCTATTGGTGGACCTAGCCCGAGTTTGGGTGAACCACGTTAAATCTTGTGTTGTCTTTCGTTGTTTTCTATGTTTTAATTCCTCTACTTTATCTTTGTTATTTGCATTTAATTGATAATTTTTCCTACAATTCCTAACAATATGCTCTTTTTTGTTACTCCATTTTGATGTCTCTCTTTTCTTTGTTTTCCCTTGTGCTACAATTGCTATGTGTTAGCCCACCATTTAGAATCAATATGAGATAATATAAGTGGATTTTTATATTTTTAAAATTCATTTAAATATGTCATGTATTGTCCCCTATGTGCTCATTATTCTTCAAATTTTGCAAAAATGCTAAAAAAAATAAGAGTTGGATTTGTATAGGTCAATTCCTTAAGTTATGTGAGTTGTTGAAGTTTTAAAATTTCAGGGTTGTACATCCTAATATTTCATCATTTACATCTCCACTTTCCTTTTTATCAAGTTGTTAGACTTCATCCATGTAGCATACCCTTCCACTTGATCCCAGTAATCCAACTAAAGGGTTGTAAAAAAAATTGGCCTATTAAACTTATCATGATTTTCATGTCAGTCATCCAAACTTTTAAATGTTAAGTAAATTCTTTTAAAATTTTCCTATTGATGGGGTGTCAAACTTGTCCTTCCATTGGCACCTCTTTTGAGGTATGTCTAGCACCTCTTCTCCAACACCCCAACAACCCTTCCCTTGTCAAAAAATTTTCCCATTTGGTACATATTTCTTGGAATGCTTGATCTCAAATCCTTTCATTGTCATGATCCCCAATCCTTGGATTTAACTTAATTTTTATCCTTGTTATGGAGTTCCCCATGAGCTAAAAGCCCTGAAGCAACTCCACTATTCCTAAACTTTAAAATTTCAAGAGAACCTTGGACCTTGGCGCTAAGTTTCAAGTGCCAAGTCTACCCCAAACTTTTATTCATGTACATTTCTCCCCCTTGCTCCATTTCCTCTCCAAGTCTCTATTCTAGTTTCTATTTCATTCATAAGGGAATGTTTCACCTCTCATTCATATTTGATGTTCTCGATCCCTCTCAACTCTCAATCCTTGACCCATTCTTCTTAGAGAATTGGACCTCCAAGTAAATTGTACATCTTTTCACTTGATTCCAATTCCTTATTTCCTCCTACTTACCAATTCCTACTATTTCATTCATATATTTTATTTTTTAGTCCTATGGACTTCCCTTACACCTCTAGACTTGGTTACAAGGTCCATCTTGGAACAAATAGCTTGCCAAGAGACATGTAGCACTTAAAAACTCTTGGGGTTTACTTCCACATGCCATTAGTACATCCCAGACCACCATTAATGACCCAAAATGATGTGACCTTCTAGATCACATTTCCCCACCTAAAAAATGCCTATTCATCATTATAGGAATGGATTCACACTAGTTATTTTTTAGTGGTGAATATTAGCCAATTAGATAATAGTTGAAATCAAGAATTCAAAATTTGGTTAATAGTACAAGTTGTAAGGTGACCTAAATTGCCATATTTTTTTTATAAATCTTTATTTTAGTCCTAGTTAAATCACTAGAATATTTATTTTATTAAACTTTTAAACTCAAAATTTTGCCACAATATTCGATGCCAAATTAGATCAAATTGGCCTAAATTTATAAGTTATAGTAGAAAATGAAATTAATTCACCAATAATATTATAGAAATATTGATTACTTTAGGACCATATCACAAATTTTTAATCACCACCATTGATTTTATTTATAATGTAATGGTTGGGGTTGTATTTTATGGGTTAAAATGTACTCACATAGCTCTAATGCCCATTGAGTCCAAAATTGTATTTGGGTTGTTGAAGATTTATAATATAACAGTCGGGGTTAAATTCTAAGGGCCAAAATGTACCCCTAGAGCTCCAATGTCCATGGGGCCCAAAATAGAACCCAAACCATTAGATTACAAATAAAAACAAAAATGGTGAAAATAAATTTAGGGCTAACTTAAAATATTCAATTTTTGGTCTAAAATATTAAGGAATTATAGACACTAGCACTACACCTTAAACTAGTCAACCACTGTCACCCTCAAGCCCTTACTTTTCCATAAGATTTTTTTTTTTTTAAAGGAATGATTCACCATGTTAATTAATACATTTTCCTATTTTTCATCAAGATTCACTAATATTTTCAACAAATTTCTAGCGACTTAAAAAAATTGACAATAAAATTAATATTTTTTAACATAAAAAAAAAATTTCCCAATAGAATTTTTTTTTCAAAAAAATGAAAGATACACTAGGATTTTATATATTTTTTCAAGGGGGGTTTCTAAAATTTATCACTGATTCACACACTTGTAGTGCCTACAAAGGGAAAAAGTGTTATGTTTTAAATGTAGCAAGTGAAGCTCAACCATTGTTCCAACAACTTTGTAGGTTTTTTCTTAGCACAAAATTCAAAAATAATGGTGACATTAATTATGAAGACACCTACAATTCAAGGGAGAAAATTTCCCCATATTTTCTAGTACATCTAGATGGATTTGTAGTGTGATATATGATACAAATTAGGGAAATAGTTTTTGATAAATATGGGTGTTCTTAACACCATGTTATCTATGATTATGCCACATTTATTAAAAATCTAAAATTATTCACAAGGCATTAAGAATCAAAAATATTTTCATTTGAGGGATAGAAAATAGAGAAATGAATAGTTGTAGAACTAGCAAGTAGAAAATAATACAACAATCCCCAGGATTTCACCACCTAGTTTTGGGGTATCTTACCTTGGAGATTGTATTGATGTGGGTTTGTCCAAATTTTGTAATAAAAATTTTATAACCTTTAAGAAAAAATGTAATTACCAAATCCAACATTGTTTGGGTGTCTCTAGGAGTATTATGTGTATCTTCTTAATAGGTTCTTGATTAGTTGGTTAGCTATAAGTTTGTAAAACCATTCCAAAACTTTTGTAATGTATCTTTTCCAAGAATAATAATTAAATTTATAGGTTTATTTCTAAATTAGTAAGTAGACATGTAAAGTTCTATTTTTATTTTTTATTTATTCCTTTGCATGTGTAGAACTGTGGTTTATGTGTACAATTAAGTAAATATATTCTTTGGGTGTATCTTGATTAAGGTATTCTATTTGGTTTTAAATGTTACATGTTTTGTATACATCTAATACTCTATGCACACTCTAGATATAGGTAGATCAATTTGTAATTTGTTCTCCATTCAATCATTCTAACATATTAGAAATATTAAACATTATAAACATTTTCAACTTTGTTTATTTTCTATCTTTCATGTATAAGTATATAACAATAATAAGGGATCATATATCCATATTTCAAACACTTTACATTGTCAACCTTTTCATTTATAAAGGTATAGTCTTATTTTTTCAAACTAGCACATAGGTACATTTTGACAACCAAAGTAGGGGTACATACTACATCTAGTATGGTTTGCTACAAGATAAATATTCAATCTTTATGATATAATATAACGTAGCACCTTATGGAAACCCTCCTTGGCCTTGAAAACTAAAAAATGGAGGTATTAACCACCTCAATAATTGGTCCTTATTTTCCTAACTTGAACATATATTTTGTGATTGTATTCCCAAGTTTTACACCCCTAGCACTTGGAAATTGTGCAACCTTACTGATTTGGAGTGACAACTCAAATTATAAACAAATTGGTATCATTGATGGGGAAATTTTAAATCATTAATCAACTTGAATAACCTTGTTAATCAAAAAGTATGGTGTATCTACGTAAACTAGCCGTTGGTGGATACTTAAACAAAAAACTATTATAATAATATATTTCTCCTAATTTGAAGAGTGCAGACTTTTTCGAGAAAGAAACTAGAAATCATTTTCCAAGAAAGAGAAGTAAAAAATGGAAAGAGAAGACTGGCCTAAAATTTAAATACATTTTGATGTAATTTTAGCTAAATGAAGGAGGTGATAAGTTGAGTGGAGAGCTAAAAATCTAGGTATGTTACCTGAACATGACTCAAATTACTGAATTAGTAGGTAAATTAGGTAGGGGAGGAGCATTAAAGGAACAATATCAATATACCTTAGATGACTCAACTAACAACAAGGTTAGAATGGTTAGGAGAACTCTGGGATGTGATTATAATATATCTAAAATGAAACAAATGTCGGTATAAGGAATAGAGATACGCCCTAGGAATTTCATACCGAAGGTATATATATGAATCTACCCCTACCTACACATTTAATAAATCCAAGGATAATTTTACATCACAATCTCCTACCTCATCTTGTAAAACCAAATAGGAGGAGAAACTATTTTCCAAGATGTTTTAGCTACTTAGTAAAAAATGAGCATAGGGAAAGAGAATTAGATTAGTAGATAGACCTAATTTATCAACTTAGATAAAGACAACGTGAACTAGAAGCCTAATTTGAGCTATGGTAATCTCAAATTTCTCAATAGGCCTATAAAATGAATCAAAATCAAAATATTTCTCAATAATAGAATAGAAATCAAAACAATGCACATAATTTTCCAAATTAGTACTACCATTAGCAACAATAAAATGTAAGACATAACATACAAGCTAGTCATCAAAGACATTCTTAGAGGTTTGTTCTAGAAATATAACCATCGGGATTATAAAGATACATAGCTTGAGTTTTATGGCATTCCAATTACCCTAAATCCAATCCCAAATTATATTAGAGGAAAGGTGCTAAAATTCCAAGGCGATAATTTTATCGTTGGTGAGGACCACTTAATACATTTCATCAATGTAACGAATGAAAAAAAAAACATTTCATCAATGTAATAGATGAATATAAGATAGAAGGTGAAGATTTCATGATGAAAATATTGAGATTGAAAAAGAGTGGTATAGGAACCTTCCAAATAGTAGTATAGACTTATGGGATGAGTTCATGTCAGTCTTTAGACTTTAGTATGGAGAAAGAGTGGATCTAAAAATTATAATACATCAACTTGCAACAATAAAGAAGAGGGTGAATTAAATAGATATCTATTTTAACAATATTTTTATAATGATAATGATAAAAGTGCCCCCTCATGTGAGGCCAAATTAATATGTGTGCATTTTTTTCTAATGTGAAGCATTCAATGCAAAGTTGATCTATTTTTTATAGGATAAGAACCCTTAAGCATTGAGAGAATCTTATGCTTTGGTGGGTTATATAGAGAGAAACGTGATAACATCTGGTAAGAGTTTCAAGTCATTTGATATGAAACTTATAAAACTAGGTGTGGGACTTCTAGAAATCCCCTCACAGCAAAAGAAAAACTTGACAAGCTAATGGAGCTATGAAAGATCTATCATATAAGGTTATTAGAAATGATAAGGGGATGCCCTCCAATAATGCTACTACTCATTTTAATGAAGGTTGGAGATTACACAATAGACAATATAATCATGATTGGTCTAAAAAACCTAACCAGAATAATAATAAAATCACTTCTAAAAATGTAAACTAAGGATACCTAGATAGACAAACCCCTGATCCCTTGAGGAAGGATCATTTGAATCTTAAAAGAAGATTCATTTTTGTGTGATATTATACTTATCTCATGATCCATCAAAGTGTGTTGTAGCTATAACACTTAAAGAAGATAAATAATTCCAACAAGAGGATGGTGTATTTGAGTATTATGAAGATGACAATATGGACTAGCTAGATGTATATGAAGAGGAATTCATTCAATATGATCATGACAAGTACCATGTTTAGTATGAGCTGCCAAGAAGGGATTTCAATTAGATCAAGGAATTAATGTAATAGAGGTACAAGAGAGCTAATCCACCTAATGAAGGCATTAAAGTTCTCACTGAAGTAGTTGTATTACAAGTACAAAGTGATTATCAGTTAAGAAATAGATAATTAGATGTCAAATATCAAGCTGGAGGTGTTGATATTCCTAATATGCCAACTACACAAATAGGAAAATGAAACAAAAGGATGAAAATGCAAAAAAAAAAATCAGATATGATTTTAGAGAAGCCACCACCTAAAAAGAAGATGCATATACCAAATATCACCCTATAGAAGAAATATATCCCTAAACAAAAGAGTATTAATGTTCCAATCAACAATATGAAGAATGAAAAGTGACTAGAGATAATTTCAAATAGAAGAAATTTAAACAAACAACAAATGAGAAATAAAAAGTGGCTAAAGAAGTTGGAAATGCATTTCATCCTTGACACTAATGTTGTGACTATTCCACTATCTATTCCTTTTCCAACATATCAACCAATTGGCATGGCTCAAACATTGAGTCAGATAAAGGTTCAAGTGTTAGTCAAGGAATTGTTTAAGATGCTATTCCCTCACTACTTCTCTATGCAGTTCCTCTTCACTTCCACAACCCCTGTCACATCATCATGATCCCTTAATTTCTACTTCTAGTATGTCGCCCCCACTTTCCACTGGAATAGACTCCCTTCCTTCAACTCTCGCCTCTATTCAGTATTTCATATCTTCATAAAACCATTTTATTTGTCTTCAAAAATTCCACAGCCTCCCTCTCAAATGTTTGCACCCCTATGTATCTTATCTGCATTCATTTTCAAGTTGTTTGTATGCATTCATTATTCAAAAGCAATCACATCTCACCCTACTGCTCTCCTCCTAAATTCTTCTCATTCACATTTTAAAAATGTCTTCTTATCTCCCTTTTAGGCGTTGGCTTTTTATAAGCAATGGTTGTAGTTTATCAAAAATTTCCTCAACCTGTTAGAATTCGCGTGGAGTCTTCCTCTCCTCGAGGCGTGCCCTTTCACTGGCAATTACAATCATAATTTTTTTTGTTTTCCAAAAATGGATTCCATCCTCTTCATCGCGCCCCCTCCAAACCTATCTTTGTTTTTAAATGATTTTTTTCCCAACATACTATGATTTTTTTCCCAACACAACCCCTCACCTGCCTCCCTTAGCTACAAGGCATCTTCTCTTCCCATTATGGCGATGTAATGTCTTTTTTAGTTCCTGCCGGGAACTATAGCGGAGGCTGAAACATTAAACGGTGATTAAACTCCTTCTATTCAGCCAATCAAATCGTGGGGATTTTCTTGCATAGATTTATTTTGGACTATAGCTATGAAAAGTTGCAATTTTTTAACCTAAAATTTTATGCAAAATATTTTGGCAGTCTCTGATTCGCATTGCAGATGGCTCGCAGGTGCATTTGCAGCTTCCAATGCAAGAGACCACACGACAGGAGGCTCCTGAGATTGTCAGGTGGTTGAGCAGCTGGCGATTAGGATTTTAGCTATGTTAACAATTTTCCATGTTTGCAATGTTCGCATGCAAGGGGAGACGTGGCTAGCTTGTGCGGCGTGCATTCAGAGTCTCCACTTTCTTATCTCCTCTCCATCGACGGCTTCAATATCCTGGTGGACTGTGGTTGGAACGACTTCTTTGACACTGAACAACTGCAACCTCTAACCAGGTAACAATTTTCATTCTATTCTATCTTAGTGTTATATTTTTTGCTTAAGATCCTTCAATGTTTTTTTAAACAACAGGCCCCAAAATGGGTAAAAGAATGCCCATTTTTGAGAATCCCTAGACATTTCTTGAAATACACTGGAACTTCGATGGAAATGTACGAGCAGAAGTATTGGAAAGAATCTTTTCTTTACAACAATGGAAAACTAGCATATGAGGATCTTTTTATTTTGGGTTGGTTAATTCTGACAAAAAATCCTAGACATTTATCGAAATGTTTTCAACTCTGTTATGGTTTTTCATTTTTTTTCTCCTCCTATCTCCTGGCTCCTCTGTCACTGCACATCTGTGCAGCCATTACATATTGCGACAAAAAATTTAAAAATGCCAAGATATTTTTAAAAAACTGTTGGTTTTGTCTGGGATCACTTGGGTTTATTCAAAAGAAACCCACAGTCAACTACATGTGCTCTGATGGAATCCTCTATGAATTGCCCTGAATCCAAACCTAGTACAAACTAGACCTTGATCAGGCATGGCAGGGAATGAATCAGTAACATAGCTTATATGTGGTGAAAAATTTGTTTTCTTCAGCCAAATATCTTTTTTGTTTTGCAATGACTTGTTTGGGGGAAAAAATGAAAAAAGAATCTGCATCTTAGGCAACTTTTTATGCTTATTTTCTTGCTTCAAAGTTCAAGTTCTGGTCAAATCTTTATGAGATTAGCAACTAACAAGTGAGAGATCAGAAGGAACTTGGGATGCTAGTTTCGAAGATTCAGGGTTAGATCCTGAAAATTCATGGCATTTACGTGACAGAGACAGGCTTGGATGTCTTCATTTTAAGTGCTTTGAGTGATCAGTGCCTTATGCAAGAGTGCCTCTAATTGACAAGGTAACCGTTAAATTCTTATTGCTGTTGCACTCTAGCTGTAGATTAGGAGATTTTCATTCTCTAATATTTCATGATGTCATAACATTTGAATCACAATGAAATACTTCTGGGATTGATGTGTAGGAATTTGAAATATTTAATATTTTAAGCCCTTCTTACAGATCTTATGTTATGGTTGATCTGCTTGAATGTTTGTTTCCTTGATGGAAATGTTGGATTTTTCAAATTCCTATGCTGCAACCCCATAAGTATTTTGCCATAATTTCTTTCTTTCTATCAAAATATTCTTTTGTAACACTAACTTACCTTATTGATCTAGATTTCAGGTATCCAATTTATCATATCATTTTGTCAATCTATATCTTGGAAAGTAGCTTAGACTCTTCCAGTTTGAGAGTCAGTTTTGAAAATTCTGAATTTAATCTTTGAACAACAGTATCACTATATTCAGATCCAAAATTGATTTATGATTCAAATAAAATAGATTTTTTTCTACGGTTCATTGTGTTCAAGTGTGACTGTGCTTTAAAGAATCAAATTGTTTTTAAATGATTGAACTTAATGAATAACCCCAATAGTGGAGAAACATACAAGGGATGATTCATAGTTCAACACTTATCGATAGTATTCACCCTTTCTTTATGTTTTTTTCATTAAAGCATGGCAGCAAGTTGATTTGTGGACTCCACTAAGATATCAAGGGCTCTAGTTAACTCTACCTAGCTGCAAGGTTAACACCTTTCAAAGCTCTATGAACATTAAACTCCTTCTAGTCAAAATGTGGAAGCATAGAAAGGACCTGAACCTGAACTTTTGACAAAATGTCTCAATGAGATGTGTCCTCTTGGACTACAATAATTGCAGGATATGCAGAAAGAAATAAAAAAAATAAAGCATTGATTTGTTGAAAACGCTTTAGAAACCTCCAAGCAAATGCAATTGACAGGTGTAAAGCCAAAATCCACAACCTTTGTCAGCATCTCCCTGCTTCTGCCAAAATAGTAGCTTTGCAAGAGGGTCTATTCTATCAAAGCATCAGGGATTGATAAAGTTTTTGAGATGTTGCAACATTCCTGTTAGACGTGTATGCAGATGTGGAAGCATAGAGAAGGCACATGAGTTTGACATAATGACTCAAATAGATATGATTTCATGGACTGCAACGGTTGCAAGATTTGCACAAAATGGATTTGTTCAGAAGACTTGAGAAACTTCAATAAAACAAAACATTGAGAAAATGCCTTCATTCCCTACCATTGAGATCATCAGTGACCATGTGTTCAAACAAGTTGACATTCCATGGCAGATAAGAACTCATAATAAACAATCTCTGTATAAACAAGGCAAGCACTAACTTTGAAACACAAGTATTTAGTGAATATTAAAAATCAGGCAAACCAGAAGCATTTAACATTATTCAAAATTATAAAAGGAGAAAATACAAATGTATGATTGTTACATCTGTGCTTGATACTGCAACACATGCTTCAAATGTACCAGGAAAATCAGCTGGCCCCTTTCAAAACCATGAATTAAATATAAAAATTACAAACAAAGCACAACAGCAAGCTCTAATTTGGAAACTGCCTAACAGCTAAGACTCAATGCACTGGGGTTAGTACCACATTCCAAATGACACTAGTGTGCCTTGAATGAAAACAAACAAGTCAAATTTTAGTTGTCTCCTGGCATAACACTATACAATACATGACCATACTCATTGAGGAACCAGATCACTTCAATTAACCTACAAAAACTTAGAATGTGTCCCTGCTAAAATGAATCAACAATGAAACTTGATCCCGTAACCTCTGCCATGTATTCTAAAAGAAGAGGCTTTGGCACAAACTTTTATAAATGGGATCCTCCATGGCATCTACAGACAGGAACAGAGCAGATCAAGGATGTTACAAGCGTATCAAGTCACAAATCAAATTCAAGAGCATAAATATGGATATGTATCTGATAATAGCTTAACTTGAAATTGCTCCACTGATGGTGGAGAAAAAAATAACACCTATTCGTTGATTACAGTGGAGATGTTTTAATTAGGAATAATACATATATAAACTATTTGAAGCAACACATGCAATGACATTTGTGGTTGGTGGATGCTATGCCAAATGGAGTAAATTTGAAGTGGAATCATATGCCCCTCCATTTATTCCCGCTCCCCCTCCCACCCCTCTGCGCTGTTATTTACTGATGCAAAGAAACAACAAAAGTAAGGAAACAATGGGTAGGTAGTAGA
Source organism: Sequoia sempervirens (assembly GCA_007258455.2). Classification (NCBI taxonomy): domain Eukaryota; kingdom Viridiplantae; phylum Streptophyta; class Pinopsida; order Cupressales; family Cupressaceae; genus Sequoia; species Sequoia sempervirens. The sequence continues at coordinate 134,304,791 of VDFB02105785.1, read as the reverse complement.
GATGGAAATCATAGCAACATCGAATACTAGGAAGTAGGAAGATGAATGAAAACAATGAATTTGTGTATTGTTACCTCATGTAGTTCGTCCATGTGTAAGACTTGCAAGGGACCTTGCAGGGTTTAGAGGTGCTAGAATGATCCGTCTTCTAACAAAAATCCCAAGCAAACATGCCACAGACAAAAAGACAACACAATTTTTATAGTATGGTATAAAATCTCCTATACCAAATTGTGCTGACATATAATTCAAATACTAGGGCATACAAGATGACACTGATAGGATTATATAATAAACCATAACTGTCTATTTTCACTTCAATAACAAAGTGGTCATAGTGAGAATCAATAGGATATAACAAAGAAGATAAAAATCATAGCCATTAAAGTAGGAAATTTTAAAATTCAATAATCATACTGCATAATGTCCCAAAATGATTGCCATGAAATATGGTGTTTATTTTGCAAATTAGTATTATTTAAAATTTATGTGTGGCATTGCATGATGAACGCACATCCACCAAAGATACCTTTGTTATCATGCCTTTGGAAAAATGCATTATTTATTGGGAGATCATTATTAACATTTACAAAAACCAGTTATTATTTTAAAAACATATACAAAAACCATTTACATACTTGTTTGGATTTTTACTGGCTTCCAAGATGGTTCCCTCCCTACTTGTGCCAAAATGGGAGCTTTCAAACAGGGAGGGTGTGGACGTACATCGCAGCATAATGGAAGGTTGATATTTGTAAGATGTTATATTTGCAACTACCCTGGTAGACATGTGTGCAAAATGAGAAACCATAGATGAGGCACATGTAACTGTTTGAAAAATATCTCCAAAGGGATGCCATCGCATGTAATGCAATAGTTTCAGGCTATGTAGGACGAAATGGATTTGTTGATAACTTGATAATGCTTTAGAAACATTCAAGCAAACACAATTGGCAGGTGCAAAGCCAAATTTCATAACTTTTTCCAGCATCCTCCCTGCCATACAAGAGACTAGACATTGGTAAAGTTACATAAATAAATGACATAGAGCATCTGCAATTAAAATAGGCCTAAACAAGATATTAACATTAAAGCAAGAGAATGCATCGAACACAACAAATAAAAGAGTATTTTAAAAACTAGTGAATGATTAGTTTCCACTTCTTAAGTTTCTTAAATTGCAAACATTTGATGCTAGAATATTTAGGTTTTTGTTGCTTAAAATGTAATCTTCCCAAGGAAGAATATGACATTTCACAATACAATTTGGAAAGTGGAGGCTAAAAAAAAGCTGTTGGATAAAGAATTATAAAGAGAAAACATATGAAAGTGGCATCTTGACACGTGTTAGCAATTTTTGGCATTGTTGGACCTATGCTACTTCTCATGCAACATCTTGAGCTTCTTATCAGTATGCAATAGGTTAGTTCAATTTAGACATTGGACTACCTTTAATATTTGAGTTAGTCAAGTCTAGTTTGAGATGTTTTAATCTCGTAGAACCATTTGATAATATTGGATTTGCTATACATCTAGGCAATGTACATTGCAAGATTTTTCTTATAGTGTAATGTTTTGTGTTAATTTATGGTATTTGTATGGATTGTTTCCTATGAGTTTGCTCTATATGTACTGTATTGTTATGCTCTTTGAGAGGTCTGGGATTTGTATCCAAAATGTTTTTCTAGAATGCACCATTGAGCCCCTCACATAAACAACTAACTTTTTTATAATCTTATATAAAGATCTAATACATTGTATGTGTTCACTACAATGCATAACTTCTTAACATTACACATAAAACTATAACAACATTGCATCAACTGTTTACCGCAAGACATAAAACCATTGCTACAATTCTCTATCCAAATATAGTAGAAGAACTTTAGCATTGTAGAATAAGACATAGTTGCACATTATGATCAACATATTACAATAGCTAGATTACAAAATGGTAGGTTCCTCAAAAATATCTGGTATAGCAAAGCATTCTTGACACTGAAGGATTGATTGCTAATGTTGATTATATGACTTGACAAATCAACAGGGTCATCCCCAACAGTTCCAATTCGAAGGTTGGACTTCAGGTTGCAGCATTGGAAAACTAAACAACATTGAGCATATTCAAATGGAGGAGCATTGGTTTTGAACGCAAACTTCATTTCCCCAATTTTGAACACACATTGGGGAGCTTCTTAGTTGTGGCAATAGGAAATTTAATTTGTTAAATTTCCTTGAGGACAAAGCAATTGGTTACGTCTAGGGAAAATATTGGCAGGACATTTCAATGCACTTCTAGAACCAACAAACTTGACTAAGGTAGAGCTTGTGCAACTGAAGTTGTATCAAGAAGCACAAATCATTACTGCTGCTAATTGCAATTTGATTTCCAACAAGATTCATTGATCAATGCACTACAACAACTAAAGTAGATTGTGTGATGACTGAGCTTGATGTATTCTTTTAGGTATTCAATAGATTCTAAACATTGCATGACAAATTCAAAGGTAAAGTGCAACAACTTGGGCAATTTATAGAAGTATATTTGTTATAGATACAAGATTATATAGGTCACTATTTAATAAAGAATAAATTAAAAACTAAAAGCAAAGAAAATAGAAAATTATTATCCTCCTACCTCAGAGCACCAGGCGACCAACATGGAATTTCAAACTTGTAGCTTAGAGCCTGAGCCACTAGCCTGTTCACCTCTGAAAAGAAACATAGCAAAGATTAAGAATTAAGTTTTTAAAAGGAACTAGTAAAACAACAAACCCTAAGCAAATAATAACCTTTGAAGAGGGTTGACCATGGTTGAGAAGAATGATTAAAATACTGTAGAAATATATAAAAAATTATACCTTATTTGGGAAAGTCTACACTCAATGCAATGTGAAAACTGTAAATCCTAACCAAACCCAAACTAGGTATCGATCCTGGTCTAGTTCTAGCCTGGTTCAACCCTGGTATGTGGGGAGGACCACTATATTTTGAATTTTCTTAGTCCAAATCCATAGGCGTGGCCCACATAACCAACATTCAAATTTAGAAGGATGAAGACCAATACTACAGACATGTATAATATGTTTTCAGGAATGAAAAAAGTAAATTGTCAATGAAAATATGTACTAAAAATATTATTTAATATGAAGAAACCTCACTAAAGATCTTTGTTAGGTTGTTGCCTGAAACTTTATCCAGTAATTGACAAGGTAAGTAGTAGATCAAAATTATGAGAAAAAATCCTTCATATATTCGTCTGCCAATGGATATCCAAATGACCAACACGTTAAAGGATATTGGACCAAAATTGTTTAAAAATAGTAAAAGGTTTATTTTTAATAATGTTATTTTGTCTTGCATATAATATTTACCTTTCATTCTTCACATGATCAACAGATATAACATTCTTAACCCTATTCCTCGACCTTTCCTATAATATTTTGAAATGGTCTGTGTTCATAAAAGAACGACACATCTATAGGTAATTAGATCTTGGCTAATACTGAGTTTGAATTGACCTGTAATTTTCATGTTATGTGCCATAATTTTCATGGTGGTATGTTCATACCATTACCCTACTGACTATGTGCAATAGAAAATAGATGATAAGAATGTAAGTGTATGACGAACAATGACAACATGAGAAGAGAATGAGAAGAAAATAGGAGAAATAATCAACAACATGCAACACATAATCATTTATGTATTAAAAATAAATAAATTAAAATATTGTTAGGACTTCACTCACTGGAAAGAGTGAGAGAATGTAAGTCCCTGCAATAACACCTATACATATAACCCCTTGAAACCTGTTAAAGTAAAGCATAGAAATAAAAATGTCAAACAACTCTTTTTTCCCTAGACTGAATATTAAACGAAACCTACAATACATGATAGATTAGGACTGAAAGAGTATCCAAAACAATCAAACACTTCAACAAATTTCTCTACTAGATCATCAACAATAGGTATAGCAACATCAAAAGAAACAACACCTGATCCCAACTACAAGAACTTTTGACAAAATAACATGGCATGATAAAACCTTCAAGATTTAACTAATTAGCAAATGAAATTAAATAAAAAATTGAAATTATTTTAAGAGAAACTATTTGAATTACATTAATTAGTGACACTCCTTTGGCATCTTGAACAAACCTCAATACATTGAAAGCATCAATACAAACCTTATGCCTAGGTGTATGTGATGAGCCCTACCGCTCTCAAACCTCAAACCCCAGTATTTTCTTAAGTCTTAATGTGTTATTTTAGTTTTTTAGAGAAAGTTTATAGACAGAAGAGAAGGGGCGCATCATATAAATTGCTCATAAAATGTAAATCTGTGCTAATTTCTTCAGAATGAAAGTGTAGAAGATATTATTTAACTGAAACAATTAGATCACAAATGATACACATACCCGAAAGCTTCCAGATTATTTATTTAAGAAAGTAGTCCAGTTCACCAGCCAAGATGGTGAAAAACTGACAAAATCCGGTGTAAGAAGCTACAAAATGCAAAATCCAGCCTGAAAACTGTGGCAGATGATGAGTACAAGCTAGACGCCAAAGGAGATGAAGAGAAACCCTCAGAAAGGAAGGCGTTTCTCCAAGAAAAGTCCAAACACCCTTGCACAAGAGCCACGCACTTCAATGCAAAAACCCAGAATTCCCACTCAGAAGGTACGGCCATGAAGTAAAATGTCTGCCAGGTGAAATGAAGGCGCCATCTCTCAAAACCCTCTGAAACTGATAAAGGAATTCAATAGGAAACACAAATCAAGCTCAGTAGAACCTCTGTATGAAGCTCTCACAAACTGCACAAATTCGACTGATCTCTCACAGTCTCAAAAGTGCTCAACACTGAAGATATTTCGTTCTCCAATGGAAGATTGCTCAAAACCCTGATCACAGGTGAAAGCACAGGAAAAATGTCCAAGGCAAAGTCGAAATATTCAAAAGTGAGTTTCTCATTGCCCAAAAGCCTTATATAACCAAGAGGCACGAATTCCAAGAAAAAACGCACTTCCTCATCATTTAAATCTTTTAACATATTCTTATGTCCTTTTCAATAGTTGAGATTTAAATAATTGGCGCCACTTAAAGGTATTAATGATTTAATTTTAAATCACCCTTTTTCCATGAATATTTAAGTGATATAAAGTGATAAAGTCAATTTGACTTTATAATAAAATATTAAGTTAATTAATAACTTAATTCACTCAAATAAGCATAACTTCCACAAATCTTCATAGAATCCTGTGCCATCAGAAGCTATCAACTCCTGAACTGCCAAGGCCTGCAGTGAGCTAATCCCAAAACTCTGAAAACGAGAACGACCAAGCTCTCCAGAAAGTACCACTGACCCTCCTACCAAACCAGTTAGCCTACGAGTCCAAGTACAGGCTAACCACCACCAAACATGATCATGCCAAAAGGGGACATTACACTGCTTGCAGCATGCAATTTTTTATACAGCTGAAGCAGCAAAAATCCATGATGCCATTGCCAGATTCTTCACAGCCAAAAGTTTTGCAGGAGGTGTCTCAGGGAATAGAAAAAGTTAAGCTAAATTTGTTACTTGACGGTTCTCATTCATACTGTGATTCAAAGCCATCTTTTGAAAAGCAGTAACTCTTGCTGTTTTTTTCCATCTGCCTGCCTTTTACCACTGTCAGATGATCATGCACATTTCTTGTGCTGACCACCCAAATGTATGTAAATGAAAGTGAAAATACAAGGCAACTCATCTACTATCTCTGCTGTAGGGGTGAGAATAGATGTAAGATACTTTTCAATGTGTTTCATTTTTGTAAATTTTGATTACACATACACTTTATTTGTAGGCACTTCTTTTAAAATAAGTGAGTGGTAGGTGTAATTATTTCTTAATTATTATGTATAATTGGAAATGATTCTATCAATTGGCATCATGCAATTCCTCTGTATTGTGCTGCTATAAATTTAATTGCCTTCCAGAAATTTGTAGTATTTCCTATTTATTTCTGTTTTTAGCTACTTAATAAAGTCAACGCTTCAATTACTGAGCTTTGATATCTTTAGTTTTTTTTCTAGCTTTAGAAATGGAACAAAATCAAGTGGAGAATTTCTATGCTAGTCTTGGTGGCTATTTTCTTGGAAATCAGTTGAAATGCATAGTTTCCATACACCACATATGCTCTGGTACCACTGCTTATAAGTTATAACCTCTGGTTCATTGGCACACAATTAATAACTCAAAACACAATTAAGATGAAATAGTGGTCCTCAAGTGAGTAGATGATCCATAACTTTGTCAAATAGTTTGTTGAAACTAAGATTCACAGAAATTCTACTATTGCTCTGATTAGAATGATCTTAAACTGTCCTAGAAGTGTGTTTTGATTGTGTAAAATTGCAAATAACAATAAATAATATCCAAATGAAAACGACACACAGATAACCATCAAGCCTTTACCCTTGAAACCTCCAAATGGAGGAAAAACCATCTGATAGCAGCCAAATAGCTCGTCTACCTGAATATATGAGTTGGAAACAAGTTAAATGAGTTAAATGCAGCAATGTGAATACAGTTGTTCTACGCTTATTGTCTATCTTCACCTGAATAATAATTGAGTTTTCCTTGTGCAAATTGCTTACAATCTGATTCTCCAACCTCTGAAGCTCATCAATATCACTCAAGCCCATAAAAAGAATGTTGGAAGTCTCCTTAAATGGGTTGGAATGCTAAAAGACTTGATCTTCGTTTCCTATGATTGTTTCCTGTGTCATGGTGAAACCATCACTTTTCAGCAAGTCAAAACCATGGTGCTGTAATTTCCCGTGTGTGAAGGGCTGAACCTCGGCGGATGTAACCCGTTGTGCTGGCAAGCGCGTACTTGATAACCAGATGGTGGGGTCCCACGGTCACGTGTCCACTGTGCTCGTGGCTTCTATGCCTTCACCTCCGAGGCTGGTGGGACGCAAACCTCACCCCTAACACCCCCGGGTAGCTGTCCTCACTACTAGGCTGGTCTTTGTTGGGTCAACCACTACACCAAAAGACCGACCTAGTAGTGAGGGCGGCTATCCAGGGTGTTAAGGGTGAGGTTTGCGTCCCACCAGCCTTGGAAGTGAAGGCATAGAAGCCATGAGCACAATGGACACGTGGCCTTGGAGCCCCACCATTTGGTTATCAAGTACATGCCTGCCAGCACGACGGATTACATCCGTCGCGGTTTATCCCTTCATGCATAGGACATTACAACCCACTACGCTCCACAAGGCTCGACCTCAAGACCTTGGCTCTAATACCACAAAGGCCCAACCATTACACCAAAAGATCGGTATAGTAGTCAGGGGAGCTACCCAGGGTGTTAAAGGTGAGGTTTGCATCTCACTAGCCTTGGAGGTGAAGGCATAGAAGCCATGAGTATAGTGGACACGTGGCCGTGGAGCCCCATCATTTGGTTATCAAGTACACACCTGCTAGCACGACGGGCTACACCCGTCGGGGTTTTGCCCTGCACACACAAGACATTACATTTCGATATTGACATTTACCAGTATTAAACTGCCTTGGTAGTTTGGAAATTGTCACCTGTGTAAAATTGGCAATCTTGATTGTGGCAAAACATTGAGTACTTACATGTCTTGAAATTTCTGAAAAGCTTTCAATTATTGTTCTAGACAACTTCTGGGATCCTTATGGATCAGCAACAGAAGAAGCAATATCAAACACAGATAAATCTACACATGAAATAGAAACTAAGAAATGCAAAGTAGAATGAGGTTATATTCAAATTTGGAAAGCCTGCCAATGATCTAAACAATTGTATTTCCTAGTGCACACTCCTCAATGAGACTTTTTAAGTCGCACTCAAGCTGATTGCAATTTGAAGGCGTGAATAAGTAATTCTAGCCTCATCTGCCCTAAACAATATGAGCACACGGATTAATAATTAATATTACAGGCTCATCAGCTAAAAACTATATGAGGACATGGATCATAATTATAGCCTCACTTTTGTAAATTATTTTAGATTAATAATTTCCTGTCTTTCATTGCTATCTCAGATCCATCACCTATGTGATATTTTATGGGCATGTAAAATCAGCTCCTTTAATTAATCCATGTATGATATGGCAGCACGTGTGTGTAGGTGTATGTCTGTATATGTCTCATATAATTTAACACTAAACTGTTTTGGATGAATTGTTTCTTCTAATTTGTACAATGGTACATTCAGTCTCTTCATGCTGCCCGAATTACTTTTTAGTTTTTTTTTTTGTAGGCTAATGCATTTTGTATCCTACAAAATTTTATTAGTTGGAACCGCTGACAAACTATCTGTCCATGTTTCTTCTATAGGATCTTATTAGCCTTTTCTTCAATTTTCTTTTTTGTAATGGCTAATGCATTTAATAATGGATCTCTTAAAATCTGCATTATATTTGTTTTTCTGTAATATTTTCATTACAAGCTCATTTGATTGACTATTACTTTCCTGAATGTTCATGCTGTCATGCAGGACCAGGTTCTGCACAAAATCCCACTTGCATTGAATGTGTTAAAGGATCATGTTGAAAATATAAGAGAAGCAGTTATGATTTGCTATCCTATGGGTCTGCCAAATTATGACCCAGTACAACAACTTCTGGTTGGTACCTTCAGAGGTAAGAATAGATTCAGAATTTCCATGTTTGTCATCAGAAACGAGTATATAAATGGAACCTTTCATCAAATCGTTTGTGGTTTGACCTTCACTAGAAACAACAACAGAAGTAACCTTCATTATTTTGTGTCAATGTCTTGTGGGTTTATTAGCTTGAAAGGCTTTGTGATAATTCAGCTGTAAAATTATAGGAGACAACACTGAATTTGTCTTTTGAGCTGCAGAGGAGAATGAATGCTTGATTGGAGGTTAGTGAAATAAGTAAGACCTGATTCTGACTTCCAAGCATTTTATCTTATCACAAGCATCACACTAGATTTTAGTCAAATCAAATGGACTAACAGAAGTACCAAACTATTACCTTACAAAATGGGGGAAAATTCATTGTCAAATCTTGGGTTCTCAACCTACAAGGGAATTTCAGATAAATCTTAAAAGTTCAAAGATATGTAGGCAATGTCTTTATTATAGGAAACAACAGTGCATTGCTTTTTGGCTGTATGAGGTTTTTGGAATGGTCTCATCAGTGTCTTTATTCTAGGAAAATATAGGGCATTACCTTTTGTAAGTATAAGGTTCTTGAATTCCCCCACAAAAGTGCCACCATGTCTGTGAAGTCTGTGAGTATTGGATATGGTGTCGCTTATCCTCTTGTGTCACTCTTACTAAATTTTAATTCAAAGTTAGATGAGATAGAAAAGTAAATGGAACAAAAACAGATAGGAAAATGAGGATATGACAAATATATGTATATATGTATGAATAGTATCCATATATATATAGTTGCATTATTTCATTTTAATATGTATATGTATATTATTAAAATGAAATAATAAATATTGAAAAAAAGAATGAGAGATATGACAAAATTGTTATACACACACATGTTGGAGATATTTATTACAAAAAAACTAAGTTGATGAATTGGTACGGTTACGGGTATGGATACGTGGGTACGATATGTGGGTACGGCAGATTTTCTTTGGGGTTGGGTACAGAATCGGGTACGTCTGTAAAAATTAAGTTTAGAATGTCATATACCAATACATATGTTAAAGAAAACCATGACAAATTTCAAGTTTTGAAACATAGTTGTTACAGGTTAACAAATCTGATCAGGGTACAAACGCAGATAAGAATAACCCAGTTAGAATTCTTAGGCGATGTTATTCAGATCTTCTTAATACGGACTATTTATTTTTTCTATATATCCGTAAAAGGAGATTGAATCAATATTTGTATATGGTAGAGAGGACGTATCTCAAAGAGAGACATGTCTCATAAGAGGATGTGTCTCCACAAAGTGGAGACACGTCTTCTTATGTGACGTGTCCTTTGAGGACGTGAATCTTCACTCAAGAGAAATTGAAGATTACTACTCGCATAACTAAACAAATAATAAGAGAAAGAATATTCAATCAGAATTACGAATCTTCTACTTGCGTATTGAATCTGACCGAAGCTACCAGAATCAACACTCCCTCTTAGCTAGGGAAGATAACTCAAAACAAGTAAGAAGGGATATCACCTCACACGTGATATTGAAGATATAATGTGTTTTCAAGAAATTTGTCAAGTCACATGACATTCTTCATAACACATCTTCATTATGGTATGTGCACTGACATCAAGTCTCATGATGTCTACCATAATTCATGGCATATCCACGGATATATATATAATTATCCACCATGATTATCTCTTAGGGATCACAATGATCTTCAAAAGACATCAAGTCTCATGATATCCATCAAGGTGTCCATAAGATACTATCATGACATGTCCACAGATATCAAGTCACATGATATCTATCATGATAGTTCAACTCATCATTGCAAAGTCGTCACTTTACAATGTCACATACAAGTGTTCATTATTAGAAAGATCGTCACCTTTCAATAATGTACACAGGGGTTGAGCCCATACAGTCATGGAGTCACTCACATGACAAAAGAGTTTACACATTAAACATCTTTTAAATACATTAGTACAAAATAAACAATTTGAGTCTCAATCTCAACAATAACTTACATTTCAACCATACCAAGTTTCTTCCTGAAGTGTTCAACTTTAACTCTGGAGAGAGGCTTGGTGAGAATGTAGGTTGTTTGATCGTTTGTACTAATATATTCCAACTGGATCACATTCCTTTCTACCATGTCTCTCACATAGTGGTAAGAAATCTCTATATGCTTTGATTTATCATGGAATACAAATAATCCCATAAGCAATTTCCGGAGCCATGCTGCTTCTCTTGCTCTCATAGAGGCTGCAATATATATTCGGCTTCTGTTGTACTTAGTGCCACAAAAGATTGCTTCCTGCTACACCAGGATATCATCGCAGACCTCAACCTAAAACAACATCCAGAGGTACTTTTCGATCATCTTCTTTAGGTTCAGTAGTCTCCCTCTGAATCTTCAAGCACTTGTATCAACCTCCTGACCTCATCGTTCAAGATTGCCTGCAACACTTGCTTTAGAGAAATGGTTTCCAACGCACACCTCTGTAGAGATTCAGGGCTGCCCTCTTCAACCTCATCCCAGATCACTCTATTCTATATAGGTTTGCGGAGCTACCAATGTCAAGTCCAGATGACAGTCTAGAGCAATTATGATCTCAGCAGCTGAAGGGATCTTCTAAGGATTTAGCACCTAGCTTTGCAATACAGTAATCTTCACTTCTTCTCAGTGAGTTACAAAACTCCCTCTTGACCCCTGCTTCAGAGATTGTAAAGAAGACTTCTAGAAGTGAACTCCCTCTAGCCATCAACTCAGTCCCAATGGCTGCAAGATGTGACTTCATTCTTGATCATTTCTTTGGTCGGCATGACTTCCTCATGAGATGCCTCAAGCTTTTCATCACTATGCAATCTCTCAACACCTTCTGCTCTAAGATCTATCCTGGAAGCACTTTAGAGAGAGATTACTAACTGTTTATAACTATCCAAAGAAATATCAAGGCCGGAATCATACAAAGTTTACTATCTCAGGTTATAGCATGAATACATAAGAATTTATGAACAATATTGGAACATGAATAAGTAAATCAACCTATAAAAGAAATATATCAAAGAGTCATAAAGAAGGAATAAAGAACTTATCTTTATTTGAATTTTGATATAACTCTTTCTTCCATCTTTTGATCCTCTCGAGAGTGTTAATCTCAATACAAAAGATGGTTTGCTCAACTCAGATTTTGTAGACACATTATGCAGCCAGCATATTCAACATAGGGCCAAGCCTCTCAAGGCACCATCGTGGTCCATGCACATAGAGAATGGTGTCGATGTCACAATCGAACTTGCAGTTCTCTTTTCCGTTTCTGAGTCACACTCAGCAATCTGCGCAACTAGTATGAAACAATTCACAATGATAAAGTGTCTTCCAAAGGATCTAATTTCAGAGATCACTATTCAAGAGAAACCACGATCTTTACTATACATGATTCAAATAAATGATGTCAGATCTGCACAACTCAGCAGACTGAATTTTACCTAAGATTTCAAAAGAAACATAGACAAAAGAATACTTATCTCGTTGAAATCAGAATCTCCTTATGTGCTGCACTTAAATGCTTTTTAGGTCTGCACTTATCTTTCCTGAGATCTGCTCATATGAACATTAATTATGCTCCTGAATGTTGACTCTACTTAGTACAGCCTACAAAAACAACAGTTCCTTCTCACATAACTCTTGTGGAGAAGTCCTATGCCCGATATGCCTTCAGGCTTTCACAAATTTCCATTGTAGACTCCTTTGGACCATTCCTCTGTAGAACATAAGAGCTACAAGCAGGTCTCTAGATAGTTTGCTGACACAATATCAATAGCAATCCTCCAAGCAAGCTAACATCTCCGCCACACGCAGAAAGTGCACTGAATAGTAGTGCTCACAAATCCAATTTGCGGTATGCTTCAATCAAAACCTTTGACGATTCCTTTTAAGGGTCCACATCAACTCCAAGTGACCTAGTGGATCCTCAGAGATGAATTGAAAAACTCGATACAGTAAGAGCCAAGTCCCCGACTATGACGAATGTGAGTTGACCTTTGTAATTGCGCAATTATTATCACTTCCCTTTGTCCACGGTTCTTAGAAGGAAAAGATCGGCAAAAAACACATTGCTGGAAACATCATAATGAGAACCCTGGTTCTATTTCACACAACTCGGCCAAAACTTCAGCATTCAGAACTCGTAAATTTAATGTCAGATTAATAGTTCCAGAAGCAGGTACACAGAGATCACCAACTGAAATAAAGACCCACTGGTCCACTTTAATTCAATATAATACTGAATTTAAAAACAGAGAATCCACTCACCACTTCCAAAAGAATTTGGACCATAAACAGCGCATGCTGATATTAAGCTAGACAAACCATAGTGTAATGCAATTTCGGGATCAATTGAAATTATCACCGATATTCCTACAGAATTGCATAAGGTACTTGCACCTGGCAGAGATTGAAAGACTCGGTCTAGTCGCTAAAATAATCGTCCCTCCTCAAGCCGTCTGAACTTATGTTCGCAGCTCCAGATAGATTACTTTGAGAAGAGGCAATGATTTATTTCCGGCTGAAGGGTCCGCATCTATCACGACTTCCTTTATCGATATCAACTCCTTTGAAAATACGGCAGTCTAGAATATTAATAAGAATGGCACGATTTCCTTATCTCCATTTATGTTCATGTATTTGCATCTCCTTTGGACTATATACAGGACACGGACTAAGGATTGACGGCAATATCCTTCGAGTTGTATGAAAACTCCTCACGGCTCCACCTGTTCTGACCGTGTCATCACAACTGACAAGAAAAGGGGCAATGCTCTGTCTCCAACACTCTTGTTTAAAACACGGTGCCTATATATGTGTCGGTCGGCTCTTAATGATGAGTTTGTGTTTCCTTTAGCTTTACAGTTTGATGAAGAAATATCACCCGTTATGACATCTGTCCCATGAGCTTGCGATTCATTCCAATTCAGTTGTTTCTTGCGACCTCCCACTGATTCAAATTCCATGAAATATTAAAAGCAACACTAGATAAGATGGTGCTAGAAATCACGACTTCAACATATATAAGGGGTCTAAGTCGATCAGCATCAATATAGAATTCCAGCCCAAACCGAAAACTTTCGCAAACAGATAGAACTCCCGCTAACAACTGATGTAGGCCACAGTTTTCCCAAGCAATGAAATCCCGTATCCGCTAATGAATCGGCAAAGCATTACAAAGTATAGAACGACGACAGTGTTAGATTTCGACTCCCTCCGCCAGAAGTTGTAGTGCTCGAGTGGACATGATCCTGGTAGCGAGGCTCCTCCATTTGCTTCTATTGATAAATGAATTCATCAACAATACTCATCGCAAGTATACTTCCTTATGAATCATGATAGCCCGATAATCTTCACGAGAAGTCAATGTCCGTCCTCTTTCACCATGATTATGCATTCACTGTTATCAATTGCACTTATATATTTTAGGACTTCGATATCCTCTGTGAGTATTTATTTGAACCTCCGTCAGCATAGGCCCGATCGGCATATATGAATCTGAGGATATAGCAATGACAAGGGATATCGTATCTCAAGGTAACATACGCCAATAATGGACTCGACCAGAATACAGAAACGGCGAGAATTCATAAGCGAAGCCTTCCAAGTGACTATGGTGAACAGGGTATTATTTCGATTCCAGTAGTGCCAAATCAGTCCAACAATACCTTCGTCCGCCTTTACTAGAGAAGCAACACATCAAAATCAGAAAGACTCCGCACAATTTCCGAGGAATCTTCACAAATTGCATATTGGACCCAGACATGGATCGCCTAGCCATAGGTATTAATCATTGCAATATTTAAACAAAACGAACTTCTGCAATTTTGTGAGAGATTAACCTCATTTCATCTGCTTAGCCAAATCTGATCGGATTTCCCCCTTGAACCTGGCTCTGATACCATGTTACAGGTTAACAAATCTGATCAGGGTACAAACGCAGATAAGAATAACCCAGTTAGAATTCTCAGGCGATGTTATTTAGATCTTCTTAATACGGACTATTTATTTTTTCTATATATCCGTAAAAGGAGATTGAATCAATATTTGTATATGGTAGAGAGGACGTATCTCAAAGAGAGACATGTCTCATAAGAGGATGTGTCTCCACAAAGTGGAGACACGTCTTCTTATGTGACGTGTCCTTTGAGGACGTGAATCTTCACTCAAGAGAAATTGAAGATTACTACTCGCATAACTAAACAAATAATAAGAAAAAATATTCAATCAGAATTATGAATCTTCTACTTGCGTATTGAATCTGACCGAAGCTACCAGAATCAACAATAGTATACTGTGAAATCATATTCCGCCACATAGTGTTCCAGAATAAAATCGTATATTTGCTTTCACTACAAAATGTTCCAAAATAAATACAAGCATTTCTAGAATTTTCATTGTGAACTTTTCTACCCCTAGGAGGGTTTCTCTGCTTAAATAATGTCTTACGTGTAGATTCAAAATTTCTTGAATGTCAGTTCTGTACACATTCATAGTTGTTTTAAATTTTTAAATACACAAAAATTTGGGAGTTCTCGGTTTCTGTTCAATTTATTCCATAGTTGTTTTTTCTTACACAAAATGTTAAAAAATATTGGAATTTAATATAAAAATCTAGTTGTTTTTATTGTAAAAAATGTATGGGAATGGACTGTGTTTATTTATAGGATAGCTGATTATGGAGCATAATAGTTGTTAGTAGTTTTCTTCAGGCTGCAAATCTATATGATGTTTTACACTAATATGTACAATGTATTCTACAATGCTTGTTGAAGAATCTAATTACTAGATGCTACATAATATGATGATGCATGTGCATTATTTTGAGTTACGTGCACAGATCATGATTGCAATATAGGTATTGTCATCAACCTTATTATCCTCATCTTTAAGGTCTGAAGGCAATGAACAGGGTCAAATTGTGACTTTAACTACTGATTATCTTCAGCATTATCCATATGATAGACTTATGGCTCACATCGGTCATGAGTCCACTCGACTGGTGCTGCCTTTCAGGTGTGGCGATTTTCTTTTGTGAGATATAAGCCTATAGGTTCTTGAGAAACAAGGTGCAATTCCAATCAAAGAGAGCTAGAAGGAAGCCTCAATGCCTTAAAGCAAAGGTTACCTTTTTTTTGTTATTGAAGAATTGCATCTTATATTACACCCGATAAAAAGAGAGTTACATCAGCTCAAAATTACAGTTTCATGGAAAATCTTGCTCTACAAAGGCTAGAAAAGCTAAAATCTGAACCTTGGCACTAAGAGACAGGGAATCTATCTATGTATAATTTTGACTTAACATACGCCAGCAAATACTGCATAATAATACTGAAAGCAAATACTGGAATTGCCCTGGAATCACCACGCGAGCACTGGAATCGCCAGGAATTGTCAGGCAAATCCTGGAATTGATTCCGACATGCAAAAACCATACCCTGTGCGAACCCATAGGGATTCCATTTCCGTATATGTACCTGGAGTCGTTCTGGAAACCTGAACGATTTGGCTACTTAGCAAAAAAAGAATGAAAGATATGATAAATTGGTAAATCACAATTTTGAAGTTTTGCAAAAGAATGAAAGATATTACAAATTGATAATTTTGAAGTGGGCAAATATATTTTAATTACTTAAAAAGATAAAAAAAACATATATTTAGCTTTTCAGAATATATGTCAATGTATTGCACTGAAGGGAGCCCTGCTATGAATAAGGTCCACTCCACAACTGAATCATTTTTGGGGGGCGGTGGGAGCCCACTCTATGACCAAAGGGAGGGGAGTTCACCTATCCATTGGATTCCTAACAATACCATTGGTCTAATTGAGTTTCTAGCTCCTCAGGCATCCAAGTCCGGCAGCTTTGTGTCAACATCCTAATAGGTTGCCTTCAACCAATTGTCTGGAGGAGTCTGAGATGAGATATATGATGTGTAATGCCCTTTAGGCCAAAATAGTTTGTAGGAGCTATTGAAATGTCTTTAATTGTTTCAAAAATTGTTTCTGTGAGTACCATGTTTCAAAATAAATTACTCAAGCTTTGTTTGATTGACTTGATTTAAGATTAAATGCATTAGGCCATGACTGCAAAACAAGTAGGAAGAGATAAGCTTTTTCTAGAAAACGTAGTAATAGGAGGGTGACATTAGGGTTGAACATCTTCCAGAATTGACTTTGAGGTTGTTTCTGTCAAGATTGCAGTTGAACCAAGTCATTTCAAATTTGCTTCTCAAATTTTGGCACTTCCAAGTTGTTAGAAAGGTGTTTATACTTCTGTCGAACAGAAAATGTTTCTGCTGGCATTTTGGTTGATATGAAATCTTTATAAATTGTATCAGTTATTGATGATTCCAAGATGTTATAACGCTGTCACTGTTTCCAAGATGTTTCAAAAACTCTGAAGACATGAAATTCTAACTCTAATTTGTGTTCTTAGTTATAATTTGAAGTCATTTTATATTTTGCAACTTTATATTATGAATTGGAATACAGTGAGACATAATGTCTTCCACTTTAAAATGCTTTTGCCTCCAAACAGAAGATGGATTGAAATAATATCATCTTCGGGGGTTTGTATTCAGGTGGTGCAATATTGGTTATCCATTCATTTGTATGCAGTTCTTATTTACATATCTTGTCCCTTTCTTTTGTTGATGTTATATTGATAGTGTTCTGTTGCAGGTTACTTCTATTTGATTATGCCTATTCCTATACCTTTTTGTGTGCTGAGAGTGTTGGTGCTGAATTGCTGATATAGCATGATTCTTTTTTCTTATGCCCAGTCTTTTCTAGGATTTCTGTTCTTTTATTTTTGTATTTTGAGTCCAATTTTTTGAATTTTTGAATTGCTTCTTCAAATTGGCTTGTTTTGTAAAAGGCCTTGTGTTGAATTTTTGATTCTGAATAGTATAATTGTGAATATCTTTTGGTGGTGGGTTTTCAGTGTCTTGTATAATCTTGTGTATGCATACTGCTCCATCTACTTCTATGGATGGTGTGAGTTAGATTTTGTAAATATTGTTGATTGTTTTTTGTGCACGTAATTCTAATTTTCTTTGATCCCAGTCTATCAGTCATCTGCAATAGGGGTGCAAATCCCAAACACCTATGAGGGATGTTCCTACCTGTTACCATTCTTTGCAATCTACTTATCTAGGGATGTCATTACAAAGATGTTATGTGTTCATAGATAGGTCATATATTATGAACCAAATTTGCAATTGTGCGAGGGTTGGATTGATAGCAAGGTGATTTCTTTCCATCATGCAGAGCTTTACATCACCTTGAAGAGCATTGAAGACCTTGATGTTGTGGGGGCCTGGGCCTACAATATCGATCAAGAAGACACCTGTCAAGAGGCTAATCCAAATAGCTTGGATGAATATGAGACTAGCTGGGTTGGGGACTGAACTTTTTGACTGGTATTTTGAAATTTTTGGTCTGCTTGATAACTTAGGTCTTCGAAACTATTGTGCCAATGAAGAAGAAGCTAGTTTGCTTCCTACACTCTCAAAGGAGGAAAAGCAATGAGACAATGCCTTCTAGATGCATTTTGACAGTACTAAGTATAGAGTTGGAGTAGGTGTGACTGTAGTATTTGTTTCCCTCTTTGGAAGCAAGTCTTCCCACTCTTTGAGGCCTCAATTCCATTGCACCAACAATTTAGTTGAATATGGAGCACTTTTCAAAGATTGCAAATAGCTGAGAAATGAGGAATCAAACAATTTTCTATCCTTGGAGACATTGAACTTCTGTAAGGCAATTTTGTTCCATTTGTGCCAATAAACATTCCATAACGAGGGCATGTAAGCATTTGTCATGTCCCCAAATTGGAGGTATATTAAATTAATTATTTATTAAGTTATTCCAATAAAATATAATATCAAAAGGGATGACTTATTATTTAATTAATTTAATATAAGGTGACTTAAGTGACTTAAAAATAAAATAATAAAAGTCACTTGACGAATAAAATAATATTTTTTCTAGAAGCTTCTGGAAAAGTGAATGAGAAATCTATTTAAGAAGCTGCTGGCGAAGCATTTGGACACTTGATTTGGTTATCATTTCTCATTACCTGCGTGGTAAGAAGCTGAAGCTAAATGCTTAGCATTCGCTCGAGGGTTTGAAGACTCTAGAGTGCCAGGTTCGGTTTTGAAAGATCAACCCTAGTTGGAGTTTAGAAATCCATCCAAGGTTTCTACTTGTGCTTCATTGAGGAGAATTTACAGGTACAGTAGCTGTTGTATTACTGCCCTAGCTGAATAGTTGAGGTAGCAGATTTATTACCTCATCATCGACATTTGGCACAACAACTGATGTATTGCTATGCTTTGATTGAAGACATTATTGAAGGCATGTTCAGTTTGCCAAATTTAATGGCCACAGGCCAAATTTGGGTTCTGCTGGAGTAAATCGATTTAAGGAGATTAATAGGTGACTTTAGAGAAAGTGTTTTATTGATCTTTGCATTTATTTGAAAGGTACGATCTCTATTTGGTACATTCAAATTTTATATTTGAATAAGATAAAGGTGAATTGGGTCCTGCTGGAAGTCAAAGTAAAGGAGGTGAGTGCGATTTGTCTTACCTAGGAAAAAGGATGGAATTCAGAGAAGACAAATTTTATGAGGAAATATATCAGGAGCTAGTTACATACTCATAAAAGACAAATACGCTCCAGCTCATCACATATATTCGAATATAAGGAGGTCGCAATATATTGCCTAGGAATTCAATTATAATAATCAATTTTTCTTTATTTGTTGAAGAATCATATTTCATCGGGTCCTGCTTATTTGGACATTGTGTCAAAGAAAAGGCAAATTCACGTCTTCTAAAGCAAGAGACGGGAAAAGACGATTATGAGGAGTGTGAATAGAGGATGATATAAGTGCAGATAAAGACAAAGATATAAGAAACAAATCCAGTCATCAAAGTCACGCCGAGGAGGATTTGTCTTGTGTGGTAAGCCTAGACAAGAGATATCGGGCCTATTTGTAGAGGTGCCCATCCACCTCGAAGAGTCGCAATTCATCTCAGTCACTTGGCGCAACAAATATCATTCGACTTTAAAGGAGACAACACCTGGCTTGCATAGAGATGTCATCATTCAGCATCATACAATGTCGATTATGCTTGAGGGGAGTTCGTAGCCATCCCAGCAGTTCTAGCACAGCCTTATGACAACAGGAGTAGATGAATTTTGAAGATAGCATTTGATTCAACAATACTGGCATCTTCCTGTTTCCAGGTTCTTTGCGTTGTATTGTTTTGGGTATTTGAATATTGCTGCCAATAATACAGTCAATAGATATTGCTGTCACTGAAGTCTGTAATGCATAACATATGATAGATTTAGTGAAACAATATTGTAATTTGAATTGACATTTCTGGGAAGAGCAATTAGTTGTTTTATCTCTTGTAAGCAGTTTCTCATTGCAATTCAAGGTAGTTGTAGATTTCTTGCCAAACTGTTTGACATAATGTCCTTGCTATGTAATTGATTAAATCTCATTGTATAGCATTATCATCGAACATATCTAGAATAGTTCTTTCATGACTTATAACATCATTCAAGAAGGAACATCAAACAAAAGACCACAAATAGCCGTTTAGCAAAGTGTTTGACGAAATGCCCACATGCTGAAGGTGAAAATTTGAGTAGAATTAAGCAGGGACATTACAACATTGAGTATGGGATTTAATCAAAAGTTTCAAGGCACTCAACATCCAAGGTATTCCATGACTCCTAAACAAGGAAGCTGATTAGATGGCCGTAGTAGGTGCCAACTTCAACTCTCCTTTTGACCTTTTGAAACAATACCTAGATTCTAGATGAGAATCATATGTTAAGATGATTGTCTATCCCTCCATTATAGATAATGACACTCAATGGCAAGTTTTTGGTAGTAATGAAGACATGTTTTATCTAGATTGAAACTGAATTCTTGGTTGCTTGGAGGAAAGACTAACAAAAATTATATTGATCAAATCATGCAACTAAGTTCCAACAAACTCCCAAGAGGATTGGTTGTCTTGGAGAATATTTTCAATATTGATGACCAAATAAGATGAAAGGAGCAAGGTCTATGGTCATCAAACACGAGCTTCACAAAGAATGCAAACTCTTTCTAGGTAAGAATATTATACTTGCAAAATTATCTTTGTGATTCTCCTGAAGAGTTTAAAGACGTGGGCTTGGTCCTATGACGATCTCAAATTGTATGACAAGAATGTCAGACAACACACTATTGAAACTAATCCTCTTGGACATCTCATGCAATAGAAACAATGATTGATTAACCCTTGTATCAAACCAATGTGTGGAAGAAACTTGCCAAGATGATTGAAGCTGAGATTGTCTTTCTTGTTGAGCACTCCACATGGAATTTTTGGTTGTTTGGATTTCCACAATCCCAATTGAGCTCCATGCAAGGACCACTATCTTGTTCCCCCCAATGGATGAAATTTTGTAGACTATGGCTAGTTTGACTATGTATTCATTGTTGGTAAAAGAACACAAAAAAACCTTCAAAATTCAAGCTTACCTCTTAAATCAAACTTGAAATCATGTTGGCGTTTCAATTAGCACCTCTGGAGTGCTTATTGGAAACGGTCAGCTATTGCAAGTTTATAGTGTTTGCTTCTTCAAATTGGGAGGGGAAGATCCCTCTTGTTGCTAATTTTTGTGTAAAAAGAATAAAGTAAACTACTGCTCCTATCTTTTTAACTCAGCGGTAGGACACAAGGATGCATAAACACAATGCGCCGTAGCTAAGCTTTTCTCTGGTTTTTGCAGATCTTAACTACGACTAAACTAGTTTTTAATCTATCCTATCTCCTCAAGATTAACAGAGCATGAGGGCATAGGAGCAGGAATGGATGGTTCGATCCAAGTTAGTCTCCTAGGATGCATCCAAAGGCTCTGAACTCCCAGATCCGTACTGAAATAAAATCTACACAAGTGATCCAGATGGTAGTTTATATCTCAAGATTCCCAAGGAGGTACCAAGACCTTTCCGAGGTGTAGGCTGAAAAAGTAAACCACAAGAAACAACAAAGGGACGATAATCTAACTTTCTAAATTCCCAAGGAGGCACCAAGGCCTTTCTGAGGTGTAGATTGAAAGCAAATTATTGAATACAACACACAATGATAAAACTTTGAGACTTTTGGATCAAAGGCATGGTAACTCTCTTGATTTATTATCTCAATATTCCACCAAAGATACACGTTGGGACAACAACTTGTGTCAAGAAACAATGACACATGAGGCGATCAAACCAAGAACACATGAACAAAGATTGGACACACCTATTTGAATAGAGAGAGCACAAGCTGTACTTGGTGCTTAACTATAACAAATACGATCCAAGAACATATACTAAGCGAACAATATGAAGGAAAAATTGCTTAGCGTTTTGTTGCCGTGAAGCAAAGTTCCAAAATAATGAGCCCAAGGCTCTTATTTATAGAACTCAAAGGAGTAGGCAACCCTAAAGTCTCCTTGAGCTAACATTGAGTTCTTGCCAATCAATTAGCAAGATTTATTCCTATGTCTAAAAGTAGGTGAGCAATCAGTTAACTGGAAATCTACTTCAGTTAATTGAAACTAAACAAAGAGTCAACTGGAAAACTACTTCAGTTGACTGAAACTAAACTAAAGGTGAACTTTATTACAAAGTGTGCCTCCAAAATAGACATCCACATTTAGTGGAGATCTGAGATCCACAAATTATGGAAGTCAAATTAGACATCCTCAATTAGTGGGATCTGACATGCATGATCTGTGGGGACTTGGAGTTAACTTGGAAAGGGACATCAAGTTAACTCCAGTCACAAGTAATGTCATTCTGGAGGGTAGGACATCCTTCTTGGGGTGTTTTACACCTCATCACCATTGGTCAACAGTGCCTCTATCTAGTCGTTGACCTCCTCAGCCTCTGGGCAATTAATGCTTTGCAAGATGATGACGTGGCGTTTTAGCATTTCTTCACCTGTCACAAGCTGCTGCTGATAGTCACTTGGTAGCTGCGTCATCCAACTTGGTAGACATGGTTGCAACTTTGGTCAACTTGCAACCATTGGGATCATCGAGGAATGTGCTACGGATGACATCCTAGAATTGATTCATTACTGTACCTAGCTCAATGTACTCACCTCCCTCATGCTGATATTCTATGTGAGGGAGGGATATTACCAACGTTCTTGCGAAGTTGATAAAACCTCCGACAATCCGTCGGTAGTCAATCAGTTCTACAAAATTGGCATCATAGGCTTTCACCTTGTATGCCAGCTGTTCTTTCCAAGCAAAAAGATGTTGCTTGTTCTCTCCAGTGGTAACTGATTGACATGCCAATTGCAAGTCTGCAATTGTGATTTCATCGCTTGGCCTCTTCTCTGTTGTCTTCAACTCCGACTGCTGAATCTCTTCGTAGAGTCCATGTGCTCTATCCCTCAATTGGTATAGTTCTACCAGTATACACCATCCTCTAACAACAAATTCCTCCACTTGATCTCTCAAGTGTTTTCCATATGAAATCAATCGGTGACGGTTTTGCTCCGTGGGGAGGTCTAGCATCTCTTGTGGCAAAGCTGAGACGTTTGGGGTACCGTGCATTAGGCTAGATATGTACATCCTCAATTGCTGATTTTTAGCCTTTAAGGCTGCTTTGTCTCTTCCATCCTTAGCCATTCTCTCTTGAACACTCACTGAGGCAATTCCGAGGTCTGCCTCCACCTAATGGGTGGTCTTTTCGAGTTTGACCTTCGACAATGTGAAGTCCTCAACCTCTACCTCATGTATGTTTCTGTCCTCAAGTGGGGCAACAGTCTCAATGATAAACTCATTATCTGCATTCCTTCCTACATGTTCTTGCTTCTTCAATTTCTTCGTTGGCATGTCTTGAGGGACATGATCAAACTTTGTGAAGTCAAGCTAGTAGGACGACCTTTCTCTCTTCCTTCCTAGGAGACCCTCAAGCCAGATAGAATCCTGACTAGCCTCATTGGAAGGAGGAATGTTAGGCCCCTGAATGCCTGATGAATGAGAATGTGTTGTAGTGATGTCTCTCGGTGGAGAGTCCAAGTCGATGGGGACTTGTGATTGCTGTGATGGTGGTAAAGTAGGTGGCTCTGTCTCTATCACAGGCATCATATCCGTTGCTGCTGCTTCCATCATGGGCTCTGTATCTACGGTGATTGGCTCAATCACTGGCTCGGCTGCAGCAATTCTCGTGACTATCTCAGGTGTGTGTGTGGCTGTCTCCACATGTAAACCCTATGTTCTTCCCCTCATGTGCCCTGCCATCCGCATCCCATTGGGAAGATTGCTCCACTGCTTCTGTCTAGGCTTCTTCCTTGAAGTGGAAGGTAGTGAAGATTGAATTGGTGGTGGCTCTGTTCGGGGAAGTACTACCTTCCTTGTCCTCTTGCTGTCTAGGTAGAGTTGACTGTTCCTAACAACTCTACTCGTTCGTTCCTCTATAGATGTTTTTTCTTTCGCATACCAATCCACTCTTCCGAGTGGTTGTGAGTCTACTTGATCTACGAAGAACGAGGGAAGAATGACTTCCCCTTCATCATCAGATAGGCCCTCAATGTCTTCTGACATAAAGTCAACAATTTGTGAGAGCCTAAGCCGGCTATAATTCCTTCTTCGTACATCAAACTTATCATCACAGTTGACCCAGTAATCTTCCATAGAAGATTCATGTGATGAGCGTTGCTCAAGATGCGCTGCATAAAGGCCTCTTGGATCATATGACCTCTCAATGAGGTATTTGAGATTGAGTCTCACCGTCTCTTGGCACATCAATTTGGCATCAACCGCTGTTTTACATCTATAGAGTCCCATCTGGATGGGAAAGCTCGCAGCTGGCTTCTTCTTAAGGTGTAGGTGAGTGTGAACGTCGCACAACTGTCATAGGAACTCCATGAAAACTACCCTATCTGAAGGGTAGCATGGCATCATGGTGGGGTGACCATTGTATCCATACACGCGTATGTAGGTGAAGGTGGGGAATTGGATAAACCAATCCGCCCAGTCCACCATTGCCTCCTTGGCTGCTGGTGATATACGCACGTGCATCTCATGGTCGAGGTCTCGTATGGTGTGCTTAATCTTGAAAGAGACGTCATTCATGGACATTTGCACATCCGCTTGAAGTATCCAAGGTCTTAACACATGTTGCTAGAAACCCGTGAGTGTGTCACTCAGGGTGCAGACGCGTCCCTCTTCTTGTCCAGTTGTTGAGTAGAGTGATGCATTCTCACCACACCACTTTCCTTTGTGCTTCACCACAGTGTTTAGTAAACAGGTACAACCTTGAAAACTTGTTCCTTGGAAGCAATTCACTGGAATCTTAGTGTATCCAGATTGGAGAAAAAGGTTAAGGAACACTATGTCTACCTATGAGCCTCTAGAACTACCAACGGTAAATCTGTTGGTGGAGTGTGTCACTGATCAGGGTGGCCTAGTTGTGAAATGTTCTCTTTTGCTGATAATCTTGTGCAATGATGTAGTACATCCACGACTGAAATTGATTGCCTCTCTTCTTGATATTCTCAGTGACCCTGTTGAGTAGAGTGATCAACACATGCATCTACTCGTCTCAAAATTCTCCTCAAAGCCCAACCATTTTGGGCTTAAGTGACTTGGCCCTGTTTCATGCCTTCAACCATTGTTCTGCCATAAGAAGAGTTCTATTCTGCAAACACTTGTCCTTTGATGCTTCAAATGCCTTTTCGACATTACAAGTTTTGACAAAGACTGATTATGACTAATCACTGAAAGAAATTGGTCGGGCATGGCAATGGAATAGCAAAACATTTTTCTAATGAAGGTCCTTTGGTTTTAGGCTATAAAGATCACCCTCCCTGATCCACTGATCAAACTTGATCAGTGGTAAGAGATTGTAATGCTTAATTTATCATACAAGCAATCTCACGTTCTGTAATGTGATATGTGGCATTGATGCAGCTTGATCAATAATGATCAAAAGATTCTTCTATGTTTTGTATGTTTCCAAATCTTCTAAACTTTTGATCAAGGAAAGTATCAATTCCTTTCCACTAGCTGGGAAACATAATTTGTTGCTTAAAAGAGATAATGAAACAACCTATGAAAGTTGGTTATAACTGGCCATTAACTTTGTAATATTGTCAAAAGCAAACGCATCCGATAAAAAACCCTAAATATACCTTGGAAAAAAGAGGCAAGCTTTACTGGAGGCCATTAGCAAGGTTAAGAGCGCATGACTTCTCAAAATGACTTGGATGCATGAAAGAAATCCTCAAACCTTTCTCAAGACATCCTTAGATCAAAAGAATTTAATTGAAACTAGAGCATGGTTTAAAAGCAAAAAGCTCGGTTTATGCTAAATAAACCAAGATATTCCTTTTATTCATACACAGTTTCATCTTGGTGTAAGAGTGTGAGAAGAACCATATGAACTTGACCAGCAACTGTCACTTCAAAATTTTTGCAGCTCAACTGCATCTTTCTTGGTCATCGCATATAAAGCTGAACTCACAACTCCTGAAAGTGCAAGAATTTATTCAAAGAGTTGGACAAAAGCCCATGTACTATGAATGATGAAACAAAGAGGATACTAGGCGAATCTTCACAAAAATCATGAAGAAAGCTCAAAAGAACCATCATTTGCAAGAAATTAGACCAAGAAAATGGTGAATTACAGAATAGATTCCTACCAAGTGGCCCAAAATGAAGAAGACAAAACATTTGCATGAATGAAAATTGGATCATGAAACCTTTCTGGCACAAAATAGAAAAAATTAAAAAGATGTCTAAGGTTAGTGGAACCCTATGCACGAAACCTTACACACTGAAGCTCCTATGCAAGTCACAAGAAGTTTATGTAAAATGGGATGGAACTCCTAACAAGTTCGGAACTATATTTTCGGCTCGCGGTATGGGTTGATAGTAAATTCCAATGAGTAATGATTGACATATGCATCGAATTATCAAACAAATTAATACTACACTACCGCATAGGTAATTCAAGGATGGAATAAAATAATAAATCAAAAGTCAAACTCAAGGTCAAAATGAAGTGTCCAAAGGAAAAACGTATGAGATTCCAACTCGGCATCTTGCAAAATCAGACTCAAATCATGTCACGCAGGGGTTTCTCTAAAACTCCAACAATCCCTCCTGTCTCTCCTCCTCATCAATTTGTGTGACATCCTCTGGATCAACATCCCTTTCTGTAACTGGTCTGTCTATCACTGCAGGATCTTACATCTTGGAGTCGCAAACACTTGCAATCACGAATTTTTCTCTCTAGGGTCACATATTCCTCTTGAAGATGAATAACCGTATTTGACCAATTCCTCTAACTCAGCAAGGAACTACGCAATCCTTGAGTGAGAAACAACTTAAAAACTTTAGTAATTTAAATTTACTAATTAGGACACAACTTAAATTAGATTTATCAAATGTTCAAATTCAACACTATGCACTCATCTAAATCAAACTTATGTTTCCTAAAGTATCTCCTGTGAAAGGAGCGAATGCAACTCCTAATTGTGCGCATCCTTCCCAATGATGCCACCATCTCAAAGGATCCCTTTGAGCTACTGAGTTTATCTATCCTCCTCTGGTTTGCCGAATGTTAACCACGGAATTAAAAAATCAGTGAACTGTGACGAACAACTGGCCTCTCAATTTGAATTATTGTTTGCAAGGTGCCCTCAGAAACCCTTACTCTTCCCATCATCATACATCACAAGGACCATTTCAGGTCTAAGGTACATACCATTTGTCTTCAAGAGTAGGCTGCCATAGAAGCGGGGTGTTCATAGTGTTCCACCGCCTTGTCACAATGGGCCTAATTTTTTGCTCATATAATCCCGAATTAGGATCCTTATCAGAAATTGCTTTCTTCATTTTTCCAAGCATGGAGTCAAAAGTTTCATAAATCTCTCTAAGACTTGGAGAGTCTGTATCAGCATATCTAATGACATCCACAATAGGTGAAATGATGGAGCAAACAAATCTGCAAACAAAAATTTGAAAAAAGACAAGTTAGAACTTAGAAAATAAAAAAATATTAATAATAAAATCATATATATATATATTTTTATAAAATCAGCAATCAATAACAAATTATTAATTAACAATTTTTTTACCTCACATTGGACCACCAATTATCATCAAGAATTTTTTGTTTGATGCTTCTCCCTTATGCAGTGCTTGCCATAGCCCATCTATTCCACTCTGAATTAACCATCATCAACTGTAGAGCCTCCTGTACCTCAAGCATCCTCTCTAACAAAATAAAGTAGCTGGCATACCTTGTTGCTACAGGCTTGAGAAATTCCTTCCTTGAAAATGTCCTAAAGAGGGCAAGTGAGGTGTGATGGTTGCAAATAAACATCTGAATGTCTCTAGCATCTACAACACCTGGTGCACCCAATCCATCTTCCCTATGTCTTTCAATGCGTTGTTCAACGCATGAACACAACAAGGGGTCCAAAAGATGTGCTTGTAAGCACTCTCAACCATCAAACCTGCTAATCTGCACACACGTGCTGAATCAGTAACCACCTGCACAACATTGGTTGCCCCAACCTCCTCTATAGCCTCTTTCAAAATATTAAATTGGAATTCTGCATCCTTGCGCTTTCCAGAACAATCAATGGCTCTAAGGAAATATGAACCAGCTGAACATGTGACTATGATGTTTATAAGTGGCCGTTGTCTAATATTGGTCCACCCATCCATGATAATAGAGCAACCTGTTCTAATCCAACACTGTCTCATGTCCTCCATCACCACACTCACCTTAGAATATTCTTTTTCAAGGAGTGTAGTACGTAATTTATGTTCTCCAGGGGGAATGTATGAGGTACCAACATTTGCCACATCTCTAAACATTTGTTTGAAGTAGGGAGAACGTGCTACATGGAATGAGATAGCATGGCATAGAAAAATTTGGCAATGGAAGAATCTGCCACATCTCGTGCTTGCACATTGAACATATTTTCAACTGTATTTTGCTGCTCACTAGAAGTAGCAGCCTTCCTCTTCCCTCTTGTGGAAATATGAACACCACCCGCACCACTACTACCACTACCAACACTAGGACTACCAAGCATAGAGGGCATAGGTGAGGTTGAATGTGCGGATTGAGTTTGCATAAGCTGATCCATAGGCCTTCCTCCGGCCTCCAAGTGCAATCTATAACACTCCATCCTCTCAAAATCTTTTATATCTTTACAACCCTTGACCCCATGGCCTCCAAAACCCAATAGATGAGAATAGACTCTTGTATAGCTCCCATTATATTTTTCTTTGCAAATGTGACAGCCACAATCTACTACCCCCAGTGTTTTTCCCTTTGTCTTTGTCTATACGTGATGCTAGTTGAAGAAGAGGTTTTTTAGAATTAAAAGGGCCTTTTGCATATTTTTTCAAGTCTTCAGAAGGGATATCAAATGGGATTGTTTGAGGCTGCCCCATATGAATTGATTGGTTTTCTTCCCCCCTCTCAACATCCCCACTATCTTCACTATTGCTGCTCATTTTGTTTTCTTTTGGTTTTTGCAAACTAAAAATTAAAAAAAAAAACAAAAAATCATACATTTTATCATTTTAACTTAGAAAAAAATGAAAGAAAATGAAAGATAATGAGAGATTAACTTACCTCTTTCACTTCTTTTGTTGGTTGCTTGCTTAATGCTCTCCTTTCTTCCTCCTAAATGCTGGTTTTTCTTCTCCAACAACTCCTTCAAACCCTCCTCTTTCTCTTCTCACTTTTGCTCTTGGCTGCAATTTTATCTTGGCAAGTTAAAATGAGATCAAATGAAGGTAAAAGAATGTTTTAAGTGGCCATATTAGGGTTGGGAAGGCATGGGGCCTACAAAGCAATGTTTTAAAAGAAAAATTAAAAAACTTTATTTTTTATGTTTTATAGCTCTTCGATAGGGAATGACGGCCCGTCCACACAAGGTGATCGAGGGCTAAGTCCCCTATCAGATCCATGGGGCCGGCTTTGTGGAGTCCCACAATCACCGAAGGGGATGTTCGGCAATCAGGGGCGTCCCGAATTCCGGGGCACGGGGGCGGTGACAGCCGTCCCTATCAGACCTCTGTCCCAGCTTGTGCTTAGGGGCGGGGCCAGACATAAATACAGGGGCCAGCGTCCCGATGTTTCCACTGACTTGAAGGCTTCCTATTATCAGAATACAAGGATTATGTGTGCAAGTTAAAGAAAGCTCTATATGGGCTTAAACAAGCTCCTAGAGCTTGGTATTCTAGACTTGACAAGTATCTCAAAGAGCAAGGTTTCAAAAGAGGAGATGTAGATAGCAATCTATACATCAAAGAAGAGGATGGACATTTATTGATTGTGGTGGTGTATGTAGATGACATCATTTTTGGTGGAGATAAGGACAAAATGTGCAAAGAATTTTCATCATGTATGCAAAAAGAGTTTGAAATGTCAATGTTGGGAGAATTATCCTTCTTCCTTGGGCTACAAATTTCACAATCAAGTAAAGGTATTTTCATCTCCCAAACCAAATATGTGAAGGAAATGTTAAAAAGGTTTAGAATGGAAGATTGCAATCCTGTGAGCACTCCCATGGTTATAGGTTGCAAGCTAAGCAAAGATGATGAATCCCAAGAAGTGAATCAAACACTATATAGATCAATGATTGGGAGTTTGTTGTATCTAACTTCTACAAGACCAGACATAATGCAAGTTGTTGGAGTTGTGGCAAGATTTCAAGCAGCACCAAAAGAAACACATGTTCATGCAGTAAAGCGTATATTCAAGTATTTGAAAGGCACAATGGAATATGGTCTATGGTACCCTCGTAGCAATGATTTCACTCTTGAAGCATTCACAGATGCTGATTGGGCTGGCAATGTGGATGATAGAAAAAGTACAAGTGGAGGAGCTTTTTTTCTTGGAGGAAATCTAGTGTCTTGGATGAGCAAAAAACAAGAATCAGTCTCTCTATCTACAGCAGAAGCTGAATATATTGCAGCAGCAGCATGTTGCTCTCAACTTTTATGGATGAGGCAAACTTTAAGAGACATCAAGGTGGAGTATGATCATCCTTGCACTATTTATTGTTATAATACTAGTGCAATCAATATCTCCAAGAATCCAGTAATGCACTCAAGAACCAAGCACATCCCTATTAAGTATCACTTTTTGAGAGAACAAGTAGGAGAAGGACAAGTGTGTTTAGAATACATAACTACAAAAGAGCAAACTGCTGATATATTTACTAAACCACTTCCAAGAGATACATTTGAATATCTAAGGGACAAATTAAGAGTTGTTCCACAGCCATCAAATTAATTGATGGAAGCATGTATTCAGGGGGAACTACGCACTAAATCCTGTAGTTTCATGGAGCTGGAATATTGTTAGAAGACCCCTTGCCATTGATGTCAAAGGGGGAGAAATTGGACTCAGGGGGAGCAAACAGAGGATCAAGTTGCCATCAATGACAAAGGGGGAGATTGTTAGAAGTATTGTCATTGATGTCAGGACAAATATGAGAAAATGGACTTGAACTTATGTTGATTATTTGTTGATAATCAAGTCAATCGGTGCATAAGTTGGTGATTACTTTCATCGCGAAGCTAACGAAAAATGAGAAGGGGTCTTCTGGGATGATCTTCGCCAAACGATAAATTTTATGCCCTCAAAAGTTTGGGCGCCCATCTTGACTGGGGACGCCCCTGTTCACCAGAGTTAGTTTATTTTTCATTTCCTGTTGCTCGCTTCTGAAACTTCGTTTCCAGCCTTCGTCGGACCCTACATTCAGCTCCTCGTATCTGGTGACTGCGAACTTCGTTTGACGTGCTGAGTGTCTCACTGGAAAGCTGGATCAACTGCAAAGAGATTACGTTAGAGCCTCGTCTGCGAATTCATTCGTTTGCGCCCTTGAAAACTTGGGTGCCCTTCTTCACCTGGGGCGCCCATTCTTCCCAGACTTAACCATTTTTTATAATTTTCAACTTCAAGTTTGAAACCTTCATTCTGAACCTTCGTCTTTGATCTGAATTTGCCAGAAGACGACCAGTTGAATACACTAACGAAGACAGGCATCGCGAAGCTAGGCGGAATCTCAAGAGATTGAGCATACTTTTGGATCATGACTGCTGAATTTACCCCTCCAAAAAGTTGGGCGCCCTTCTTCACCAAGGGCGCCCAAACTTACCAGACTTAGTCAATTTTTTGATCTTTTCCAAATTCTTCACGTTGACTTCAGTTTGGATAGCCCTGTTTGACACTGAATTCCGAATGACTGATTGATCTGTTAACCGCACCGCTGAATCCACTACGAAGCTAACAGAAAAATGAGCAGGTTTGACTGGAGGCTAGAAACCCTAATTCTGACATATGATACCCTAAAAATGTGGGCGCCTTTCTTCAACAGGGGCGCCCAAACTTGCCAGTGTTAGAAAATTTTCATGAATTTTCAATTTTCTTTCTCGTTCTTCGTGCATGTTCATCATTTCATCTTTTGCTGAAAGTTTAAGTGCTGAAACTGACGCCTGGCAGTCGAACGACCTCCATTGATGACCTCGGAGCTCCAGATATGCTTCTGAAAAAGCAGAATAGACCCAGTAGGGCAAAACTAACCATTTTGAGATTCTGACTGCACCAGTCTGATGTGGGCGTGATTTGAACCCTAACGGACCACCTTTCTATTTTTAGAAATTTTCTATTTTTAGAAAATTTTGCCAGTATCTGTTTCGAAAGAAACCCAGAAAACGTTACTATTTCGAGAAAATTTCTAAAAATAGTAGTTTTCCTAAAATTTAGGGATGAAAAACTGAAATCTGGGTTTTGTTGTTTAAGCCATTCTAAGCAGACCCAAATTGTCAGATTTTGAAAATTTTACGTTTTAACCCCTCATGCAAGACGCGCACACCCAAATTTTGACATTTTTTACTGATTTAACAGGACTTTTACTCATTTCTTCAAAATATCTAAGTGTAACAAAAATTTTAATTTTGGGGTACAACAGGGCACTTGTAAATACATGCCACACATGGGAGTACCCATGGTGGTTGATATCACGTTGAGGTGATAAGCTTCTCCCCACATATGGGTATAGCCATTGTGGGTGTCGTGTTGAGAGAGTCCATGACATTGTGCATCGGAAGTATTCCTCCCTAGCTAAGAGAGAGTGTTGATGTTGTAGCTACGGGCTACATACTTCCACCTTATTGTGAACAATAAATTCATATAGCCTAATGGCTATTCATTTATTGAGTTATTCAAAGTGAAGAGGCGCTTCACTTGGAAAAAATATTATTTTCTAATTGGGCCGACCTTCCTTGTAAATTCTCATCATTTATTGTAATTATATTTTTCATATCATGGCCGACCTTGTTCTTGAAGAGGTGCGACCTCTCCCACACTTTGTATTTATACAAGTTCATTTCCATCATTTTACCATCAAGCAAGTTCGATTCATTCCTTCCTTCAAGTGCGAATTTCATCAAGAGCAGGTCGAAGGTTTTCTAAGTGCAGATTTCAATATCAAGGAAGAGCAGATTATAATCTGTTATTGCACCTAGAGTTGGTGCTGAATATTGGCCTTGTAATTGGCCTCATTGTAAAGAGAATTGTTGCCATTATTTATATATATAAGAGAAATCTTTGTTGCTGGGTTTTTCTCCCTGAAGTGGAGGGTTTTCCCAGGGTATATGCTGTGTTATTGTGTCTAATTTTGAATTAAATTTCTGCCTTAATTATCTGATCTTAAAACTAGCAACTCTTTCTTGCATTTGACAATGAGATATTCTGCTCCAATAAGAAATAAATCATCAACATAAAGAACCAATATTAATGCCTCACCATCAACTACCTTGAAGTAAACATTGGAATTTGCATCATTCTTGGAGAATCCCAAGCTCATCAAGTATCGATCAATCCTTTCATACCAAGCACGAGGTGTCTGCTTAAGGCCATACAATGCCTTCTTCAATCTGCATACGTGAGACTGCTTCCCATGAACCACAAAACCATCTGGTTGCTCAATGTACACTTCTTGAATTACGCCATTAAGAAATGCAGTCTTTACATCCATTTGATGTAGCTTCCAGCCTTTAGCAGATGCAGTAGCTATAATAGTCCTGATTGATGTATATCGGGAAACAAGAGCAAACATCTCCTCATAATCTATTCCCTCCTTCTGAGAGAATCCTCTTGCCACAAATCTTGCTTTGTACTTCTCAATGCTCCCATCAGCTACATGCTTGATCTTGAAAAGCCACTTGGAAGACATAACTAATTTCCCTTCAAGTTTTGGTACAACATCCCAAACATCATTCTTGATAATAGATTGATATTCTTTTGTCATAGCATCTCTCCATACCTGCTGATTGGATGCCTCCTCAAAACTGGAAGGCTCAGACTCAATGATGTGACTCATCAATGCTACATAGCCTGGAAACTTCTACGGTCTCTTGCTTTCTTTAAATGTGCCTCGAGGAGCTGCATACTTCTATGCCTATTGAATAGTTTGTCTAGCCCATAGAGGTCTCTTTCGACCTATAGCAATGTCTCTCGAACCATCAATAGGTTCTATGGGATCAACTGGATCACTAGACTCTTCTGGTTTAGTAGACTCCCTCTAAATCTCTAGAGTAGGATCTGGAGAAATGTCCATATCTTGAGGTGTCTCTTGTTATTCACTGTCTATCTCCATGGAAGATCCTTTAGATCTTTTGAAGGCTACTTCCTCTTCGAAAGAGACATCCCTGCTGATCTCAATTTGTTTCTGTCCTGGAATGTAGATCCAGTAGGCCTTTGAAGACTCACTGTAACCCACAAATATTCCTTTCTTGCCTAATGGTTCTAACTTAGATTTTTTATCCTTAGGCACATGAATATAAACAGGACAACCAAAAATTCTTAAATGACTGACCTCAGGTTTCACACCTATGAAGGCTTCTTCAGGAGTCATCTTTTTCAATATTCGATGATGGCTTCGGTTCTGAACATACACTACAGTTCTGGAAGCTTCTGCCCAAAGGAAGGTTTGTAGATCTTGATCGCGAATCATAGCTTTGGCTGCCTCAACTATGGATCTATTTTTTCTTTCTACAACTCCATTTTGCTAAGGATTGTAAGGTACACAAAACTCCCTCTTGATCCCTGCCTCAATGCAAAAATTACGGAAACCTCCAGAAGTGTATTCTCCTCCATTATCCGATCTCAGAACCTTGATCCTTTTTCCGGGCATATTTTCAACTTGAGCCTTGAATTCTTTGAATCTATCAAGTACTTCAGACTCTTTAGACTTCAAAAAGTAAATCCAAGTCTTTTGAGAATAGTCATCAATGAAAATCACATAATACCAAAAACCACTCAAAGATGCCACAGACATTGGACCACACAAATCAGAATGAACAAGATCTAAAATTCCTTTTGATCTACTTTCACTACTATGAAAAGGACCCTTAATATTCTTACCCAGTGCACATCCTCTGCAAATGCCATCGTGCTCCTAACTAAGCTTCAGGAGACCAGTAACAAATCTTCTCCATAGATGGAAGAGCTCTGAAGTGTAGGTGAGCAAGTCTCCTATGCCAAAGCTCACTCAAACTGGTAGAGTCATGCAACAATGCTTGAACTGGACGAATAGAGAGTCTGTATAGGCTCTCTTGACGGACACCAATCACACGAGTTGTTTTGATGCTAGAGTTCTTCGGCCAAGCAAGAACTTTTCCTTCAGAAAATGCAACTCGATACCCTTTGTCCTCCAATGCTGAAATTGATACAAGGTTTCTCTTGATTCCTGGTACAAACAAGACATCACTCAAATGAAGAGGGATGCCAGAATCTAGATGAAGAGAGGTGGCTCCAACACCTTTCATTGAATAACAAGCATCATCTCCGATTATCGATTGCAAGTTGGTTTCTCTTTCTACCAAGTCTGAAAGATGCTTTCGATATCTTGTAATGTGTCGTCAAGCACAACTATCAATCAACCAAGTGCTACTATCAATTGGAACATTGCTTGAAAGAGCGGAGATGAATAGAAATCCTCCTGAGTTGTCTCTAGATTCCTTTTGAGGTGACACCATCAACATCCGCAATAGAAGCATGTTGCTTTGGTCTTGTTATACAATCTCGTGCATAGTGACCATGTCACATATGAAACATTGAATGTGAGAGAAATCCTTCTTCTTCTTTGGCTCGGGAGCAGAATCTGATTTTTTGTCTCTATTCCTCTTGAAATTGCCTTTTCTCCCTTCTCTTCCTTTCCTTCTGGAAGTTTGAGCAGCAAGGACATGATTGTCTTCATTATGAGAGCTTCGACCATTCCCTCTTGCTGCCAACCTGGATTCTTCTTGAATGCAATCAGCTCTAAGACGATCACAATTTGGCAATTTAGATCTTCCACTAATGCCTTGGATAAAGGGCTCCCAAGATTGAGGAAGACCATTTAGTGCCAACATAACTAGATCTCTATCTTCAACTATATCTCCTATGGCATATAGCTGATCTTTCAACTCAGTAATCTTCATGAAGAAGGAGATGACTGAATCTCCTTTAGAGATTTTTATATGATGGAGCTATTGTCTCAAGACAAGAGCTCTGCCGGTGTTGTTGATCTCATACAAGCCTTGAAGAGTCTCGAACATGACTTTGGCTGTCTTCATCTTGGATATAATTGGCACAAGATGATCCTTCACGGAATCTATCAAGATCTTCCTAGCCTTAGTGCCATTCTTCTTCCATTGAGTTTTCTCAGCCTCATCGGATGGCTCAGCCATATCACTCTCCACGAAATCGAGATGATCATTCTCTTCCAATGCAATAAAAACTCTGAATTTCCAAGAGGTGAAGTTCAATGCACCATCAAGCCTATCTTCAACCTTCAATCCGTTCACCATTTTTGATGCTTAGATAGACTCCTTTAGATGCGAAGAAGAGGAGAATACTTTGCTGCTTAAACAAATCTGATCTTGATCTTGCTTAAACCTGCTCTGATACCATGTTAATTTTTAGATCAGAAATGAATTAAGTAGAGATAAAACAAATATGAACAATAGAACACAGCATATACCCTGGAAAAACCCTCCTTCTTGAGGGAGAAAAACCCAGCCAAGAATATATCACTTATATATTGAATGAAAGAGCAAAATTCCGCTTTACAACTTGACCAACACTAGGCCGATCTGATGCAATGATAATAGCACCTCTCTAGATGCAAATATACAAGCAATAATGAATATCGATCTCCTTGAAGCAAATATCAAACTGCTGAATGAATGCAAACTGCTGCTTGAAGTATGCAAACTTTTCTTGAGAATTTGAATTGATAATATAAGAATGAGCATCACCTTCTATAAATACGAAATGAGATGGCGTTTCATCTAGGGTCGGTGTTAGTTTTTATGATCAAATGTAAAAGTAGAAATTTAATTCAAAATCAAACACAATAACACAACATATACCCTGGGAAAACCTCCACTTGAGGGAGAAAAACCCAGCAACAATATATCACTTATATATTGAATATCAACAATTTGTCTCCTTTACAAAGAGGCCGATATGAAGGCCAAGAAAGAGCACTATAACTAGATGCTAAACACAGCAATATTATGATGCTTCAGCCTTCAATCAATATATTGATCTGCTCTTCTTCTCCTTATTCGCACTTGATAATATCGAACTTATGTGAACAATGAACTGAATGAATGTGATGATCAAATGACCAATGATCGACTTGAATATTGTAATGTCCCCATTTCAGGCCTGACATTTTCAGTGACCGTTAGCCTTTCTTTGGGAACCCGGAGGCTAGTCGGAAGTTAAAATTAGGGTTTCCTAATTTTGAGGAGATCATTGCTCGGAGATGATAGTTTTAATGGCGGATTCCTTCTGGGTTTTCAGAGGGCTTCGCAGTGGTATGTTCGTCTCAGCATTCAGAGTACTTTTTGGAATTTACTATTTTTAGTAAATTCTATTTTTGGCAGTTTCCAGATGTGCTCAGGATGGTTGACTCCCGGCTTCAGAATGATCAGTTGACTTCTTCAGTTTTGGCTTCAGGGCACTGTCGGAGAAATAAGTTAAGTCATTTAAATTAAAAAGTCACGTTTTAATTATTATAATTAAACGTTGACCATGGGCTTAGACTTAATGACTTAATGTTGTGTTTAAAAGGTGGTTCCTTGAGGGGGGCGCCTTCATTATGAAATGATTTAATATTTCCCTAAGTCAAAGCAGGGTATGATGGGCGCCTTAATCAAAGTATGATGTTTTAATTAAAATATCATTTATTAAGCCTTGAGGAAAAAGTACGCCCAATCTTGAGGAGGGTGAAGTTTGACCTAAAAGCTGATTTTAGGGTTTTGCAAAGTCAATTGAAGGTTATAAAGAGGAGTCTTGGTGCATCATTGGGGTCATCTTGGAAATTACACCGTTATGCTGCCGGATTGATTCTGGATTGCTTCGAGGGATGAAGACCTCCTAGTTTGGGCATCGTTTCATGTTTGCAAGACAACATCTAGCGGTGAATCATTGTATTGTGAGTTTGCAATTTAGTTCATGCATTGTCTTTCAGCTTATAGCATATTTAGATCTGTTTTAGTAAATCATAGGTTTCAGCTTATTGCATTATTGTAGACAGCAGATTTGAAGTTTTAATCATATCTTGTAAAAGACCAAAATTTTGCATATGGGTATTGTATTTTCTTCATCATAGGTTCTAGGCGTCCTTTCCTTCCAATTGGTAGATTTTATGAAGCTTCCATTGATTTTATAAAACAGATCGCCCCTTTTCCTTTAGGCCGTACCATTCAGCATTGTCTTGGTATCCGTGCAAAATAAATTGAAGGCTTTGAGATCTGTGTTTAGGGTCTGTCTTAGGCGTCTTTCTTACTAGACTATATTGCATTTTATTTCGAGTGAATTGGGCAAGTTAATCTCGAGTTACGAGCATTTGATTGGGTTTTTAGACTGCTGATTTGAAACAGCAAAGTACAGATTTCTGGTCATTCAAGAAAACAGCAGTGTCATCTCTTATTCATTGTGCGATTTTAATTTGGCATATTGAATCAAGCCAAGAATTGATGATGATATTGTAATGGTTGATAAATTCCGCTCTAACATCTTGACAGGCATATAATATGAAATTGTAAACTGTCCAGTAGTACTGGCAGTCATCTCCAACTTATTGCTTTGAATTTGTATTGCTCCATTTTATTGAAGTTGTAATAGATAGATCTCCGCCCTATGGTCGCTACTATCCCACTCCGGGTTAGAAAGCACATTCTGGGTGTTGAGGGTTTTCAGCTTTCAGCAATTTCCTTCAAGCAGTAGATTTTGTATTCAGCAATTTCTTTCAAGCAGTAGATTTTGTAATCACTCCGTCATATGGTCGCCCCTCACTCCGTTTTGGATTGGGTAGCACATACTTGGCGTCGAGTTCCTTTTCCAGCATAAGCAGTTTATTTTAGATCCTCTGACCAATGCTCACCATCATCGGTGCCATTCTGGTTAGAGTTGCTTTCTTGCACGTTTTGGTTTTCTCATCTAACCTTAACGGGTGCACTGCTTTGTAATGTTGTTAATTGTAAATTGAAAAAAATGAAAAAAAATTGGCTCGGTTTATTTCAGTGGTATCAGAGCCACGTATCCTGCCATCCTATGAAATCAGCTTTCTATGAGTGACAGAGAACAGAGGTATTTGGCAAGAGTATACAAGAGAGACACAGTTCAGACACAGTTGTATCAAGCCCCAGAAGGTCAAACCGCTTCAGAGATTTTGAGGGCTAATTGGGAGCCTTCACAAGAAACAGAAATGGGGGATAATGAAAGAAGTTCTGGCAACAGAGGTGACAGTGGGAAAGGTATAGACAATTCAGCCAATCTAGGTCAAGGACTTGATAAGAAGATGGATGCTTTGTTGGATATGTTCTCTCTCATGTTAGGGAGATTGGGTCCGAATACTCCACAAAACAATACAGTGCATGTCGGTGAGCATAGTGCTAATAACCAGCACAATGGTCATGGTGCCCCACCTTCAGTTAGCAGAACCTACATTTCTGCTAGACCATTCAAACCCACGTTTTTGACACCAGCAATCCCACAGCCTGACCCCGAAGAAAATGTTTCATCCTTGGAGAGGGTGAGGATAGGCCGTACAGAGTATGACACCCTTCCCGATGAAGTAAAACTTGACATGTCTTTCAATGATTACATGGAGTATAGAAGGAAGGATAAAGGCCAAGGGAGAAATTATGATCAAAGAAGAAACCCAACACAAGGAGATTGGAATCAAGCTCTCAACAAGGTTACGCTTGCCCATTTTGATGGAAGCGATAATAATTCTGCTCGAGCCTGGTTACAAAAACTAGACAACTATTTGGCACTTAGGCCAATGGCTGAAGAAGAAGCGATTAGATTCGCTACGCTACACCTAGACGGGGTGGCGCATGAATGGTGGTACCATGGCCTAGTCACCTTAGGTCATGGGTCTATCACTAGCTACGATGAGTTCACCAATAGACTCATTGAGAGGTTCGAGAAGAAGGATCCAGAAGTGCATTTTAGGGAATTGGCACAGTTGAGACAATATGGCACCGTGGATGCCTACATAGCTGAGTTTCAAAGACTTTCAGTTATGGTCACTGGAATCACAGAGAGAAGATTAGTAATCCTATTCACTGAAGGATTGATGGAGCCAATCAAGGGTTGGATCAAAGCTTTTGATCCACCGTCCCTACAGGAAGCAATGAAAAAAGCTAGAAACATGGAGTGGGCTGCTCCCAAAGCAAAGTTCCATTCCAAACCAGCTTTTCACAAAGGAGACAGAGGGAAGAAGTTTCATCAGAAGTCTCATCATAAGGAGTTTAAACCCCAGAAACCTCCTGGTTCAAGATTGGATCCAGAGACTATCAATGAACTCCGAAGGAAGGGGTTGTGTTTCCGTTGTTGGGAAAAATGGTCCCAAGACCATGTGTGCCCAAAGGGTGCTAAAATTCATCAAATTGAGTTCTATACAGCTGATGAAAGCAATTCTGATTGTTCTGATCAGCAAGCTGATTTTGAGGACAGCGATGAAGAAAATACTCCAGAAGAGTCTGAAGGTGAAAAAGAAAGTGGTGGTACATTGGCTCAACTTTCGAGCTTCCAAAAGAATGAGTCCTTTAAAGTTCGTGGGATGATCAAAGGGCAACGTATTGTTGCTCTAATTGACACTAGTGCAACACATAACTTCATAGACGAAGTTGTGGTGGCAAAGAAAGGATTGCAAACAGAAGACTTTGAAGGGTTCAGAGTTATGGTTGCGGATGGGTTTCACATCTCATGCACCAAGAGGATTCCGAACATGTCAATGCAATTGGGCAATTACGAAGTCAAGGATGACTTCTATGTGGTCAATATTGGAGATACGGATGCTGTCCTTGGCATTCAATGGCTGCGATCTCTCGGAGATATCTCTCTAAATCTGCAAACTATGGAGTTGAAGTTTCAATCCGATGGGAAGAAGGTGGTGTTGAGAGGAATGTCAAATGGTGGCCCTCGGATTGTATCATTCAAGAGGATGGCGAAGTTGATACGTCATGATCAAGTGGAGTGGGCTGCTGAGTGCATGATTCTTCCAGCGAGTCCAGCTGAAACTAAAGTAGAGCATCCTCCTGATATCAAATCTTTACTCACCAAAAAGAGTAAAGTGTTTGCTGATTTACCTCCTGGACCTCCTCCTGATCGAGGTTCAAAACACATCATAGAGCTCAAGGAAGGAGCTAAACCGGTGATCACAACTCCATATCGGTGTCCGAAGAGGCAAAAGGATGAGATCGAGAAGAATATCCGAGAACTTTTGGAGATGGGTTTCATACGCCCAAGCAAGAGCCCCTTTGCATCTGCAGTGGTTCTTGTGAAAAAGCAGGATGGTACCATGCGCATGTGCGTGGACTATCGTGCTTTGAACCAAAGCACCATCAAGAATAGATACCCCATTCCCAGAATAGATGAGCTCATTGATGAGCTACATGGGGCTAAGTTCTTTTTGAAGATTGATCTGAGGTCGGGTTACCATCAAATACGAATGAGGGGGTCAGATGTGGAAAAAACAGCTTTCAGATGTCACTATGGCCATTTTGAATTCTTAGTCATGCCATTTGGGTTGACTAACGCTCCGGCAACCTTTCAGTCTTGCATGAACCGTGTCTTCCAGAATCAGTTACGAAGGTTTGTGCTGATATTTTTTGATGACATTCTGATCTACAGCAAGACGTGGGAGGATCACCTCAAGCACTTGGAGGAAGTGCTCAGTATCATGGAATCTGAGAGCTTGTTTGCTAAAGCTTCCAAATGTGAATTTGGAATGGTGGAGTTACTGTACCTTGGCCACATAATCAGTGCTGAGGGAGTAAAGGTGGATCCAGAGAAGATCAAAGCAGTGGTTGATTGGCCACCACCTGAAAGTTTGACTCAGTTGAAAGGTTTTTTGGGCCTTTGTGGTTTCTATCGGAGGTTTGTTAAGGGGTATTCTCAGAATGCGGCTCCCCTTACTGATCTCACCAAAAAGGGAGCCTTTGTTTGGTCAGAAAAGGCTCAAGTTGTTTTTGACAAATTTAAGAAGATCATGAGCTCGTGCCCAGTTTTGGCTATCCCTGATTTCTCCAAGCCATTTGAGCTGCAATGTGATGCATCGGGTGAAGGAGTTGGTGCTGTCCTGATGCAAGACAAACACCCTATTGTGTTGGAAAGCCGAAAATTAAGGGGTGTGGAAAGGTCATATTCAATTTATGACAAAGAAATGCTTGCCATTATGCATGCATTAGCCAAGTTCCGACAGTACTTGGTCGGGAATAAGTTCGTGGTTAAAACAGACCACAATAGCCTCAAGCATTTTATGCACCAGAAGGATTTAAATGAGAGGCAACAGAAATGGGTGAGTAAGCTTCAAGCTTACGACTTTGACATTGAATATGTCAAAGGGAAAAATAATGTCGTGGCCGATGCTCTCTCCAGAAGGCCTCATCTTAGCTCATTGTGTGAGCTTACTGCAGATTGGAGAGACATGTTGGTTGCTGATTATGCAAAAAATCAGTTTGCAACCAGCATTCTGGAAGGTACTTTCCATGATGAAAAGTACCAGGTGGTTGAGGGATTGATTCAGTATAAGGGAAGAATCTTTCTGGTGGCTGATTCTAAGCTCAAGAAGAAGATTCTTTTGAATTTTCATGACATTCCAGTTGCTGGTCACCAAGGGTTTTTCAAGACCTATAGGCAGATCCGAGAGAGGTTTTCTTGGAAAGGTTTGAAGAGGGAGGTTCAACGTTACATTCAGGAATGTCCTGTTTGTCAAGCAAATAAAAATGAGCACACATTGCCAGCCGGTCTGCTGCAACCACTTCCAATTCCCAATCAAAAATGGGAAAGCATTTCAATGGATTTCATCACTGGGTTGCCCAAGGCTCAAGGGAAGGATTGCATTTACGTGGTAGTTGACAGATTAACCAAGTTTGCTCATTTCTTTGCCATTACCAGCACTTTTTCTGCAGCCCAAGTTGCAGATTTGTTTTTTCGAGAAGTGTTTAGACTTCATGGTTTGCCAAAGAATATTGTAAGTGATAGGGACAGTAAGTTCCTAAGTACCTTTTGGCAGGAAGTTTTTAGAATGAGTGGTACTGTGCTCACCCCAAGCACGAGTTATCACCCCCAAACTGACGGGCAAACAAAGGTGGTAAACAAGTGGTTGGAAGGCTACTTGAGAAATTATGTGTCAAAACAACAGAAGGCTTGGGTTAAGTGGCTGCACATAGGCGAGTACTGTTACAATTCTACCTTCCATATGTCAATCAAAATGTCTCCCTTCTTGGCACTTTATGGGTATGAAGCACCCAGCTTTGCAGATTTGGTGTTTGGTGACAGCAAAGCACCATTAGCCAAGGATTTGTTGCAGCATAGTCAGGACATAATGAGATCCTTGAAGGATAATTTGCAGATTGCACAAAATCAGCAGAAGTTGTATGCTGATCAGAAGTGTGTAGAGCGTTCTTTTGAGGTTGGGGATATGGTCTATCTCCGCTTACAACCTTATAGACAGTCAACTCTCAAGAAGAGTGGAGCTGAGAAGCTCAAACCTCACTTCTATGGGCCATTTAGGGTCATCAGAAAGGTTGGGGCAGTAGCTTATGAATTAGAGCTACCTTCAGATAGCAAAGTGCATAACGTCTTCCACGTGTCTCGCCTCAAGAAGGCACTTGGACACAATGTAGTTGCTTCTTCACAGTTGCCACTGTTGGATGAAGAAGGACAATTGGTTCTAGTTCCCGAGGAGATACTTGATGTCAGAGAACGTTCCTTGAGGAATAGAACTATCAGAGAATATTTGGTAAAGTGGAAGAACCTGCCTATGGAGGATGCCACTTGGGAAAATGATGAAATATTGCAGCATCCTAGTTTGCGATTGCTTGAGGAGAAGCAATCTTGGGGAGGGCGGACTGTAATGTCCCTGTTTCAAGCCTGACATTTTCAGTGACCGTTAGCCTTTCTTTGGGAACCCGGAGGCTAGTCGGAAGTTAAAATTAGGGTTTCCTAATTTTGAGGAGATCATTGCTCGGAGATGATAGTTTTAATGGCGGATTCCTTCTGGGTTTTCAGAGGGCTTCGCAGTGGTATGTTCGTCTCAGCATTCAGAGTACTTTTTGGAATTTACTATTTTTAGTAAATTCTATTTTTGGCAGTTTCCAGATGTGCTCAGGATGGTTGACTCCCGGCTTCAGAATGATCAATTGACTTCTTCAGTTTTGGCTTCAGGGCACTGTCGGAGAAATAAGTTAAGTCATTTAAATTAAAAAAAAAGTCACGTTTTAATTATTATAATTAAACGTTGACCATGGGCTTAGACTTAATGACTTAATGTTGTGTTTAAAAGGTGGTTCCTTGAGGGGGGCGCCTTCATTATGAAATGATTTAATATTTCCCTAAGTCAAAGCAGGGTATGATGGGCGCCTTAATCAAAGTATGATGTTTTAATTAAAATATCATTTATTAAGCCTTGAGGAGAAAGTACGCCCAATCTTGAGGAGGGTGAAGTTTGACCTAAAAGCTGATTTTAGGGTTTTGCAAAGTCAATTGAAGGTTATAAAGAGGAGTCTTGGTGCATCATTGGGGTTATCTTGGAAAATACATCGTTATGCTGCCGGATTGATTCTGGATT
The DNA here is from genome assembly GCA_007258455.2 of Sequoia sempervirens. Lineage (NCBI taxonomy): Eukaryota > Viridiplantae > Streptophyta > Pinopsida > Cupressales > Cupressaceae > Sequoia > Sequoia sempervirens. Next base: position 134,259,892 of record VDFB02105785.1, on the reverse strand, counting down.
GCTTCGAGGGATGAAGACCTCCTAGTTTGGGCATCTCTTCTCGTTTGAAAGACAACGACTAGTGATGATTATTAGTCTACTTGTGAGTGCATCTTAGCTATTTCATTGTGTTCAGTTTTGCATTGGAAAATCTGTTTTGAGTATTTTAGTGTTTCAGCTTATTGCATTTTTATACACAGCAGATTGCATGTTTCACTCATATATTGGAAAATACAAAATTAGTCTTTCTGGGTATTAGCTCATTCCTTTTGTTTGTCGGAAGCCATCATATTCTCCAGTTTTCATATTTTATAGAGCTTGCATTATTTTTAAAAAGAAAATCGCCTTTTTCCTTGAGGCCGTACCTTTTAGAGTTCTTGGGATTTGTGCATTGTTATTTCATTGCGTTGGGAGTCGGGGTTAAGGTTCTAAATTGGGCGCATTCATCATATTGGTCTATTGCATCTTGGTTTGGGCCATTTGAGTGAGTTGTGAGGGAGCTACAAGTATTTGTATCTATTCACAGGCTGCTGTTTTTAACCAGCAATATACAGATTTGTGGAAACAGAAAAAACAGATTGTCATTTGTAAAAGTTGTAATGATTCTTATGGCTTATTGAATTCAGCCAAGAAGAGATTGTAATGTATTGCATGAATCATATATCCGGTTCTAACATCTTGACAGGCATATGATCTTATATTGTAAACTGACCAGTAGTACTGGCAGTCATTCTCCAGCTTGTTGCTTTGAATTGGTGTTGTTCAATTTTCATTTGAAGTTGTAATAGATAGATCTCCGCCCTATGGTCGCTACTATCCCACTCCGGGCTAGAAAGCACATTCTGGGTGTTGAGGGTTTTCAGTTTTCGGCAATTTCCTTCAAGCAGTAGATTTTGTGTTCAGCATTTTCTTTCAAGCAGTAGATCTTGTAATCACTCCGTCATATGGTCGCCCCTCACTCCGCATTGGATTGGGTAGCACATACTTGACGTGGAGTTCCTTTCTGCAAGTAGAGTAGAAGACCCTCTGACCAATGCTCATCCTCAGCGGTGCCATTCTGGTTAGAGTTGTTTCCTATACGTTTTGGTTTCCTCATCTAACCTTAACGGGTGCACTGTCGTAATTTGTTAATTGTAAAAATCGAAAAAATTGGCTCGGTATATTTCAGTGGTATCAGAGCCACGTATCCTGCCATCCTGTGAAATCAGCTTTCTATGAGTGACAGAGAACAGAGATATTTGGCAAGAGTATACAAGAGAGACACAGTTCAGACACAGTTGTATCAAGCCCCAGAAGGTCAAACCGCTTCAGAGATTTTGAGGGCTAATTGGGAGCCTTCACAAGAAACAGAAATGGGGGATAATGAAAGAAGTTCTGGCAACAGAGGTGACAGTGGGAAAGGTATAGACAATTCAGCCAATCTAGGTCAAGGACTTGATAAGAAGATGGATGCTTTGTTGGATATGTTCTCTCTCATGTTAGGGAGATTGGGCCCGAATACCCCACAAAACAATACAGTGCATGTCGGTGAGCATAGTGCTAATAACCAACACAATGGTCATGGTGCCCCACCTTCAGTTAGCAGAACCTACATTTCTGCTAGACCATTCAAACCCACGTTTTTGACACCAGCAATCCCACAGCCTGACCCCGAAGAAAATGTTTCATCCTTGGAGAGGGTGAGGATAGGCCGTACAGAGTATGACACCCTTCCCGATGAAGTAAAACTTGACATGTCTTTCAATGATTACATGGAGTATAGAAGGAAGGATAAAGGCCAAGGGAGAAATTATGATCAAAGAAGAACCCCAACACAAGGAGATTGGAATCAAGCTCTCAACAAGGTTACGCTTGCCCATTTTGATGGAAGCGATAATAATTCTGCTCGAGCCTGGTTACAAAAACTAGACAACTATTTGGCACTTAGGCCAATGGCTGAAGAAGAAGCGATTAGATTCGCTACGCTACACCTAGATGGGGTGGCGCATGCATGGTGGTACCATGGCCTAGTCACCTTAGGTCATGGGTCTATCACTAGCTACGATGAGTTCACCAATAGACTCATTGAGAGGTTCGAGAAGAAGGATCCAGAAGTGCATTTTAGGGAATTGGCACAGTTGAGACAATATGGCACTGTTGATGCCTACATAGTTGAGTTCCAAAGACTTTCGCTATGGTCACTGGAATCTGCCGTCCCGTCCTGCCCAAATCTTCCAACCCTTCCCGGCGGTAACAAAGCTAAACATGGAAGGGGTTCCTGTTCCAAACCGCTGAGAGGTCATTCCAAGCTTCCCACGCGGCAGTTTCTGCGCCCGCAGTCCCTGCCTGCACGGGAGTCCCAGGAGACGGCCCAGTCCTGGCGCGTCAGCCGTGCTGCGCCATCCCGACCATGTGTGCCTCCAAAGGGGGCTAAAATTCATCAAATTGAGTTCTATACAGCTGATGAAAGCAATTCTGATTTTTCTGATCAGCAAGCTGATTTTGAGGACAGCGATGAAGAAAATACTCCAGAAGAGTCTGAAGGTGAAAAAGAAAGTGGTGGTACATTGGCTCAGCTTTCGAGCTTCCAAAAGAATGAGTCCTTTAAAGTTCGTGGGATGATCAAAGGGCAACGTATTGTTGCTTTAATTGACACTGGTGCAACACATAACTTCATAGACTAAGTTGTGGTGGCAAAGAAAGGATTGCAAACAGAAGACTTTGAAGGGTTCAGAGTTATGGTTGCGGATGGGTTTCACATCTCATGCACCAAGAGGATTTCGAACATGTCAATGCAATTGGGCAATTACGAAGTCAAGGATGACTTCTATGTGGTCAATATTGGAGATACGGATGCTGTCTTTGGCATTCAATGGCTGCGATCTCTTGGAGAGATCTCTCTAAATCTGCAAACTATGGAGTTGAAGTTTCAATCCGATGGAAAGAAGGTGGTGTTGAGAGGAATGTCAAATGGTGGCCCTCGGATTGTGTCATTCAAGAGGATGGCGAAGTTGATGCGTCATGATCAAGTGGAGTGGGCTGTGGAGTGCATGATTCTTCCAGCTAGTCCAGCTGAAACGAAAATAGAGCATCCTCCAGATATTCAGTCTTTACTCACCAAAAAGAGTAAAGTGTTTGCTGATTTACCTCCTGGACCTCCTCCTGATCGAGGTTTAGAACACATCATAGAGCTCAAGGAAGGAGCTAAACCGGTGATCACAACTCCATATCGGTATCCGAAGAGGCAAAAGGATGAGATCGAGAAGAATATCCGAGAACTTTTGGAGACGGGTTTCATACGCCCAAGCAAGAGCCCCTTTGCATCTGCAGTGGTTCTTGTGAAAAAGAAGGATGGTACCATGCGCATGTGCGTGGACTATCGTGCTTTGAACCAAAGCACCATCAAGAATAGATACCCCATTCCCAGAATAGATGAGCTCATTGATGAGCTACATGGGGCTAAGTTATTTTCGAAGATTGATCTGAGGTCGGGTTACCATCAGATACGAATGAGGGGGTCAGATGTGGAAAAAACAGCTTTCAGATGTCACTATGGCCATTTTGAATTCTTAGTCATGCCGTTTGGGTTGACTAACGCTCCGGCAACCTTTCAATCTTGCATGAACCGTGTCTTCCAGAATCAGTTACGAAGGTTTGTGCTGATATTTTTTGATGACATTCTGATCTACAGCAAGACTTGGGAGGATCACCTCAAGCACTTGGAGGAAGTGCTTAGTATCATGGAATCTGAGAGCTTATTTGCTAAAGCTTCCAAATGTGAATTTGGAATGGTGGAGTTACTGTACCTTGGCCACATAATCAGTGCTGAGGGAGTAAAGGTGGATCCGGAAAAAATCAAAGCAGTGGTTGATTGGCCACCACCTGAAAGTTTGACTCAGTTGAAAGGTTTTTTGGGCCTTTGTGGTTTCTATCGGAGGTTTGTTAAGGGGTATTCTCAGAATGCGGCTCCCCTTACTGATCTCACCAAAAAGGGAGCCTTTGTTTGGTCAGAAAAGGCTCAAGTTGTTTTTGACAAATTTAAGAAGATCATGAGCTCGTGCCCAGTTTTGGCTATCCCTGATTTCTCCAAGCCATTCGAGCTGCAGTGTGATGCATCGGGTGAAGGAGTTGGTGCGGTCCTGATGCAAGACAAACACCCTATTGTGTTTGAAAGCCGAAAATTAAGGGGTGTGGAAAGGTCATATTCAATTTATGACAAAGAAATGCTTGCCATTATGCATGCATTAGCCAAGTTCCGACAGTACTTGGTGGGGAACAAATTCGTGGTTAAGACTGACCACAACAGCCTCAAGCATTTTATGCACCAAAAGGATCTAAATGAGAGGCAACAGAAATGGGTGAGTAAGCTGCAAGCTTACGACTTTGACATTGAATATGTCAAAGGGAAAAATAATATTGTGGCTGACGCACTGTCAAGGAGACCTCATCTTAGCTCATTGTGTGAGCTTACTGCAGATTGGAGAGACATGTTGCTTGCTGATTATGCAAAAAATCAGTTTGCAACCAGCATTCTGGAAGGTACTTTCCATGATGAAAAGTACCAGGTGGTTGAGGGATTGATTCAGTATAAGGGAAGAATCTTTCTGGTGGCTGATTCCAAGCTCAAGAAGAAGATTCTTCTGAATTTTCATGACATTCCAGTTGCTGGTCACCAAGGGTTTTTCAAGACCTATAGGCAGATCCGAGAAAGGTTTTCTTGGAAAGGTTTGAAGAGGGAGGTTCAACGTTACATTCAGGAATGTCCTGTTTGTCAAGCAAATAAAAATGAGCACACATTGCCAGCCGGTTTGTTGCAACCACTTCAAATTCCCAATCAAAAATGGGAAAGCATTTCAATGGATTTCATCACTGGGTTGCCCAAGGCTCAAGGGAAGGATTGCATTTACGTGGTAGTTGACAGATTAACCAAGTTTGCTCATTTCTTTGCCATTACCAGCACTTTTTCTGCAGCCCAAGTTGCAGATTTGTTTTTTCGAGAAGTGTTTAGACTTCATGGTTTGCCAAAGAATATTGTAAGTGATAGGGACAGTAACTTCCTAAGTACCTTTTGGCAGGAAGTTTTTAGAATGAGTGGTACTGTGCTCACCCCAAGCACGAGTTATCACCCCCAAACTGACGGGCAAACAGAGGTGGTAAACAAGTGGTTGGAAGGCTACTTGAGAAATTATGTGTCAGAACAACAGAAGGCTTGGGTTAAGTGGCTACACATAGGCGAGTACTGTTACAATTCTACCTTCCATATGTCAATCAAAATGTCTCCCTTCTTGGCACTTTATGGGTATGAAGCACCCAGCTTTGCAGATTTGGTGTTTGGTGACAGCAAAGCACCATTAGCCAAGGATTTGTTGCAGCATAGTCAGGACATAATGAGATCCTTGAAGGATAATTTGCAGATTGTACAAAATCAGCAGAAGTTGTATGCTGATCAGAAGCGTGTAGAGCGTTCTTTTGAGGTTGGGGATATGGTCTATCTCCGCTTACAACCTTATAGACAGTCAACTCTCAAGAAGAGTGGAGCTGAGAAGCTCAAACCTCACTTCTATGGGCCATTTAGGGTCATCAGAAAGGTTGGGGCAGTAGCTTATGAATTAGAGCTACCTTCAGATAGCAAAGTGCATAACGTCTTCCACGTGTCTCGCCTCAAGAAGGCACTTGGACACAATGTAGTTGCTTCTTCACAGTTGCCACCGTTGGATGAAGAAGGACAGTTGGTTCTAGTTCCCGAGGAGATACTTGATGTCAGAGAACGTTCCTTGAGGAATAGAACTATCAGAGAATATTTGGTAAAGTGGAAGAACCTGCCTATGGAGGATGCCACTTGGGAAAATGATGAAATATTGCAGCATCCTAGTTTGCGATTGCTTGAGGACAAGCAATCTTGGGGAGGGCGGACTGTAATGTCCCCAATTCAAGCCTGACTTTTTCAGTGACCGTTAGCCTTTCTTTGGGAACCCGGAGGCTAGTCGGAAGATAAAATTAGGGTTTCCTAATTTTGAGGAGATCATTGCTCGGAAATGATAGTTTTAATGGCGGATTCCTTCTGGGTTTTCAGAGGGCTTCGCAGCGGGTATGTCTGCCCCCAAAGATTCGAATTTTTGGAATTTACTATTTTTAGTAAATTCCCATTTTTGCCTAAAATGTGCTCAGATGGTTGGACTCCCGCTCGCACGATCACTGACTTCTTGGCTTCAGGTGAATCGCCGAGAAATAAGCACATTTAATTAAAAAAGTCACGCTTTTAATTATTATAATTAAACGCGATCTGCGGGCTTAGACTTAATGACTTTAATGTTGTGTTTAAAAGGTGGTCTTTGAGGGCTTCTTCATTATGAAATGATTTAATATTTCTAAGTCAAAGCAGTATGATGGGCTACTTTTAATCAAAGCATGATGTTTTAATTAAATTATCAATTCTTAATGCCTGGAAGAGAAAGTACGCCTTCTTGAGGAGATGAAGGATTTGACCTAAAAGAAGATTTTAGGGTTTCGTGAAGTCAAACGAAACTTATAAAAAGAGGGCTTGTGCATCAGTTTTGGTTATCTTGGAAATTACACCGTTATGCTGCCGGATTGATTCTGGATTGTTCGAGGGATGAAGACCTCCTAGTTTGGGCATCTCTTCTCGCTTGAAAGACAACGACTAGTGATGATTATTAGTCTACTTGTGAGTGCATCTTAGCTATTTCATTTGTGTTCAGTTTTGCATTGGAAAATCTGTTTTGAGTATTTTAGTGTTTCAGCTTATTGCATTTTTACACACAGCAGATTGCATGTTTCACTCATATATTGGAAAATACAAAAATAGTCTTTCTGGGTATTAGCTCATTCCTTTTGTTTGTCGGAAGCCATCATATTCTCCAGTTTTCATATTTTATAGTGCTTGCATCATTTTTAAAAAGAAAATCGCCTTTTTCCTTAAGGCCGTACCTTTTAGAATTCTTGGGATTTGTGCATTGTTATTTCATTGCGTTTGGAGTCGGGGTTAAGGTTCTAGATTGGGCGCATTCATCATATTAGTCTATTGCATCTTGGTTTGGGCCATTTGAGTGAGTTGTGAGGGAGCTACAAGTATTTGTATCTATTCACAGGCTGCTGTTTTTAACCAGCATTATACAGACTTGTAGAAGCAGAAAAAACAGATTGTCCTTTGTAAAAGTTGTAATGATTCTTATGGCTTATTGAGCTCAGTCAAGAAGAGATTGTAATGTATTGCATGAATCATATATACGGTTCTAACATCTTGACAGGCATATGATCTTATATTGTAAACTGACCAGTAGTACTGGCAGTCATTATCCAGCTGGTTGCTTGAATTGGTATTGTTCAATTTTCATTTGAAGTTGTAATAGATAGATCTCCGCCCTATGGTCGCTACTATCCCACTCCGGGCTAGAAAGCACATTCTGGGTGTTGAGGGTTTTCAGTTTTCGGCAATTTCCTTCAAGCAGTAGATTTTGTGTTCAGCATTTTCTTTCAAGCAGTAGATCTTGTAATCACTCCGTCATATGGTCGCCCCTCACTCCGCATTGGATTGGGTAGCACATACTTGACGTGGAGTTCCTTTCTGCGAGTAGAATAGAAGACCCTCTGACCAATGCTCATCCTCAGCGGTGCCATTCTGGTTAGAGTTGTTTCCTATACGTTTTGGTTTCCTCATCTAACCTTAACGGGTGCACTGTCGTAATTTGTTAATTGTAAAAATCGAAAAAATTGGCTCGGTATATTTCACATGCAGATCTTTGGTCTGTCGATCCCAGCAAACTAAAAGCTTCTTTTAGTATTCCACTGCTTCCACTCCCCATGATCTGCATAAACCAATGGAGAGGAGTTGTGTGGTATGTTAAAGGTGCAGGCATGTGGATCTCACAAGTTGACTGTTCATGCTGGTGCAGCAGAATTACTAACTGGGCAATAAAAATTGATTTTATTGTTGCAGGGGGTTTGACCGTGGATCAGTCTGGGCACCACCCATCAGTCTTCAACACAATCAGAAGAAGTTCTGTTAAAAGGTGTTTGGGCTCAAGATTTGAAGCCAAAAACCTCTCAACAGCAAGTTGGAGAGGCCCTCTTGTTAATGGATGACACACGACATGTGTATAAGCATATGACCCATGCTCTATTTGAAAATGTGTAAAAAGTGCATCAGAAAAAGAAAAATCATGTGTCAAAAATATAATCATAGGTAGCAAATTGTGTCAACGATGGTGGCTTCGTGTGCAAGTGCCATATGGAGTTGAGAATCAGAGAGAATCACATGTGGGAGAAGGGGTTATCAATGTCAAACAAGGTGGGGGGGAGAAATTGGGTGGCTCAAGGAAATGTTATAAGGTGATCAGGATGTATATGGAGAGGATTGAATTGGTTTTTGAGTGGGATTTGGTTGTGCAAACAAATAAGGCAGTGTTCGCTCTAAGGAGAGAGTCATTGAAGGATTGACGCTTGGACTTTCATGGAGTTATCATTGGCTGCAAATACTATACAGCCTACAAAATGTTGCCAAGGTTGCCATTCATGAATTGATAATTGACATCACATGGAGTTGGCAGTTTGAATCACAACAAAAGGGTTTTTAAAATGAGATCAATGCTGGTTCAGGTGCAAATAAGGGTTGAAGGAACATGGGGTTTAGGGCAAGCTAGCCTGGCTGTGTTTCTTGAAACTTGTGGGCAACAATGAGCTTGAGAAAATACTCATAGGTGTTGAGTTGTGCAGCCAAGGTTGCCTTCAAGGTTGGCAATTGTGTTGGAAACAAAGATACCACAGTTAGCAAAGTGGCTAAATAAAGTCGTTGAGGCAGAGGTTGGTGTGATGAATACTGAGAGGGCTGGATCACTGGTCTTGAAAGGTGAAGGGCAGGCTTAAGTCATTCAAATGACTGATCTAAGTCATTGAGAACTTGTGGAATAAAATCTCCCAAACACTACTTGTGCCCTATAAAACAAACTTTACTTTACAACAAAGGAAGCAAAAGAAACTGTAATAGAATATCAAACTTATCTTTTAAGCAAATGAACTTCCTACTACAACTTCAGAGGAGCTTAATTCAAGCATAACCATGCTCTACAAGGCTCATTGATTACCCATAGCTTGCCCTCCAATAATAACAGTTTGAAGGGAGGTGAGTGGGCATCTTAAGACAGTGTGAACACACTAGTTGCCAAAGGACTAGTGATGTGGCATGTGTGAGATGCATATAAGTTGCCAAATGAACAATGACTTGTCATGTGTGCTACTAAATGGAACCTGTGTTCATAGGTTATGTATTCTAGGTTGAGTTAAACTCACTTCAATCAAGTGTATCCAAGTTAAGCTTAATACACAGCATTGTCAATAGCTTCTTCTTGGATCAGCATCAACATCAGCATTTGTGTCTTCATTCATTCATTTATTTAATGAAGTAAATAATTTGTTGCTGAGGGAGGATAATCTATAGATTCTCCTTCACTTTCTTTCTTCCCAAGGTGGATTGTGTGTAAACCTAATTTTAAGCTCAACTCTACTGGCTTAACTCAATTTGGGTTTTGTAACCTAAGATTAGAGTAAGCACATCTGTTCAATATTGTCAGGTGTGCACATGATCAATTTGGTAGGTGTGCACATGATCAATTTGTTAGGCATGCACATGGTTATGTTTTTTGGTGTGCACATAAGTCACCGTTCATTTGGAAACCCATATTTGGATTTTGCACTTGGCAAGCCATGGTTCTTTTTGGCAACTTATACATTTTCACACTGTTCTAAGGTACCCACTTACCTCCTATTAGATTGTTATACATAGAGGGGAATGGACATGGGCATAGTGAGCATTATAGAGCATGGACAGGATTGAACAAGCTCCTCTTAGTTTGGAGTAAGAATTCTTTTTGGTGTAATAAAATAGTAACATAGTTTGATGTTTTAGTACGATTTCTTATGCTTCCTATGTCATGAATATGTATGAATCTGAGTCTATTTTATGGTACAGAATGTTGTTATTGGCACAGGGGGACTTGGGAATTTTTATAGATTCTGTGTGCTAAGTTCCATCAGACATCTCTAGCTTCTTTTAGGATGGTTTCCATACATTTATAATTGTGTTGCTCTCAATCATCACTTTTTCTTGTCTGAGTGGATAGACATTTTTTTCCCTTCCACTAGAACTGAAGCCTTAGCTTCTTTATTTGTTCCTCTCAGATTGGTATACATAGAAAGCAATGGACATGGGCATTGTGAGCATTATAGAGCATGGACAGGATTGAATCAAGTTCCTTTTGGTTTGGAGTAAGAATTATTTTTTGGTTTAATAATTAGTGACATAGTTTGATATTTTATTACAATTTCTATTGCTTCCTATGTCATGAATATCAGTATGTATGAATCCAAGTCTATTTTATGGTCTAGAATGTTGTTATTGGCACAGGGGGACTAGGGAGTTTTTATAGATTCTGCATGCTAAGTTCCATCAGACATCTCTGTCTTTTTTTAGGATGTTTTCCATACATTTATAATCTTGAGTTGCCCTCAACCATCACTTTTTCTTGTCTTAGTAGATAGACATTTTTTTCCCTTCCACTAGAGCCAAAGCCTTAGCTTCATTATTTGTTCCTCTCAGGTTGTTATATATCAAGGGCAATGGACATGGGCATAGTAAGCATTATAGAGCATGGGCAGCATTTAATCAAGCTCCTCTTAGTTTGGAGTAAGAGTTTTTCTTGGCTTAATAATAGTAACACAGTTTGATATTTTATTACAATTTCTGCTTCCTATGTCATAAATATGTATGAATCTGAGTCTATTTTATGGTATAGAATGTTATTGGCACAGGGGAACTTGGGAGTTTTTATATATTCTGCATGCTAAGTTCCATCAGACATCTCTAGCTTCTTTTAGGATATACATTTATAACTGTGAGTTGCCCTCAACTGTCACTTTGTCTTGTCTAAGTGGATAGACATTTTTCTCCATTCAACTAGAGCCAAAGCCTTAGCTTCATTATTTGTTCCTCTAAAGATTAGAATGAAGTATCCCAATTAGACAGCCCTTATCATTCCATAGCACACAACCTTCCGAGCACCCAATTTGCCTTTTGAGGCACTATCGAAGTTGAGATTGTAGATGTAGGGTTATGCGAGGTTTATTCAACTTGTTTTTGATTACTTTGTCAATGCTTGTCTTATTAATGTAGGATGGTTTCCTCCAATCTTGAATTCAAACTCATTGTTATTTGACTTGATGCCTATACTCCTACATTGAAGGTATCTGTTTTGAGATGTGAAAATGGTTAGGTTTGGAATAATCATATGACTTTCTTTGACTCCCTACACTTTCCATCAGCTCCATGCTTTGGCAGGTTGAGAGATCTGCATAGGTGGCAGCCTTCATAACTCCACTAGTTTTTCAGTTCTCTTTGTAAAAGTACAATGGTAGGGTGTGTGCAGGATTTGCTTGCCTCTTCTTCATTTTGATTATTAATTGCAAATCTTCCACATTGTAAATTCCGTACACCTCTATTAAAGGTGATAACTATTCCATTCTTTAGAGTGGGTTTAGCTGGATAATTACTCCTTAATAGTTCTCGCAAGGCCCTAAGCATAGTCAAACTCAATTTGCTCCTTCAAAATGTCTAGCAAGTTTATCAATATCAACTCTCTTTGGGTTATCCTTTTTTGCCTTATCAAAGAAGAGCAATTGACTATTTGAAATCTGTTGTAACCATATGAAAATTTCATATTTTGTCAACCTTATCAATTGAAAGCTTCATTTATCTACTCTTGATGTGTTCTGAAGTGATTACCTCCTATGCATCATTCTATTGGTTTTTCTTACCAACCCTCTCAAGATCATCAATTCAAATGCTTGAAGAGTCCAAAAATGCATTAGTGACAAGCTAGTTTATTGGGGTGTTGAAATCCTTCAATGTGCGCCAAAGCAAAAGATGGTGACCAGATGGTATATAGGCACATAAAGAAGATTGCAATCATGCCTCAACAAAGGAGTCAAAGCCTTTGAAAAAATTTACAGCTATGTATTGGCATGCACCAAAAAGCTTAGGCATGCCAATACAAAAGGTTAATATCATTCGTCATGAATAGTGGCATGCGCCTATACTCAACAAGTCTCTAAAAATTGAAAAATGAGCTTGGCTTAATGAAGGGGATACATTGGCGTGAGGAGTGAAAAAGAATAGAAAACACTTGCATAATGAAGGATGATTCAAAGGCAATGAGGAGGTGCATGGAAGAGATCATTGACATGCTATTCTAGGAGGGAAAATAAAAAGTTGTGTTTTCTAGTATATTGGTGTGTACTTGGCTAGTGGCACACACTTATTAGGCGGGATGTGACAATACAAAGAGATAGTTTTCTTTATTGAAATGCCTCTAGACTAGTGGCATGTGCCAAAGGTTGACAATGCACCAATACAAAGGCATAAAATAAAAAGAAATGCTGCTTTTGGCCTATGCCTCTAGTTGTCAATCCACCATTACAAAGGAATTTCAATGTGAGAGATAAACATGCCAGAGAGGGATAAGGAGTATGCTTTGCAAACATTCCAGTCCATTGGTGTGCATAGAAGTGTCAAAGCGTGTCAACGAAGAAGAGTCCACCTAGCATAAGGATTTTTGTTTTTGTATTGGCGTGTGCCTCAATGGTTGTGCGTGCCACATAACTCATTTGAGATTTATATATATATATATATATATATTTGTGGTACCCACCTAACAGTAAAAAAAATTCAAATTTTTTAGACTTTTGGTACATACCTATCCAATTGTGTGTGCCACTCTAAAGTGTTTTCAAAAACAAAAAGTCCTTGTAAAGGCATGTGCGGCTAGCAGCTGATACGCCAATACAAGGCATTTATTTTTTTTTTGTTTAACTAACTAATTAGTTCCTGGCCAACTCATGTTGGCGCCCATTTTGAAGGGGTGTATCGCTTAAAATAGCTTTTGATAATTATGAAAGGAGGCATGAGAATTTAGAACTGAAGTTGAAAAAAAAGAAAAAGAAAGAAATCTATTGATAGGAAAACACAGCACTAAAGTTATCTATTTAAGAAGTCTCTTACATTTCTTTTCTCCCATAGCAGAAGTAGAGATTTATTTTCCTACAGTAGGTATAACAGAATTTAACAACATAAACAACTTTCAAAGGCAGAATTTTTACAGAATTCCAAGATTCAAAGTCAGAAAATTATTTTTTTAGGCCTCAACGAGCACAAACAGCAGCTATAGGTGGATGTGTTTGAAGAAAAGTCATCATAACAGCAGCAAAAGAAAATAAAAATGGGACATCTCTCTTGAAATTCTTTCAATTTCTTACTCAAATTTGGAAAAGAGAGGTAACTTTTGCCTTAAATCAGCAAGACGCCAAAAGGAGTGTGAAGTGACAATTCTATATTCTCCAAAATGCATTATTTAGCACTCAATTTGGAGGTACCTTCAGTCCTTGCTCATGAATATTCTAAAGTGTGGGAAACTAACTTATGCCATGTTTCATCAAATGGATTCAATCTTGAAGAAAAGATCAACAAAGGAAGTAGAGTGGTGAAGAAATTAATGAATTGTGGCTTTGTTCAGGTGGGTTCATTTCCAATTGCAGTACAAAGCTTAGAATTTGTTTTGGCTTGTGTGAAGCACTATTATCATTAAAAGAGAAAGATAAAATCTATCGGTGGGCGCGTGCTATGCTGTCTTAAATTTGACAAAATCAAGCTTGCCTTATCCATACTTCCAAAAGTCACTTGAAGTAGATCTTGAGGAGTTTGAAAAGGCTTTGGACAAACACTTGGTGGAATGTCCAAATCAAGTAGCCAAGCGTAAACGGTTTTGCCAAAGAATTTGGGGTGAGGTGAATTTAGAGGAGTTTACAATCATGATCACTTTCTTAACTAAGTCACATGTCAAGAGGAAGCTTGTATTTCAAGTCGTGGATGTTCTACCTTATAAGCACCACATGCAATGGTAGCAAGCACTTTGACTAGGGTGCCTTGGTTAGTGATTGCTTGCATTAGTAGTTGACAGAGTTTGGAAAAACTCATAAGTTATGGATGACATCATACCTTGTGTATTTGATGGCTCATCATGGTACATTTAGGGGATTGAACATCGTTGGGTCATGCCAAAATACTTGCATATATAAGCAATTCCTACAATTGGAGTATTTTGAATACCTCAAGCATTATACAAGAGTGAATGATGCTTTTCTCATGCACTTAGTTTGGGAGATGGAAAATCAAATGCACATAAGGATTTTTGAAAAGACGAGAGTGGTCATATTTGACTAGTTGGTTCATGCAGTTCTCGACATTTACCTATATTTAGGTTTATGGATTCACATTTCATCCATACATGTTGTCGAGGTACTCAAGTGATGAGGTTATTTTCATGGAGTATCTTTGCCAAGTTTCTGACATATGCTTTCTTTTGAGAGGGAGGCATAAGCCTGGAGTTTGATTTCTGATCTAGTGGGAACCTACAAATGCAAAACAACAATGGATTCTAATTTCATAAACAAGGAAATGACTTGATTCAACCTCAAATTTCCTTATGAAAAGCACACTTATGACACAAAGGTCATCTGTGTCATCAAGGTTGGGAAACAAATTTATGCACATTCCAAGGATTGAAGATTATTGGGAAAATTGTGTAGATGAGTTTGAGTGCAGAGAAGGGATTTAGTTACTTAATAATTCGTCAAATTGTTAATTTTCTATTGGATGATGTAGAAGGCATTTCAAATGATGTATTATTGCCATAGTTCGTGAGAAATAAAATAGAGCAGCATCCTCTACCTCTAGTCAATTGGTCAAGCAAAGTGATGGTTTTGAATAAGAAAAGAGCCAATGCGGTTCTTAAGTGTAGTAGGTTCTTTTTGGGTTCCAAAATGACGAGGAAAACAATGACACCAAAGGAGAAGACCCTCATTACATAGCTTCTAGTAGAAACAACACTTCCACCTCTTTCAAAACTACTAATAAAGATAAAAGGGAATGAAAAATTACTAAGGAAACGAAGAAGATAAGGGTAGAGAGTGATCCTAAGGTAGGAGTTTTAAGGGAGATTCAAAAGAAGAGGATTGGCATCACTACACCTATCCAATATGAACAAGCAACATTGACCTATCACTTTGTTGTTGGTTGGAGAACTCTCTCGTAAGGGAGTTTGTTCTCTCTAGTGCAATTGGAGCCCAAGATATTGTCTCCAATATAAGATAAACCTTCACCCCTTGGTCCTCCAAAAATTGACGAAGTAGATGTTCAAGGAGTTCTTGCATGGGTGTGAGAGGTAGTTGGGAAAAGGAGGAAAAAACCTTTAGATCAAATTGATTTTGGCACTCTTGACAAAGTAGTTGGAGGACCAATTGTGAAGAAGCCCAAGCATCAACCTAGGATGACTAGAACGGCAAAGGGAAGTTTGATCTTTGAAACAATAGTTCCTCCTAAAAATAAGTCCCTTCAAGATATAGATCTAGCTGATTTTCAGATCAGCAGGATCAATTTGGGCCCAACTACTTGGCATGGGGATGTCAATATGTTGGAGGTCATCATAGTAAGTACAAAAGAAAGGGTGATTAAAGATGGAGAGGACAAGGCAGCCTTGAAAGCTATAGTGAAGCAGGCTAGGGAATATATTTCTCACTTGTAACCTTCCACCTTGGAGCTTACTTTGTTTATACCTTAGGTCCTAGCCTCTTGAAGAAAAAAGATAATTAGATCAACTAGTTATATATGGGAGGAATTTGAAAAATTGGCTCGAAGATATTTTTGATCGAGGTACAAAAGTGTTGGAGAAATTGTATCAATTGGTAGTAGATGTGAAGAAAGTCGTCTAGGGTATCAAAGGTATCGAGAAGTTTATGATAGAAATGCTTCCATTATATGAAGAAATTGTTGAGAAGTTGAAGAAGATAGAGGCACTAAGATTGAATAAGGAACACAAAGGCAAATTATTTACATGGACAGAGCAGTACTTCTTCCTCATGAGGATTTTAGATAAGGTTTCATCTACTCTTATTGTGTGGAAAAGAAAATTGTTCAAAGTTGAGAAACTTGTTTCAAGGTTTGTAGTACAAATTCCATGTAAATAAGCTGGTGATGAGGGAATCATTTGTGATTGGGATGAGGTTCAAGGTGAATTCCAATAGTTGGTGAAGGAAAAGTTTAGCATGGATCAGCAAGTAGATAGGATGCATGTTTTGGTGGTGATCATGGTCCATTTCCAGAAAGTAGGGAAAGATTTAAAGGACTTAAAGAAACTGGTTTCCGTAGCAGAGTTGAATTCTTCAAGCCCAGATTGTGCATATAGATTCAATGGCAGTGCATGGAACGTTAGAGAAGATCAATTCCTTCAAAGTTTATAGAAGATTTTAACACCGGGTAATTCTAGTGTAGAGGTTGGGTAGCCTTTTTAGCTATCCCTATTTTCAGTCTAGTATAGTAAATTTAGGGAAATCTGTTTTGCGAACTTCCTATTCTCAAGGAAAATCTATTCTTAGATTTCCTCTCATGCATTTAAAGACAAAACTTTGGTTAAATGTTTTTATTTGATTTTGTAATTAACTCAACTATCATTTTAGCTGATATGTTGCATGTGTTAGATTGATTTTTAGTGGCCAGGATTAATTTATAATAAAGTTTGCATTCATGCAAAGCTATTCCTGGGATAGAAGTAGCAGTTAATTTTTTTTGTTTTTGTTTTCATGCAATTCTTGTAAACAATATAAATAAGTGTCCTTTTGCATTTGGATGATCAATTGTAATTGTCAAGCTTGCTCATTGTTGAAATTGCTGTTCACTATTTCTTAATTGTTAATGTTTGAATCATTTTATGTTGAATACAATTTGATAGTTTTTGCAAACTTTGTATTGCAATTACTATCAAAAGAAGTATTACAACATTTCTTTTTTTGTTAATATTTGTGTATATGTGGCTCAAATATTGTCTAAACTTATGATTTTTGATCTTTGGATTTAACTAAAAATCATAAGGGTCCAAGTTATTTTAGTTTATTTTCTACAATAGAAAATAAACTATCTAGTGTAGATGTGTTGAAAATGCCTTTCGCTCTTGATTGAGAAAACAAAAAGATAGGCTTTAATCTAGTTTGTTTTAGCTTGCATACTTGAAAAGCCTTTAAAATCTCAAGTCAGAGGGAACTTCCCCTTCCAATTTGAAGAACAATTTACTGTACACACTATTCTATTTTGTGAATTAAAATGCTAACAAAATCAATGTTACGGGCTTGTTGAAACTAAAAATCATAAGGTTCACATACATAAAATCTCTTATCTAGTGTAGATGTGTTGGAAATGCCTTTCGCTCTTGATTGAGAAAACAAAAAGATAGGCTTTAATCTAGTTTGTTTTAGCTTGCATACTTGAAAAGCCTTTAAAATCTCAAGTCAGAGGGAGCTTCTCCATCCAATTTGAAGAACAATTTACTGTACACACTATTCTATTTTGTGAATTAAAATGCTTACAAAATCAATGTTACGGGCTCGTTGGATTTTGGCCCTAGATTTAGGTTTGGGTTGTATCGAATTTGGGTTCTGAAATGATCTTGTTACAAATTCAGCCAGGGGGTGTAAATGTCTTTGCAAGTGAATTCACTTTGAACTTGGAGGAATTACTAGGAACCCTCGTTGAGCCTGATTTCTTTTTGATGTTCTTTTAGTACTTTTTTTTTGCTTTTCTAATTGGGAAAGAAAAAAATAGGAGCCCTAACACTGCTTCTCAATGGCTAAAGAAGCTAGAGGAATAGGTCTTACCAAGTCTACATTCGACTAGAGGTGACAGGACAGTTTGACAAATGACAAGTGTAGAACATTGGGTGCTGGAAAAGGCCAAGGACACTAACACATAGATAGACATCTATGCCCTTTGGACACTAAGAAGGACATTAAGCAAGAGTTCTTTGTTAATGTTGGGGACTTGCAATTAAAAAAACTGTCAACATTTTTTGTTAATGTCGAGGGACCAAATACCTGATGTCAACCACAAACAAATGAGCATGAACAATACAAAGTTTTCTGTAGAGTTGGGAAAACTTTTACATTTTCTATATAGTCATGAAAACCTTTACGATACATGCAAAACATCGGCGAGGGATTTAAGAGAGGACTTCAAGTTTAAATGACCCAATCTTTAATATAATTGAACTTTATATTGTTCATGCTTGATATAAACCATCCTAATATATAATTAATTTAATTAAATAGCCTAATCTTTGATGTATAATAAATTATTCTAATCTATTCAATTTATAATCTTTAATCTATTTATAATTTTTATTCTATATATATAAAATTTAGACACGCTACGTTTTTTATAAGTCTATATATATATCGACTAATAAAAAATATAATGTCTCATATATATATATATATGTATATACATATGTATACATATACATATATACATATGTATACATATACGTATATACATAGATATATGTACGTATATATATATTATATATATATATCTATATACATATATTTATATGTGTGCGTGTATTTATATATATATTTATGATTTTTATATGTTTTTGTATAGATGAACCCAAAGGAAACCAAACCCCCAATTTCTTTTTTAACGAGTCCGTGAACTGAATCCCCAAACTTGAACTTGAACCAGTACTAAGATCAGTAACTTTATTTGATATATATGCATATATCTATGTGTATATACATATATATGCATATATATGTGTATATATAATATATACATATGCATATGCATATATATGTGTATATACATATATATGCATATATTTGTGTATATATAATATATACATATGCATATGTATACATATATACGTATGCATATGTATACATATATGAACCCAAAGGAAACCAAAACCCCAATATTTTTTTTAACGAATCCCATGAACTGAACCTCCAAACCTGAACTTGAACCAGTACTGAGATCAGTAACTTTATTTGATATATATATATATATTATTTATATATATATTTATGATTTTTATATGTTTTTGTATAGATGAACCCAAAGGAAACCAAACCCCCAATTTTTTTTTAAACGAATCCATGAACTGAACCCCCAAACCTGAACTTGAACCAGTACTGAGATCAGTAACTTTATTTGATATGCCTCATGAGAATTTCTTCTTTTTATGTTTGTTGATTTGATTGGGATCTAGCCTGCCAGATCTTAACCTCTTATGCTTGATCCTTTTTAGAGCTGATATGTGTTGCACAGTTTCTATAACAAGTGATATAATGTTCAATAGGGCCTATGTGGATTGTTTGGAGTAAAATGCTATACTTGTTAATGCACTTTTGTACACATCTGATTTTATCCATGTTTTTGCAGTGGTAGCCTGTTGTCAACCTATGGCAATTTTGTTGACCTTGATTTTATTGGGATCTAAGTTGCGAGACTGAAAAATATTAGTTTATAAACATTTTCTTTTATCCAATGCTGTGTGTCATTTATGCAATATCTTTCTTTTATGAATTTATTATTTTATATTCAGTTTACATTTCCATCATGGTATAGGAACAGGCTAAATTTTGATACTAATAGAGTTGTGTGTGAAGATATTAAAAAAGAAGAGAAATTATTTACATTAAAGTTGACTTCATTCATTCTTGATGATAAAAAGGATGAGTGAGATGAGGAACTTACATTTTCATTAATGGCTTAAGACATTGTTAGAAAGCAGTAGGTGGCAAAATATGTCTACTATTGGTCTCAAATAATCAATTTCAATAGAGCATTCTTATGTGGCTTGAATTTGATCTTTGGATATTTTTTTCAGTTTCCTGAGATGAAGATTTTGAATTAGTAGAAAACTATGTGTGGTTGAATAATTCAAAATCAGAACTCTGAAATGAAGACTTGTAATAAGCAAAGAGAATATATATAGTTAATCATGTAGAAACAAAAATGAAGTATAGAAGTAACCTAGGTAAGATGGGATGCCGTTTACATCCATTAGGAATTATTCTCAACAAACTTTTATGTATGATTCTCTATATTTCTTCTGGGCTGCTACTTCATATTTTACCTTTTGTCTATGTTTTTCTTCAAGCATTATCTGTCTCTTTATGGTAAATCTATTTGAAGAAATGATGTGTTTGCTTATGGATTGCCTGATTGGCTGGTCTACAACAGGGGAAAGATTATCTTCATCATTTCAAGCTAGTACTTGTGGATCTTTTCAATTTGGAACTTCAGAGGCTAATATTTCCAATTTTGCTGTTCGAAAAGCAATATGCTCAAGGTAATCATGAATTATGGGGGCCTGGGGAAATGTTACTTAGCTGCACCATTAAGCATTTTCCTAGCTTTACATAGCATAATATCATTCAATAGAAGCATATGGGTTGCATCAACTCATACCTTTGTCAATATAAATTAAAAACATCAAATTATGAATTGGTTTATTTCATTATTGTTTTATTTTGGAAGAAGTAATTATTTATTGATTGGGAAGATTCTAAAAATTTACAGAGAAAGGTGGTTTGGAGGCAACTCTAGTGCACTTTATTATATTTATGTTTTATTTAGTTAAATGAAAAAAGAACAATGTAACTATATTAGCTTTAATATAGCCTTTTTTTATTGGCTCAGAAAAATAAAATAAGTTATATTACTTTATAGACCATGATAACTAGATTCTGCACTTAGAAAATTAAATTCTAAACACTAGGAAATCAAGCTTGATGACTCCTATCACACATCACACTGAAAAGAAAACAACGAATACACAGTATTGAACTCTTAAATCTGCAACTGTCTACTCAGTAAATCTGTGAAGAAATACACTACACTAGCTTAAATCTGGAATTATGTTATTACATTCACAGCACTGTCTTTCTTTTATAGATGAAGGTGGCTGAAAAAAAGCAAAAGAAAATTCTAAACTTAGACTTTTAAGTCTGAAACAACATTCATGCAAAGTGTGCGTGCACCCTCTTCTACATGCAAGGCATGCATGCATCTTCTTTGTAATAACACTTCGTGCCCTTGTTTTCAATGCCGATTTTTTTGTTTTGTGTATTTGTTGTTTTATAAAGGTTTTTCTGTTTTTTTTTGTGTTTTGTAATGCTGATATAAAAATCTAGAAATGCATAACATAAAGAAATATAGACCACTATGATAATAGATCCTCCAATATATGTTTATTTGATCAATATTCAATAGAGCAAGGCAAATACAAGCATAGCCGAAATAAATAAATGACATGCAATTGCTGTTCTTCACTTTCAGCCAAAAAAACAAATCATAAACAGGTTCAGATCTCCTTTGAATGGCTGCCTTTTTGATCACCGAATGTATGGCTGCAATCCCTATGCCTGGGTGCCCCCTTTTGTGATTTTTGTTTATTTTTTTGAAACTTCGAGAACCAAAATCACCCCTCTTCATGAGGCCGACCCCTGCTGCAATAAAAAGCTGAGAAATACTCAGCCATACTTCTCTCTTAAATCTGATCTTTATTATAATAAAGCAATCTGCAATCACCTACTTTCAAACTTGAGAATCTCTGACACAAAAATCAAAACCCTTGGTCTCTCTGATCTGCTCAATAGAACATCTGAATGATGCCCTCCAGAATACCAAATTCGACAGATATTGCATTGTTTCAAATGGCTGCAAACACTGAAGAAGTATCGTTCTCCAATGGCACGAAGATTGAAAACCCTTGGCCTCCACTCTCAGACAAAACTTCATCAACAACAATCATAACCCAATACCTCCAAAATAACTCCCAAATAAAATATATAGACCTTCATGAGAAATTCGAATTTCTCCAAAAAAGCAATTTAATAATATTAAAATATCATTTATTTGCATCTTTTAATATTTCCTTCGACTTAGGAGTTGGCGCTAAAAATTAATTCATTTATTTGGCCCCCTTTTAATGATGTTTTGACCCTCAAGTTATAACATTAAAATATAACCTTTTAATTAATTAATGTTATTTGGGCCAAATAACATTAATAACTTCTTAAATTCATCATTTCTCAACACGCCATCTGAACTGGGGACTCATCTGATAATTCTCCATCCGATCACATGCCTTACTAAAAATAGTAAGGATCCCATTCTGTCCTTGTTTGAATGAAATCCAAAGTTGATCCACACTGACACTGGAGGGATACCATCCTCAGAAGACCCCCTAATCCTCTTCATTAGCCTACAAGGGTCATGATGATAGGCTAATCTACTGAATATGGATGTCTCACTTTGGACGGGACATTACATTCTCCTACATGCAGTACTCATTAAATTTTAAAAGAAATACCCTGCATTAGCTCAAAACTGGAACTATTTAATTACACTCAACCCCCTGCCTTTCTTTTATAGATGAAGTTTGCAAAAAAAAATTAGCAAAAGAAAATTCTAAACTTCGACTTTAAGTTGGGCATGTGCACCTTCTTCTAGATCATATTCAACAGTTAATTCACTGCTAAAATAGAACCTTCTCATGCAAGCTGCCTAGTCTAAAAACAAAACAGAATCAGTGCCTTCTGAACTTGGAACAGCACTTTTAAAGGAGGATGGCAAATGCACCTCAAGCATGCATGTGCCTTTATCACAAGGATGCCTACTGAAGGCTGTTGTGCCTTCACACAAGCATCACACTGTTGCACAGAAACCAAGGTGAACTCTGATATCACTTCTGCATTGTGCTGATGCTGCTCTTGACTGTGCTTTCAACCCATCTGCACACAGACCAAGGCTGCTGCCGGGTATGCTTCTCTGGGGAAACTGCAGTGTACTGCTGTGCTGCTGAAGGAAAAATACCTTCAGAGCAACATGGATTAAACTCTAACATAAGGTGGGTATGGCTGCACAAAATTTTGGAGATCTCCAGGACTTTGCATTTTTGATACATATTAACATAAAATGCCATTTATTAATTGAATTGCATCACTATTTAAAAAACTGCAAAATGATAAACCAACTGAAAGTCTGAAACTATACAAGATATACAGAAGACTGCCAGAACCCAAAAACTGGGTTTAACAAGCAGTTTTAACATTTTGCAACTCCTTTTCTAGTTCTTCCTTCCAGGAAATTTGAAGGTAATGTGGTTCAATTAGGCGATCTGTATTTGTTCAGGATATTGTCTAAATCTTCAACTTCAAATTTGAACTAGAAGATGCTAAAGACATAAACATTTCCCATCTTTCTTTCAATGTGTTAATAAAATGCTGCATATTCATAAGAACCACCAAAAGAGTTTATTTCCAGATTTCATCTGAGTCACACGGAAATACTTTGTGTATTCTTCCTCTTTCTCAATGAGCCTGGGTCTTCTCCTGTCTTTTGAATTGTAGTTTTGATGCGTGGAACTCTTTTCCTAAGTTGCCATTTCTTGTATATTGCCTTCCTTGTTGGTTTTTGTCAGTTGTGCAAGGTGTATTTTGCCTCCAACCTATTTGTTTTACTCTTATACATGAGGCCTAACATGCTGTTTAGGGTCCTAACACTCTAGAAAGCCTGTTCCTTGCATCTTCATTTTATTTTCTATTGCTTTGAGCTTTCAGTGAAGCAAGCTGATGAAATCCTTAGTCAGAAGTCATGGTGTACAGTTTAGACATGAAGAATTTGCTCAAAGGAAGGACTGATGTAGTGCTTGTTTGAGAGAGGCAGTTGAAAGTCAGTATCGTGAGGATTGACAACTTGTACCTTCTCTTCTAATTGTGATAGCTGGCACAATTTATCACTGGTGACACTATGACATCAATGCTTTGGCAAATTGGAAGATTTAGGAGAAAAGAGTTGTACCTGATGACCATTATGAGGTACATAGTCATATCTGATAGGTTATATAACTGCAGCTAGATTCTGTCTCTCACCTATAAATATTGTTGGGCCTGATATCCTTGTGTAGATCTTTATGTTTTGCTTTGATTTTGTTGGTGAAATGCTTTTATGGTGGTATAAAATGGTGCTAGGTGCTCTACTAAAACATTAACTTTGTCTTGCTCATTAGCAATTTTGAAGGACTGGGGATGACATTTGGGAGTTTAAATGGTGCAAGGGTGTAAAACCTTACTTAAAGGTGGGTGGCTTAGGGAACACGACACACTCTATATTGAGGAGATCCTTGTTCTTCCACCTGTGTTTGATGATATATGTGTTTAAGGCATGCACATAGCCAAGAGTCCAATCAACGATGGAACTCCAACAAACAATTTGAGGGAAAAGCTGTAGAGAAGTGTAATTGATAGTGTCTTTTATCTTCCACAATGGTTTGTGGAGTGCTTGGGAATTTTGGATTCCCAGTCTGAAATAAATGTAAGGATCAACTTATTATATGTACAATTGTTCTGGAAAATTAACAGTTGGGTGGCTTAGGGAACATGACACACTCTATATTCAGGAGATCCTTGTTCCTCTGCCTGTGTTTGATGATATATATGTTTAAGGCATGCACCAAGCCGAGGGTCCAATTAACGATGGAACTCCAATAAACAATTTGAGGGAAAATCTGTAGAGAAGTGTAATTGATAGCTTCTTTTATCTTCCACAATGGTTTGCGAAGTGGCTGGGGATCTGTAATTCCCAGTCTGAAATAAATGTAAGGATCAACTTATTATATGTTCAATTGTTCTGGAAAAATAACTCATAACTCCAGTACTCAGGAGTATCAATGGTTCTGCTATAGGGATTGACGATCTCCTGTTTTGGAGAATGACGCCATGACGAATATATGTCCATGGTGTAATACATAGAGATAGATTCTCATAGTTGACAACTGAGAAAAGGTTGATACAAGCCAGGTTTTCAGTTGGAAGGCTTCAACTAGCTGCATAAACAGCACCAATCTTCAAAATTTGTTTCTCAAATGGTTGGTCAAGAGAAATACTAAAGAAGTGTTATAGGGTCTTGTGGACTCCACAAATTCCTCATAAGAGAAGGAATGCGCTTCTTTTAGCAAGTCCTTGAGCAGCATTAACTGGTGCACAACTAATTGAGCATGTACAAGACCTGACCGTAAGGGTTATGATAAAAAAAGGTTACCTGGTTGACAATGGTCAGCTATTGCAAAGCTTTATGAAGGGGTCTGGGCTGTGGATTTGAAGGAGAATTTTTTTTCTAATCCTCAGTGCACATAGAAGGGGACAATTGATGAGGTTCACTACTTTTTTGTTATGTCCTTTCTCATACTTGACTACAAGATGAAACTGCTGCAAATAAGATACATGATAACATTCTTGAGTCAGGAATAAGGAATTGCAGCACTTTGTGATCTGTGTGACGGAATTGATTGTTATTTTCCAAGAAGGAAGACCCTCTTCTGCTTCAGTGTTTGAAGTTCTAAATCAGGGTGCAGAATTCTGTCATAGAGTCAACAAGTTTCATTGCGAATCTTAATCATCCTGAGGATGTCCTCCTTGCTTAAAATGGTCCCTGTGGAAAATTGAGGGTCATCCATTTTTTCTCTAATACTAAAAAGGATTTCGTATGTCAGGGACTGCAAGTACATTTACAAAGAAAAGAGTATATTTAAGGCATTGGAAAGCATTTCTTGCACAGTCCTTTAGAATATGTTCATCTTCTACTCTTAAGTGTTTGAAGTTGAATATAAGGAAATTCCATTAAATTCTAAAAATCTTCAATCAATTGACAATTATCAAGAATGTTTTAAAACAACTAAAGCAAGGCTGCAACCATAAAATATTACTTCGGTTTTCTAGCTGCATCCTACAAAAATTTGGGTACTACTGCATGTATTGACCTCTTTACATCATATCAAATGACTTTGATCTTCTAGGTGCTCTGCTGTACTTTTTGTTTCCTTACGCAAGTATATTATTTTACATCATAAATTAAGTACAATAGATGGCATGTTCTTTGCCACATTATTGGCAGGTTGTTTAACATGATTCAAATTAAGAAAGGTATATTAGTCAATACCTTTGAACTCCAAATTTCTCTTCTCAATTTTTTCCTTCCATCAAGCAGCTTAATCTTTGCACATTAAGCTTTATTTCCTTAGGCTTACTATTATTTTTGAATCCGCTTATAATTTTTCCTAAAGCATATTCTTATGCAGACTTTTATGCCTCTTACAAGGTTCTCCAACTCTGCTTGATTAAAAAAGTATTCAATACTAAATCTTCTTTGAAAAGCTTAATTAAATTACAGGCAAAATGTCTGATTATCCCTCCACAATTTGACCTTCATGGGTTGCTTCTGGAGGTAAGCTCTTAGCTTTAATCAAATGGAGATGGCATATTCATTCCTGAAGTAGACTATGAAGCCACTGTATAGAAATACTTATTGAGAAATTTCGCATCTGAAAGTTTTGATGCTCTATCATACAAGAAATACAAACATGACTCTATAAGCCAATCATTGTAAACAACTAGAACGTGAGTTTATTATTGACCACAAGTGTTGGAGCAGCCAATTTGCACTGGGTCCTAGTCTCCCCATTCTTTTCCAAATCAAACTACTCTGCATTGGCCACAGGTTTTGTGTACTTTCTAAATACTTACCTGCTGCAGTGGCAGTCGTTATGAACTCTGACCATGGATTCCTAAGATTCACCTATCATTAATTTTGAACAAAGGTGGGATTTTGTTGTATGCACTTCTCTTTGCTTGCATTTTTCAATTCATGGACAATTCTGTTCACGATTTATGTGTCATTTTCCTACATTTAATTATATCCAGTTGTTGATTTAGCTTGATTGACTCTTTTTAATCTGTATTGCAACTGTAGTTTATAATTAGATAGATCATTTTTAAAAAGATGATTCTTTACTTCAAGTTTTCATAGGGAATTGTCAGCAGTTCCATGCCTGATCTTGATTGTTGAAATTAATGTACTGAACCCTTAAAAGCTCACCTGGTCTTGAACACCAAAACTGCTTTGAAAAATCCTTTCCCATGGACATTTGCCCAGGAAACTTCCAGAAACATGACCGTTTGGATTTAACATGAGCTGTAGACAGTATGCCATTATCATCTCAACTATGAACCTTTTTCCAATGTCAGGATGGATAATGGACTAAGCAAATTTTGCTTTCCCTGGGTCAGTGTATCCTGTTAAAAGCCTTGGAAACTTCTTAAATACAAGGAATGATGAATTCTTTGAATGTGGATTTAAGATACTTTTTTGATCTGTAATGAACATCTTCTCCTGCCCCCAGATGGCAGTATTCCTTGGTGGTATGAGTGTTTTTTGAAGCATTTGAAAACATAAAAGCCTAATCCTTCCATAGTGACACTTCTGTGCTGATAGTCAGTTTGGGCGTGCACATTGTTTTTAATGTTGTCACAAGATACTCTTGATTTTTTCAAGAATTATTTTCTTTTTCATAGATGTTTAATCAGTCCCAGTCAAAGGATTGATCATAAAGAGGCAAGGCAGTGTTTTTGGTTGAGAAATTGGATTATATTGTGGTATATAATAAGCATAATATTACATACCTCAATTTTTCCTTTGCCCTGATGATTTATTTGTGAGATTCTTTCAAGTTATGTAGTTTTCTTCTAAGTTCTAACAATAAGATTATTTCATAATGTAGTTCTCTTATAATAATGAGATTCTTTCATGTTTGTATATTATTCTTACATGCATGCTGATATATATTTTCATAGATGCCATATTTCTCTGTACTTTGGCATTTGCACATTGATTAGATCTTTGAGATTATGTATGTACTTATATGTAATCTGATGTATTCTTCATATATGTCACATATTCTGCCCTTTGGAGTCCATTTACATGTTTGCTTAACATAGTTTTCTGAGAATGACTTGAATTGCATTGAGTGTTTTTCCTGTATTTATCTTCATTTTAATGGTAAAAGTTAAAAATATATCAACAGAGGCTGGATAAAAGCAGTGACTGGTATTAGAAGGAATTACAGCAAACAGCAACATTGTAAATAGTGACCGACTTACTAGTCCTTTTCCTCAATCTCTATGCTTGTTCCCAGTTTTGCTTGTCTATTTTGAACAGCTGTGTATTGGTTTTTCAAAGTGCTTGGATTCAATTACACTAATAATATTGTGTTTCTATTCATTATTGTTCAATAATGCATAATGCAAATTTATAGGACTTACATTTGTAATGAGCCAACCCAATTTTTTTCCTATTTTGTTTTTTCAATTTCAAATGATCAAACCAATCAACAAGCACCCGTTAGGGTTAGCCCAAAACTAAAACTCTGCTTGAAAGAAACTCAATGCCAAGAATGTGCTTCCAAACCCAAGGTGGGCAAGGAGCTACCATATGGCAGAGAAACTAATAGAATGAAATTGCTGAGCAAAAAGTAACTCTAACCAAGAATGGCGCCCTAAGACCCGATGTGGGAGGAGGGGCGAGCATATGGTCAGAGGATCCCTATGAGCTAGCTGAACAGGAAAGTAACTCTAACCAAGAGTGTGCCTTAAGACCCGTTATGGGAGGAGGGGCTAGCACATGGTTAGAGGATCCATGAATTTGGTGACAGCTCAGCCGATCAGCAATTTGATGTACAATGCAATTTCAGAAAGTAAATAGGCGGCAAGCCAGCCTCTTCCACTTATGCAACGGGTAGTACAAGAAAGTAAGTAAGAAAAGAAGTGAGAATGCTGACAGTACTACTGTTCAGCTTACAATGAGATAGAATGCCTGCTAAGAGCACAAGATTAGGAATTCTTCAATGCTGCAATAATGCTTGACAACTTTTCAATGCTCCCCAGACCCTTGGACTCAATTTCTCACTCTACTAATGAATTCCCACAATCTGATATAATTGATTATTGACAGGAAATGTACAGACCAGCAATCTAACAACTCACTCAAATGCTCACAACTCACTTAACACTCACCCAAAATGCATGGAACAAAGTGCACAAGACCCTAGGAAGGATGGCGCCCCTATTCCAATGATAAAAACCCAACTCTCAGCCCTTAATCTTTTCTTGCACAACTCCCAATGCAGCTTGAAATGGTACGGCCCTCAAGGAGGGCGACATGCTTCTTAAAATTTCAAATCTTGTCAATAAAATCTGCAAATAATCACAAAGGGTCGCCCCTAGCAACAACACACATTGATGCAATACCCATAATGCAAATGTTTTTATTTTTGAATTTATGAATGAAACTTACGATCAGCTACTCAAACCAGCAACTCCAAAACTTGATTAGAATGCAAGAAAACTGAACTACATGATGCTAGAAAACTCAAATACAATGCTAAACAACCCAACTACAATCTATCTCCCAACTAGTTGCTATCTTTCAAGCAAGAAGTTGAGCCAAGTGCTAGGAGGTATGCTTTCCTTGAAGCTTTGCCTGAAAACAATCCAACAACATAACGGTATGGTAGACAAGAGATGATGAAATGAAGAGCAGAGGTATCCCTTTTATAAACTTGAGAGGAATCTTCTAGAAGCTTCATGATGGGCGCCCATTTTCAAATTTGAAACTGTCATCATTTCCCTCCAAAAGTGGCGTCCCGTTTTCATAAGGCAAACATTTTAACTTTTATTTAAAATTAATCTTTTCTCTCCAAGTAGGAATCCCACTTCTCCAACATTATAATTTGGCCTTAGAAATAATATATTATCTCTTGATGAGACAACCACCCTTGAAGTCCCCCTTTTAAAAAAACTTAAAGTGATAAAGCTAGGCCAAGGGGTTATAACATCAAAATATAACATTATTTAAATTAAATTAACTTATCTCACCAAAAAATGCATCCAAAGGCCAAAAATCACAATACCAACTGAACTGGCTGAAGAAGAGAGCCAACTGCACTGAAGCCAACAAGATCACTGCCATAAATGGAATTTACTAAAAATAGCAAATTCCTAAAGTTGCTCGGATTACCATGCATGTCATACCATTGCGAAGCTCTCTGAAAACCCATAAAGAATCTGCAATCCAAACTCCAAACTTCATGCAACAACCCCCTTCAAAAATAGGAAACCCTAATGTTCGCCCTCCGAGTAGCCTACGGGTCTCCAGAATAGGCCAATGGTCAATTGAACTGATCATTGTTGAGAAGGGGACATTACAACATCTCCTATATTATAGGAGAGCTCCTATAAACTCTCATTTACATAGACATTAATGGGATAAATAATTCCTAACAAACCATAACAAATACAAACAAACCCAACAAATAATGATTTTATGTATCCTAAAGACATATGAATGATGTAATATTCCTAACACCCCTTTTTATGTAATGTCCCCATTTTTCGTGAGCATCAGAGTTCATAAGGATTAGCCTATCATTTGACCCTCGTAGGCTAACAATTATAGATAGAGGGTCTCGTGTGGCAGTTACTCAGTGATTAGAGACATTACTCTTCAGCTGGATTCAGGTTTTGGCCTTTGCACAGGTTATTTGACTCAGATTGGCATACTTACTATTTATAGTAAGTTATTATTTTGGGAGAGTCAGGGTTCCTATTAATAGAAACACCCCTGAGCAGAGCATATTGGCAGTGTCGACCTTGATTGGGCCTTTGCAGTTGTTTCTAGACTCAGTTTCACATACTTACTATTTATAGTAAGTCACTGTTCAGGGTTTCTATTTTTAGACGGGCATCCAATCACATGGAGAACAGGGAGAGTCGACTCCTGGCTTAGACGGCTTAGCAATCAGACAAGTACATCAAGAGATATTAAAGTTTAAGTGACTTAAGTGATTTATTTAATATTTTAATATTATTATAAAGTTATAAAGTAACTTTAATATAATGAAGTGCGTTAAGTGAATAATTTAATGTGGGAATAAATCTTTTATCCCACATTGGCCAGGAAGGTGTTTGAGCTCTCCTAAGGAAAGAATAAAAAGAGAGGTAAGAGCTCATTCTCAGCATCCAGTTGATGAATATTATTTTGATTGATTTTTATTGTGGAGCCTAGGGCTTTCGCAGTTTTCTTCTTTGATCATAGGAAACGAAAACTTCCTATTGATAGCATAACTGAGGGAGTGAAAGATCTCTTGAAGGGTTGCAATTGAGGAGAGGATAATTCTGTCCTTTCATTTGTGCAAATTGGTGAAGTTTTCTACAAGGGTTTTAAAAGATAATCAATTCCAGATCAGAATTAGTGCTGGTCGCTACACTACCCGCTACAGTGCAAGTGAACAGTGTCGTGCTACAGTACCACGTGAACAGTACCGCACTACAGTGGCATTCAAGTTTGGAGGGTTTATTCCTGCTAATCTATTGTTTTTTGGGCATCTATACTGCTGGGCATTTCTTTACCAGGTTTGAGTAATCAGAATACATGCTTATTTCTTGTTGTATCAGTTCTTATGCAATGCACAGAAAACCTTTGTATTTCTGAGTATTATAGTTAGAAAACCTTTGTATTCTGGCTGCCAGTTAATCACAAAAAAGTGTGAATCAGTCTGAAACTTTGTGCTACTGTTATCACATTCCGGAGTGCTTAGAAATGCCTTTCTAATTGCTGTTAGTACTCAGAAAATGTTTTGAATCAGTCCCATAATTGTTTGTAGACAGAAATCAGTATTTATAAACTGCTGCGAAAGAACTGTATGCTGTTATACTGGTGAATCACCTTAGAATCTGAACTGAGCATTGTATTTAAAGTTGATTTTGTTACCAATATCGCCCAGAATTAAGTATTGTGGTTCCCTATGGGATGTAAGACAACTTTGGTACTGTAGATTTCTTTCAGTAGTAGTGGTATGATAAATCAGTCATAGATACATTTATCAAAGCTTGTAATCAGCTTGTAATGAGTTTATGCATCATACAATAAAAGAGTTGGAGCTGCATATTAAGTAATTTTCTTTGGCTGTAGATGATAGTTTCAATCTGAGTCTGAATCTGATTATGCATGCCAATTGTTCGTAATAATGTCTATCAGCTTAAGCGTATATTTCATGTCATTTCAGCCATAGATCTTCATTGAAAGTTACCAAAAGATTGTTGCATTGCACCCTCAGTTAGTTCGGACTTTGGCATATGTTATTAGCATTTCATTTCAGTTATTTGCACTTTACTTGGCAATATATCATTGAAAGTAAACTCTTTGAAAAACCAAGAAAATATATAAGGCAGAAAACTTGGTGTTAGCAAGTGTCCACTTGGGGTGGTACATTACATTTTATTACATCACTCTCCAAACGGGGATAGGTGGACTAACAACACTTGATGAACAAGTTCAATAGTTCATCAAAAACACAAGGTACGAGTAGGGATATGCACATACTTGTGATGAGCAATAGTGGAACTAGCCTCACTGGCTTCCTCAATAGGATTGATTTTTTTGGACTTTATCCAAGGATAGGGACAAACACATCTACCATTGGAATCGAGAATAGGGACTAACTCTTCTATATGAGATCATACAACAAGTTGGGATAGGGACAAACATGTCTATCTGTTATCAGTTATGAGCAGGGACACACACTTTGTTCACAGCAATTATGATTAGTGACAAACACTTCCATCTTAATCACCCAACAAATGTGATTGGGGACAAGCACATCCAGTCACTATTAGTCAACAAGTGTAATTGGGGACCAACACATCCAATCATAAACAACCAATGATTGTGATCGGGGACAAACATATCTAATCACAACATAAAAAAATTGAGAATTAGGTCCTTGTTGCTGCATATGCAACCATTGTTATAGATCACTGCTACTTTGATCACAAATGATATGAGACGGTTATTGTTGCCACCTCAGAACTGATCTTAAATGGTTTTGCCACTAATATAATTTTGCGGCCTCATCGCTAGTGACTGATGAGAGGACTCTACTTGTCCTCCAACCTCCTATGCTTTAGTAAATTTGGCTTTGACTCTTAGTCCTAGAATCCCCCCCCACAAGATGGATGTTGTGTACAAGCAATAGTGTGTTCAATTTCAATTGAGGCAATTTTTATTTTTATTATTTTTCAACACTTGAATTTTGATAGTCATACTTTTGATGATACAACAATTATGACTAATGAAAATGGACCCTATTCTTAACAAAATGATACAACTTGACTTTGACTTGCTTTGACAACATACAATATTTTTATTGGACTTTTAGACTAAATCACAAGGTTTGGATTGAATTCGAATTCGACAACAATAAATTTCGGATGAAATTCGAAAGGGTAAAAAATTCGAAAATAAAATTTGACATTAAATTTGTCTTATATAAATGTGTTAAATTTAAAATAAAACAACATTATATTAAGTATAGTATATTTGTTAAATTTAATTTAAATATATTTTAGTATATTTATTAAATTTCATTTAAATACTTTAAATATGTTAAATTTTATATATAAATAGTTTAAAATCTAAATTGAATATTTTAAAATATGACAATTTAATTTATTAAATGTTAATATTAAAAAATAAAAACTCTAAAATAGAATAAAACAATATTCAACTTTATTGGGTCACACACACCACTCCCATCGCCATTTTCCTATCCTTGTGTTCACCCATCCTCGCATAGGAAATTGGAGTAAAAAATTCCTTGGATTCACTTCTGCTAACTCAAAAGCCTTGCGATTTGTTGGTGTTAATGTTGGTGGAGGTGGAATTTGGATTACTGTTTTGTCCCATTTCTCGGCAAGCAAGAGGACAGGAAAATAATAATAGAATGGCTTGTTGGAATGCACGGTGCACCGCAATGACTGACTAATTCACTCTCTTCCTAATCCATAACAACTTGACTCGACAAACATTGATGGAGGCAGAGTTTCCTAAACCATGGGAGCCCTGGCTCTCCCATTGGAGAAGCTCAAATTTCCTCCTTTTCTTGTGGGCATCAGGGACAGAGATCTCATGCGTGATACACAGATGGAATATTGTAGAGCCATGAAAAGTGCAGGGCATGACCTAAAAATGGTTGTATCGAAGAACGTGAGCCATTGCTTTTATCTCAACTAGCTTGATCAATTTCGACCCGCACGTTGCTATGGAGACCAATAAACTTCTTTAGGTCATTAACCACTTCATCACTCGCTGTTTGGCTGAATAACGTGTCCAAAAGAGACCTGTTCAATCTTCAATAAAGCTGCTGTAATATTTGGCACCATAGTAAAGTACTTGACTGGCCTACGCATTTTCATTGCTAGAATCTTTTTGAAAGTTAGGTTTTGATTTTAGGGCTACTTCTTATCGGGATTTGTTTCTCAGAGACCAAGGAAATGCGAGACAGACCTGTGGCTCAACATTCAAATATATTTTAATAAAAAACATATCGGACTTTTTCCGTACGAATCCGAAGGCGAATTTTGATGAATTTTATAGAAAAGTTTGAAATTTGCCAAAATTCGAATTTCATGTTTGAAATTTGGCAAATCCTGTGACACAACTTTTAGATTATGACAAAATATCTCTATAATAACTAATTATATTTTTTGAGACACTAAACTGATAGTAATTAGACAATAAATTATAATAACAACCTACCACTATCAAACTATTAAAACTTAACTTCAATATTGTTGGCATTTCAATTCGCACCTTTGGAGTGTGTATTGGAAACAAACAGCTATGCACAATTAGACTGCTCTTCAAATTAGGAGGGGAAGCTCCCTCTTTTGCTGATTATGCGTAAAAAGAATATTAAACTATTTTCCTATCTTTTTATCTCAGCTAAGAGCACAATGTTATAAAACTCTTTGCGTCGTAGCTGAGGTTTTCTTTGGTTTCGTAACTTCAACTACAACTAGGCCTAAACTAATGACGCTTCTAACTTCTCAAGTAAATTCAGAGCAAGAGAATTTAGAAGTAAACGGGGAGTGATTTGGTTAACACAAAGCTTAAACAAACTTATTTCCAAAACGCACCCGAGGACTCATTGTACTTTCGGATGAAAGCTGAAATAAAGATTATAAAAGCAAAACATGAAACGATAAACTTGCTTTCAAAATTCCCTTAAAGACTCATTGTACTTTGGAGGTGTAGATTGAAATAAAGGTTATAAAAAACAATATCACTGGAAGATCTTGAGACTTTGGATCAAAGCAAGGTGGGCGTATGATTTATTTCCTCAAAGCTTTCCAACAACAATTACACATTTGGGACAACAAATTGTAGCAAGAAGACAACCATACAATTTACGATCAACCAAATTGCATTGAACAAAGTTTGAACATATACTGAATATCAAGCTTGCAGGCACTAAGGCTCAACAATTTTCTATCACAATAACGGTTCTAAACATATACTAAATAACAAAGAAGTAGGCTCTAAGGCTTAGCGTTTTGTTATCATAAGCATGGTTAAAAAAATAATGAGCAAGGCTACTCTTATTTATATACAAACACAGGAGTAGGGAACCCTAAAATCTCCTTCTGTTAACAATCAGTTCTGTCAATCAGCAAGATTTATTCCTATGTCTAAACAAAGATAACTTAACAGTTAACTGGAAAGACTACCTTAGTTAACTAATCTAAAACTAAAACTAACTCCAAGTGTACAATAGGTGTCTCCAAAGATAGTCATGCATGAAAAGAAGACAGCCAGTTAACCTGGAAAAGGCATCAAGTGAACTGCTGTTTTAAATTCTATATTTGGAAAGTGTGGTAGGCCTCAACTGATAGTCTATTGGTCGCCAACTCGAGCAATCATATCCTCCAAGAAGCTGTTAACTGCCTCATCATTTGGAGCATTGAGACTCTTATAAACGATGTGATGTCTTTGCAACATCTCCTCACCATCTGCAATCCGATTTTGAAATTCACTTTTCCTTTCAGCTGCCTCATCGAATCTCGCTGACATGGCTACAATTTGTCTCAACTTGCAGTCAGTAGGGTCACCGCTGAAACTACTACGGATGAGGTCTTGAAATTCCGTCTGTACTTTGCCGAGTTCAATGTACTCACCATCTTCATGTTGATGCTGGCAAGGGACTTGTGACATGAATGTTCTTACAAACTTGAGAGCACTTGCCACCTTCTGTCTGCATTCAATCATTTCTACAGAGATTGCTTCGTATGTTTTTACTTTGAAGATTTGTTGTTCTCTCCAAGTAAAAAGTTTCTGCTTGTCTTCTTCTGTAGTGAACTGAGTCATACGCCATCCTCAAGTGAGAAATGATGATCTCATCCCTGAGTTTCCTTTCCACCATGCTTTTCTCTGACTCCTGAATTTCTGAACGAAGATTGTGGGCATTGTACCTCAACTGGTACATCTCTGCAAGTATGAATCGACCCTTGGTGATGAAGTCTTCTACCCAATCTCTCAGGTGTTTCCCATAAATAACCAACTGACTTAGCTGATTTTGTTCTGTAGGTAATTCCAACATTTGTGGGAGCAAAGCGGTGACGTGTGAAGTATCGTGAAGCAAGTTGGAGATGTACTGGCGTAATTGTTGATTTTCAGCCTTGAGGGCTGCCTTGTCTTCTCCATATTTGATCACTCTTTCCTTCAAGTTAACTACTGCAACCTCAAAGAGATTTCCATCAGCTTGTCGTGTACTTCTACCAAGGTTGGCTTTGACCAATGTGAAGTCATCGGCCTCAACCTCATTGGCGTTCTTGTCAACTGGTGGCGTTGCAATTTCAATGACAACCTCATTGTCTGCATTCTTCTCCACATGAACTGGCTTTTAGAGTTTTTTGTCTAATGTGTCTTGGTAGACATTATCAAACTCTGCAAAGTTCAACTGGTAAGACGACTTTCTCCTCTTCCTACCCAGGAGGTTCTCAAGCCAAGATGAAGAATCTTGACTAACTTCACTGGGAGGATTGGTTCTAATCTCATCAACTCCTGATGAATGAGTTGGTGTTGAGGTGTCACGAAGTGGTGAATTAGGCTCCAAGTCAATGTGAATTGGAGACAACTGCGGTAGTGACGGAATAATAGGATGTTCTGCTTCAACTTGTGGCATTGATTCAATTGTATCCTTGATTGCAACAAATTGTTGTTCTTGTTGATTTACATCAGCAACCTGCATCTTTTCCTTCAAATGTCCTGACATTTTGCTACCCTTGGTTCCCTCTGGAGGATGAAGCATCGCTTTCACTTTGGGTTTCCACTTAGAAGTGGAAGGTAGTGTGGTGTGAACCAATGGCAGCTCTGTAACTGGGATTACTACCCTTTGTGTCATCTTGCTATTCAAGAATAGCCTGCTGTTCTTCTCAACCCGACTTGTCCTTTCCTCAATGGAGGTGCTCTCTTTGGCATACCAGTCAATTGGTCGAAGTGGTTGCTGTTCAATTTGATCTTTGACATATGTGGGAAGTAAAACTCCTCTATCATCATTTGATAAACCCTCCACATCCTCTGATAAGAAATCAATGATCTGTGGAAGAGTAAATCTACTGTAGTTACACATGCGCACTTCGAACTCATCTTCACAACTAAACCAAGAGTCTTCCATTGAAGGTTTATGTGAAGAGTTTTGACCAAGGCGAGCTGCCAAGAGACCCCAAGGGTCATATAAGCGCCTTTCTATGAGAAACTTGAGATTAAGCTTAGTCATTTCATTGCTAATGGATTTAGCGTCAACTGCTGATCTGCATTTGTATATACCCATCTCAAAAGGAAAACTAGTAGTTGACTTGCGTTTGTTACACATAAAAGTGTGTACCTCATGCAATTGCCTTAGGAACTCCATGAATACTACCTTATCCGATGGATATTGAGGTAGCATGGCTGGGTTGCTTGAGAAACCATATGCGCGAGTGTAGGAAAATGTGGGGAATTGGATGAACCGATCGGCCTAATCTGCCATTGTCGATCTGGCATCTGATGAAAAGCGTATATGCAACTCATTGTCAAGGTCCCGCACTATGTGCATCAAGAAAAGATCATTAACCCGCTTGAAGTGCCGTTCTGATTGTGAAAATTCTGTGGGAAATGCTCATGAACTTGCTGCACACCCAAAGTTCCAACGGTATTCAACCCTCTAAACCAACCTTGAAAGGCTATCAGATATACGAGGTATGAAACCATATGGAATTCCTGGACTTTGAAGAACCCTGTCATCTAGCTGTGAAGAGTATCACTGATTAGTGCTGGCAAGTCGTAGTGTTCTTTATTGTTGACAAGTTGGGACATGATCTAAAACATCCATGGCTGAAACTTGTGTGCTTTTGCTTGACCTGAGACTCGGTTGAGTAATCATGATTGCATACTCATCCTTGAATTCACCATGTCCAACGTTCCTTGGCAAACTGTTTCGTTTCTCTTTGAGCCACCTTTGTGCCATCCTTTTCTGACATTGTTCCTTTTGCATGTTAAACGCCTTTTCACATTCTTCAATTGACACAATCAAGTTGTTTGCACATGGTGGAATAGCAAAACATCTTTCAACATCCCTTGGCTTGAGGCTGCAAATTATTCACCCATCGACTGATTGAATTTCTCGTGCAGTGGGGTTGTAATGTTTGACACAAGCAATTACAAACTTGATGTTTTGTGCTGAGATGGGAAAAGAGGCTGCCTCAAGTAAGCCGGATTGTTCAAGATTTTGGATTGTGATGCAATCTATGCCTATTAAAGCGTTCAAATCAACTATTGGGTGTACTTGATGTAAGTCGGTGTCTACTATCTTCAAGGAATCGTGAAGCAAGGCTAATTTGGTCTTGAATTCGATTTGAGAGAATTGCATTTTTGAAAACTCGAAGAACAACTGTGAACATGACTATGTTTGAACAATTTTTTAGGAAGGCTAAATATAGCTTTGCCGAGAGGCAATTTTTTCAAAAAACTCTGAGACGTGGGTTTTGTTGAGAATATTTTTCTAAGTAGACCCAGATCGTCCGTGTTTCAAAAAAATGACTTTTTCATGAACATGCAAGAACCCCTCAGAGGTAGAAGTTCCTAGGCAATTTTTTCTCGGAAAAATGTGAGATATGGGTTTTGTAGGTGCCTGAATGCTGAATGGACCGAGAATGTCAGTTTTCTGAAAAAAAGATGATTTTTTTCAAAACCTAAAAAATGGAAGCAGCGAGGCAAATTTTTTTTTGAAAAATTTGGGACGTGGGTTTTGTGGCCAATCTTGGGTTGAATGAACCTAGAATGCCATATTTGCCAAAAAATTAATTTTTCTTGAACATGCAAGAAACCCTAGGCGTGGAAGCTGAAGAAGCTATTCGAAATTTTTTCCAATCTTGGAGAAGATTGAAAAAGAAGAGAACCCAGATCGCTAGAATTTGAAAATGACGAACTTCTGTTTCTGAAAATTGATGCCCTGGAGATATGGGAGCTGAAAAATTGTTCTTCTGTGCAAGCTGAACTTGAAGATATGAAGAAATTTGGAAATGACCTTTGTTTGATCCTTTAAATGCTGTTGAAGAGAAAATTTTGTGTTTGCTCTTGAAGTTGACATGCAAAAATAATGAAGTTTGGATGCCTAGATGCTTGTTAAATAAAATTTTGGAGGTGGATCATTCAACTCGTGAAAACCTTGATTGAAGGAGTCATCCCACAAAATTAGCTGTTAACTGAAAGAATCCCTAGAATTTTGGGCGGCCAAGGCATGAGAAAGTCTTCAAAATTTGTAACTCCAGTTGACTTGGGCACCATCTTGAGATAAGGTGTCCAAGTTTGCAGAGTTAGAAAATTTTCAAAGATTTTCATCTTTTTCTTTGATAAACTGCCTCTGTTCGATCCTTGATTCTGGATGTTTGATTGATCTTGTGGTTTGGCTGATAGATTCACTGCGGAGCGTGATCAAATCGGAGAAGATCTTCTTGGAGGTTGCAAACCTTGAAAAGTGGTTTTGGTGGCTTGAATTCATGGGCGCCCCTGGCTAGTAGGGGTGCTTTTGTTTGCCCGACTTAAAACCAATTTTCAATGATTTTCAACTTCTTCAATTTGACCTCCTGTGCTTCGATTTGCAATTGCCGGTGATTGATGATTCCCGTGGATTGGATATTGTATCCATCGCAAAGTTGAAAGAATTCCGGAAAGGATGATTGGTTTCGCAAATCTTTAAAGTTAATTCTAAGGGCTCAAAAGTCTGGGTGCCCTTGGCTTGCAGGGGCGCTTTTGTGCTTCTGAGATACAATTTTCACTTTGCAACTCTTGTCGAAATGCTCCAGTTTGGTCTTCGTTGCTGGATGTTTGACTGCTCCGATGATCCTGATGATGGTCTCGTTGTGAAGCCTAATCGAAAATGAGGACTTCTTGGGAGTTGTGAAGCCTCAAAGCTACATCTGATGCTTCAAAAAGTTGGGCGCCTTTTGCTAGCAGGGTGCTTTTTGCTCTATACTTAGTCAATTTTCAAGGTTTTCAACTTTTCCTTCGTTTTTGGTGTCCGTTTCTTCTTCACTTGTCGGTGTTTGACAGGTCTTCTGAGTTGGCAGATGGATTCATTGCGGAGCTAGACTGGAGCCGAGATGAATTGCTTGGAAGTGGTTAACCCTAAAAATGAATTCAGAGTGCTTTAATTTCTGGGCATCCCTGGACTGCAAGGGTGCTTTTCCTCTCAGGACTTGGCCAATTTTCATGTTTTAAACTTTCAGCATTTCCTGCTTGATCTTCGTTTTTGGGAGTTTGACAGATCTCGTGATCAGGATGTTGGATTCATTGCGAAGCTGGAAGAATTTTGAAGAGGACCCCCAAAACGACAAGTCCTAACAACTACATCTGAGCCCTTGAATTCATGGGCGCCCTTGGCTTGCAGGGGCGCCTTTGGTTCCAGTGTTATTCAATTTTTGATAAGTTTCATTCCTCTTCTGCTTCGCGTTCGCCGTGTCGTCGACTGCGTTGATCACCACTGTTGCTGATGTGAACGCGTTGACTGCGTTGTGTACTTGACAAACAAAAACTGAAAAATATTCTAAGGCATTGCAGCCTAGACACCCTCTTTGAGGTAAGGCGTCCATCTCTAGACTTAGTTTAATTTTTACAATTTTCAACTTTTT
Organism: Sequoia sempervirens; assembly: GCA_007258455.2. Taxonomy (NCBI): domain Eukaryota; kingdom Viridiplantae; phylum Streptophyta; class Pinopsida; order Cupressales; family Cupressaceae; genus Sequoia; species Sequoia sempervirens. Next base: position 134,219,137 of record VDFB02105785.1, on the reverse strand, counting down.
GAAATTTCCCCTCCGCCGTTCACCATTTTTCATGTATCTTTCGCCATAGATTCTTCTGTGTAGCATTTGAAGCTTAGATTTTGATACTCGGTATTGGCCATCCTCCATTGATGACCTCCGAGGTCCTAACTTTTCTCCTAAAAAAGTGAAATAGACTCACTAGAGAAAAACTGACTTTTTGGTGATTCTGACTGGACTGGTGTGATCGTGATGAAAAATTAACCAATCAAAATCATTTTGAGCCATTTTTGGAAAGATCCTATTTTTAGGGTTTTTCTAAAATTAGGGGCCTGAAACCCTAATTTCAAAATTTTCAAAATTTTGTGAGCATCCTCTTGACAATAAACCCAGAAAAACCCCATGATTCATTTGTTGTTCAAAAATTTCTAAAAACAGACAATTGCTATTTTTAGGCATTTTGAGCTTTTTTGACTTTTGACGACAATTTTATAAGATTTTGACCATTTTTAACAAAATGCCTTATTGAAGCAAATTTTTTATTTTGGGTACAACAAATCTAAAAACTATTAATAGACACTCTTCAACATTGTCCACAACAAATGTATTTGATAATGGCAGAACTGCCTTGTTGAGTTAACCTAGAAGGTTGAGTTGGTTCCATGACCTTCCAAGGAAGTGATGGAGGAATTGTCAATGAAAGATGAGGTGCCTTAGCATCTAAGAACATCTTGCGTAAGATGCATGCAACATCATAATAACATTTGTGAGAATTCTCTACAAAACTCCAACTGTTTACATCTGTTCCTTCAACGGGCATGAATTCTTCATATCTATATGATCCTTCTCTTCAAACTCTTCTAACATCTGGATGAAACTCATTGGAACGGTTACCTACCTTCCGAAATAACTCCGTTATTCCTCCACCAACATAACTTGGGTAGTAAATCATAACAGTGTGATCATCTTTGGGAAAAGGCTTCACAACAAAAGGCTTCAAGATTCGCTTTCCATGAACTTAAACAAAATCTTCTACAAAGTAATCCAATTCCTGATTGGGATAATCCCTATTCATAAGTGCTTACTAGGGAGTAGGAATGCCATATTTTTCAAGGCGGTTGTATACTTCTACCGATCATGAAGAAGATGCTAGGGTGCCAATTGATTCACAAGAAAAGGCCTTCAAAGAGCAGTATAAGCTTCAGCTTTCTCAAGAGGATAGCCAGTGGAGTAGAAAGCAACCAAGCAATTGCAAATTGGCCACTTCTTCGTTCTATCCTCAAGAATGACTTTTTCTCCAAATATAATAATCTCAAATTCACTAAATGCCCGCATCAGGTCCAGGATTTGATTTAGAAGCGCAGATAGATCTTGTAAAGCAGGAAATTGAATGGGAATGTGACAATTCACCTACTTCTCCAATATACACACTCCAATTGTGATTTTGGAGCCAATATTGCTGGCATTCTTCCCCATCTTGGCAATTTTATCAACTTATCTGGCAACTGAATTAGAGAATGGAGACGATTGCAGCCAACAATAAGATAAAAGCACATAGGAGAAGCAAATTTCTTTGTCCATGCGCCATTTTCAGCCACTATAGTCAGATAGTTGTCACTAGATATTCTGCCAGCTCTGATACCATATTGGTTTTTTAGAGTGCTTGGATTCAAATACATTGAATAATACTGTATTTCTAATCATTATTGTTCAATAATACATAATGCAAATTCATAGAACTTATATCTCCTGTGTTATAGGAGAGCTCCTATAGCCACTCTTTACATAGACATTCACACTCTTTACATAACAAACCTGACAAACGATTATTGTATGTATCCTAAAGACATATGAATGATGTGATATTCTTAACATGTGGATCTAATGTTTAAACTTGTTTGTATGATATTTTCAATTCTTTATTGCTTTTTCTTTCTAGTTTCTTAATTGTATATATTTGTCCATATTGCCAATGCTTTTAACCTTATCACTTACAAGAAAATGGGACTTTTGGCTGCAGGTCATGTCTTAAAACACAAATTTCTACAGATTCCAAAGGATTAGTAGGAAAGTCATCCCTTTACAGCAGGAAGATTATACACGAAGTTTCCTGCAAATTGCATTTATCCAGAAATGATTTAACTAGTCGGAATCAACTTCAGTGGAAACCATTCTTGTATGGAACAATTAAGAAGACAGAGCTTGTTGATAATACCTTTTTCTCTTCAAGGGCACTTCCACTTGCAGAAAATATTGAAGTAGTGAGTGATGCTGGTGTTGACCAGGATAGAGTGGGTGTCTTATTGCTCAATCTTGGAGGACCTGAGACACTTGAGGATGTTCAGCCTTTCTTATTCAACTTATTTTCTGATCCGGTATTTTGTTCAGTCCAATGAGATATAAATTCCATGATAGTCTAGTTATACCTGTGTTTGTTATGTGCCCATTGTTCAACTGTGCTTCTTGGTGGCTGATATATTGGATTAGCTAGCGGAATTCTTTTGAAATTTCATTATCTAGTATAGCAACTAGAGTTAGAAACAGTGCAACGGAGCATTACTTCTTAAGCATGACCATCTATTTGGAAGATTGCACATGGGTGGGCATGGGTCATGAAGTGTACTCAATGCCAAAGTCCCATATGATTACATACTAAATAAAATTTATGCAGTATGTACCTGAAGGCACATGTTTATGATAATTGACTAGTACAAGATAGAAAATAAAATTCCTTTACTTGTTATATGTGCAATTTGAATTATTTAACTTAAAGAAAGTAAATATTTTTGGCATAGATAAAATCCATTTAATAAGGAAAGAAAGGAAAGTTTTGTTGATATGATAAAATCTTTACCAATACAAGTAGAGTTCTACAAATCATAGAGGTTGAAAACTCAATATCTTATCATAAATTTATACCCCTGTTACCAGCTTCTGCAAGAACCCTGACCAAACCCAGACTGGTCCAGACCATGTACAAATCCTGGTCCATTTTAGGCTCTGTTTTGTCCAGTGTCTTGGCCTGGGGTTGTGGATTTGGCTTGGGTATGTTCAGATCTACCAAGACTAAATCTGGAGGCCTGGGGGATGACCCTGGGTGAACCCAAGCAAACCTAGGAAGAACTTTCCCGGGACAAAAAAAAGTCATTTTTAATGAAAAATATAAAACAAACAAACAAACCTAACTAACCCTAACCAACAGTTTTCCATAGTCTTGATCCAAAGGTAAGGGGCACAAGGCTGCTACACTGGACTTACATATTGCAGCTAGTGGGAGTGGCAGTGGCATTGCTTGTGGTTCTAATGAAGTAGCTGATGACATTGCTTCTCTCAATGAAGATCAGTGTGATGATTTTTATTGATTTTCCATGTGCAGTTGCACTAATATAAACCATTTTGATTCACCTTTTAAAATTGCGACAATTGACATTGAATTATCAGTTATCAGCCGTTTTGTGTAATTTATTTTGTACATTTTGTGCATGTTATGGTTATTTTTATATAATTCTAATATTACATTTATATGTATCATATGGACTAACCCAGCCTCTCCAACCCGGAAAAAAATTGGTGAACCGCGGAACTTGAGACTGGAGCCTGAGGTGACAACATAGATTTAAATTTTAAATCATATACCATAAATTTTTCAAAACCATAGGTCATTTGACAAGCCTCTATTAAGACCAAATGACACTTCTATCTTTTATCAGAGAGCCACCATATGGATTGTGATGGTGACTTGCAAAAAATATAAGCAAAATAGAAATGATTACAAGATGGCAGCACCTTACAAGACATCAGTAACTTAATAGTAAAATTCAATGGGCCCATTGATAGAGAAATTGAAGAGAGGAAAAAATTAGTATCCATCTCTATGACATCTGTGATTCTGCACTACCCACACTCTTGATTGTCACATTACAACTTTCAAAGGATTTTGTTCCTTGCTACCACCTCCACTAGAGTGTAAACTATGTGGCCCTAGCTATCACATTCGCAATGGGCCCACTAGACTTTATAAATTTGATCCTGAAAGCCAAATCCATGAATATGCTCTTCACCTCCTTACAAAGCATTTTTACTTGGCTTGGTAGCTGATATAAAGTTGCTGCTAGAGTATTAAACATTACCTTTGAATCTTCATCCTTGTTTGGTTCAAACTTCAATATGCCTGCTAGTTAGGTGTCCATCCATATCCTTATTACTTAGGTAAGTTTGGGTGCCAAAGAGGTTGTCCAAATGAGCATTTATCTTTGTGATGATCGACATAACTTGTGAAATCTGTGTTGCAATAGCTTTTGCATTCAAAGCTTGATTTTGAATAGGATTTCAGGTGCCAATTTGGTGTGATCTGACTACTCTGTGTCCATGACTCCTCGCTGCAAAGTTCACTAGTTCATTGTGGACTTGTGCCTGTCAAAGTTACAGTCACCACTTAATATTCCTTATAGTTTTCCCTTCAATTGTATTTTTCGTGAACCAAAGTTCTAAACTTTAGTAGAAACCTTCTCTTCCTTAATAATAATATATCTCTCAATATAGCACCATGAAGAATTGTTATTTTCAGTCTATAAAATTTCTTTCTTCATTATTATTGTGTCCATGTTGTACTCCGACTACATGTTGATTGTCATGACCATTGTGCAATGCCTCCTAAGATAAACCACAAAAATAGAAATAGTTACCAAATCCAGGCGGATCTGGATTTTTGGACTGGCCAGATTTGTTAGATTCAGTTCAGACTTTTCAATTCCTATAGTAATTTCACCATTTTGTTTTTGGAAATTTCGGATTTCTGAATTTCTTTAACCTTTCAAACAAATCGAATTTTTAACCTTTGCAAATAGGCACCACTAAAATGAATCTGAAACAAACAACCAGTGAACAGAAGGAGGATAGAATGAATTATGTTCAATGGAAAATTGAAGATCATTCATTGCAACAACTTCATTTGAGTGTGTACATGATGGTTGGTGAGCTATTGAAAGTGATGTGAATAGCAGCCCAGTTTGGCACCAGTGGTTTCCAATAAGGCAGATCATCATTGATCATTGTAGGATTCCCATCCTGGTAGTTAAGTTACAACCTCCTTGAATATCCACTTTGAAATTGAGCCTTTGCACGTGTGGACTGTAAAGAATACCAAAGTTTGTTGCCTTTTCTACCACCTATGTGCCTCCACACTGCCAACACCTTCTGTTGTTGAACAAATATTAATAGTTAAGGGTCCCTTAGGTATTAGGGATAAGATCCTCTTATACTCAGGGTGGGTAAGCTTAGGGGTAAAATATGACCAAAGGACTCACTTAAAGCTTGCACCCATATACCCTTCCTAATATTCATTGGAGAGATACTAAAAGAGAGGACGTGACATGGTTGGACATTCCCCTTGTTCAGGGGTACACAAACCAGCTTTGTAATGCATGGACTCCACAGAGAGGGCCATTTTGGACAGCCTATTGACCACCTTGTTTTCAATCCTGCTCATTTGATTGAATGCTACCCATTTAGACATAGGAAACAATAATTATATGCCATTGACTATATTCAGGGTTTGGATACCCATATTTTGGTTAGAGCTTTGTTGAGGGAACATAATTTGGAATCTGATCAACTACTAAAATATTAATAGACATCTTTAAGATATCTCATATGCCTTGCTTGATGATGAGTGCCTCCGCAGCAATATTGGGGGCCATATGATTCCTTTCAACACCAGTCCATAATTCACTAATTAGCACTCTGAATACCATTGAGTTTGATTGTTCCAAATTACCCCTAGATGAATCATCTGTTTCAGGCTTATCAAAAGGTGCTTTAAGTGGTTTTCAATGGTACTCCTCATTTGGTTTATTATCTGACTGACCTGCCTGATTATTCGGGATGAGATATTAAATAAACTGAAATTCAATGTTTGGATTCAGAACACCATTTTTAGGACTCTGAACCTGCATCTGATGCTTTTTGGAATATTAATCTTGATTTGATTCCATACAGTGAAAGGACTTATATTAGTAAGCTAAGTTACCACCATATTAATAGTCAAATAATATAGCAAAATACACCACCATATTAATAGTCAAATATTAATCAAACTTGAATGCCATGATATAGATTAAAGTTAAAAAAATAATAATGTCAAGTGTCAACAATCAGCCATCATTGATCAACTATCATATGGGTTGTCAAAAATATCATTATCACCATCCATATTAGATGTGGCATTTAGTGGTAAATTAGAACCACAAATAGTGGCACTGGCAGTAGCACTAGCATTGGCACTGGCATTGGCACTAGTATTGGCACTAGCACTGGCACTGGCACTAGCACTGGCACTGGCACTAGCACTCTCATGCTCACTAGTTGGCGCACAGTCATTGTCAACATCAAGTGCAGCAAAGTGGGCAGTGGAAGCATCCAAGTCAATACACTCTAGCTCGATATCCCACTTCCTTGTGTCCCCTCCTTTGTAGCCACTTTGTTTGTGTGTAAGGAGCTGCAAGCTTGAATGCACGTACACCAAGTCCTTTGCCTTTTTCGATTGTAGTCTATTGCCCATATTGAATGGATGAAGGAGTATGTGTTCCAATTCCTCTCAGATGTAGATGAACTAGCAACCTATTAATACCAAATTAGAGAGTTAAGAGTTACAAAATTAAAAAATTAAAATATAAATAAAACTTAAAAGATAAAAGATTTTTTTTATAAAACTTGCAATAAAATTTTGATTGCAAGAGATTGTAGGTACGTGTATTATTGGCCATTGAAGTACCACCAACTATGAGCATCGACCATATACTTTTCCCTAAGAACATCAAGACCATAGTTGTTGGAGCATGCAAAACCCATGAACTCAGCCATTGTTGCATCTTGTTTGTCATTAGTGAAGAGTTTGCGAAGTGTTGCCTTGTACCCTTGAGCGACTTCAACATCTCTATATGGGGCAACTCTTGTTGTCACAAAAAGGAGCTGAGCACTATTTTATTTGGGACTTAATGCAAAGGCAAGAAGATGCAGCAGAGTGGTCATTTTGTTCCATCTCTTTACAATGATTTGGTGTAGTTATTTGAAGAAATTTTCTTCAAGATCTTGCTCTTTTGCATTTATGATGACTTTCATCTTCTCAATCATTGAGTTTATGCTATCATATACCTCACCCAAACAAGGCCTATCCATGTCGGTATAACGGATCATGCTCAATATGGGCTCAGTGAAATTGAGGAGATACTCAACAGGATCCCACCAAATGTCATCTAGGATCATTTGCTTAACCTTCACTACCCTTGTAGTGCTAGATTGCCTCCATATGGACCAATTTGGGCTGATGACCATGTTGCAAAGTGCCTCACAAACCTTCTCAAGTCGTCTCAACACAATTGTGTTGGAGGAAAAACGGGTCTCAGAAACCTGTTGAAAAAAAAAATTACAAAAATTAAATTTAAAATAAAATTAAAAAGTTTATTCAAGTGAAACAGTTTATTATTTAACTCAACTTTAGCAGCTCCAATTTCAAGAATGTTCTAAATATGCCTTGTGACATATGGTGGTTGGAGACAAACATTTGGATGTCTTTGGCCTCAACCATAGTTACAAGACTCAGACTCGGCTAGGGTGACTCGACTCGGGACTCGGCCCAGACTCGGTAAAATGAAAAAACCCTAGAGATTTAGAGATTTTTAAGGATTTAAAACTTGTTTCCAGCACCCTTTATTGAATAAACCTTAAAGACACAATAACATCATTAAATAGAAGCAAATTTGATCACATACACAAGTATACATTGATCACATAAGTATAAAGTACACGAATTGTAGCTGAGCTGTTGAAGGAAATAGCACACTAAGATATATAAATATAGTCAAATGTATACAAAACTCATGGAATATGAAATCCATGACATCAAATGTTCCATACAAATATGAAATATCAAAACAATAGCTACAAGTCTATGGCATAGTGGAGCTAGCATCCTTCATACGAAGGCGTGTAAGGGTCCTCGATGATGTAGCAGTTGCAGCCATAGTCTTTTCCTGTGTCTCCATGCCACTCTCACCAACACCAGTCGTGTCTCCTCGTGCTCTAGCCTCCTCCTTAGCTATGGCTACAACCTCAGCCTCTCTATCTGCCTGGTCCACCCAATCAAGGTCCTTGTCACTAAAGATTGCATCTGTAGCCTCAGTGATCCACTCAGACTGTGGATCAACCTCCTCTAGCCTGATTGGGGTGGAGTCCTAGTAAAAAATCTTCTTGTATTTGAGCCGAAGGTTGTAATGAACATATACCAAATCGTTCATCTTCTCCACTGATAGTCTATTGCGCTTCTTGGAGTGTATGTGCTCAAACATACTCCAATTGCACTCACAACCAGATGAATTACATGGCTGGCTCAATATACGAATGGCAACATTTTGAAGGTTCGGTGTATCAAAACCAAACATATGCCACCATCTATCTGAGATGAGAAAAAGAAACAAAATCAATCGCATTTCCAACTTTAATTTTCAAGTTTCAAGTTTCAAGTTCAACATTTAATAATAAATTATAATATAAAAAGATTAAAATTATGCCCTTAAATATATTTTTACTTGGCTGTAATGTCGTCCTACTTTCTTTGCACAATTAACGTGCAAAGAGGTCTCCTTGTGCTTTAGTGAAGGCATCTATCTCGTGCACTATCTATGTAGTAACAATAGGCAACATCCGCTCTATCGTCGAGTAGAGCCCACTAAGAATCTTTTTATCTGCATGTAAATCACGGCTGAATTGGAAGGCCGGATTTAGGAAACATGCGGCTGCATGGAGGGGCCTATGAAGTTGGTGGCGCCATCTCCTATCAATGATCTCCCAAATAGGACGATACTTTTCCTCAACTCCACTATAGACGGATCTAATGGCCTCTTTGGCCCTATCCATGCCCTCATATATGTAGCCCATTGCAGGCTTCTCCCCATCAGCAACTCGTAGGAGAACTAGCAAGGGCTCGATAAACTCCAAAGTGCAAACATTAACTCAAGTAAGTGTGAACGAAAATAAACAAATAAAAGTAAAATATGAATAAAAATTAAAACATAATGAAGAATTAAATTTTACCTTCACAATCTTCTCCGCTGGTGCCCAAAACCCTGGCTCATAAAAAATGCAATTAGTCACATCAATCCCTGTAGTGGTCGTAGCATAGGATGAGGAAGACCACTCCTCACCAACAAACATGCACCTCAAAAATGCCTTTGACCGAATCAAGGATTGTAATGTGATAAAATTTGTGGCAAACCTACTGATGCCAGGACGAGCCAACTCCCTCAACCTCGTATATTGCCTCATTAGGCTAAGGACCCATGTGTGGTTGTATACAAATTTGCAAATGTTTTTTTCCACATCCACACATGTTTTGATCCATGGGAGCTTGCCAAGATCCTCCAATATGAGGTCAAGGCAATGGGCGGCACATGGAGTCCAGAATATGGTAGGGTGCCTCTCCATCAATAATCTACCACCAGCAACATAATTTGCTGCATTATCGGTCACCACTTGAACCACATTGTCCTCGCCCACCTCAACTATCACCTCCTCTATAGCCTCACATAGGTATGTGGCATTTTTGACTTGGGCAGAAGCATCAATGGACTTGATGAAGACAGTGTCACCTGAAAAAAGAAGCAAAACCAATTATTCAATAAATTAAAAAACATAAATCAGCCGCTAAATCAAATTCAAATTTCAAATTAATCAATGCATTGAGGGAAGTACAATTACTTGCAAAGGAAACTAAAAAATTAAGCAGCGTCTTATTTCTCCTATCGGTCCAACTATCAGTCATGATGGTGCAACCCAAACTCCTCCATTGCAAACACTGCTCCTCATTTGTGCTTTTACATCTACACCTTTTGACTCAAAAGTGGGCCCCTTAATTCATCTTCGGTAGGGGCTTTGAACCCTGCCCCACATATGGTTATGGCATCAACCATATTTTGCCAAAAGGGAGACCTAAAACATGTCATAAATAAATTAATAAGTTACTTAGATAAGTATTGTAAAATGAAAAGTTTTAACTTTAAATTTGAATTCGACAATGAGATACATCTAGATTCAAAAATTTAATTTTAAATTTTAAAACAATTAAACAAAAAAGAATTACCTGGCTACATGGAAGGGAATGGTGCAACAGTACCAAAAGTCTGCAATTAATTTCTTTGCCGCATCATGTGCGTCCTTGTTCCAACCGATGCTCTCAAACGACGGTTGGGAACCAGGAGTAGTACGTGGTACAAAATATGAATCCACCCTAGATTTACGAACTCTAGGGCCAATGCTAACACTCCCACTATCACTAGCAGTAGCGGAAACACTAGGAGTACCCATAGCTAGTGTAGTAGCAGAAGCACCAGCACAAGCACTAGCACTAGGACGGTATGGAGGCATGGAAGAAGCATCTCCAACACCACCAATGCTCGCCAACTCCTGCCTCTGCCTCTTTTTCATTTCTTTTTGCAATTCAAATGTTTCTAATTGCACTTGCACCTCATGAACAGCCTCAGGAGGTGCATTAACGCAGCCCACTGCATCATGGACGGGTATGCGTGCAATATGGTATTTCAATCTATTTATGCCTTGATGATATATTGTTTTGCAATATTTACATTTTACCTGTCCTTTTTTCTACTCGGGAAAGATTTTAGCATGTTTCCAAGCAGGGTCTTTTCTGCTTGGGGTTTGAGACATTGTGAAAATATGGTTTGAATTGCAAATGAATGTGGCTGCAATAACAAGTAGGGTTTCTAAAATTATTTAAGTTGCAAGTAGGGTTTGTAAAAAAAGAAATGCAAACCCAAAAAAACAATGATTTTACAAATTACAATGTTTTTTTTGTTAAAAAAACGCAAAAAAACCAATTAAAATCAAACTTACCTCTTAGATTAGGCTTGAAATGCAATGCAAACTCCTTCCGATCGCTGGTAATGAGCTTCAATGCACCTCCTTGCTGGTATGAAGCTTCCCAAATGCTATCTGAGCCTAGATTTGTCTTCAGCTTCTTGCTGGTTGCCCTACAATGAACTCTTGTTTTTCTTCACAACTCTCTTTTCTCTTCCTATTTTGTCAAGTAAATGAAATGAGGTTGATTTTAGGGTTGGGGAGATGATATAAGTCAATAAAAGACCAAATTAAATGACTGTTTTATGTTTTTTTTTTGCTTTTTTAATTTGACTTTGCCAATCGAGTCTTGTAGTCGGGACTCGCCTGGACTCGGTGAGTCTGGCGAGTCCACAAGACTTAGCGAGTCTTGTCAGACTCCTTAGGATTTGGCCATGTCCGAGTCCAAGCCCCCAGGACTCGACCAGGGTGACTTGACTTGGGACTCGTTGAGTCCTGGTGAGTCTGGGCAAGTCCCATTTCTGTGGCCTCAACATACATCTATTTGATCCAATCAATTTTGGTGCCAATTTTTTGTAGCATTAGGTTGAGGGAGTGGATAGGAGAGGTGTCCAAAATATATGTGAATAATGCTCCTTAAACAATAACTTAGCAGCCCTACAATTTTTAGCATTGTTTGTTATAACTTGCACAAAATTTTGAGGGCCCACTTCATGAATGGCTTGACAAAGAATGTTAGCAATAAATGCACCATCCTTCACCTCTCCTCCTCAATCCACTGCTCTCAAAAAACATTGCCCCTTTAGGGGACACTGCAATAGTGATCAATGGGTGATTTATTGCATCTTTCCATCCATTAGAAATGATGGACACCCCTGTTTCGGCCTATGAATCCCTTAATGGGATTTTCACTTCTTTATCCAACAAGGTGCTACACAACTTTTCAAAACCCAGGGCCTTATATCCTTTTAGAGCCTTATTAATTGATTTCACCATTTTTTGTCAATATGGTGAGTGAATAACATTGAATGCCAATCCATTTGCATAGACACATCTCGCTAGGTTTTGATGGGCAATCTCTCTAGCCTCATCTTGAAATACCATTTTCAACGGTCTCTTTGATCTTTTATGTCTAGAGGCCACATGTTGTTCTTCAAGTATGGACAAAAATAGATGGCTCTTTGTAGGTTGAAAATGATAAGGCGGTGGAGGGGGCTTCATCCTTTGAGATCCTTTCCTTAACAAAGGATGACTTGATTTATGGCTTAATACTTGGTTTGCTTTTCCTTACTCTTCAATATATGCCAAGACTTGTACTTTTGGAATGCCATTACCATCTTTGCTTGGACAAGATTTGATGCCTTGTTTAGGGATCTTGCACAAATGGTCTTTCACTCAATTGTATGAGCTCGAATATCTAACTTTACAATGACCACAAATCCAAACATAACCTCCACCACTTGGAATTTATTGTACCATTTTAACATATTTCCAAAGGGGAGAGTTTGGGTTTGTTTTGAAGCGGGATTCGCTCATGGAGCTCGAAACGGTTGCCATTGTAATACCAAAGACAACAAGTTCAATAAACAACACATTTGAAGAATTGAAACAAATGAAATTTGAAAACAAAAATATATAAAATAATAAATACAACATAATAGTTAAAAAAAAATAAGCATGTGTTATAGATACCTAGAATGAAAACAAACCAAAAACTTCAAAACAAAAAAATAGAGTTCATTTGTTAAAAAAAAATGTAGAGAAAAAAACCAAAAAAAACTTTAAAAAATCAACCTCTTTTGAAGAAATCTTCCTCTACAATCTCCTTAACAACAAACGAACACTTGCAAATGCATGGGAATAGCACAACAACCGGCTTGAAGCATTCAATGATCAATCTTCAACTCTATTCGTGCTATGGCAAGCAAGAAAATAAGTTCAGCAAGGGAGGAAAATATTTTTGTTTTTCATTCACAATATGAAAAATGAGTTTGCTTTTGCCTTTTGGATGTTTTGTATGTCATATTTTAGCGTTAGGGGGATGACACTTTTTAGAGTTAAAAATAAGTAGAAAAAGAGTCAAGAAAATTTAAAATAAATTGAAATTTGCTGACTTCAGGCATGATGGGCCCAAATTCTGCCAGGGTTCATCCAGGCCGGACCCACAGGCTGTGAGTCGGACCCTGTCCGAACCCACAGGGGACTGGACCCGGACCCTGAATGTAGGTTGGACCGGACCGGGACCAGGGGTCTTCTTGCTATGAACCAGTAACTTAGTTATTAATAAATATTCTCTTCTTCCATGCCAGCCAGATATGCCAACGCCCCCAAGATTAATCCTGAGATGTAATGTTTGCTTAATCTAATCATACAGTCTCTGGGTTGATTTTCAACCTAGCATCACATCAGTAATATATAAACTCATAAGTTGCTTGAGATCAAACTAGGCGAATCTAGTAATTGATTTCTTAATCTACTTTGCTTACTCCTTGATGGTTGTCATCATAGGTGATAGGAATGATGCTTATTCAGGTCTAATGAATAATTCAGTATTTGTCACTTTTCTGCTCTATATTTTTCCTATTTTTATTTTTTTTAAAATTTAATTTTTGCCTAAAATTTTGCTCAAGGATAGTGATCCTTTTTAGATTTCTATAAATGTAAGTTCTGGAAACTGTTTTGTTCTTCAACATCTTTGATGACCCAGCCAATGATTTCTTTGATACAATGGAAGCAATTGCAATCCAGATGGGAAAAGAACAATGGAAGTAATTTTCAACTAAATTTAAAATGGTGCTGACATTTGAACCAGAAACTGTGATCAATCTTATATCCTGCTTTTACCATGCAAATCTGGCTTAAGTTTGTTTAAAAATTTAAATCAAAAAATGCTAGATTCTTGAAGGTTCTAATTTCCACTACCAGGGTTCTTCAAATTCCTTTTACATGCATTTCTTAAAAAATTATCTATTATGATGGGGATACTGGATGTATGTTCAAAATTAGAAATGTTCCATACATTTTTGATTCCTGGTGAATATTTGCTTTTGCTAAGAAGCTTCTTGAAGCATTCCCTATTGAGAATTTTGCACGACATATGGAACTCCTTTTGGTTGAGATATTGGGTCTCAGTAAAAGAATTACACAGAACTTGCACCTTGCCTCATCCTTTTCTTCACATTCCATTCAGGTGGGCAGACTGCAATTGGGATGGCACCCAGGTGGGTGCTATGAAAGTCCATTGAACTAATCAGATATCACAGTCCTTTGTACTGGTGGCATATTTTTATTCTTTTATTATCAACTCATTAATTTTGAATCTTGTACTTGGAGAGAGTAATTCTAGTAGCTGCTTTTGGGAGTTCGCCGTTGGATAAGTAGCCTCTGCTAAGAAGAAAAATTTCAAATGTATTATAAAGAAGTTGACGTTTTTCTACTATTGGATGAGCGACTGAGTATTTGAAATATACAGGACATTATTCGCCTGCCTAGATTTTTCCAGTTCCTTCAGCGACCTTTGGCCAAGTTTATATCTGTATTCAGGGCTCCCAAAAGTAGGGAAGGTTATGCTGCTATTGGAGGTGGTTCACCATTGCGAAAGATAACTAATGAGCAGGTTTGTTATCCTTTTTGACTTGTAAATATCTACTTTTGTTAACTAATCAATTTTATTTGACAAAACTTCTATCCAATTTATAAAAAAATTCCAATTCTGCTACAAAATAACAATTCATAGAGGTGCAAAGTATATGTTCAAACAATCAGCAGGTTTTGTGTCTCATGAAATTCCAGATTATTTTGATGTCTTTGTCAAACATGGTAGTGTAATTTTATTGATTGAAAATTAGTCATTTTAAAAATTGTAATAATGCAAAAGCCATTGAATATGAACTCTTTTCTTGAGATTCTAGATTATAGAACTTGGTAAATATAGAGATTCAATTTGAAAATTAGTGAACATGTGGTTATATTAATGATTTTCCATTAATGATGGAGTTCTATATATACACAAAATAAGTTACACCCTAAAAAATGTGACGAAGCTCTTGATTTGAATTTTTTGGTAGGCTGATGCATTGCAACTTGCCTTGGAAGGCAAGAAGACCCCAGCAAAAGTATATGTTGGAATGCGCTACTGGTATCCATTTACAGAAGAAGCAATAGAACAGGTATGTCAATGTTTACTTTGGAAAACTCACGCAATGCATCAATAACTGTTCTCAGATGCCTGCTATGCATTAGTTCTTTTCTTGTTTGTTTATTTTTATACTTTGAACCCAGCTTAAATGGGTTGTCTGCCTTCATAATAGGTATAACTTGAGCTCTTGTTAGAAGTAAGTGATATAACTTAGCTGCCATAGTATCTGTATTGACATCTAAAAATTGGATATTTTATAGGGGCTTACATGGCTCAAAATGCCAACTTAGCAAGGTGTTCGAAAAGATAATCAGTGTTTCTCTAAGTTTCCAGTATGTGGGAGTGCAGGGACATTGGGATGTAGTTTTGGGGACAGCACACTTGTTCCCAAATTTTGAGGATGGTGGGGAGAGGGGATGGCTATTGGAACATCTTAAATAAACTAAAAGCAGCTGGGAATTTTAAAAGTAAATACAATGTGCTGAATTTGCAAGGACAATACAACCCCTTTTAAATATTTAGGGGTTTTTAACATTCTCTTTAAAAGTTACCGTTTTTATTTTTATGCAACAAATGAAGCAGGCCGTTCAGTCCTGGAAAAAAGGACATCATGAATTGTCCCACCCCAAATGGAACAATTTTTTTGCAATTTCTTTCTGATTTGTCTCAGTTCAGCAGATTGGACATTTTGTCAAACAAATCACATGATAATGTCTGAAACTAATTGTAGGTCAACCATACTTGAAATTCCAAATAGATTCACTCAGCAAATCAAAGATTTTTAATCCTCATTCAAATGACATATGACAGACATAAACATGGAAATAATTGCAAGCTACAGCCAAACAATACTCAGATTTGCAGCTTATGATAGCATTCAGAAATGATAACAGCAATTGAATAATAACAAATAATGCTAACAGCGGCTCGCCTTCTCTCAGTTCTTAATATATCAGCACTAAGAGAGGTTTACAAATAATAATTTCTGAGTGTGAAGAGGAATGGGAGATGTACATTAAACTATCTCAGACCTGTAACTCATTCGCCTAAGCCTGAGGATGCATTGAACCTGCCTTAGAACTGCCCAGGATGAATCAGCAACAAGTTCTTTTCAATCTGAGGTATTCGAAAGTCTCAGAAATGTAATGTGTATGTAGTTTCAATACCATACCAGCTCACGCCATGGTCTGGAAAGAGCACAGCCTCTGATTAGTTGCAGCCTGAGTGTCATAGCAGTCACACCTAGCTCAAACACCATCTCACATCCAACCTAAGTCCCTCCAAACAACTCCTAATGGCCTGACAACTCCTTAGGCCCCCATGTATGGCCTTAGCAAGTTAATATCTGAGGCAGAAATGAATCGCTTCTGTCTTTGCTTAGCACACCCAGACTATGAAAGCTGATTAATGTATTCTCCCAGCTAATGAGCAGCAACCAATGTTCTTAAATCTCACGCTTGGATCAGATATGACGCCCAGCACAGATACTATGATCTCTATAACCATTCAACACTGGATAATAAATAATAGACTCAGGAACTCTACTCAATCTTGGCATCCTTGTCTTGCCTGGCAAAGATTAAGTAATATGCTTACAATTCGTTTGGTAGTTATTCAAACCCTTAAATATGAGACTCCTGTAGATTCAATGAAGCACATGCACAATCCCTGCAATGGAATTGTCTGCAAGTTGGCTTGGGAGATCTTTCACTCCTGTATTGAGCTATTCTTCCTGTGGGTTTTCGTCCTCAAAAAGTCTATCTCTTTTCAACCAGCAAACCCTTGCTGAAGCTCTTCACAAAATTTCTCCAAAACAAGAATAATAATCATCAATGAATAAAATGAGCTTCAAATGCTCTTTATAATACTCAATTTGCATTTGCCTCCATTTCATTTCATTTACTTTTCCCGCCTTTTTGGTGCACAACTTAATAATATATACTTTAAAAATCACTTATATCTTCCCTTTTAAAATGACACTTTTAACTTATATTATAAAGTATACTTTAAAATCATTTAAATCCCTTTTTAATAAAGTCCTTATGTCTCCCTTTAAAATGGCACTTAAGTTAATATTATAAGATGCATATTAAAATCACTTATATCCTTTTAAATATAAAGTCCCCTTTTTAATATATTTTAATAACGCATAAAGTTAAATTATTTAATTTAACTTTATTACTCGAAGTTATTAATATTAAATGCATAGGACCAATATTAACCAATATAACTCCAAGATATAATTACACCATCATGCCAAATATAGAAACTCTGCAAGCTGACCATACCAGTGACTTACTATAAATAATAAGCATGCGTCAAATGGTCCTGAATGGCCTTCGGAAGGCGCACCACAAATAAACTAGGGCATTGAGCTGAAGAATACTGAAATAAGCACCAAAGGGTCTGCTGAAGAGCCAAAGATTACCCTCAAAAGGGTCCCCTGAACACCTTGTTAGCCTACGGGGACCAGTTGGTAGACTAACCACTGCATCTGACCACTGCCTAGGAAAAGGGGACATTACACATCACCTGCAAGTCTCCTAGTCACCAAGACATTTTGAATGTTGGAGACATCACCTAGATGCTTGGACATCACCCATATGTGTCTGTGTGGAATGGTCATAGACAATACTGTGACATTATCTTAGAGAGAGGGAGAGAGCCAGCACAAAAGTATAGCAGAATATTCATTTTTGAAGTTTATTATGCAATGATCCAGTGAGTATAAACTACGGTGGTATAAATATATAGATGGTGAATAAATGTTATATCTGGGAAAACGAAACCAATTATATAGTAATGTATCCATGATATTGATAATGAATCACTTACATTGTAAACTATCCATCATATTGAACTAATGGTACCTACTATTGACACTGAGTGCCAAAGCATTGACAAAATAAATATTACATTCTAACACTACTCACTTTCCACCTCCCCCTTGTCTTAGTGTGTAATTTTTTTGATGCTTAGAATTTTTTGAAACTTAAAATTTAGTTTGCAAACTCAGTTGAGTTATTGCCTTACTCACAAGTAAACCTGCAGGCTGAGTTACTTGTGAGCCAAGTCCTATAGACAGACTAGTAAGTTTGTCATGAGTTATTCATTGAGTCTTGGAGGCAAATCGTGATTTATTTGACAAGTCTTGCCTGTAGCTTGCAAGTTTTTTCTGCAGATTCATTCCACCAAAATAAAATTTGCATAGCCTTGATAAAACCCTGATTTTTGTGTTTTTGTCATTTTTGCCTTAAGTGATTAGGATCTTAGTGGCATAATTTGATTGTTGAGTAATTGAAAGGAGTTATCTATAGTTGGTCAAAAGCGAAAGAATTATGAAAGATTGCATGTGCCATGAAGGTCCCTGTGGCTTTTTACAGGCCTTAGATTGGGCTTGGTGGCATCAACCCCATAGTATATTACAAGAAGGAATGTGCCTGTGGCACTGCCACTTGACCCAGCTGCTCCCCCTGTCCCCTGCTGGTTTTAGAAAGCAAAACATAAAGATTGTTCTGGGCTGCACTGGAAGGAAAATGTCATGTTCCCTTTTTTGGGCTAAATTATATTAATAATATTATTTAAGTTGGGCCCAATAATCTCTAATTTTAAGGGCAACTTAATAATATTATTATAATTAAAATAAAAGGTGTTTTTAAACACTAGTATCAAAATAAAAAAGTATTTTTAAATATTTGGAGGGAAATTTAGGACCCAAGGGCCGAACTTGAAAAGCTATATCAAGGAGGCACCTATCTTCATTTGAGGATCATTCAAGCTATCCTTTGCATACTATTTTCAGATTTGAGCAGTTTTGTTCAAGTTAGGACATCCAAGGATGAAAACCCTTGGTTTGTTTGGTGTTTGAGAGGACGAAACCCCTCTTGAATTCGGATCAAGGACAAAAACCCGTGTTTCCAATCTTGGGTGACTCCGTTTGGGAATCACGATTGGGCTGATTTGTGGAAGACTTGGACTTTGCTACAGTGTCACTACAGTATCGCTACAGTGTTTCTCACAAGCAAATTTCATTATTTGGTTGCCTAGGCATGTTTGAGGGTTTCTACTTAATTTTCAGATTTTGGGGCCAAACTAAGGGAGAGGTCACTGCCCATACCCCATGCCCTAGGGTGATTTTGAAGTAGCTTTTCTTTGATTGCTGGTGGCCATCATCATTGAATTCATTTCTAGAGAAGGAAGGCACCATCATATATCGCTGTGTAACAGATCAGCATATTCAGGGGTCTGTTCATTGTGTGACTATCATTCCAGCTGCCCAGGACAACCATACACAAGGGGTTAGGGACAAATATTGATGTTCGAGGCTTGATCCAACATACCACAGCCTAATGCACTCATCAGCAGCACTCATAAGTCTGAATCATTATGATTGTTTGCAGCATTCATAACAGTTTTTGGGAAGCCATACTCCTAATCACAACATTCTGGGTATCATTGGACGGTTACTAAAATTGATTGTTGCACATTGGACACTCATTCTCTGACTTGCAACATCATAAGAGGATCCAACACCATCATATAGGTTGGGCAGATTAGGGCAGTTTGATATACAGGGTTTCTCAATCAACAAATGACAATTAGTGGTTCACTAAATAAAAAAATATTTGAGATTAGAGTGCAGACTGGGCCTGATTCCTGCTGATAATCTGAAGGTTGAATTAATTCCAAGTCATTATGATTCGCAGGACAATCTGGTAACTGTTAATTTTAAATCAGATTTAACAGAAAACAGAAAAGTAAACATAGATGATAGAACAATGAACACAGACTTTTATCCTGGGAAAACCCTCCTACTCGAGGGAGAAAAACCCAGCAATTTATTCACTTATAAATCAGAAATAGAAGTGCAGAAATAGCACTCAGAATCAGGCCCTAGAAAGGCCAAATCTCATACAATAGATCAACACTTAAAGATAGTGTGAATTCCTTAGTTACACAAAAATATCAACTCTTCTTCTAGAAGTGAATCTGCACCTCTTGAACGCGAATCTGCTGTTGAAGGGAATCGAATATCGAAAATGGAATGAATTGATTGCATAATGTGGAGACTATCTCCATTATATACCAAACTAGGCAAGCTCTCCTCTTGAGCCGACCTAGAAAACATATTATTTGTTTTATAATAAAAAGGCCGACTTGCCTTGAAATACCTCCCACCGCTACAAAACACTAACACTCCCTCTTAGCTAGGGAGGTATTCTCAAGTATCTTCGTCATGGAGTCTCTCAACATGACGTCCACAATGGCTACACCCAATTGTGGGAACACAACTCAGTCTCAAAGATGTGATCTTGTACAAGGGCTTTCACCTCATATTTCTCAGTCTCAGAGAAATATACACTACAAGGGCTTTCACCTCATATTTCTCCGTCTTATAGAAATATACGCTACAAGGGCTTTCACCTCATATTTCTCCGTCTCAGAGAAATATACGCTACAAGGGCTTTCACCTCATATTTCTCCGTCTCAGAGAAATATACATTATAAGGGCTTTCACCTCATATTTCTCTGTCTTAGAGAAATATGCATTACAACAAATCTTAATGATGCTGTGACTCCCTCTGGAGCTGGATTGCTTTCCTCAACACCATTTTTGACCCTGCCATATTTTAATCCTGGTTTTAGAACCTTAATCCTCTTCTTGGACATGATCTCAACTCGTGCCTTGAATTCTCATAATCTAACTCCCTCTGAATGGTAGGAGTGTAGTCGAGGGATGAATCCATATCCATTGGAGCCTCCTGCTCCTCATTGACTATCTCCATGTAATATCCTTTAGGTCACTTGAAGGTTACCTCCTCTTCAAAGGAGACATCTTGGCTTATTTCAAGCAAGGCATTCAATGATGCAATAATATCAAACTATTCAGCCAGTTGTTTGCTGTAGTATTAGTCTTTAGTGAATAAGCAGTACTTCAATAATCTCCAAGAATCGCGTAAACAGTGAACTCTATACCCGTAGTAGATCTGAACTTGTGGAGGAATCGGTCTCAAGTATCTTGGATTTGATATTTGTTTGAGACAACCATTTACAAAATGCCTTTACGAGCTCCAATATGTAGAGGAGCCCAATCACTGTCATCTCTTTCACGAGGTTGGGCATCGACCACCTTCCTCCTTTGCTCCGCCATGAGAGAAACTAGAGCAAGCATTCAAATGCAGACAAACACAATGTCTTTCCGCTCAAGCCTCGCGAGATAGGGGAACAAGGACGCGTGAACAAAACTTTACTTCGAGAATTCCCTGAACAAAGGATTTCCGAGATCCCTTCCTTCCCCTTTCTACTCTCCCTCAAATGCTTAAACCATCATCGGTATCTGAACACCAATCTACTGTCCTTTCCGCCTTTCAAATCCTTATGCAATCTCTAATAATTAATCCATCATCCTTTTGCTCCTCGATCCATCCTGCATTTTAAAGAGATTAACAATAGTTCATAAAATCAAACTGCCCCGAAGCATGTAGTCATCTAGCAAATATCATTAGATGGAACAATTAAAGGAATGATACATAATAGAACTTATCTTTGTTGAGTCAAAATCTCCTTAAATGCTGCACTTAAATCCTCTTCAGGTCTGCTCTTATCTCTCCTTTAGATCTGCTCCTATGTATGCATTAATTCTCCTTCAATTTGCTCAAACATTCACTTTAGATCTGCATTTAAAGTCTGCTTCAGATCTGCTTGATGCCTTTGAAGAGCAGATCTCAAATTTGAATAAATTATTTTGGATAGTCAGCTTAGCTCTGCAATTTTCGCCCCTGGACCGAAACCACAATTTGCATCTAGAATGCTATAGAAGACGCCTCCACAGACAGCGACTTAAATAATATTTTCTCCTTAATCGTGCGCCCATAAATTCTGAAATGACTCCTAGATCAAAATAAATATAAGCTCTCCAAACGAATAAATTCTCCACCAAAATCGAATTTATCATCACACAAAGAGCTGCGCTCAGTAGTAATGTTTCTCCATAAGAATTGCTATATTATATATCTTTTAATTGCCTGCGCCACTGCCCTTGAGGAACCATGACCTGAGGCAGTGTATTCGCCCTTCAAAGGTGCCAGTCAATGTACCACTATGTTGAATCGATCCTTCTAAGCTCAAGTATTTCTTCTTCAAAACAATCAGTTCTGTAATAACTGTAAATGACCCACAAAAATTTCTAATAGTCAAATCAATATGCCCAGAATTTCTGATGATGCTCCTTCAAAATTGTATTTTCCAACAGTTCAAAATATCTCCAATCTGCTATGAGTCGAATTGCTTAGTCAAATCTGATCAGATATTCCTGAACCTTGCTCTGATACCATGTTAGTTTTAAATCAGATTTAACAGAAAGCAAAAAAGTAAACATAGAACAATGAACACAAAATTTTGTCTTGGGAAAACCCTCCTACTTGAGGGAGAAAAACCCAGCAATTTATTTACTTATAAATCAGAAATAGAAGTGCAGAAATAGCACTCAGGATCAGGCCCTAGAAAGGCTGAATCTCATACAATAGATCAGCACTTAAAGATAGTGAAAATTCCTCAGATACACAAAAATATCAACTCTTCTTCTAGAAGCGAATCTGCTACTGAAGGAAATTGAATTTAGAAAATGGAATGAATTGATTGCATAATGTGGAGATTTTATCTCCATTATATACCAAACTAGGCAAACTCTCCTCTTGAGCCGACCAAGAAAACATATTATTTGTTTTATAATAGAAAGGCTGACTTGCCTTGAAATACCTCCCTCCGCTACAAAACACTAACAGTAACATTTGTGCCAAGTTGCATTTACCTCTGTTTAGCTGTTGTCTCAGATGTATGATGATTTTGTGAATTCTGAGTTGTTCATGATTAAATGTAATCTTATCTTTGACAGTAATGATTTCAGAAATGATTTATAAGATGTTATTTTTGCGAGTTGAGGGTTTCCAGTTTGGTTTGCATAAGCATCGAGGAACTTGCCAATTCAATACTCATCAGTTCTAAAACCCTAGATTTGAGCGCATAGGCAGCCCTAGGACATTACAAAAAAGCAGAGCTTTTTTCTTTATTTGGAAATAACAAAAGACATTTTTTTTCCATATTTTTATGAATTTTCCAGCAGTTTTTAGATTCCCGATTAAATCCTGAGCAACTGAATTCCATTTGTACTTTTTTGGTTTGTTGTGTCAATCCCTATTTCAAGTAGTGCTACCATGTTTAAATAGCATTTTGTGTTGTCTAAATTCATTCTTTATGCATCTCATGTATTAATTAAGTTATTTTGTTTATTTATGTAATTTTTTTATTTGCTTTGTTTGAGTTTTCGAACTATGCTTAAAACTTCAATTTGGCTTAAATCTTTGTTGCATTGTGATCAATGTTACCACTTTTGTCTTTGCCTATTGTTGGATAAAGTGATATTGGATGTCAACATCCTTTGTCCTTGTATGCAACATTGCATTCTCGTGAGTGGAGTAATGCTTTGATCATTATGTTGAGAGGTGTAACTACAATGGCAGCAAGGGTAGATTGTAATGGCATGGAAGTGTTCACAAAACCCCTATGTTCCACTGTGTGGTGCATTTTGGGGACAGCAGGTGATGGGAGGCATTTTTGAATCACATCGATGATAAGGGATGACAATTAAAAAAATAAGAAAAATTTAAAAATAAAGTAATTATGATATTGCTATCAGGATTCAACCGTGTAATTTGACACGCTGTGGAAAAATACCTCCTACTTATCAATAAAGTAATTCTCAATTATTATTATCATTAGGCATTCACCACATTCAATAAATAACTATATTATGAAACATTAGAACTGATTGAGAATTCACGAGTCAAATACAAATTAACAAAACTTTAATGTCTAATCATTGGAGTTTTCGTTTCTAATATGCATATACAACAAAATGAAAATGGTGGAAAGCCACAACTACAAAATGACAAAATGTAGACAACTAGATCTACTGCTGCTATGCCTTTGCCTCACCTTCAACTGTATTAAAATCAGAGTTTGAATCTAAGTCATTGCTAATATGAAGGACTACCTCATCCCCAATTAACCTTCCCATGCCTCCTTATCAACCTATGTAGCATTTTTGAAATCAACATCCCACCATGCAGCTGGAGTTTGTTGATCTTGAAGTTACAGGGCACTAAGTATGACCACCAACTTCTCCGCTTGTTGAGAGGTAAGCCTATTCCTCTTGATTGATTGAAAGAAGTTGTATGTGGACCAATTTCTCCTTGTAGTAGAGGAGTTGAGAACCTATGAAAGGAGGTGAGTGCCAAGCATCCTCAACTCTATTGCATCGTTGACATTCCATGTCCAACATCCAATAGAGTTGGTTTAAGCTAATGTAGCCCTATCTGTTTTGGCCTCTATTTTGCTAAATGTTGGACTCTGAAGATTGACAAAGGCAATCTAGTGCTGTTGAATTTAAGCTGCCGTCTCAATGCTATACATCTTTTGTAGGGTCTTCATGAATGATTTGAAATTGATTTAAGTGATTCAAATCAGGAAGGTTCTGAAGTTGGGTGCATGTTTGAGCAATGATATAGAGTAGTTGCAAGTTACTCTCAACAATATATTGAATATCATAATGAATATAAAATGAGTTCATGATTGGAGGAATTTCCTAAAGGAATCTTGCTGATGGTTTGGAATGGTGCCATGACACTTGTGGAAACACAATCTTTTCATCACTTGCTGAAGGGAAGTTGGGATATTCAATTGCTATCAAAGTGATGTTGAAGAGTACATGTTGCTGCTGAAGTATACATGTTACTACTGAAGTGCACAATTGTAGAATAATAATAAAATAAGGACGTTTTTGTTCATTGATGGTTGTTGACTTGGAATGAAGCCATGTTTGTTGATTTTTCTATTTGCATGGTAAGTTATAGAGTGACAAATGCAAAAGAATGTGGAATGTTGTTTGTTTGTAGCCATTATCATTGATCTTCATGAAGTTGTGGTTGTAGATGCATGGTGGGCTATCAAATATTGATATTGCTTGTTGGTGGCTGTTGGACTTAAGAGAATGGTTGTTTAGGTGGTATTTGCTATGCCCTTAACCTATTGTGCATGGGGATGTGTAGTCAACTTGTGGCTAGCATAACCCTTAATTAAGTTATATTATAATTTATATAGTCTTATATGTGTAGTTAGGCCGACTTGGCTGGCATCCACAATATAAGTATGGTATATATAGGGGCTAGAGGCTAGCTTATTATCATCATATTGTGTCTTATGTTTCTATTGAAAACTAAGGTACTGGTTCGTTTTTGGGTTCGGGTTCGGGTATGAGATTCCAGTACGCGGATTCAGTCAATTTTTTTTTGGGGTTGGGTTCGTTTTGGGTACGTTAATACAAAAACATATAAAAATCAGAAATATATACATATTTGCAGTAGTAATTAAGTTCAAAATACACCACCATATTAATAGTCAAATATTACACCACCACTTTCATAGTCAAATAACATAGCAAAAATACACCACCACTTTCATAGTCAAATATTAAAATATTAGTGATACTCAAATGTCATGTTATAAAATTATAAATTAAAGTTCAAACATAAAAATGTCAAGTGTTTACAATCAGCCATTAGTTCCTTTCGTAAGCAATTTTCTTTGGATAGAAAAATCTGATTGCACACGTTGTCAAGGATAGGAATGAGGGAGAAGTGGTGTATGAATAGCGATTGGATTACCATCTGTAGAAGTTGTACCATGTCAGCCATGGTCATCCATCTATTGGTCCATTTGTCTAACTTAAGTTGCAATTTGGAAATGACCATATCCAAGTGCAGAGGAAGTCCTAAATGCATCATGGGTAATTTTTTTTCTTTAAATTATAATATCTCGATAATTTCCTGTTTTCTCCTGCACGGTTGGGAAAATAATGCCAGATTCTAAGCATTCATTAAATGTACAAAAGCTTGCTGATATGCATCTAGGATTTTTTTAATATTAGTGATTTCTCACCTGATCATTAAAGAGAATAAGTGTGTCATTTGCAAAGTGAAAGTTGGTGAATCTAGGTCCTCTATCATTCAACAAAAGGCCATATATTCTTCCCTTTCTTTTGCACCAGAATGTAGTTTTTTCAACAAGTCGCTGATTATGATAAAGAGATAGGGACTGAGATAATCTCCTTGTCTAAATCTATTGGAAAATAGAACCTTGACCGAACCCACAGTGCCAAAATCGATTCCACAGTGCCAAAAACAAATCCACAGACAAGGATTCGTACCCTGCTCATTTCCACAGAGGAAAATTTGTTTCCTGGATGTATCTGCATCATTTTGGACCCATATCTTGTTTCCGTATTGAATCGTACCCGTACCAGGGGTCAAAATAGGACGTACCAGTAACTTAGATTGAAAACTATTGGAGGTAGCCCCCTGGAAGTGGCTTTTTCGAGTTTTTCCCTTGGAATTGGCCTATTATTATCAATTTTTGGCAACATATTTTCTATTATATTCTTCTCTTGTGCAAGTTATGTCATTACGGTATCGGGGATGAGTGGGTAGTTGGATAGTTGTAAATGTGCAATTGTTCCCATTACAATGCAACTGTCCATTTTCCTTTCTATTGAGCGGCCAAAGAAGGGATAAAAGAAAAACATTGAGTCATTCTGCAGATTCAGTTGGCTCAAGAATGTGACTCTCATTGATGATTTGATCATAGAGAAGGTGTTTGTAGGAGTAGAGTGGAGGTGGTGGAGTGTGTAGGTTTCATTGTACCGCTCCAAAATATCATTGCAATGACATAATATCTGTACCTGGTCTTGAAGTAAATCACTCTCTTGCATAGGAAAACTTTTCTTGTAAAGAAAAACTATTTTTCTAGTTCCAGTAATGTTAAGACATTTTTGTTATTGACTAGAAATATCTATAAAATCTGTATGGGGTTTTCAAATAAGAAGAAGGAATTCCACATGGGTACTCACCACTCGGTGAATTATTTGATATTCTGTTTTCTGTTTCAAATCCCAATTTTTACTGAAGAATCTTCTTGAAACTCAATTCCATAAAAATATAATATTATGTTTTGTCTTCTGATTGTCAAGCTTATGTAAGGACATATAAAAATGCTTTTTTGGCTCCTGCATAAGTTGATGATTTTCATGTACTTTTACATTTTTGTTGAAATATTTTTCCTCATGTTTCTTATCTCCTTTTTTCACTTACATCCAAACTACGTGAAGAATTGTAGTTCAACATCATATAATCGGAGGAAGTAAAATTGTTCTATATCTTTATGTGTTTATGTTCTTTTAAAACTCATTACAATTGTTTTCATTCAATTTGAATGGAGATATGGTTTAGGCTGTGTTGACTTTTACATTCTATCTATTGTCTTCTTTTAAGTATTGGGAATGTGTCATTCTTTTTTCAAGTCTATTCTGGTTTCTAAATTTCTGAAGTAAATTGCTGCAGATAAAGAGGGACAAGGTCACAAAACTTGTTGTGCTTCCACTTTATCCTCAGTTTTCAATCTCAACAAGTGGGTCCAGTATTCGTCTTCTACAAAGCCTTTTTCGGTAAATGGCAGTATGCTATATAATATATATATTTTGTAATATTTTTGGTTGTCAAGTTAGCTTTCTAGGAGAGTTAAAGGCTATGGAAATTTTAGCAAATTCTTAAATTAGACTGACAAGGCAGTATCATGGTTATTTCAGGGAGGATGATTATCTTGTCAGGTTGCAGCACGTGATCATAGCATCATGGTACGAGAGGGAAGGGTATATCCAAGTAATGGCAAATTTGATCGAAAAAGAATTACAGAGTTTCACATGCGCAGACAAGGTAGGATTTCCATGCAGATGTGATTTGCTATCATTTTCTTGAAAGATCTATCCATTTTCCTTATAACAAGCATGTAATACTGTCATTGCATGAATTGACTGACCTATTCATTAATAGAGATGGCTTTTTGGCGCTCCTATTGGCAGTTTTTATGTCTTCATAATACTACAAATATGAATATTGATTATGTTTAAGTGACAGCTCCGCACAAATATTGTTTTTTCATTGTACTGTTGCAATCCTAACATCATGTGTTAGAAGTGAAAACATAGTACAGGGAAAGCATCTTGCTTCTCTTTAGCCACTAAAGAGTGGGCCAAACACATTATTATAGAAAAGTTTAGCCAATGGCCAATTGGGTAGGGAAAACCCTCTTGCTGTGTACAAAAATGCGAGACTAATGGGGTTTTTCTTTTTCACAGGGATGGGTTGAGTCCTTTTGCAAGTAGATGTGATCCCTGGGTTGCTTTGGGTGAAGCAACTGGTATGTATCCCTTATTGGGGATCTTCTCATTTTTTGGCCCCTGCCATCAGAGATAATTTGTTTTTGTTCATAGGAAGGCTGGCCATCCCTCTCTGTGTCCTGTCTGTTAATGGTCTGGTGAGGGGGCCATTGGGGCCCAGCAATGGCCCTGTGGATGTTTCCCAGGTGTCCCTGTGTCCCTGAAAAAGTGTTGGGATGCGGACACCTGGAAAAGGCCTGGGTATGTGTCCCAATGTGACATAGGTTTAATACCATTTTCCACTCCATAGAAATCTAATTGGATATCGCAGTTGTTAACATCTATATCACCTTTGGGGAACCTCTAGTAATTTTATTAAGGATTTGAGTCAATGGGTTTGAGCCAATGCCCATACATAGTGATGGGAGATTTCAGATTTCAACACTTTCAGAACTACATTTGAAAAGAAAGGAGCCTTAAATTTAACCAAAGAACTGCTGAATCACTCAACAAATTGGAAGCAAATACTGATCTAGTAGAAGTTCAATTCAACAAGGGTCATACACTTGGTCTATTAGACAGAATAGCAACAAATATTTAGCTGGAAAACTTGACAGAAGCTTATTGGAGAAACTTGGACGCAGCCAGAATGGAAATTGGAAGCACAAATCTACAATTGCACCCTCTCAGACCTTTGGCCTATCCTCCTCATGGCCACCAAAGCAAAGCACTGCACAATCAGGAAAAACCTTTTAGATTTGAGAAAGTGTAGCTAACCCACCAAGAATTTGCTGCAAACATCTCCAAATGGTAAATTATTGTGCCACAGCAAACTGGGTTTGAAATGGTCAAATTCATATAAAAATCAAAATACTCGGAATTCCAAATAAAGCACTTGAACCATTCAGTCTTTGGTAACCTTTTCCAAGAAAGCAAACATGTGAAAAACCAGCTGCAATATCTGAATTCAAGTCATATATCAAGGATTCTCAAAAGAATTAGGAAAGCAAAAGCAAAAATTTATTCTTCAATCATCAGCTTTTCATCATATAACAGATCTACTAGTATCAAAGGGCAAAAGAACAATGGATCAATTTGAGAGATTCCAACATCCGATTGTCTCATTCTACTTCTCAAAACAGGAGGTGCTTCAACATAGTCCAGTGACCGCAAAATTCATCTGGGGATTATATCATTTCTCAAGAAGAGATCTTGAAATATGTCACAAAATTCTTCTGAGACATGCTATATGAGCCTCCTAATTCAATACACAAACAAAGTCAAGAAAAAATCTTCTTCAGCACATCCCAAAAAGGGATACAGAAATAGACAAGACAGCTTTCATGCAGCTTATCATGGAGGAAGAACTAAAAACCATAGTGTTTTCTTTCAACCTGGTTGAAGTTCCTTGGCCAGATGGTTAAACTGCTCTTTGTGGTAGAAGAATCACACAGAAACAAACAAATGCTCAAACAAATGAACACCATACTAATGCTAATCCCTGAGGTAAATCAAGCTCATATGCTTGTAATCCAAAGGCTAATTGCCTCATGAAACATGGTCTACAAGATAATTCTAAAATCATTGGAAGATGCCTTGAACCTCTTTTAAATAAAATAATTTCGCAGGAGTAATCAGCCTTTGTCTGGAGGAGTTAGATCACAAATAATATTACTGTTGTCCAAGAAACTCTACACTCTTTTAAAAACCAAAAGGGACCAGAATTGTGTGATTAAATTAGATATCTCCAAAACTTTTGACAGGTGCAATTGGAATTTTCAAACAACTCCCCTATGCTCAAATTATGAAAGAGAAATACTCCATTCATACTCACAATGCCTTCATGACAACCTAGATTGGTTAAGCAATGTTGTACCCAAACCAATTTTTTTTGCTTCATTAAGGCATTCTTTCTAAAATGGTCTAAATCTTGTAAAAGTGTCGTCAAAACTCAGTTTTTGGGCAAATCAGGTATGGGCTTTTAGTCAGTTTGATGTCAGGAAGATACTAGTAAAATTTGAAAATTTTGAAAATTCGGGTTTTCGGACCCCTATTTTTGGGAAAATCCTAAAAAAAACCCTAAAAATAGAAACTTGTCAGAATTGGCTGAAATTTATTTTGATTGGCTTATTTCACATCATGAGCACAGTGGTGAAGTCAGAATCAGGAAAAAGTTAGTTTAAGCCTGGTGGGTAGTTTTCACTTTTTAAGGAGAAAAGTTAGGACCTTCGAGGTCGTCAATGGTAGTTGGCCAGTACTAGGTGTTGAAAATCTAAGCCTGAAACTCAACGCAGAAGATTTTGTGGTCAAAGATGCTGAAAAAGATGCTTCATGACGGAGAGGATTTTCAAATGGCGAAAATTGCAAAAAATATTCTAAGTCTGGAAACACTTCACCTTGTAACGTGGGAGACGCTTGTGCAATCAATGTGCAAGTTAACTTTGCAGTGTTCGTACACGTAAAAATGGTGAAATATAGTCACACACACGCGTTAGCGACAATAATGCTTCTATGTGGTCAACCCAACAAGCGTCATGGTGTTCACGAAGTGCGAAATGGAGAAAACCATAAGTTTTAGAGCAAATCTGCGCCTTTGCAGGCCAGGGGCGCCCTTCAATTTGAAGGCCTAGATACAATTATCAGTGGTTGCAAATACATTCATTCTCTCCAGAATTCTGTTAGCTGTCCAGCAAGCCATCAAGTGAGTCCATTCGATTCGCGAAACTCCGACAATTGGAGGCGGAAGCAGAAGTTACTGAGGTTTTACATAGCAGAGATGACAGTCAAATTTCAGTTTTTGCGCCCCTGTAGCTCAGGGGTGCCCTTGAATTAGGTCTGTCAGATGATAGAATTTGCAGAATCTGTTTCTGGGGGACCTTTTCAGATTTAGCCCAGGTTCGTGATGAGTTTGTTCGCAAGTCTGTAAGACATGCTGAGTGACCATGGCAGTTGATCCAACGAGCACGTAAAACAGAGGGAAAACAAAGGTGAAAATATCAAAATGTACCTCTACAGGCCAAGGGCACCTAGCCTTTTGGCCAGTTAGATGAGGTTTTTGGCAGTTGTCATCTTCATGAGATCTGTGCAGAATCCTCCTAGCTATTTAGTGAATCCAACCATGAGCCCTCAAGATGCGTCAAATGCCCGTAGGTGAAGAATCAACGGAAAATACTAAAGGATAAAAACAAGCAGAAAAATGGCTAAGTACGGAAAAATGCACCTTCCTTGAGAAAGGCGCCCTTCTACTGGAGGTCTTAGAAGTAGTTTTCTCGCTTCGTCACTTCCAGGAACATCTCTTCCAAGTTGTTCCATCTTCGCGATGAGATCATCGATGCGCTCATCAAAGCAATCCAGCTCTCGGTAACGAGGGTCAAAGTGGAGCGTTTCGTGAAAGTTACAAATTGCAAAATCATTTTCAAGAGTGTAATTGCAGGGGCGCCCTTGCATTTGAGGGCCTTAAACCAACTTTCAGACGCTGCACATACCAACTTTCAGATGCTGCACATATAGTCATTCTTTGCGGAGTTCTTCTAGCTACGCGATGGATCCAACATCCAGTTGATGAGAGTCATCATTCATTGGTAGCGGCAGATCGAAGCACAAAGATACAAATTAGGAAAATGGCTGTCTTGTATTATATGCACCCTTTTGGGAAAAAGGCGCCCTTGTTTTTGAGGCATCAGACTCATTTTTTAGCTCTCGCAGCTCCCAGCAACAAGTCATCAGACTTGTTCCAGCTACGCAGTGGATGTGTCAGCTCGGCTCCAGGATCAATCAGGCATCTGGAAATCAATGTTCAACAGAGGCCATGATGATGTTTTCAAACAGCTTCAAAGTACGAGCTTAGCTAAAAATCTCAAGTTTTGAAGGAAGGCGCCTAGAAAGTCAAAGTTTGAATTTTTGGAATTATAATGCATATTCTAGCCGCCCTAGAAAGGTGGAACTCAGTTAATTGAATAAAATAACATTAAAATCTTTAGTTTCAAACGCCAGTTTTGCTTGCAAAGGGCATATTTCTTCATTATTTCAAGATGGCACCTATTTTAAGACTTAGTGTCAGTTTTTGTTAACAAAGTGCTGTCCAATCAGATAATTGCATTCTAAATATAGGGTTTTTGCATGCATAAGACGCTTAAATCCTCAAAAATTCTTTAAATATGCATTTAGGCGTCCATTATTCTCACAACAGGTTGAGTGCAAAAACAATTTTCTTCGTGCAAGCATGATTTGAAGGCGCCATAGGTGTTATTTTTCAGAGTTCTTCACAGATACAGGTCCAAATTATTCAACAAACTTCATTCGAGGATAGGCAAAGGCAGAATATAACTTCTATCTTCTCTCTCTTATTTCTTCTATCCTTGTCTTAGGTTTTCTCTCGCATGTCCAAGTATATGACGACTTTTCATAGTTCTGATTATCTTGGTGTGTTGTGCACGACTTTCTCTACAAAACCCATGTGTTAGATTTTTTAAGGAAAAATTGCCTTGTAGCTTCACTTTTTGAAGCTTTGCTTTTTTTTTTCTTCTGGAAATTCCTTTGCATGGTTGAGGAAAAGTCAATATTTTGAAAAATGGAGGATTTGGGTTTGCTTAGAATCATCTTCTGCACAAAACCCATGTTTCAGTTTTTCCTGGCATAAGTTGCCCACGAAAACCCTAAAACCACTGCAATTCTTGACTGAAAAGTCTTTGCATGTCAAGCTAAAAGGCGGTTTTTTCAAATTTCTGACGTTGTGGGTTTGCTTAGAATCATTTTCTCTACAAAACCCACATCTCAAAATTTTTCGTAAAAATTGCCCCCCAATAGTGTATTTTTAGCCTCACTAGGAGTCATTTTAGCTTTTTGGAGAAAGTTGTCAGAACATAGCTGTGTTTACAGTCAACAGGCAAGTTTTTCAAAATGTAGTTCACACAGTCTGAATTCAAGACCAATTCGGTCTTAATTCATGACGTCATCAAAACGACTGACACAGATTTGCATCAGGTGGATTCAAATGTTGACTTGAATGCTTCAGAAATGAACTAGATTACACTTCAAAACATTGAAGAATCCAGGTTGATAGAGGCGGCTTCACTTCCCATCTTAGTACAGTGCATAGAATTCTTGATGTCTTGTGTAAAGCATTACAATTCTACTACTCGAGAAATTCAATTAGTAGATGGACAGGTGATTTGCAGTATCAAGCCCAGGGACATTGAGAAGTGTTTCGGTGTTCCTCAGAATCCGAATAGTTTGGTCATTACCATGAATCAGTGTGAGAAAGCATTCATTGCCGATAAGGACAAATGTTAGAGTAAAATGGCAGAAAGGTGGCTAAAACAGAAGAAAGTTAACTTGGCAAAGGTGGGTCGCGGAGAGTTCAAAGATGAGTACCCAAATTTGATTGCTCTTCTTAATCTCGTTTTTGGTCATGTAGATGCCAATAAATTCCAGCCTTGGATGTATTACATCATGGCTCAGATCATTTACAAAAGGGAGCATTATGATTGGGCCTCTTTGATCAACGACGTTCTCCACAAGCAGATGACCAACTTCTTGGTTGCTCATGAGTTTCACATGTGTTTGTACCTTGTGTATCTGATTGCCTTCTAGGGCCAGTTTAGAGGGTTGAACACTAGAGGGATTCTCAGTGTACAAAACGTTCATCAATATTACGAACAACTTGAGTTCACACAGTTTGAGCGACACTTCAAGCGTGTGCAGGAAGCATTTTTGATGTACACAGTGAGGAACCTATTGTGACCTTTTCACAACATCGCCCCATTGCAAATGGGGACCCTCTTGTTTTTTTTTGCTTTTTGGGTTTTTTGCCTTGGCGCTGCAATTGCTAATAACCAGTCTTTTATAATGAGGAGTTTAAAGTTAGAGTTTTGAGTAATCACCCGAGCCAAGTAGAGGATTCAAGCCCAAAACAGTGCATACACATCGTCAAAATGCTTAGAAGGTATGGAGGACGAGGATCGCCTGTCCATTGAGTCAATTCTGACACTTCCTACTTTTTAGGGATTTTCACTCTGGCCCCCTATTTTTTAGGGACTTTATTTTTGGCACTTTTAGCCTATTTTGGACTTCCTATTTTTTAGGGATTTATTTTTGGAAAGTTTCTATTTTGGGAAGGTTTCTATTTTTGGAAAGTGCCAGGTCATGGTTTCAACATTGTCATCTTTAGAAGACCCCTGAAAGTGGAAATAAGTGAGAAATTTCAGATGAACCAGATGAAGGCCAGAAAATTGCCTAAGTGTTGGTCATGGCATGAACTTGTGACAAGTCCGCCCAAGCTGGACTAGAGAAGATGCTGGAACAACGGCCAAGTCTGCCCACCAAGGATGAATCATGGCACAAGTATGGGTAAAGCCTGCGCAAGCTTGAAGAAGACATGGCACGAGCACATAGCAAGTCCACCCAACAAGAGTTTGACGATGGCATGAACATTGGGGAAGTCCATGTAAAGTCCGCCCAAGTAGAAAAACTTAGAAAATTGACTAAGTGTTGGTACCTTGAGGAGGGAAATTCAGAAAATTGGAAAATTGACTAAGTGTTGGTACCTTGAGGAGGGAAATTCAGAAAATTGGCTAAGTGTTGGAGAGAAAATAAGAGGAATGAAGAGGAAAAGTAAAGAGGAAGTGAATGAAATCCTTGTCCAAGGATGGAATTTGTCCTACATAGCACAAGCCAAATTCAATATTGAATACAAATCCACAGGCAAAGTTCATCCAAAACCTTGGCTAAATGTTGAATGATCCACATGAAGGTATTACAAAATGAAATTGAATAGCCAAAAAAATTTGGCTAAGTATGGGAGATTCTTAACAGAGGAAGGTCCAATTTCCTCCATTGTGGCAAAAGCATAGGGGAGTTCCTCTCCGAATTCAAGGCACTTGAAGGAATTCCAGAGCAATCTGGGAAGAAAGACTTAATAACTTCAAGTCTAAACATGTGCTCCAAGGCGAGACTTCCAATATAGGTGAGAAAGAAATCAAAGTCTCAAAAGGAATCCAAGATCAAAGCTAGGAAGAAACAAGCACAAAGGACAGAGTCATTGGCAAGGAAAATATTCTAAGGCAAGAACATGGAAAAACGAACAAAGTGACCAAGGAGGACATCCAACCTGCTGAAGTGGCGCCTCGACCAATCAAATTGTTCCAAGTTAGCACGTCCAGATTCAATGAACCTGACACTCCACCATGCAGCAGCTTTCTATTTTCATATTTAGCAAAAGGACAAGTGTCCTCGAATGTAATTTTCTCATTGGTTGAGAAGGAGTTAGTTATGACAAGCCCTAATTAGGGTTTTGTTTTGTAATCTCGACCGTTGATCCTAAATCAATCTTGGCCATTGAATTGTAATTGGGGAGCCTATAAATTAAGCTCACCCCTCATTTGTAAAGCATGGGAGCATGTTGCAAAACATGTTGAGATAAGTAATTGTTGTGTACGACTGCCAAAGTAATAAGTAATGCATGCATTGTTTTGATGGTGATTACTTCTCTTATTTTGGAGTTTGCATGGTTCTTATCCCTCATCATAGTTTAGATTTTATTTCATGTATGTTAGATGAATGCAAGATTTGATAAGTGTTGGTTATGGTGAAACTTTTGCTCATACTTTCTTTGAATGGATGATTTTCGTTCAATATGTAAAGTTAGCCTGAGCTTACTTTGTGGATGCTTAACTTCTGTTTGGATAAATATTGTTCGATTTGATGGTTGTTATTCATGACGTGAAAATCATAAGCACACTCCCTTGAAGATTGCACCCACTTTGTGGAGTAGTCGTTGAGCGTGGCGAAGCAAAGCGTGGTTATTGGTTTCACCGAGTAAATACCGTCTCTTGAATTCTTAGGAAGTAGATTATAAATTCTAAACCCTTATCTCCTTTTTAGTTTGTTTGATCCAAGACCCAATCAACAGAGCTTCATTGCCTAAACCTTCATTGTGAATTGAACGAGCCTAGCATAAGTCCCTTTGTGTTACCAGCATATCACAACAACCATTGAGCTTATCCACATGTCAAGACTTGACATAAGGAACCTTGGAATCGCCATATGATCTTCTCACAGTCTTAGCATACCCGGTGGTTTTTCAAGAGAGGATAGGGTGTCTTTGGGAATTTTATTTTGATGTTTGGTGTGTCACAAAACACACATCAATAGAACCTAGACCGGGAGCTACATGTACGTATCTCAGTGGAAGCTAGAGCAGCAATGGTAGAATGGGCGGATTGGTTCATTCAGTTCCCTACCTATACCTACATTCGCATCTATGGATATGCAGGTTATCTAGCCATGCTACCCTGTTATCCTTTGGATAGGGTGGTTTTCATGGAGTTTTTATGGCAGTTGTACGATGTTCATTCACATTTGCGCAATAAACGCAAACCGGCTGCCAATTTTCCATTACAGATGGGCATTTTTAGGTGCAAGACAACAGTTGATGCTAAGGCTATGGGCCATGAGTTAGCAAGATTTAATCTTATGTACCTCGTTGAGAGACGCTCATATGACCCTTGGGGTTATTACTTAGCACGCCTTGGAGGTTGCTCTTATCACAAGCCTTCTATGGAGGACTACTGGGTCAATTGTGAGGATGAGTTCGAGGTGCGTAGGCGCAGCTATAGCAAGTTCACCCTTTTACAGATTTCTGTCTTCATGTCAGAGGATGTGGGAGGATTGTCAGATGATGATGGGGATGTACTTCCTCCATTTTTCAGAGAATAGGTTGATACGCAACCACTTCCAGCTGTCGATTGGTTTGCCAAGGAACTCATCTGTTAAGGAAAGGTCAAGCAGGGTTGTCAATAACAACATACTCTACTTGGATAGCAAGAAGACGAGGACGGTAGTCATTCCAAATACAGAGCCACCACCGGTGGATGTTTCACTGCCTTCCACATCAAGGACAAAGCCCAAAGAAAAGAAAAGGAGTAATCCTCCTAAGGGAAGCAAAGTATCTGGGAATTCAAAGGGAAAAACACCAGTTGTTGTTTTGGACCAGCAAGAAACACATGTGGAGATTGCCACAAATGTAGTTGAGAGTGTGCCAGAAATAGGGGTACAGCCTCCCTTGCCATCACCAACACCACAACAGTCTCCAGTTCCGGTTCACATTGACTTGGGGCTAGACTTGTCACCATGTAGCAGTGCTTCCATGCATTCCCACTCATCAAGAGTTCCTAGGTCTAGCACCAACCTTCCCAGCGAGATTAGTCGAGACTCGTCTTGGCTTGAGAATCAGTTGGGTAGGAAGAGGAGGCAGCCATCCTACAAACTAGACTTCTCAGATTTTGATCATGTCTACTAGGACACACCAGATAAAAGGATAAAGAAGCAAGTTCATGTAGGGAGGAACATTGACAAGGAAATCATAATTGAGACCGCTGCACCTCCAGTGGATAAGAACTTGGATGAGGTAGAGGTTGAAGACTTCGCCTTAATAAAGGTCAACCTTGGTAGAAGCACACGCCAAGCAGATGTTGATTTCTTCCTCCAGGTCGCAACGTAAAGCATAAAGGAGAGAATCATAAAGGACGGAGAAGATAAAGCAGCCTTCAAGGCTGAAATCTAGCAGCTTCGCTAGTATATCCCCAACCTTATGCATAGCATTGAGAATTTCACTGCCTTGCTCTCACAAATGTTAGAGTTACCAGCAGAGCAAAATCAGCTAATTGTATACGGGAAGCGCCTGAAAGATTGGGAGGAGGAGTTCTTCACAAGGGGCTGCTTCATGCTTTCAAAATTGCACCAATTGAGGTGCAACACCATGAACTTCATACACAAATCCAGGATGCAGAGCGAGACTTGGCGGTTGACAAACCAAGGAATGAAATCATTATCTCTCATCTGAGGATGGAATATGACTCGGTCACAGACGAAGAAGATAAGGAAGCCATTTTTACTTGGAGAACACAATTAATCTTCAAGGAAAAAATACATGAGACAATTGTTGCAGAGTTGGCCGAGTGCAGAGAACAGGTGACTAGTTGCTATCCAGTTCGCGACAACTTTCATATCGCGAGTTCCTTGCTAGTATTAGTGTGAGGATGGTGAGTTCATCGAGCTTGCTGACATATAGTCAGAGTTGCAGGTACTCATTCATGGTATTTTCAGTGGTAATTCCATTGGTTGTAAGTTGGATCTGTTGATGTGATTTTTATGACCGCACCAATTAGTAGAACAAAGTAATCCGAAGGCTACTCCATTCTCTCTTGATCAAAGAATCCCGTGCGCTAAGATTGCAAGAAAGATCGCACGTTCAACTCCAAGGTTCCGAAATGCTTTGGAATACCCTCAGTAGGTTCATTGTGATATGCTGTTTACACGAGGGGACTTACACAATTGTTCATAAGGCTTGCAGCTAACAACAAATGGATGATTGGAAGGGAATTTTGTGCGAATGATTTGGCGTTGAGGTATGAATTTTCCTAAAACTAACCAGAAATATGCTGAATTGAATGGCTGCAGAGATTAGAAAATATATGTCCTAGTCTAAATGCAAGGGGGTGTTTAGCTTGACTTCAATGAACTTCAACCGAATGTTGTCTTGCCTCCCATTGGACAACTTCAACAAGGTTGGTGCAATCTTCAAGGGAGCGAAAAGATGTTCAAATCACGACTCAACAATGCAAATACCATCAAAACGATGCATACATACACATGAATCTTGACCGAAGTTAAGTCTAAAAGGTATTCCAGTTGACCACGCAGGACAAACTTACCATCAGTAAGCTTGTTAGTGGTATGGATTAATGAAGCTCACTTAAATCAAACACAACCACCCATAATTAACTACTTGCATGAAAATGAGAGTTACTCTAACTTATATCCTACTTGAAGTCGAAGGATGAAGAAACCTCACTAACTACTCATAACAAAGACAAATTCACCAATCAATGAAACTCTTTTATTATGATAGTCTTCGTAACAATTCCTTACAAAATTCTCAAAGGAAGAATTTTCCTTCTCCTTCAAACAATGCAATGAAACTATTCTAACTCTAACTGTCTCTCTAAGCTCTAGCAAAATGTCTACTCTCTAGTCTGATCTAATGTCTACTAGTGTACAAATGAGGGGACTCCCCTTTATATAGCTGACCAATCCAATGGATGGTCCAGATCAAATTACAATGGATGGCTCAGATTGAGCCACTTCAGCCCTAGACTGGATTCTGCCCTAAAAACCGCCAGAAGGTGGAGTGGTGCAATTAATGAGCACAAAAATAGCAGATTCCTCCTTGACCACTATGGGATATTAATGCCCACAATCCTTCTAGAAGATTCTCGTCCATGACTCTGTTTCCATTGATCTTCTCTCTGACCGCGTAAGCTACGAACCAGGCCAGCATTGCATCAACTACCTGTTCTGAAATTGCCGGAGTAAGGTTGAGCTGATACTCAAGAATAGCAATCGTCTGTTCCTGCCGTTCACAAGACTTTCTCCAACTCTCGATAGATTCCTGTGTGCTCTGAATGATGGCCGAGAATGTAGAGATATTTTCAAAGTCCAGTTGAGCAAACACCCTCATCTCGGAGAAGAAAGGCTGCAACCTCCCCTTCAATCCATCTATCTCCACCTCCTCGGGAGTTAGCCTTCTGGTGAATAACGCTTCCAGCGTATTGAGGATGCCTTCGTGAATATTTCCCATTGCTTTTCTGATCTTGGCAGACTCCGTCTTTGCCATGTCGAAGAAACCTCTGCCAGTGAATGTGGCAGAATACCACCCTGGAAAATCATATCTATCCCCTGCTTGGATCACCCCTTCATCAACCAAAGTCTGCACGGGTATGCGCATCAGAACAGCCAGGCATGGAATGGTCTTATCCTGGAATATGTGGGTGTCGTTCCAAGCCTGCTCGATGTTCTCCAAGCGTGAGAGGATACCGGAAACATGCTGGAAAGAGGAGACAAGATCAATCATAAATTTTTCAGCCTTAGCACGGACACTGCCAATCCACTTATCTCCCTCTTGAATGGCCTTCTTCATTTCTTCGAGCTCGCTGATCGACTCTCGTGGAAGCTCAACTGGAAGCTCCACCGTTGGGTTCTCTTGAGCACATGGTTGTGCTAGATGCCGCACATACCCAACTAATGCCCTATGTTCCTTTTTCAATTTCTTGTACTTTGCTTCCTTTCGCACCAACCTATCCTTCAGCGCCTAGAAGGAATTTTCAGCCTCCTCAACAACTTGTGCTCCGGAGGGACGCCCTAATTCAATTGTAGTAAGAGTGTAACTCTCAGGCATCACATCACCCAGATCACACTCCTCCCTCGGAACTGCAACATGGAGAGTGTGAGAACCGGCCTCATTCGTTTCCATCCTGGAGTATTTCCTGGCTCTCTTTCTTTTAGGTGACTTACTTATTCTGTTTAGGAGTTCTTCCATTTCTACTGCCGGGTCGGCATCATCCTCTTGATCTCTCCTTATTGCGCGTGTGAACCAATTTGGAACATTCTGCTGAGTGCCATAGACAATAAGGGGCTGCTCCTCTGTTGCTTCTACTCCATGAACTTCTTCCTGAGCAACATTTGGTCGAGGCTCATCTGTTTCCATACGCTGGCTATCCTCCTCAAAACCCCGAACTTCCGGCTCCACAATATCTTCCTCCTCAAAAGCTGCCTCAAGTGCACGATCAAAGCGAATGTCCGTCTCTGTTTCTTCTCCTTCATCTGGCTGATCGGCACCCTCAGGAGCGTTGGCACTTTGACTATCAGGCTCTCTTGACAACGGCTGATTAACTTCCTCCATATCCTGTTCTTCAGCCACTCGATCCCTCTGATTTGCAAACATCGAGACTTCATGTACGCTGGAGGATTGAGCCAACAACTAAGTAGGCGATGTCTCCTCTGTCCTCTGAGGCTCAGGCTGAATTGGTTCTTCCTCCTGTTGTGGCTCCGTAGCTTGAGCGATTTGTTTCTTCTTCTTTGCCGACATTTGTGGCCTCCGATCGTCCATGAGATCGTACGAGAGGGCAATTGATCTTCTCTTCAGCCTGTGAACATGCCCATCTACCCAGCTTCTCGTGAAAGTTAAGACAGGCATAGACAAAGTGTCTAAGTCTGTAATCTCCGGCTCTGCCTAATCCGGTGGTGGGATTGGTGTGTTCTTTATTGACTCATAGTCTGGGTGAGTAAGTCTGGTATCTTCATCAACTTGATCCGAAACTTGGACCACCTCACACTCTCTGATCAGCTTCAGGAGCAATCTGGAGAACATCCTCCTTCTAATTTCAGCTTCATCTCCTGCATTTGCCCAAAAATCTTCTAAGTGAGCCCGGTGCCTATATTCTTCGCCTTGCATAGTTCCAATCTTCCCTCGAGGATCAAAGTCTTGTCGACTGGTATGGAGAGTGAGGTGATAAAACTGCAATTCATCATCCGCCTCCTTGGCTGCCTGCAAAGAAGGGCACTCCTCAAGTGAGTTTCCCAAAACAATAGGGAAGTGCAAACCTCCTTTCTTCTTCCTTCTTATAATTTTGTCATAGGCTACAAGTTGCATAGACACCTCGAGCATTATCATTCTATTTGTGGGATACCTTGGTAGTCGGTAGGCATATGAATGGTGCCCCCGACAACCTTAAATAAGTGAACTTTGGGAATTGGACAAACCAAAACCCGTACTCCTCGATCAACTCTTGTGCCTCTTTAGATATTCTTTGCTGCACTCTCCGTTGAAGAGTCCTCGTGATGTACATTGTAAAGGCATTGTTCACTCTTTTGAAGTGAGAGGTGCTCGTCAG
This sequence comes from Sequoia sempervirens, assembly GCA_007258455.2. NCBI lineage: Eukaryota > Viridiplantae > Streptophyta > Pinopsida > Cupressales > Cupressaceae > Sequoia > Sequoia sempervirens. The sequence continues at coordinate 134,177,175 of VDFB02105785.1, read as the reverse complement.
ATGTAACTGCCTGCAGGATTCATGAATCTTGAATTGATTGTGACCACATCCGATCGGCTCCTGGTACGTCAGCCCCTTATATTTTGTCATTCGAGCCAACATATAAATGACATATGAGCTCATGTAAAATGTCTTTGTCCTTCTTAGGTTTTTGAACTGTTCATCAATGTTGTCACTGATCATTGTAGCCCAATCAACATATTCTTTCCCCTCCAGCACCACGCTGATATAGAAGAACATCCACGGCTCAAACGCATATGCTTGTGGGCTGCCATTCACCCGGCTAAGCATCATAATCAGATCGCAATATTCTTGCTTTAGTTCTTCTGAGATGATTTGCTTTGGCAGTTTGGTGCTAGGAGGCTTTGGCTTCCTCATCCATGTCGTGTTGATTCTCTTAGCACACTTATCAGGTGCGAGGTTGGCCAACAACATGCCATCTGGAGAAACAATCGTCTGGTGGTCCGAATTGTAGTAGTTCGCACATTCCATAATTAGCTCATGACATTGAACTGCTGGTGGAAAACCGGCAGCTGCATATAACCCACTCACAATATTGTGCGAAGTCACCAATGGAGGATAACCACCTTGCCCGTATATTCTTCTCTTAAATGCCTCGAGGTTGAAAGAACCGAGGTGGGTGTCAGTCAGACCTCCCAGCTTCGACACAAACTTTGATTCCGGAATAAAAGACTCCTTCAGCTGTTTAATAATGGCCTGCCTGGAAGCATTTTCTTTGCCAGCTTCAACATTTCCAGCTCTGGCTGCAGCCTTGCTAGTTCCGACAACATCTCCTCTTCGATTTTCAGCCATCTGCAAAACAAAAAAGCAAGCATTATAATTCTAACTTTTAAAAATAAAACTTCGTGAGATGGCTGGCAAGTGGAGTTGGCTTCAAAAAGAAAATAAAAAATCTTCAGCACTAAAACTTCAACTCCAAACCTCGAGAAATACAACACCGAAATTAAAACTCCGAGCTTCAGTAACTTGCAGCAATAATACTTCCAGCACTTCGAAAAAATCAATCTCAACACTTCTACTTCAGATTTTACTTCTTCTCAGCACTCAACACTCTCAACTTCAGCAACTTGGAGAAATAATTTTCTCAACTTCAACAACTTGGAGAAAAAATGAAAAACTTCAGAGTTTTTATAACTGCAAGCAGGTGCCCAGTTTAGCAAATGCCATTAATTCATTTCCCCACTACTTAGAAATTTTCCAATTTTGGAGAGAATATTCCCAGTTGTCATACAGTTGTCATAGAAATTAGCTATTATTAGAGTTTCTCTTTGCGTTTGAATTTAAAATTTCCCTCCTTGACTGCCAGTTATTTCTAGTTAACTAAAGTATTTTGAGAAACTTCATTTAAAATTTACTCCAGCATTAAAATTTAATCTTTCAAACAATGGCGTATTAAAATTTAATTTAAACGCCTTTTACTTCACTTGAGAAATTTTATTTCTTTCCCAGCGCCTTAGAAAAATCCATACTTAGATTGTGAGCTCCAGCGTTCTTAAATTGCTAGGCAAAATTATTTTCCATCCAGAATATTCTCCAAAATAAATTTCCCCTTAATCAATATCTCCCGACTTCAAAAATCTCACGTGTCTAAACAAAGGGGGCATTTGATTTTTAAAACTTTGGAAAATAATTTTTTAAATTTTAATTTCTCTAGCTTGGGCGAATTGAATTTTATTTGTCTAGAGCAAATTTTATTTTATTCCTAACGCCTTCGAAAAAATTCCTCATTCAATCCACTTGATTTTTTATGCAAATGACCTCTCCAGCCAAGGCGTACTTCTATGGGTGAGCTTTCAATTTGCAACCCCCTAGTATATTTAATTCTCCCTCTACACATAAGGGGTCTCATTTTAAATTTGTATGCCTTAGATAAATTTTTAAATTCACTTCTAGGCTGGGCGCGTTCCTCACTTTAGACTTCATTTTCCTTGCCTTATTCAAATCTCCAAGCTCTCCACTCAACTTAGGCGCATCTGGAGGTCTCACTTTTAATTTATACGCCCTAGGAAATTTAATTCTTCTACTTTCCTTCAAAGGTGAGCGCATTTGCACCCATGAGCTTTCAGCTTTTCACACTCAGAATTTTTTAAAACTTCTACTCAACTTGGGCGCATCTGGAATGTGGCGCTTTTAATTCTCACGCTTTAGAACATTCCTACCTCCTTCATTAGTTTAGGCGCATCTAGGGGATCCTTCTTCAAATTTAAATCACTTAGAAGATTTCTCAAGCTTCTCTTTTACTTGGGCGCAAATGGAGGGGTGAGCCTTTAGTTTTATTGCCTTAGAAAATCCTTTGATCACTTTATCTTGGCTGGGCGCATATGAGGCCTTGAGCTTCAAATTTTAATTACTTAAAAAAAAATCTCAAGGCATCCTCTTCAAATCAAGGCGCATTTGGAAGGGTCTGCATCCATTTGGGGGCGCATTCTAGGGGTCATTCTTTCATTTTGATACGCCTTAGTCAACTTTCAAATGCCTTCCTCTTCCAAGGTGCATTCAGGGGTGGCAGCTTCCAATTTCAATGACTTACGCGTTTTTTAACATTCCAGCCTTTTGACTTAGGCGCATTTCCCTCTCTTCTTCAAGTTTTTTATACTTAGAAAAATTCTCATGCTTGTTCCTTCCTCTAGCCAAGGCGCATATGAGGCCCTCTACTTCAAGTTTAAGTGCCTTAGAAAAAAATTCATCTCCCACCTCTTCTAGGTGCATATACCCCTCTCTTCTTCAAGTTTGAAGATTTAGTCAATTTTCAAATTTGCTACGCCTTAAGAAATTTCAAGTTCTTTCATCCTTTGAGTTAAGGCGCATTTGGAGGTCTTTACTTCAAATTTGAAACACTTAGAAAAAAATTCAAGTGTCTTCTCTCCAGTCAAAGGCGCAAATGGGAGTCTCCATTTCAAATTTTAATGCCTTAGCATTTTCCAAATTCCCTCTTCTCCCTAGGCGCAAATGAGGTGGTGAACTCCAAGTTTGCATGCCTTAGTAAATTTTTTTTTTAAGTGTCCTCTCCAAGTTTGGGCGCATTTAGCCCCTTGTAGTTTCAATTTGTGAGACTCAGAAAATTTTCAAGGTTCCTCCTCAAGTTTGGGCGCATATGGAGGTGTGAGCCTTGAAATTTTAAACACTTAGTAAACTTTTCAATCCTCCTCTAATCTTGGGCGCATTTCGCCATGTGAGCTTCCACTTTTCATGCCTTAGTAGAATTTCATCCACATCAGGTAGCTTCTAGGGCGAATTTTGATGCTGGACTCCAAATTTTCTCAGACTGAGTGAATTTCATATCTTTTGCCTGATTTGGAGTGATTTGTACATGCTAGCCCTGGCTTGCCCTAACTTTCTATTTTTAGAAAGTTCCTCAAATTTTGCATTTTGAATTGATTTCAAGCTCCAAAAAGCTTTATTTTTGCTTTGTCTTGAGCCTTGTGATGTGATGAACTTTCGGGGCCTGATGCCTGCCTATACCTGATATTTTTAGCAACTTACTAAAAATAGTAATTGCTCAGAATGCGTTCAAATTTTGTGTGCTGATTGCCTGAAGGGTGTTGGTTGCGGCTGGATGCTGCCTCTGCATGATTGTCGTGTTTTGCCCTTGATTTTAGGAAACCCTAATTCCTCTGCACAGGCTTGCTAAAAATAGTAAGTACTTGATTCTCGAACCTCTGCAACTCCGTTTGACTTGAAATTTGCACCGTGGGGTCCCTTCTTTTGCTCGACCTGTTCATATCGATGCCTCGTGCTGACTTGCTATTTTGGCATGTTTCTGGAGGTGGTTTACTGTTTATAGTAACTGCGCGTTTCGAAGACCTCCACAACTCCATTTGACTTGAAATTTGAATGACATGACCCTCATCAATAGACTTGCCTGTTCCCACTGGCACCTGATGCTGACTTTCTATTTATAGCCTATTTCAGGAACACCTTACTATAAATAGTAAGTGCTCCGATTATCTTCAAATTTTGCTAGTGGATTCCTTGAAAGATGCTGATCATGATGGGATACCTTGATTTTCAGAAATTTTGGCGTTTGACCCCTCATTTTGGGTCCCGAAGCCGGAAACCCTAATTCATCTTGCATGTGCCCTGAACGACCTCTGTTTAACTCCGTTTCTATTGCATGTCATCAGGTTCATGATTCTGAAGTGTTGGGCAGCTGCCGGAGTGGTACTGCTAAAAATAGTAAGTGGTTGAAAAAGTGATCAACCAGCTGTCGGATGATTTTGCATGTCACACTGCCCGAGAGATCTTGACAAACCCAGAAAATTCATCAACATGCGAGCACTTGGCTAAAAATAGCAAGTTTCTGAAAAGTGACCAGCTCCGCCTGCATGTTACCTCGTTGCGAAGATCTCAGAAAACCCAGAAAGATAATGCTGACATGGGCTGAGAAAACTTACATGCAAACCCTAATTATAGCCTCTGAAGGTTGAGCACTGAAAGTTGTCGTCCCGTTTTGCATGTTATATCACTGCGATGGTCTCGAAAAACCCACAAAGAATCCCCAAACATGCATCTGAAAGTATACCATGCAAACCCAAAAAATGGACCTCAAACGCTGGATTGCTAAAAATAGCAAGTTGTCCGTTTCAGCTCAAATTTTGCAAGTGATGAGTTCAAGGTGCTCAAAGTGCAGGGCAATTGTCAGAATTTGAAAATCTCAAGAAAACAAACCCCAAATTGGCACTTACTAAAAATAGAAAGTTGTCGGAATTCAATGAAAATTCAAAGGGAGTCTGCTTGAAGCATCCTATCAGCCGTGCTAAGCTCAAAATTTGATTAGCCAACTTAATTTGACCTCAAAGTAGCCTGAAGAATGTAAACCCTAATTCATTGGAAAATGCTCCAGACTTAATCAAAACTCAGATCTAGGTCAGATGGTAAGTACATCACAGGACGAAAAGAATAGACAGAGAGAGACAGACTGAAAAACCCAAGCCAAAAGACCCGAATGAAGCAAAATTTAGGGGTTCCCATTTTGAATGGGGTGATGTGTGAAAAGTTCACAACATCTGGCGACTCCACGGGAAAGTGTTGAAAAACACTTTTAAGAATATAACCTTGGTCAATCTTTCTCAAACTATCATACCAAAAAGGAACTTTACTCGAAAGGGGAGAAGAATCCGATATTGGATCAAAACACCTTCATCCAAAGCCCTCGCGCATTCATTCCGTCTCTGAACCATCTTGACCTCTGGAATTAGCTATGGAAAGTTATATAAATACCTTAACTTCAAAAGCATCCTGGACATTGCCTCGCTGCCAGTCAGGCGGCCATAGCCTCGACGAGGTTGTCGCTACAATTCCCACGAATATTGCTCCACTGCCGGCCGGGCGTCCATAGCCCCGGTGGAGTTACTCGCATCTTCCC